>OY997266.1:594211932-595411932 GCA_963921465.1 Triticum timopheevii | reverse complement strand
TTGCCATCTACTAAAGGTCAACTTTCGTCATCTCATCCTCGTATCTCCGTATATGTTTCTAAAGGAAAATAAATATAGAAGTTCATATTTCGAAACGGATGAAGTATTTGGGAACTAAATGAAGTATTTCAAAGTATAGAACTACTATTTAGGTTTCTTTGTGTACTTCTAATGTTACTGTGCATGAACTTATCGTTATTTTTACATGTTTTACATGATTACGTTCATTTCGACCTTGGCAAATTTCATTTCACCTTATATGATTTTTTTCGTCCATCTTACAGGTCGAAGGAGCTCCCTTCAGTTCAGTGGATTCAACAAAAAAAAGTCCCTGCTGCCACTGCATCCCGAGTTCAAGGGATTCCTTAGGGGCCTTCTTCACCATCTTGCTAATGATGCCATCTCTGGATGCCACAGCCATGCTCGTCGTTCTTGTACTGCCATTCACATAGTGCTCCTTGTTTTACTCCATTGAGATCCATAGAAATAAGTTATATTCAGTTCGCCACTTTTACAATTGATGGTCCTATGTTGACCGAAACAATAGTTCAAGCTCCTAAAAAGGCAATTATGTGTATGCTACAACACTTCGAGGAACTACAACAAACAAAATAAGGAGAGCCTGGTACTACTTGATTTTTTATAGTACTACTTGAACCCTTTCTGTTGTATACATTGTCTCCTATTTATTGTAACCTCGTCAGATTGTTGGATGCATGTGGTCCTTCTCTTGTGCATATTCAGTTTCAAAATAAACGGTGAACTGAATGGAAAAAATCATGCCATCTACACTGAAAGTTCAAGAAAAGAGAGCTCATTTACAGGTAAAGAATTTCATGTACATCTATAAGGAAAGTTCAACTAAAAATAGAGTTTCATTTACAGGTAATAAAAATTTGATGTACAATTGGATGTGTGTGCAAGAAATAACAAATGGGGGTTAATTCACAAAGAAAATTGATGAACCTCACAAGTTCGGATATGATGACACCTTCAGTTCAAGTGATCAACCCCTAAAACATTTTGGATTGTGAAAAATACCTCAGTGCAAAGTTCTCTAGAAATCCCACTTGATTTTTAATGTTTGTTCTTCATCAATTATAAAAATCTCAGAGCATCTGTCCAACTATGTATTAGGATATACTATGTTGTAAATTTATGTATGCTTGTATGTGCAAAAATATATTATGGTTGCTGCTTCTATTTCTTGTGGTGAGGATGTTGTAAGTTCAACACGACGTCCTAGATAATTTGGGAAATAATATCAAACAAAAAGAAACCCCATGTAAATTCAAATGATAAAAGTTAATGTTGTAAAATGAGAGAAGTCCAAAACATAATTGCAAAAAATGAGTTAAAAAATAAACACACGAAAAATTTATATCTGAAAGAATATCATTCAGTTCAACGATATAAAGCATGCAAGTTCGAGACTATGATACAATAAATCGTTGAAAAGTTACGAGGAAAATCATACTGAAAAAACAGAGTACAGTCTAGTCTGTGAAAACACGCTTGGTATAAATCCATACAAACATCCGTTCAAGTACTCTTTTTCTAGAATCTTTCAAAATTACTCTATGAAAAATACTAAGTTCAACATGACGTACTAGATAAGTTTGGAAAAAAAGCTCAACTAAAAGAAACCCCACGGAAATTCAAATGGTAAAAGTTGAAGTTGAAAAATGAGAGAAGTCCAAAACATCGTTAAAAAAAATGTTAGCTAAAAAACACACAAAATATTTTCTTTATAAAAATGTCATTCAGTTCAACGATATAAACCATGAAAGTTCAGGGACGATAATACCGTGAACCGTTGAAAGTTACGAGGAAAACCATACAGAAAAAACAGAGTAAAGTCTAGCCTGTAAAAACACGCTCAGTACAAATCCATACGGACATCCGTTCAAGTACTCTTTTTCTGGAACCTTTCAAAATTACTCTACGAAAAATACTAAGTTCAACACGATGTCCTAGATAAGTTTGGGAAAAAAACTCGAATAAAAGAAACCCCACGGAAATTCAAATCGTAAAAGTTCAAGTCGTAAAATGATCGAAGTCGAGAACATAGTTGTAAAAAATGTTTAGTTCAAAATAAAGAATAAAAAACATTTCTTTTTGAAAAAATATCATTCAGTTCGATGATATAAACCATGCAAGTACAGGGGCGACGATACAATAACATTCAGTTCAACAATATAAACCATGCAAGTTCGGGGCTAAGATACAGTAAACGTTGAAAATTTATAAGAAAAAATTACAGAAAAAACAGAGCAAAGTCTAGTTAGTGAAAACACGCTTAGTACAAACCCATGCAAGCATCAGTACAAGTACCCTTTTTAGGAACCATTCAAAATTACTCTATAAATAATAACTCTGTACAAACGTACACATATATCAGTACGACTACCCTGTTTTTCAGACGAGAAAACAGCAGGATCCGTCATGCCGTATTCAAAATTACTCTTAAACGGTTGCGAAGTAGAGAAATCGTTCAACATGACTAAGTTTCACATTTTTGATAGCTATCAAATGGTATATTATTTGCCCTATTTCAATAAACGTTTTTAAAAAATTGCATTCAAAATCAAATTTGATCATATTCGAATTCATTTTTAAATCGTAAGGAATTAGAAAAACATTTCTATATGAAAAAGTTGCGCTTTTTCCATAGCTTTCCAACGCCGTATCGTTTGCGTCAATCCGATAAACCATTTGTAAAAAACGCGAAAATACATGCTAATTTTTTTAAAATAATACATTTTTTTATTAAATTGCACAAACATTACGTTGATATTTTTATTTCCAAAAATATTACCCAATCGGCCAGTAGCAGGCCGTCTGCGCCTAGTCAGCCCACAGTAGGCCGACTAGAGGCCTATCGGCTTGCTGCTGGCCGATAGCCCTATCGGCTACAATTTCAGCTCTAGCCGGCCTGCTGTGGGCCGATAGGCTTGCTGTGGGCCGATAGGCCTGCTACTGGCCGATTGTTGCATGCATTTTGCCCCCCCCCCCTTCGTGCAACCCTTTCCCCTCAATATTTCCCGCCAACCCTTCCCATCCATATTTTCCCGCCATATGTTCCCGCCAACCCTCCCTCAACTTTTTCCCGCCAACTTTTTCCTGCCACCCGTTTCCCGCCATATGTTCCCGCCAACCCTTTCCCGCCATACCGCAGTTGTTCTTTCCCGCCATTTTCTCCTCTCTACCTATAAAACCCCCTTCAGGCGGAGGTGGATAAGCATTCCATTGTAGTGTATTTGAGATGTCCCATTATCCTTTCGATCGTAGTTTTCACCCTGGGATGAGCAGGACTCTTTTGAGGCTAGCTACCAATTTCAGGATTGACAATAGGATAGTTCCATGGGACGAACTCACCGGTAGTGACACCATAATGAATGAGTTGGCTCACGAATTACGTAGGTCTGGGTGGCCTGAAAGGACCTATGAGGAGGTATGTAAAGAACTTCTTAGGTTGCATGAAAGGTGGAAGAAGGTAGTGCTGCCGAAGAGTGAAACTTTCAGAAGGACTACAGCAGATAATCCATCTTTATGGACTGAGGAGAGAGAGGATGAAGATGATATCTTCATGGCGCCGCTTCCGGGTTCTGCATCATCGAAGGGCAAGAGTTCTGCATCGTTGAAGGGCAAGAGTTCCTCATTGTCGAAGGGCAAGAGTTCTTCATCGTTGAAGGGCAAGAGTTTTGCATCGATGGAGGATGACAATGATGACTTCATGTAGTTTTTGTGATGTATGTTGTAAATTCAGTCGTATGTACCATTTAATTCAGATGTACTTCTATGTAGTTGCTTCTACTGTCTTGTTGTACGAGCATTCTATTCTATCTAAATATGATGCTGTAGTTCAGATAACAGAGTACTAAAATAGAGTAGGCATATGTCTCGGACATAAGTACATAGTCATTTGTCTCATACATAGAATAGACATAAGTCTCATACATAAATAGATGGTAATGTCTCTACTGACAGATAGAAGCGTCAGTGATGACGTCTGGCCTGGCGGGGAGGCGGATCTGGAAGCGGTGTCCATCCCAACCTGTCGGGTGCCCTAATGGGATGCGGAGGAATCTCATACTCTCCCTGGTCATGCTGTGTATCCTGTGTGGGGCCTGGTGGAGGAGTCAAAAACATGTTCATCCAGTGGGTTTGCTGCGACATCGGAGCCTGTATGTTCTCCTCGGGATGTTGATCACTCCCCCATGTATCATGTGATGCCGACATAGACGCATGATATCCATAGGCTCCTGCACGACGGAACTTTAAGTCATGAAGAATGATGTGGCCTTAACTAATATTGAAAACAATAAATATGAAGACACACACCTGCTGGCTGTGACGACTGCTCTGGCTCAAACACAAAGATCGAAGAGGGACCGTGGTGCTGTGGCTGTGGAGAAAACATGAAGCTTGACATGGGACCATAGTGCTGTGGGTGCTACCACGATGAACTTCCAGGTTGTTCAGGAGGGGGTGGCCTGGTCGTCGGCTGATGTGCTAGACGTGGACGTGGTTGATGTCGGTGCATGGAGGGACGCGGCTGCTGTAGCTGGTGCTGAACAACGTCGCTTCTCCGGGTGCACGTGATAGCCTCGTAGACAGCCTGTATTTTGTTCTGCATCCGTTCCAAGAAGGGTTGTATGACAAGACGGTGGTGAAGAAGAGGTCCTGACGACAGTGATCGTCCAAAGGTGTTCATGTCGTCGTAGAGTTCGTGTGTCAAGGTAGCCTGCAAATTTTCAGCATGATTATTAAGTATGCACGCCAATGTATATGACAACATTGCTTAAAAAAAAATATCTTACCGCGTACTGCCTAGAGCCCGAAGTATCATAGCTCGGGTACGTATCCGTCGGAGTAGGATCAGGTATCTCCTCTGGATGAGAGTGCTCAACGATGCGTAACCGTGTTCCGGTCATGTAGCGCCGCAAATAGAGATTGAAAGCATTGAGTTCAGAATTGTGATTCTCGTGCCATAGATTTGTATTTGCTGTCTCCCATTCTATAACATACGGCTCTAGTCTAACTAGCCACTCAGCAGTTGTCCTAGTCATGCCCTTCGTTGTAGTCCTAAAATTATGGTGTGTGTTCAGCAATTATGAAAGGTAATTGTGGTGTCATGCCCTTCGAATTGAGCACTATGAAAGATAATGC
This sequence comes from Triticum timopheevii, assembly GCA_963921465.1. NCBI lineage: Eukaryota > Viridiplantae > Streptophyta > Magnoliopsida > Poales > Poaceae > Triticum > Triticum timopheevii. The sequence goes on along the minus strand of OY997266.1, from coordinate 595,406,760 downwards.
AACATTGTAAAACTGGTTAATACCTGTGGATGTGTGTTGGCACCGGGTTCTCTGTAGGGGGAGGTACCTCCAACTGCAGAAGACCAAATTGCCTCATAACCCTCTATTGTGCCATCTCCTCGACGAAGATATCGAAGATGATCTTCGATTTCGTCATCCAGTAATCTCGGTCCCTTGTGCACAACAAAGACATAGCACCAGGGTATCTCGCATTTATGGCTGCTTCAGTGTAGGGCTGCCAGATGACCCCAGTGTACATATCGAACTGCTCGTTTAGTGCCATGTATGCCTTTCTGGTCTTATCACTAGCAAAGCGTCTCTACAGAAAACAAATGTTAGTAGCCGCTAGCATTGAACTATCTCTGGTGCACACAAAAAATGCATTAAACTATAACACGATACATACCTCGCGACGTGTCCAACATAGACCAAAAGTAGGCATGTCGATGCCATCAGCATCAAACATGGCGTCTATAGGCTCATTAACACGTACATCTGGTCGCCCTATAGAGAACCTCTCCCACGACCACAACTGAAGGAATAGAGGGCATCCAAGAAGGGCTGGCTTTCTCGATATAAGCTGACAACCCTTGCACATACCTCGGTATGTAGCCGCTAAGACCGCAGAACCCCAACTCCTCTGTCGGATCTGATCTTCCATCTGAGCGCTCGCTATCTCGAGTGCCATAGGGATGTAGAGCACGCTAATAGTGCTGACATGGTTCTCTGTGAACATCACCTTGCCGAAAAGCCACATTAAGTAGGCTTCCAGGCTCTGAGTGATCTGTTCCGCACTCAATGGCGCCTGAAACTTCTGGATCTGCATTAAGCAAACAGAAAGTTTTAATAAGTAAGCCGTAGGTATTTTCTGTAAAACCATATGCACGATAAATTGAAGATAAGAGGTAGGGGAAATAACCTGGAAATTGAGCAACCAATCATACTTAGGTCCATGATGCTCCCATACCGGATCTGTCGGTGTACTAAAGTAGGGGGGTACCTTAGTACCCCGAACTTGTGCACGGGCAGTCGCGGCAACCCACGGCAGGCCTTGCCGGGCGTCCGCCAAGATCCTCCGCGGCTACGTTGATGCCGTTCAAGAACGGAGTACTCAAGCTAAAGCCCCCGGCAAGAGGAGCTTGCCGGGAAGGCCAACCAAGGCCCGGGAAGAAGAGCTCGCCGGGAAGAAAACAAAGGCCCTGGCAAGAAGAGCTTGCCGGGAAGGCCGACCGAAGCGCCTCCAGAGGACTTGCCGCGACGCCCGCGCGCCCCGGCAAGGCCCGAGGGCTGGCAAGCTTGCCGGCACGACAAGAGGAGGACCGCGGCAAGGCACTTGCCACAGCAAGATTGCCAACCAAACTCCAGCACATCCTGCAACGTGTCGTCACAAGGCCGTCCCAAAGGCACGTGGCGAGGCACTACACAGCCATGCGGAGCGAGGTGGCAAGCGGAGCTGACAGAGACGCCATCGTGGCAACCGGTGGCTCCTTTGACGATCGCCTCTCTGCACTGTTGGGGCGACCGGACGGGCATTAAATGCCCTTGTCCCCTGCCGTCAGTTAGGTAGGGGCACTGTTGGTCACTGTTACACCAACCTGCGTTTTTACCTTTCTACCCCTCTTCTTACGTTGCCACCTGTTGGCGCCCCCTTTAGACTATAAAAGGGAGGCCCATGCGCACGTAGAAGGGGTTCGGCGGGATAGGTTTTAGGGTTCATCAGAGGACACCGGATCAAGGTCCGGTCCAACACATACACATCGCACCACCATGCGCTCGTATTCGAGCAAGATCGAATAAAAACACAAAGCAGCAGTAGGAGTTTTATCTCTCCGGAGAGCTCTGAAGCTGGGTAAAAGGATCGCCCGCCGTCTCTCTCACCCACCGCGCGCCCGGGACCTCGATCCGCTCTGCGTGCGGCCTCCGCCCCCCTCTCCGAACCAGAAAAGGGGCCCCCCGTGCCCCATAGGTGCCCGGCGGTCACGGAAGTAGACCGTGCGCCCGCCGCGACATCTTTGGCGCGCCAGGTAGGGGGAGCGTCGAGGTCGTGAGCATCCGATCCGGTCTCCGCGCGCCCTGCATCAACGCCTTCATCGACATGCCACCGAAGAAGAAGCCTTCGGAGGTAGCTGCTCCGTCTACATCGATTCCGCCACCACCGCCGGAGCAAACGGGCGGTGCAGTGGGCGCCGGCGGAGGAGCGGGCGCCGACAGTGGGACTCACGTCGTCACCAGATCCAAAAACAAGGCCCCGCAAGCGTCAGCGACCATGCAGACACCGCACCCTTCCCAGGAGGTGCAAGGCCGACAACGCCCCGGTGCTCCTAGCACCGTGCTCGCGTTGGAGCAAGGCCAAGCGGGCGGGTCGCGAGACGCTCGAGGTCAGCATGCACGCCCGCATGCTGGCGCGAGTGAGGTACGGTCGCCAAGGCGGGGTGATGCACCTCCCAATCCAGTTGGGAGTCCGAGCACATCCCGCTCCTCGCGCCGCTCGTCGCCACCACCACCCAAGACAACAGAGGAAGCGCTGGCCCGAGCCCAGCTGCTCCTAGACTACCCTCCGGCGCCGCACAAGATCGACGACTGGAGGATGACCATATACAGCCTCATCGCCTTCGCCAACGGCGACAAGCCCCGGCAACCGAGCGCATCGAGGCCCCGGCAAGGCGTCCAAGCGCAAGCCGACGCCGACAAGACCGCTGGGGGAGCCACCTCCGTGCACTCCCAGCCCCGAAGGCCAAGATCGCCGGCTCGTCGGACCAACCCCGACGGCGACTCCACCGCGTCGTCGGATCCGCGGACTCGACGCGACCAGCGCCACGTTCTCCAAGAACGGCGGCACGAAGACGCTCGCACTTGCATCGAGCGCAGAAGGGAAACGCGACGTCAATATGACCAGCGTGCTGGGCCCACTGTCGACATGCATGCACTGGGGGAGCCAGGCGACTTGCCGTACGCGGCAGGTTGCCCTGCGTTCACCCGCGAACTGCGGCAAGTCCAGTGGCCCAAAACCAAGAACTTCAAGCCAGACGTGCCCGAGAAGTACGATGGCAGGATACATCCATCGGAGTTCCTCAGCATCTACACCATCGCGGTGCAGGCTGCCGGAGGGCGCGATGAGAAGATCCTCGCCAACTACTTCCCGCTGGTACTCAAGCCCAATGTCAGATCTTGGCTCATGCACTTGCCGGACGGTTCCATCTCTTCATGGGCTGACCTGTGTCATCAGTTTGTCGGCGCCTTCACGGGCGGCCACAAGCCTCATGGCCAGGAAAGTGACCTCCACTTGCTCGTTCAGAAGGATGGGGAGCCCCTGCGCAAGTACATACAGAGATTCAGCCAGGTGCAACGCAACATCCCAGACATCCACCCTGCCGCAGTTATCAGCGCCTTTCATCAGAACGTGCGTAACCGCAGGATGAGGGAGGAGATGGCGATGTGCAAGATCAGAGACGTCAGCGAGCTCTATGCTCTGGCCGACAAGTGTGCACGGGCTGAGGAGGGAAGGAAAATCCCCGGAGAGGTTGCGGGAGCAGAAGGATCTGACAGTGAGGATACCGCCCCGGCAAGGAAGAACCAGAGACGGAACAACAGGAAGAGAAAGACTAAGGATGTGCTAGCTGTTGAGCATTCCAGCAACGGAGACGGCTCCGACAAGGCCAAGGCCGATGACTCTGGCGAGGCTGTGGTAGCCGCCGACAAGCAGGATGGCTCCGGCAAGCGGTATTGCAAGATCCACCGCACCAAGGGCCACGATCTCCAAACCTGCAAGAAAGTCGAAGAGATGGCGGAGCTGCAGAAAGCAGAGTATGAGCGCCGCGATAAGGAGAGAGCCCAGGGAGGAGGCGGAGGATCCGGCAAGAAACTTCCCGCCCGGGGAGGACACCGCGGCAAGCCCAAGCCGCGGCAAGGAGATAGGCCTCCCCGCGGCCGCGACAAGGACGAAGATGAAGATGAGATGGAGGAAGATGAGACCGATGACCAAGAGTTTCAGAAGGCGACAGAGGTGCTGTGCATCGACGGCGGCGCCTCTCTGCACGCCTCACACCGCCAACTCAAGCAGTGGGTGCGAGAGGTGAACGCAACGGAGCCATCCGTCGAGGCGCGCAGGCCTCTGAAATGGTCCGGCACGCCCATCATTTTCGATGTAGAAGACCACCCTGATCGCATCACTGCGGTCGGGTGCTTGCCGATGTTGGTCTCACCAACAATCCGCAACCTCAAGGTCACGAAGATGTTGGTTGACGGCGGAGCCGGCCTGAACCTGATTTCCTCCATAGTGCTCAAGAAGCTCCAGATCCCCGACAGTGAGCTCGAAGAGACTGGTACCTTTCAAGGGATAAATCCGGGAAGGAGCAAGCCCAAGGGGAAGATCACATTGCCAGTGACGTTTGGCAGTGAGCTGAATTTTAGGACAGAGAAGGTCACCTTCGATGTTGCTGATATCCCATTACCCTACAATGGGATACTCGGCCGACCAGCGCTTGCCAAGTTCATGGCAGCCTCTCACTACGCATACAACGTGCTCAAGATGCCTGGCCCGATGAGTATCATTTCTATCCAAGGTGACAAGAGGGATGCACTCATCTGCGCCGACAAGATTTACCGGGAAGCAGCAGCCGCAGCGGAGCGTGAGCCACTTGCCGCTGAAGCTCCCCGGGGGAAGGAGAAGCTCAAGTCCGGCAAGTGCAGCCCTGATGCCCACTCCGGCAAGCGCACCTCCTCGGAGTGCTGCGCTGCCGTCGAGAGCGCACCATCGAGCTCCACCGGCAAGTGCAAGAAAGCAAAGGCAAATCCACCAAAGATCAAGCCCGGCAAGAACAGCTCTGGTATCTGCTCCGGCAAGCACGCCTCCCCGGAGTGCCGCGCTGCCGTCGAGGATGCGCCATCGAGCTCCGCTAGCCAGTAGGGCGAAGAAAGCGTCCAGCTTTAAGCTTTTGGATAGTACTCCCTGAGAATCCGTACCTTGTACGAAGAACCTGCACGCAGAAGGGTCGAATCGTGGCTAATTTGCGCCCTTGATCCATTTCGAGTCCGCTCAACGACGAAAGCGCGCCGCAAATAGCCCGACGAGTTCTTCTTGCCGAAAGCAACACCGCCAGCGGGCTGCTGATGTCCCGCACTCAGCAAGTGTGTTTACACCGGCAGGTCCCCTGAAAGCGCGGGGGGGGGGGGGGGGGGGGGGGGTAAAAACGTACAAGGGAGGGAGTCAAGGGAGGAGCGCGGCTTCGCCAGACCACGAAAGACAGAAAAGCTAAGTCACCCGAGCTCGAGCGCATAGCTCTTTTCTTTAGTTTTGAGCGCTTATGTTATGTTCCTCGTACGTTCGTCCCTTGTACGAAAAACCCGTGCGCTGAGGAGCCAACTCATGGTTAAGTTGCGCCCTTTCTTTGTTTTCGAGTCCGCTCAACAATGCAAGCGCGCTGCAACTGGCCTGAGAAGGTTTCTTGCCGGGTACAACACCGCCAGCAGGCTGCTGACGTTCCGCACTCAGCAAGTGTGTTAGCACTGGCAAGTTCCCTAGAAGCGTAGGGCAAAAACGTACAAGGGGTATAATGAAATCGAGGATGTAACGTAGCAAGCCTTGCCATGGGACGTCCTTTGTATGAGAAACTTGTGCACAGAGGAGCTAACTCGTGGTTAAGTTGCACCCTTGCTTTGTTTTCGAGTCCGCTCAACAATGCAAGTGCGCTGCAACTGGCCCGAGGAGGTTTCTTGCCGGGTACAACACCGCCAGCAGGCTGCTGACGTTCCGCACTCAGCAAGTGTGTTAGCACCGGCAAGTTCCCTAGAAGCGTAGAGTGTAAACATGCAAAGGGTGAAACATGGCATCGCATTGCCCAACCTGAGGTTATGTTGCAAAGAATAACTTATTACAGCGCTGTCTTAGTTATTTTTGTGACTGTAATAACAGCGACAAGGAGAAATCAGAAGGGCGCACTGGCGAAGAGGCCCCGGCAAGCCGATTTCACTGGGGGCTGCGGCCGCCAAGATCCCTACACGGCAAGTCAGGGTCCCCGGGGGCTACAATGCTGGCGGCAAGGACAGAGCAAGGCGCACCAGCACCTAGGTCCCGGCGGAGCCAAAGTTGCCGGGGGCTGCAAATATCAAGATTCACCCCCGGCAAGCCAGAGTCGCCGGGGGCTGTAATACCAGATAAGTTTTCCATCCCTCGTCATGCATCCTCTTGTGGGCTGGGGAAAGCGAGGCCGCGTCTCTAAACGATTGTGCCTTGTACGAAAAGAACCTGTGCGCGAAGGAACCGACTCGTAGCTAGCCGCGCACCGACTGTTGTTTCGAGTCCGCTCGACAATTTAGGAGAACTGCGGCTAGCCCAACGACAAGGTTTCTTGTCGGCCGCGGCACCGCCGGCAGGGAACCAACTCGTAGCTAGTTGCCTGTCGTTTCGAGTCCGCTCAACGACTTAAGTAAGCTGCGACTAGCTCCGCGACAAGGTTTCCTGTCGGTTGCAGTTCCGTTGCCGACGTTCCGCACTTGGCGCTCACGGCAAGGTGCCCGCGCCGGCAAGTTCCCTAAAAGCGTAGGGTGAAAATGTACAAGGCACGCAATCAAGTAAAAGACTTAATCCGGCAAGCTTTCCCCTCTTTTCATTAAAAAACATCCCAATTTAGTGTGAGTCCATGGAGGATGAAAAACATGATAGAGAGGATTACAAGCTTTAAATACAGCTAAGGCCCGGAGGCTTACAAATTAAAAGATTAGGTGCCCGTAATCCCTCTCCTGTTTTCTCTTCAGGAGGTAGGTCAAGGAGGCCCTGGCAAGAGAAGCCTGCCGGGGAGGGCAAAAGAAACGCCTAAGCAAGCTACGGGTGACAGAAGACACCAAGAGAACTTCCCGGGGCCCGGACAGGAGCTTGGCGGAGACGGAGGCGCCGGAGGCAGAGCTCGAAGACGGGGCGGCAGGACGTCAGCACGCTGTCGAGGGCACCTCGCCCTCGTACTCCGACTTGACGGCCTTGCCGCCACCCCTCTTCCTCTTCCGCCGCCTCCCTACGCCAGCCGCCCAAGGAGACGGCCCCGGGGAGTTCAGAAGGCCGGCGACCCGGATGATGGGGTCGCCGGTGGCGCGCGCGAGGCAGCGTCCGACGCCTAGTCGGACCCGCCGTCCTCATCGTCGCTGTCGCTCCCCTCCTCGTCACTCTCGCTCGAGGAGGGACCTTCGCTATCGGAGGAGCTGTCCACGCAGCATCTCGCCCGGATGACAGAGTCCCCGAAGACCTTGACGGCGAGAAGGTTGCCCTCCATTAACTTGAAATGGATGGTAAACCCCGCCGTCAAGCTATGGATGCGGGCGAACGTCTTCCACCCTCGGTCGAAGTACATCACGCCGGGGGCTGGGGATACGACACTAACTCGAGTGCCGCTGATCCCGCAGCCCCTCATGCGCAACTCCAGCATCTCAGGCGGGTCCGGCTCCATCGCGCTCGCAAAGGGAGCCGGAAGACGGAGGCGTCGGCGAGGTGCCCGGCGCAGCTTGACGAAGAACTCCCAGGGGTCGTCCCCAATATGGACCGCCTCGAGGAGAGGAGCCATCGGCGGAGACGGGGGTGGCGCACCACCCCGGCCGCCTCTTCCCCGAGCGCCTCGGCCACGCCCTCGACCTCGCCCTCGGCCTCGCCCCCTCCCTCTTCCCCTCTCGACCGACTCCACCGCCGCAGGAGCGACAGAGGGAGGGATGCGCTGTCTGGTGGCAACCCTCGCCGCCACCGACGAGGGGCCGGGATTCCCTTTCTCCATGGCGAATGGGAGGAAGGGGAGCAGAAGTTAAAAAGGAAAGAAGGAGATGAAGGAGTGTGGGATTCTGTGCCCTCCCCCCTGCCCCTTATAAAGGAGCAGGATGGGAGCCCGGCCGCCCCGCTCGGCGAATCAAGGCACGGGAGAGCAGGGAATCGGGGCCGACCCGCTGCCTCTGCTCACGCCGGCCCAGATTCCCCAATCCCACCGTCCGCTACCCCAAGCGCATGGGAGCCGCGTGGCAGGGATGCAGCGCCGAGTGGACGGGTGAGGCAGTCTCGCCCCACCCCATGAGCATGGGAGCGGACGCCTCAAAAGCCGCGCGCTAGCCCCGTCCAGTAAATGCACCACGCCCCCACACCTACCTCCATTTAGGAAGGAGGGCGTGGGCCGCCCCCTCCATCGTGGCTTGATGCGTGCTCGCGAGGACTCAGCCCCGCACGCACCGCGCACGTCGCCCATGATGCCGCGTTTGACGCGTGCCACTCCGAGCGTGCGCGGTGGAAGCGGAGTCCGATTTTGTGCGGACTCAGGCCACGCGTGCTCGTGCACTGTTTTGGGCCTGGCCCAACAACGCTCGGCACTGTGTATGGCCCAGGCCCAGGGGATACTGTCGGTGTACTAAAGTAGGGGGGTACCTTAGTACCCCGAACTTGTGCACGGGCAGTCGCGGCAACCCGCGGCAGGGCTTGCCGTGCGTCCGCCAAGATCCTCCGCGGCTACGTTGATGCCGTTCAAGAACGGAGTACTCAAGCTAAAGCCCCCGGCAAGAGGAGCTTGCCGGGAAGGCCAACCAAGGCTCGGCAAGAAGAGCTCGCCGGGAAGAAAACAAAGGCCCTGGCAAGAAGAGCTTGCCGGGAAGGCCGACCGAAGCGCCTCCAGAGGACTTGCCACGACGCCCCGCGTGCCCCGGCAAGGCCCGAGGGCTGGCAAGCTTGCCGGCATGACAAGAGGAGGACCACGGCAAGGCACTTGCCGCGGCAAGATTGCCAACCAAACTCCAGCACATCCTGCGACGTGTCGTCACAAGGCCGTCCCAAAGGCACGTGGCGAGGCACTACACAGCCATGCGGAGCGAGGTGGAAAGCGGAGCTGACAGAGACGCCATCGTGGCAACCGGTGGCTCCTTTGACGATTGCCTCTCTGCACTGTTGGGGCGACCGGACAGGCATTAAATGCCCTTGTCCCCTGCCGTCAGTTAGGTAGGGGCACTGTTGGTCACTGTTACACCAACCTGCGTTTTTACCTTTCTACCCCTCTTCTTACGTTGCCACCTGTTGGCGCCCCCTTTAGACTATAAAAGGGAGGCCCATGCGCACGTAGAAGGGGTTCGGCGGGATAGGTTTTAGGGTTCATCAGAGGACACCGGATCAAGGTCCGGTCCAACACATACACATCGCACCACCGTGCGCTCTATTCGAGCAAGATCGAATAACAACACAAAGCAGCAGTAGGAGTTTTATCTCTCCGGAGAGCTCCGAAGCTGGGTAAAAGGATCGCCCGCCGTCTTTCTCACCCACCGCGCGCCCGGGACCTCGATCCGCTCTGCGCGCGGCCTCCGCCCCCCTCTTCGAACCAGAAAAGGGCCCCCCCGTGCCCCATAGGTGCCCGGCGGTCACGGAAGTAGACCGTGCGCCCGCCGCGACAGGATCCGGGACATCCGGAAAAACACCATGAAAACTCTATGTAAGACCTTGCTCCCAACCAGCCGGTGCGTCCAATGGTCCTATGGCATGACCTGCCAACGGTAGTCCCAGCAAAAGTGACACATCCTTGAGAGTTGGAGCCATCTCTCCCCATCGGAAGTGAAACTTGTGGGTCTCTAGCCTCCAACGGTCCACTAAGCAGCTCAACAAGAAGGAGTCGATGGCGAGGCGTTTGCAGCCCGGGATGGACTCAACCAGACGCGCAAAAGGTAATAGGCCGGCCATTTCAACCTTGATGACAGAACTTTTGGTTAGTGTCTCCCATTAATATGCATGTCAGTGTGCAAATTAATAAAGCACATACCGCTAAACCCATCCTTCATGTATCATCCAGTGCTCCTTAGGAGTGCGAGTGACCAGAGGCTCAACCTTGCGCTCATGCCATATTGCAGCACGATGACCCCTATCAATGTCCCTATTCACCAACCACATTCCCGACATTCCTGCACATAAAAATTCAGAACAGAGTGCCACAATTAATAAAAATTCAGAACATAGTGCCACACTTCATAAAAATTTAGAACAGAGTGCCACAATTAATACAAATTTAGAACATAATGCCACACTTAATAAAAATTCAGAATAGAGTGCCACAGTTAATACAAATTCAGAACAGAGTGCCACACTTAATAAAAATTTAGAACAGAGTGCCACACTTAATACAAATTCAGAACATAGTGCCACACTTAATAAAAATTTAGAACAGAGTGCCACACTTAATAAAAATTCAGAACAGAGTGCCACAATTAATACAAATTCAGAACATAGTGCCACACTTAATAAAAATTCAGAACATAGTGACACACTTAATACAAATTCAGAACATAGTGCCACACTTAATAAAAATTCAGAACATAGTACCACACTTAATAGTACTGCTAGCTTATCTTCTTCCTCTCCCTCTTACTCCTCTAGTTCCTCTACCTCGTCTTCGTACCCGGTTTCCTCGTCCACGCCCAGTGACAAAAGTGGGACAATTAGTGTCCCTATGGCCAAATTCATTGCATAGAATGCATTGCCTAGTCGGACCTCCTGCTTCAGATTCATCCATATCATTCGGATGCGCTGACACTGTCGTCTGCCTCTACTTGTACGCATATGCTCTGGGTTTGGAATGTAACGCCTTTCAGCGGGGTTGACGCTGTTGAAGTTACCCATTGATCGAAAACCCATCAGCTCACCTGTCCAGGTATTGAGGACAACCTCTTTTAGAAAAAATGGAGACACAAACGATATTGAGTCCATTCCAAGCTGTCCGCAAGCAGCAAGTACATGTGAGCAAGGTAGGTGAAGCAATTTCGGTTTGTTGCATGTGCACTCACACGTTGGCCAGGCTTCATTACCAATTCTCACCTCATGCGTCCTCAGCTCATTTGCACATCCGAATTTCACCGTTTTCAAATTACTTTTAAATGGTATATAATTTGAAAAAAATAGTAGATACATGGAAGATGTGGATTTTTACCAGCTTTCCAGCGCCATCTTATTTGCTCAAATCCAACAAACCGTTTGAAAATTGAGTCCAAAATACGGTTAGCGTTTTCGGTTTTGAAAAAAATGGTTTTTTCAAAACTGCTCTTAAACCGTGATGATTTTGAAAAAAATTCCTATATATTTGTAATGTAGATGTCAAGAGCTTTCCAACAATATATTAACAAATTTCATCGTACCGAAAGTAATTAACCAGAGCGCGGCACCATACATCTTATAGTTTCGTCGTACTGAGACATTCGAAGTTTCATCATACAGAAAGTAACAAGTAACTAAACAGACACATTGTTTTTAAGCAGTGCATTCTTCCCATCTGTCCATATCCGGGAGGACGGACCCAAGCTTAGTGAAAGGTGTCATGTCCTGATGTTGTAGGGAAATGTGGGTTCGGACGTCAGCTCACGATATTTGGCCACCGTAGAACATCCTATTCTCTTCGAGGACATCTTTCATGATGATGGATTCAATTTCCTACTGGATCCGGTAGAAATCATTTCGAAGTCGATTATCCGGCACAACTCCAAAGGCTTCGGCCCATCTCTGGATATGAGTATCGGATGAAGATTTCATGCAAAGTGATTGCACATCCCTTCTGTACTCCATCATTAGATGGATGACATAGAATCCATCATTCTCACTTCTTGCCGGTTGCTGAATGCAACAAAAGTCAGTCTTGTGGCCGAAATAGAGGCCGGTCTTATTTGTTTTTTTTTGCTTTGGATGTAGCCACCCCGCATGCTGAAGCCCAGCATAGCTCTGTCCAGAACATAGTTTATGTGTGTGTAATCTTTATTCTGTATGTTCTTCAACGGGTCCAAATATGGAGCGCGGGAGTAACAAGGGTAAAGAACGATGAGAACGGCACGACACCCCCCGCCGCACAAAATACACGATCAAGTTAGCCTCAATGCGTGCAAAGTAATTATTGAAATGCACGAAAGGATGTATGTGTTATAGTGCTATCCGCGGATGACTTACCCAGGATGATAAGGTAAGAGAATCTTTTCTTTGTCCTTATTGCTGACCAAGAATTCTTCAATGTACTGACTCGCATATTGACGGTTGGCATCGTTGATTGACAAGAAGCCCTCATGCATGTAGTATGGGTCCGCGACCGCAAGACCGGTGACTTGCTCTCTCCCGACGACGTAGTTCATGTGCAGCGCATACAGGCGGAGGAACGTAAAATTGAGTGTCCTCATTTGAATCATCTAGAAGATGTAATCAAACCTCAGGAAGAAGAGGTCCGCGGGGCATGTGTGGATGTACATTGTCACGCCCAATATGTGACCCTATCCTAAAGGAAGTCGAAGGTCCCACCAAGGATAGAAGCGCATATTGGAGACGCTTTTGCAAGGTGGATATCATTACACCGTACCATTACATAATAGTTGGGGATACATACAAAAGGCATACAATGCCACATGAATACCACAACATCATACAAAAGAGCAACATACGACTACGGATGAAACACAAACAGAAGCTCAAACGACATCCACCCTGCTATCCCAGGCTGCCGACCTGGAACCAATCCCCTGATCAAAGAGAAGCAAAAGAAGAACTCCAAAACAAGCAAACATCGCTCTCACGTCATGATCATCGCATAACCTATACCCGCAACTGTTGTTGTAGTAATCTGTGAGCCACGAGGACTCATCAATCCCATTACCATGGGTATCAAGACTAGCAAAGCTTAATGGGCAAGGAAAGGATAGTGGTGAGGTTGCAGCAGCAACTAAGCAAGATATGGTGGCTAACATACGCAAATAAGAGCGAGAAGAGAAGCAACGCAATGGTCGGGAATCTAGAAGTGATCCTGAAACTACTTACGTTCATACATAACCCAAACCGTGTTCACTTCCCGGACTCCGCCGAAAAGAGACCATCATGGCTACACACGCAGTTGATGCATTTTAAGTAAGTCAAGTGTTAAGTTCTCTACAATCGGATATTAACAAATTCCCATCTGCCACATAACCGCGGGCATGACTTTCAAAAGTTTAAACCCTGCAGGGGTGTCCCAACTTAGCCTATTATAAGCTATCACGACCAACGAAGGATATTCCTTCTCCCGGGAAGACCCGATCAATCTCGGAATCCCCGGACATCGCCCAGTTCGGACCAACACTTAGAAAAGCACTGGCCCGGGGGGGGGGGGGTTAAAATAAAGATGACCCTCGGGTTAACTACTCCCAAGGGAAAGGTTATAGGTAGTTAGGCAAATGTAAAACCAAGGTTGGGCCTTGCTGGAGGAGTTTTATTCAAAGCAAACTGTCAAGGGGTTCCCCTACACCTGGCCGCGTAAGGAACGCAAAATCAAGGAACATAACACCGGTATGATGGAAAACTAAGGCGGCAAGAGTGGAACAAAACACCAGGCATAAGGCTGAGCCTTCCACCCTTTACCAAGTATATAGATGCATTAATTAAATAAGAGACATTGTGATATCCCAACATAATCCTGTCCAACATGGAGCAATCTTCAACTTCACCTGCAAATAACAACACTATAAGAGGGGCTGAGCAAAGCGGCAACATAGCCAAGCAACGGTTTGCTAGGAAGGGTGAAAAGGTTAGAGGCTGACATGGCAATTTGGGAGGCTTGATAAGCAAGTGATAGGTAGCACAGCATAGCGATAGAACGAAACAACTAGCATAGCAACGATAGTAGTGAGATCCAGAGTAATGTTCATCTTGCCTGAAATCCCGCTAGGAAGAAGAACGAGCCCATGAAGAAGACGAACGGGCGAAGACGAACCAGCATAGTCGAACGAATTCTCACGATCGCAATGAAACATGAACTATGGAGAAGAAGCACAACCGGAAAGAAGCAAACAACATGGTAAACACACAACAGATAAACATGACATGATGCTCAACCAAGTATTATGCATGACAAAGGCTATATGATGCTACTCATGGCAAGAGATGATGCATACAAGAACAACACATTAAAACAAGTTTAAATGAGGCCGGAAACAACATATGACAATTCCGGTAAGTCCTCATATGCAAATTTCGAAATTGGTCCAGAACTGAATAAACCTTATGTTCAAGTTTCTAAACAGCAATTTAAGATGCACCAAGATGATCTACACAAAAATCTAGTCAAGTTACATATAAAGTTCATTTAATTCAGAGCTACGACCTAGAAACTATGAGCAAAACAAGTTAAACATGGCATTGATGCAAAATGCATTCAAACATCAAGCAAACACACTCACAACAAGGATTCAACATGATAAGATGAAACTACATGCAAAATCAAGAAAGTTTCATATAGAGCATGCTCAAAACGGAGCAACGGTGCAACACATACACTCCAAACAAGATATAACAATCTGCCCAAACCAGCAAGTAGGCACTTTGCAATCATCAAAACAACATGCTACAGGCATCATATGAGCATAAAATTGACATTCACTTCATGTACAGATAACATACTTCAAATATCATTAAAGTTCAGGTTCATAGTCATCAAGATTAATCCAAGATGATCAATGCAAAATGCAACTTTATAACACAGGAGCATATACATGAGCAGAGTTAATATGATGGCAACTTGAGAGCAAGAAAGAGACAAGCTACATCAAGTAAACATAGCAACCAAGGGCATGACATCAAATAATACATAACAAAGAGCAAATAACATCATGGCATCATATATGTATGACTCATCGATTAGTAGGAACCAACATGACAAGATTAAATGTTGAAACAGGTTCAGCAAGTGTAAAACAGCAACATTATGATAGCATGTTTGCAAGCGTGGAACAGAGGCATATGATATCCAAAATTGACAACCATGGCATGTGATCAAGGTAATCATTGCATAATTAAAAACACGTAATTGGATCATCTCCAGAAGAGGCACGGAACAATCAATAACAAGCTCACAATAAGGCATCATGAAGTTAACAACAAACTGGAACAGTATATAGGCATGTTCATGGCAATGAAAACATATGTTATAGGACATATATGAGGCATCCAAAGGCATTTCATGATATATCATAACATAGACAACGAAACATGTCAACTAAGCATCGCCCGAATATGCATGGATTAATTGGTAGCATCAAGAAAACATGGCAACATGATATAGCAGTTTCAGCATTGACAAAAAGTTAACAGCAAGTGGCCCACTTCACAAGCTTGATGCACTCACTACAGGGAATATAAAAATACATGGATTGCACCCCTGTAAAGATGGCATAAATATGCTCCTAAAACATGTAGACATCATGCCCATAGAATGCACACACAAAATGCAACAAAAATGACAAATCAGCAAGTTAGAGCAGTTTTCAGTAGTTAACAGCAACATGCACTTTTGCAACAGGGATTAATCTATCAAGATGCACCCTAACATTAATGCAAATCACACCAACATGAAGATCATGAAGAGCAGAACATGCGCATATCAAGATCATCAACATAGCATCAACAGGGACAAAGTTGTGGCACTCACAAGAGGCACAAATGATGTTATCAAACAGCAGATTCTAGCAGATTATTTCATTTAGCAGTTTTGCAATGAATATTAAGGCATCAATATTAATAGGAACATGAATGCAAACTACTCCATCATAAAGAGCACTCTGAGATGAACATTTTGACATATTATATGCGCAAAACGGAGCTATATGCATGAAGTTATGGCCGGTCAAACATGCACACATATGATTGAAAACACAAGGACTTGGCCAAATTTTACCATCGCGAAGAAAACTAGACAAAGATGTCCTGGGACGGAGGGAAGCGGGACGGGGGGCACGGTGTTTGGTTCAACTCCTGGTGGATCTCATCCACCTCTGAGATCCCAGTGAGGTCGGCGGCGGCTCGCCGGAGAACCGCCGGAGTTACGCCGGCGTGGTCGGGACGACAAGGACCGGGCGGATCCGGGGCCGGGGAGACCTCCTACGGCAGGATCTCACCGGATTCGGCACGTGGGCGGCACAGGGACGGCGTTCGGCGGCGAACGGCGACGGGGTGCGGGGCCGGCGATGGTGGCGCGATGGTGCGGCGACGATGACGGGGAGGCGGAGAGGCGGCGACGCTGGCGGAGTCCGGCAGCGGGGCGACGGGCGGCGATCTCCGGTGGAGTCCGGCGAGGTCGGGCGGCGGGGTTGTCGCTCGGGAGGAGGAGCGCTCGGGCGAGCGGAGGAGCGCTCAGGCGAGTGGAGAAGCGGGGCGATGCGGTTTGACCGGCTCGATCGGGCGCGCGCGGGTGCGCTGCGGCGGCGGCGGGGCCTGGCAGGCCGGATCTGGGCCCGCGGGGCCTGCGGGTGGGGGCCGGCGGTGGGAGCCAGGTGGAGGGCGCAGATTCGTTGCGGGCGCATCCAGGCGGCGGCGCGGCCAATCAGGAGACGACAAGTGGCCAGGATGAGGTGGAGGGGCGCCAGAAATTGAGTGAGGTGGCGGCGGGACAGAGGTAGGGGAAGGTTAGGGGTAGGTGGAGGGGCTAGGGTGCCCAAAATGGAGAGGGGGGGTGTCCATATATAGCATGAGGGGCTAGGGTTTGGGGTTTTTGGAGCCCTCCAATCTCGATCGAACGGTTCCGAACGCAAGGTTTTTTTAGTGGGATGATTTAGAGTGGGTGTGGGCTGCGAGGAGAGAAGTGAAGTGCAGCCCGACACGGTTTTCGGATACCGAAAACGTCCGATGAATAAACCGGCAATGGTGCCGCTACGGTTGACGGTTGGGCTATCAAACGGACTCCGAATGCGATGAAAATTGGCAGGCAGTCTACGTACGCTATAATAAGACCGCACGCCAAGTTTCAACCCATGTCGAGAACATTTTATTCCACTTACAAAATAATATTTCGGAGGTGCCGCGGGCGCGTGCGAGAGTGGTCGGGCTCAGAACGAACAACAGAGAGAACTGGGAGGACCCGGACGGATGCAAGTTTTGAAAAACATGCAGACGAAATGAAGAAAATGTCATGGAAAAGTGCAACACGCAAGCGAATGACATGGCAACGACAGCGAATAACTGGATGATACTATCCTCCACTAACAAGAGATCTCGTCTCGAGATCTTAGGAACGAGACGAAAGAGAAAGATGAAGAGGTGAAGTAAGAACGCAAGAGAGAAGATGAACAAAGTCGAGAGCACTCGGGTAGAAAAAGTATGGCAAATATGACAAGAATGAAAAGCTCAAGGAATAAGATAGACTCTGAAACCACTCTGGTTAGAACAAGGTAGAAAAGGAATGAGACCGAAATAATTGATGTGATGACAAAGGAAGAGGAATGCTGAAGGAACCACCATAAGAATTCAAAAATGAATGATGAAAGAGAATGAATCACCGGGAAGAATTAGAAGAACAAATATGCTTGAGGGGATTTAGATGCAAAAGAACAATGAGATCACGAATTGATCAAAGAATACTTGACAGATGCGTCGGGATGACTGGAGAACGATAACTAGAATGTGAGGATGAAGATTTAGGAGAAACTGTTCTTCGATCTTCAAATGACGACGAGAAACACCACCAAAATTACTGAGATACTCCGGGAGAATGAAAAGCAAAGAGATTGAGCCACCAATGAAAAGAATTGAAATCGATCTTGAAAAGGCATCTGACTGATGAAATTCATTCTTACGTCAAACTCCGAAAAGAATTTGAGAATAGCTCCGGAATAATTGGAAGAGTCAGGTAAGATCCTGGGAAAAGACCTGTGGGTTAGGGCCTAGTAAAAACAAAACACCGTTGGAAAGGATTGTTGAAGAGATAGATGATGCACTGGAACATTTGAAATATTTGAATGAGATGACAACCTCGAATTAATTCGAACACAGATGAATCTCCTGAGATATCTTGAGCACTCCGGAAGGATAAACTGGCGAGAGGTGAACGAACAAGAGGTAACATTTGATCCAAGGAAAAGAATACGATCAACCCCAAAAAGCTTGAATTGAGTCCACCAGAAAAGAAAAAGATGAAGAATGACAGACTAGACAAGAAACCACCATTTGAAGTGATTGAGGGAAGACTGAAGTAGCTCTGCATGAATGAAATTGACGCTCGAAAGAGACTCAGGCTCTGGAGAGAAGAGGAGTGGGAGAGCGGTAAAAACAATGGCAACTTGGAAGGGGAAATCGACGAATAACTTGGAGAGAAAACACCGGTTGAAATAATGCAAAGGCTTCATACGAGTAGGATGGATACTCGATTGCGGAATCTGGCTCCGAGAAGAAAAGGGGTGGGCGGGTGGGAAAAGAAAACAACTGAGGATTGAACTTGGCAAAGATGGAGAGGCTCGAGTCAACTTGATGAGAAATGCGCCGGATGAAAAGAGCTGAGAACCAACGAAGGAAAAACTAAATGTGTGATCCTAAAGAAAGTTTGAAGGAGAAGAGGAGTAACTCAAAACACCTACGTGAAGATTCCTCACCAGAGCGACGAAGGGGTTGAGGAGTAAAAAGAATTCTTACTCTCCGATATAACTAGACTCCGAAAACTGTTTTCTTCTAGACTCGACAATGGCCAACTACGAACAATCAAGGGGGCTCCTATGGTCGGTCGAGGCTCTTATACCAACTTGTCACGCCCAATATGCGACCCTATCCTAAAGGAACTTGATACGTCTCCAACGTATCTATAATTTTTGATTGTTCCATGCTATTATATTACCTGTTTTGGATGTTTATGGGCTTTACTTTACACATTTATATCATTTTTGGGACTAACCTACTAACCGGAGGCCTAGCCCGTATTGCTGTTTTTTTTTTGCCTATTTCACTATTTCGAAGAAAAGGAATATCAAACAGAGTCCAAACGGAATGAAACCTTCGTGAGTGTGATTTTTGGAACGAATGTGATCTAGAGGACTTGGAGTGCAAGTCAAGAAGCAGTTGAGGCGGCCACAAGGGTGGAGGGCGTGCCCACCCCTACTGGCTGCGCCCCCTATATCGTGTGCCCCTCAGGCGTCCACTAACCTACTTCTTCCTCCTATATATACCCACGTACCCCGAGAACATCAAAGGAGGCCAGGAAAACCTAATTCCACCACCGCAACCTTCTGTATCCGCGATATCCCATCTTGGAGCCTTCGCCGGCGCTCCGCCAGAGGGGGAATCGACCACGGAGGGCTTCTACGTCAACACCATAGCCCCTCCGATGAGTTGTGAGTAGTTTACCACAGACCTTCGGGTCCATAGTTATTAGCTAGATGGCTTGTTCTCTGTTTTTGGATCTCAATACCATGTTCTCCTCGATCTTCTTGGAGATCTATTCGATGTAACTCTTTTTGTGGTGTGTTTGTCGAGATCCGATGAATTGTGGGTTTATGATCAAGTTTATCTATGAGAAATATTTGAATCTCCTCTGAATTCTTTTATGTGTGATTAAGTTATCTTTGCAAGTGTCTTCGAATTATCAGTTTGGTTTGGCCTACTAGATAGATCTTTCTTGCAATGGGAGAAGTGATTAGCTTTGGGTTCAATCTTGCAGTGTCCTTTCCCAGTGACAGCAGGGGCAGCAAGGCACGTATTGTATTGTTTCCATCGAGGATAAAAAGATGGGGTTTATATAAAATTGCATGAGTTTGTCCCTCTACACCATGTCATCTTTCTTAATGTGTTACTCTGTTCCTATGAACTTGATACTCTAGATGCATGCTGGATAGCGGTCGATGTGTGGAGTAATAGTAGTAGATGCAGGCAGGAGTCGGTCTACTTGTCACGGACGTGATGCCTATATACATGATCATGCCTAGATAATCTCATAATTATTCGCTTTTTTATCAATTGCTCGACAGTAATTTGTTCACCCACCGTAATACTTATGCTATCTTGAGAGAAGCCACTAGTGAATCCTATAGCCCCTGGGTCTACCTCTTATCATATAAGCTTTCAATCTACTTTTATTTGCATCTTTACTTTTCCAATCTGTATCGTAAAATACCAAAAATATATTTATCTTATCATATTATCTCTATCAGATCTCACTTTCGCAAGTGGCCGTGAAGGGATTGACAACCCTTTTATTGCGTTGGTTGCGAGTTCTTTGTTTCTTTGTGTAGGTGCGTGGGACTTTTGAGGAGCCTCCTACTGGATTGATACCTTGGTTCTCAAAAACTTAGGGAAATACTTACGCTACTATTGCTGCATCACCCTTTCCTCTTCAAGGAAAACCAACGCAAGCTCAAGACGTAGCAAGAAGGATTTCTGGCGCCGTTGCTGGGGAAGTCTTCCCTCAAGTCAAGACATACCAAGTACCCATCACAAACTCACCTCCCTCGCATTTACATTATTTTCCATTTGCCTCTCGTTTTCCTCTCCCCCACTTCACCCTTGCCGTTTTATTCGCCCTCTCTTTCCCAATATTCTCCTCTCTCTTTCGCATGCCTTTTTGTTTGCTCGTGTGTTGGATTACTTGTCGCCATGGTGCAAGATAATTCCAAATTGTGTGATTTCTCCAATACCAATAATAATGATTTCCTTAGTATTCCGATTGCTCCTCTTAATGATGTTGAGTTTTTTGAAATCAATACTGCTTTGCTGGATCTTGTTATGAAAGATCAATTCGCCGGCCTTCCTAGTGAAGATGCCGACATCCATCTAAACAACTTTGTTGATTTGTGTGAGATGCAAAAGAAGAAAGATACAGATAATGATATTGTTAAATTGAAGTTATTTCCGTTTTCACTTAGAGATCGTGCTAAAGTTTGGTTTTCGTCTTTGCCTAAAAATAGTATTGATTCTTGGAACAAGTGCAAAGATGCTTTTATCTCTAAGTATTTTCCTCTCGCTAAGATCATCACTCTTAGGAATGATATTATGAATTTTAAACAACTTGATCATGAGCATGTTGCCCAATCTTGGGAAAGAATGAAATTGATGATTCACAATTGCCCTACTCATGATTTGAATTTATGGATGATCATACAAGTTTTTTATGCCGGCTTGAATTTTGCCTCTAGAAATCTTTTAGATTCGGCCGCGGGAGGCACGTTTATGGAAATCACTTTAGGATATGCTACAAAACTTCTTGATAATGTTATGGGTAATTATTCTCAATGGCACACCAAAAGATCTACTAGTAAAAAAGTGCATGCTATAGAAGAAATTAATGTTTTGAGTGGAAAGATGGATGAACTTTTGAAACTGTTAGCTACTAAGAGTGCTCCTCTTGATCCCAATGATATGCCTTTGTATAATTTGATTGAGCATAATAATGAATCTATGGATGTGAATTTTGTTGGTAGGAATAGTTTTGGAAACAATGCCTATAGAGGAAACTTTAATCCTAGACTGTTCCCTAATAATTCCTCTAATAATTATGGAAATTCCTGCAATAATTCTTATGGTAATTTTAATAAGATGCCCTCTGATTTTGAGAATAGTGTGAAAGAATTTATGATCTCTCAAAAGAATTTTAATGCCAACTTAGCCCATTATAAGCTCTCACGATCAACGAAGGATATTCCTTCTCCCGGGAAGACCCGATCAGTCTCAGAATACCGGTTACAAGACATTTCAACAATGGTAAAACAAGACCAGCAAGACCGCCCGAATGTATCGACAAATCCCGACCTGCACATATCTCGTTCTTAGGGCACATTGGATGGGCAAGACGTCAGGTTGGCATACACCTTGGTTGCCCATGGGGCGCCGGACATCGCCCGGTTCAGACCAACACTTATTGAAGCACTGGCCCCGGGGGGGGGGGGGGGTTAAAATAAAGATGACCCTCGGGTTAATTACTCCCAAGGGAAAGGTTATAGGTTCTAGGAAAATGTAAAACCAAGGTTGGGCCTTGCTGGAGGAGTTTTATTCAAAGCGAACTGTCAAGGGGTTCCCATACACCCGGCCGCATAAGGAACGCAAAGTCAAGGAACATAACACCGGTATGACGGAAAACTAAGGGGCAAGAGTGGAACAAAACACGAGGCATAAGGCCGAGCCTTCCACCCTTTACCAAGTATATAGATGCATTAATTAAATAAGAGACATTGTGATAACCCAACATAATCCTGTCCAACATGGAGAAATCTTCAATTTCACTTGCAACTAACAACGCTATAAGAGGGGCTAAGAAAAGTGGTAACGTAGCCAAGCAACGGTTTGCTAGGAAGGGTGAAAAGGTTAGAGGCTGACATGTCAATTTGGAAGGCTTGATACGCAAGTGATAGGTAGCGCAGCATAGCGATAGAACGAAGCAACTCGCATAGCAATGATAGTAGTGAGATCCAGAGTAATGGTCATCTTGCCTGAAGTCCCGCTAGGAAGAAGAACGAGCCCATGAAGAAGACGAATAGGCGAAGATGAACCAGCGTAGTCGAACGAATCCTGACGATCGCAACGAAGCAGGAACTATGGAGAAGAAGCACAACAGGAAAGAAGCAAACAACATGGTAAACACACAACACATAAACGTGACATGATGCTCAACCAAGTATGATGCATGACAAAGGCTATATGATGCTACTCATGGCAAGAGATGATGCATACAAGAACAACACATCAAAACAAGTTTAAATGAGGCCGGAAACAACATATGACAATTCTGGTAAGTCCTCATATGCAAATTTCGAAATTGGTCCAGAACTGAATAAACCTTATGTTCAAGTTTCTCAACAGCAATTTAAGATGCACCAAGATGATCTACGCAAAAATCTAGTCAAGTTACATACAAAGTTCATTTAATTCAGAGCTACGGCCTAGAAATTATGAGCAACACAAGTTAAACATGGAATTGATGCAAAATGTATTCAAACATCAAACTCACAACAAGGATTCAACATGATTAGATGAAACTACATGCAAAATCAAGCAAGTTTCATATAGAGCATGCTCAAAATGGAGCAACGGTCCAACACATACACTCCAAACAAGATATAACAACAAGCTGCCCAAACCAGCAAGTAGGCACTTCACAATCATCAAAACAACATGCTACAGGCATCATATGAGTATAATCTTGACATTCACTTCATGTACAGATAACATACTTCAAATATCATTAAAGTTCTGGTTCGTAGACATCAAGATTAATCCAAGATGATCAATGCAAAATGCAACTTTATAACACAGGAGCATATACATGAGCAGAGTTAATATGATGGCAACTTGAGAGCAAGAAAGAGACAAGCTACATCAAGTAAACATAGAAACCAAGGGCACGACATCAAATTATACATAACAAAGAGCAAATAACATCATGGCATCATAGATGTATGACTCATCGATTAGTAGGAACCAACATGACAAGATTGAATGTTGAAACAGTTTCAGCAAGTGTAAAACAACAACATTATGATAGCATGTTTGCAAGCATGGAACAGAGGCATATAATATCCAAAATTGACAACCATGGCATGTGCTCAAGGTAATCATTGCATACTTAAAAATACGTAATTCGATCATCTCCAGAAGATGCATGGAATAATCAATAACAAGCTCACAACAAGGCATCATGAAGTTAACAGCAAAATACTACCAGGACTAAGTTCATGATAAATTAAAGTTCAATTAATCATATTACTTAAGAACTCCCACTTAGATAGACATCCCTCTAATCATCTAAGTGATCACGTGATCCAAATCAACTAAACCATAACCGATCATCACGTGAAATGGAGTAGTTTTCAATGGTGAACATCACTATGTTGATCATATCTACTATATGATTCACGCTCGACCTTTCGGTCTCAGTGTTCCGAGGCCATATCTGCATATGCTAGGCTCGTCAAGTTTAACCCGAGTATTCTGTGTGTCCAAAACTGGCTTGCACCCATTGTAGATGGACGTAGAGCTTATCACACCCGATCATCACGTGGTGTCTAGGCACGACGAACTTTGGCAACGGTGCATACTCAGGGAGAACACTTTTATCTTGAAATTTAGTGAGAGATCATCTTATAATGCTACCATCAATCAAAGCAAGATAAGATGCATAAAAGATAAACATCACATGCAATCAATATAAGTGATATGATATGGCCATCATCATCTTGTGCTTGTGATCTCCATCTCCGAAGCACCTCCATGATCACCATCGTCACTGGCGTGACACTTTGATCTCCATCGTAGCATCGTTGTCGTCTCGCCAATCTTATGCTTCTACGACTATCGCTACCGCTTAGTGATAAAGTAAAGCATTACACGGCGATTGCATTGCATACAATAAAGCGACAACCATATGGCTCCTGCCAGTTGCCAATAACTCGGTTACAAAACATTATCATCTCATACAATAAAATATAGCATCATGTCTTGACCACATCACATCACAACATGCCCTGCAAAAACAAGTTAGACGTCCTATACTTCGTTGTTGCAAGTTTTACGTGGCCGCTATGGGCTTTAGCAAGAACCGTTCTTACCTACGCATCAAAACCACAACGATAGTTTGTCAAGTTGGTGCTGTTTTAACCTTAGCAAGGACCGGGCGTAGCCACACTTGGTTCAACTAAAGTTGGAGAAACTGACACCCGCCAGCCACCTGTGTGCAAAGCACGTCGGTAGAACCAGTATCGCGTAAGCGTACGCATAATGTCGGTCGGGCCGCTTCATCCAACAATACCGCCGAACCAAAGTATGACATGCTGGTAAGCAGTATGACTTATATCGCCCACAACTCACTTGTGTTCTACTCGTGCATATAACATCAACGCATAAAACCTAGGCTAGGATGCCACTGTTGGGGAACGTAGTAATTTCAACAAAATTCTTACGCACACGCAAGATCATGGTGATGCATAGCAACGAGTGGGGAGAGTGTGTCCACGTACCCTCATAGACCAAAAGCGGAAGCGTTAGAACAACGCGGTTGATGTAGTCGTACGTCTTCACGGCCCGACCGATGAAGCACCGAAACTACGGCACCTCCGAGTTCTAGCACACGTTCAGCTCGATGACGTCCCTCGAACTCCGATCCAGCTGAGTGTCGAGGGAGTGTTCCATCAGCACGACAACATGGTGACGATCTTGATGTTCTACCGTCGCAGGGCTTCGCCTAAGCACCACTACAATATTATCGAGGAGGACTATGGTGGAGGGGGGCACCGCACACGGCTAAGAGATCCAAGGGATCAATTGTTGTTCTGCCTAGAGGCGCCCCCCTGCCCCCGTATATAAAGGAGCCAAGGGGAGGGGGTCGGCCGGCCAGGAGGGGCTCGCCAGGAGGAGTCCTCCTCCCACCGGGAGTAGGACTCCCCCCTTCCTTGTTGGAGTAGGAGAGAAGGAAAGATGGGGAGAGGAGGAAGGAAAAGGGGGCTGCACCCCTTGTCCAATTCGGACCAGAGGGGGGCTGCGCGCCTCCTTCCTTTCGGCCTCTCTCCTCTATTCCCGTATGGCCCAATAAGGCCCATATACTCCCCGGAATTCCCGTAACCCTCCGGTACTCCGAAAAATACCTGAATCAGTCGGAACCTTTCCGAAGTCCGACTATAGTCGTCCAATATATCGATCTTTACGTCTCGACCATTTCGAGACTCCTCGTCATGTCCCCGATCTCATCCGGGACTCCGAACTCCTTCGGTACATCAAAACTCATAAACTCATAATATAACTGTCATCGAAAGTTTAAGCGTGCCGACCCTACGGGTTCGAGAACTATGTAGACATAACCGAGACACATCTCCGGTCAATAACCAATAGCGGAACCTGGATGCTCATATTGGCTCCCACATACTCTACGAAGATCTTTATCAGTCAGACCGCATAACAACATACGTTGTTCCCTTTGTCATCGGTATGTTACTTGCCCGAGATTCGATCGTCGGTATCTCAATACCTAGTTAAATCTCGTTACCGGCAAGTCTCTTTACTCGTTCCGTAATACATCATCCCGCAACTAACTCATTAGTTACAATGCTTGCAAGGCTTATAGTGATGTGCATTACCGAGTGGGCCCAGAGATACCTCTCTGACAATCGGAGTGACAAATCCTAATATCGAAATACGCCAACCCAACAAGTACCTTCGGAGACACCTGTAAAGCACCTTTATAATCACCCAGTTACGTTGTGACGTCTGGTAGCACACAAAGTGTTCCTCTGGTAAACGGGAGTTGCATAATCTCATAGTCATAGGAACATGTATAAGTTATGAAGAAAGAAATAGCAACATACTAAACGATCGAGTGCTAAGATAACAGAATGGGTCAAGTCAATCACATCATTCTCCTAATGATGTGATCCCGTTAATCAAATGACAACTCATGTCTATGGTTAGGAAACATACTAGTGACACTCTGTTTGTCTATGTATTCACACATGTATCATGTTTCCGGTTAATACAATTCTAGCATGAATAATAAACATTTATCATGAAATAAGGAAATAAATAATAACTTTATAATTGCCTCTAGGGCATATTTCCTTCAGTCTCCCACTTGCATTAGAGTCAATAATCTAGTTCACATCACCATGTGTTTTAACAGCAATAGTTCACATCACCATGTGATTAACACACATAGTTCACATCGTCATGTGACCAACACCCAAAGGGTTTACTAGAGTCAATAATCTAGTTCACATCGCTATGTGATTAACACCCAAAGAGTACTAAGGTGTGATCATGTTTTGCTTGGGAGAGAAGTTTAGTCAACGGGTCTGCCACATTCAGATCCGTATGTATTTTGCAAATTTCTATGTCAACAATGCTCTGCACGGAGCTACTCTAGCTAATCGCTCCCACTTTCAATATGTATCCAGATTGAGAGTTAGAGTCGTCTGGATCAGTGTCAAAACTTGCATCGACATAACCCTTTACAACGAACCTTTTTGTCACCTCCATAATCGAGAAATATATCCTTATTCCACTAAGGATAATTTTTATCGCTGTCCAGTGATCTACTCTTAGATCAAAATTGTACTCCTTTGCCAAACTCAGAGCAAGGTATACAATAGGTCTGGTACACAGCATATCATACTTTATAGAACCTATGACTAAGGCATAGGGAATGACTTTTTCATTCTCTTTCTATTTTCTGCCATGGTCGGGTTTTGAGTCTTACTCAAATTCACACCTTTGCATCACAGGCAAGAACTCTTTCTTTGACTGTTCCATTTTGAACTACTTCAAAATCTTGTCAAGGTATGTACTAATTGAAAATCTTATCAAGCGTCTTGATCTATCTCAATAGATCTTGATGCTCAATATGTAAGTAGCTTTACTGAGGTCTTTCTTTGAAAAACTCCTTTGAAAAACTCCTTTATTCTTTCCAGAAAATTCTACATCATTTCCGATCAACAATATGTCATTCACATATACTTATCAGAAAGGCTGTAGTGCTCCCACTCACTTTCTTGTAAATACAATCCTTTCCAAAAGTCTGTATAAAACCATATGCTTTGATCAACTCATCAAAGCGTATATTCCAACTCCGAGATACTTGCACAAGTCCATTGATGGATCGCTGGAGCTTGCACATTTTGTTAGCGCCTTTAGGATTAATAAAACCTTCTGGTTGCATCATATACAACTCTTCTTTAAAAAATCCATTGAGGAATGCAGTTTTGACATCCATTTGCCAGATTTCATAAAATGTGGCAATTGCTAACATGATTCGGACAGACTTTAAGCATCGATACGAGTGAGAAAATCTCATTGTATTCAACACCTTGAACTTGTCGAAAAAGTGTTTGTGACAAGTCGAGCTTTGTAGATAGTAACACTACTATCAGTGTCTATCTTCCTCTTGAAGATCCATTTATTTTCTATGGCTTGCCGATCATCGGGCAAGTCCACCAAAGTCCACACTTTGTTCGCATACATGGATCCCATCTCAGATTTCATGGCCTCAAGCCATTTCGCTGAATCTGGGCTCATCATCACTTCCTCATAGTTCGTAGGTTCATCATGGTCTAGTAACATGACTTCATAATAGGATTACCATACCACTCTGGTGCGGATCTTAATCTGGAAGACCTACGAGGTTCTGTAGTAACTTGTTCTGAAGTTTCATGATCATCATCATTAGCTTCCTCACTAATTGGTGTAGGAATCACTGGAACTGATTTCAGTGATGAACTATTTTCCAATTCAGGAGAAGGTATTATTACCTTATCAAGTTCTACTTTCTCCCACTCACTTCTTTCGAGAGAAACTCCTTCTCTAGAAAGGATCCATCTTAGCAACAAATATCTTGCTTTCGGATCTGTGATAGAAGGTGTACCCAATAGTTTCCTTTGGGTATTCTATGAAGACACACTTCTCCAATTTGGGTTCGAGCTTATCAGGTTGAAACTTTTCCACATAAGCATCGTAGTCCCAAACTTTAAGAAATGACAACTTTGGTTTCTTGCCAAACCACAGTTCATAGGGCGTCGTCTCAACGGATTTTGACGTTGCCCTATTTAACGTGAATGCAGCTGTCTTTAATGCATAACCCCAAAATGATAGTGGTAAACCGATAAGAGAGATCATAGATTGCACAATATCCAATAAAGTGCGGTTACGATGTTCGGACACACCATAACGCTATAGTGTTCCAGGTGGTGTGAACTGTGAAACTATTCCACATTGTTTTATATGAAGGCCAAACTCGTAACTCAAATATTCTTCTCCACGATCAGATCGTAGAAACTTTATTTTCTTGTTACGATGATTCTTCACTTCACTCTGAATTTCTTTGAACACTTCAAATGTTTCAGACTTGTGTTTCATTAAGTAGATATACCCATATCTGCTCAAATCATCTGTGAAGGTCAGAAAATAACGATACTTGCCACGAGCATCTACACTTATTGGATCACATACATCGGTATGTATTATTTTCAATAAGTCAGTATCTCGTTCCATTGTTCCGCAGAATAGAGTTTCAGTCATCTTGCCCAAAAGGCACGGTTCGCAAGCTTCAAATGATTCATAATCAAGTGATTCCAAAAACCCATCAGCATGGAGTTTCTTCACGTGCTTTACACCGATATGACCCAAACGGCAGTGCCACAAATAAGTTGCACTATCATTATTAACTTTGCATCTTTTGGCATCAATATTATGATTATGTGTATCACTACGATCGAGATCCAATAAACTATTTTCATTGGGTGTATGTCCATAGAAGGTTTTATTCATGTAAACAGAACAACAATTATTCTCTAGCTTACATGAATAACCGTTTTGCAATAAACATTATCCAATCATATTCATGCTCAACGCAAACACTAAATAACACTTATTTAGGTTCAACACTAATCCCGAAAGTATAGGGAGTGTGCGATGATGATCATATCCATCTTCGAACTACTTCCAACACACATCGTCACTTCACCCTTAACTAGTTTCTGTTCATTCTACAACTCCCGTTTGGAGTTACTGCTCTTAGCAGCTGAACTAGTATCAAATACTGAGGGGTTGCTATAAACACTAGTAAAGTACACATAAATAACACATATATCCAATATACCTTTGTTCACTTTGCCATCCTTCTTATCCGCTAAATTCTTGGGGTAGTTCCGCTTCCAGTGACCAGTCCCTTTGCAGTAGAAGCAGTTAGTCTCAGGCTTAGGACCAGACTTGGGTTTTTTCACTTGAGCAGCAACTTGCTTGCCGTTCTTCTTGAAGTTCCCCTTCTTCCCTTTGCCCTTTTCTTGAAACTAGTGGTTTTGTCAACCATCAACACTTGATGTTTTTCTTGATTTCTACCTTCATTGATTTCAGCATCACGAAGAGCTTGGGAATTGTTTCCGTTCTCCCTTGCATATTATAGTTCATCACGAAGTTCTACTAACTTGGTGATGGTGACTAGAGAATTCTGTCAATCACTATTTTATCTTGAAGATTAACTCCCACTTGATTCAAGCGATTGTAGTACCCAGACAATCTGAGCACATGCTCACTGCTTGAGCTATTCTCCTCCATCTTTTAGCTATAGAACTTGTTGGAGACTTCATATCTCTCAACTCGGGTATTTGCTTGAAATATTAACTTCAACTCCTGGAACATTTCATATGGTCCATGACATTCAAAACGTCTTTGAAGTCCCGATTCTAAGCCTTTAAGCATGGTGTACTATCAAGTAGTCATCATATTGAGCTAGCCAAACATTCATAACGTCTGCATCTGCTCCTGCAATAGGTTTATCACCTAGCGGTGCATCAAGGACATAATTTTTTCTGTGCAGCAACGAGGATAATCCTCAGACCACGGATCGAATCCGCATCATTGCTACTAACATCTTTCAACATAGTTTTTCTCTAGGAACATATCAAAATAAACATATGAAAGCAACAACGCGAGTTATTGATCTACAACATAATTTGCAAAATACTACCAGGACTAAGTTCATGATAAATTAAAGTTCAATTAATCATATTACTTAAGAACTCCCACTTAGATAGACATCCCTCTAATCATCTAAGTGATCACGTGATCCAAATCAACTAAACCATAACCGATCATCACGTGAAATGGAGTAGTTTTCAATGGTGAACATCACTATGTTGATCATATCTACTATATGATTCATGCTCAACCTTTCGGTCTCAGTGTTCCAAAGCCATATCTGCATATGCTAGGCTCGTCAAGTTTAACCCGAGTATTCTACGTGTGCAAAACTGGCTTGCACCCGTTGTAGATGGACGTAGAGCTTATCACACCCGATCATCACGTGGTGTCTGGGCACGACGAACTTTGGCAATGGTGCATACTCAGGGAGAACACTTTTATCTTGAAATTTAGTGAGAGATCATCTTATAATGCTACCGTCAATCAAAGCAAGATAAGATGCATAAAAGATAAACATCACATGCAATCAATATAAGTGATATGATATGGCCATCATCATCTTGTGCTTGTGATCTCCATCTCTGAAGCACCTCCATGATCACCATCGTCACTGCGCGACACTTTGATCTCCATCGTAGCATCACAAAGTTGTGGCACTCACAAGATGCACAAATGATGTTATCAACCAGCAGATTGCAGTAGTTTATATCATTTAGCAGTTTTGCAACAAATATTAAGGTATCAATATGAATTGGAACATGAATGCAAACTACTCCATCATGAAGAGCACTCTGAGATGAACATTTTGACATATTATATGCGCAAAACAGAGCTATATGCATGAAGTTATGGCCGACCAAACATGCACACATATGATTGAAAACACAGGGACTCAGCCAAATTTTACCCTTGCGAAGAAAACTAGATGAAGATGTCCCGGGACGGAGGGAAGCAGGACGGGGGCGCGACATTTGGTTCAACTCCTGGTGGATCTCATCCACCTCTGAGATCCCGGTGAGGTCGGCGCGGCTCGCCGGAGAACCGCCGGAGTTGCGCCGGCGAGGTCGCGACGACAAGGACCGGGCGGCTCCGGGGCCGGGGAGACCTCCTTAGGCTGGATCTCGCTAGATCCGACGTAGGGGCGACGCGGGGACGGCGTTCGACGGTGAACGGCGACGGGGTGCGGGGCCGGCGATGGTGGCGCGGTGGTGCGACGATGACGACTTGGAGGTGGTGAGGCTGGGGCGCTAGTGGATTCTGGTGGCGGGGCGACGGGCGGCGATCTCCAGTGGAGTCCGGCGAGGTCGGGCGGCGGGGTCGGCGCTCAGGAGGAGGAGCGCTCGGGTGAACGGAGGAACGGAGCGACGCGGCTCAACCGGCTCGGGTGGGCGCGCGCGGGCGCGCGGTGGCTGCTGCCGGGCCTGGCGGGCCGGATCTGGGCCCTCGGGGCCTGCGGGTGGGGGCTGGCGACGGGAGCCAGGTGGAGGGCGCGGATTCGCTGTGGGTGCGTCGAGGCGGCGGCGCGTCCAATCAGGAGGCGACAAGTGGCGAGGATGAGGTGGAGGAGCGCCAGAAATTGAGGGAGCTGGCGGCGGGACAGAGGTAGGGGAAGGTTAGGGGTAGGTGGAGGGGCTAGGCTGCCCAAAATGGAGAGGGGTGTGTCCATATATAGCATGAGGGGCTAGGGTTTGGGGTTTTTGGAGCCCTCTAATCTTGATCGAACGGTTCTGGACGCGAGGGTTTTTTTAGTGGGCTGGTTTAGAGTGGGTGTGGGCTGCGAGGAGAGAAGAGAAGTGCGGCCTGACACGGTTTTTGGATACCAAAAATGTCAGACAAATAAACCGACAACGGTGCCACTACGGATGACAGTTGGGCTATCAAACGAACTCCGAATGCGACGAAAATTGGCAGGCAGTCTACCTACGCTATAATAAGATTGCACGCCAAGTTTCAATCCATTCCGAGAACATTTTATGCCACTTATAAAATAATATTTAGGGGGTGCCGCGGGCGCGTGCGAGAGTGGTCGGGCTCAGAACGAACAACGGAGAGAACTGGGAGGACCCATATGGATGCAAGTTTTGAAAAACATGCAGATGAAATGCAGAAAATGTCATGGAAAAGTGCAACACGCAAGCGAATGACATGACAACGACAACGAATAACTGGATGACACCTGGCGCATCAGATTCGGCGCGTTACATACATCTTGCAATTGCTCAGCACATGAACCGTATAAAGTGGGTATCCTGGATCATCCGAGGCGAGGAGGTTTCTCTCTGTCGAAAGCACATGGTCATGGAGTCTCCTGAGATCCCCTGTTATGCCTGCTAGTGCATTCGCCGGTACCATTGGCTCTCCTGCAACATGGATTAATGGCACATGTTTCATTGGTACACTGTCAACCTTGGTCAAAGGCAGCTGGCTGCTAGAACCAACATTCTCAGCTTTATTGGATTTTCTCGCCGTCAGTAACTGATGTCTACTACACAACCTTCTTCTTGTAGACGTTGTTGGGCCTCCAAGTGATGAGGTTTGTAGGACAGTAGCAAATTTCCCTCAAGAGGATGACCTAAGGTTTATCAATCCGTGGGAGGCATATGATGAGGATGGTCTCTCTCAAAAAACCCTACAACCAAATAACAAAGAGTCTCTTGTGTCGCCAACACACCGAATACAATGGTAAATTGTATAGGTGCACTAGTTCGGCGAAGAGATGGTGATACAAGTGCAATATGGATGGTAGATATGAGTATTTGTAATCTGAAAATATAAAAACAGCAAGGTAAAAAGTGGTAAAAGTGAGCGTAAACGTTATTGCAATGCTAGGAAACAAGGCCTAGGGTTCATACTTTCACTAGTGCAAGTTCTCTCGACAATAATGACATAATTGGATCATATAACTATCCCTCAACATGCAACAAAGAGTCACTCCAAAGTCACTAATAGCAGAGAACAAACGAAGAGATTATGGTAGAGTACAAAACCACCTCAAAGTTATTCTTTCTGATGGATCTATTCAAGAGTACTACTAAAATAACACTGAAGCTATTCTTTCCGTTCGATCTATCCTAGAGTTCGTACTAGAATAACACCTTAAGACACAAATCAACCAAAACCCTAATGTCACCTAGATAATCCAATGTCACCACAAGTATCCACGAGTATGATTATACTATATGCATCACACAATCTCAGATTCATATATTCAACCAACACAAAGAACTTCAAAGAGTTCCCCAAAGTTTCTACCGGAAAGTCAAGACGAAAACGTGTGCCAACCCCCATGCATAAGTTCACAAGGTCACTGAACCCGCAAGTTGATCACCAAAATGTACATCAAGTAGATCACGTGAATATCCCATTGTCACCACAGATAAGCACATGCAAGATATACATCAAGTGTTCTCAAATCCTTAAAGACTCAATCCAATAAGATAACTTCGAAGGGAAAACTCAATCCATTACAAGAGAGTAGAGGGGGAGAAACATCATAAGATCCAACTATAATAGCAAAGCTCAAGATACATCAAGATCGTGCCGAATCAAGAACACGAGAGAGAGAGAATGAGAGAGAGAGAGAGAGAGAGAGATCAAACACATAGCTACTGGTACATACCCTCAGCCTCGAGGGTGAACTACTCCCTCCTTGTCATGGAGAGCACCGGGATGATGAATATGGACACCGGTGAGGGATCACCCCCTTCGGTAGGGTGCCAGAACAGGGTCCCGATTGGTTTTTGGTGGCTACAGAGGCCTGCGGCGGTAGAACTCCTGATCTAGGTTATTTTCTGGAGGTTTTTGTATTTATAGGAATTTTTGGCGTCGTGAACAAGTCAGGGGGGGTCTCCGGTCTGTCCACGAGATAGGGGGGGGGGGCGCCCAGGGGGTGGGCGCGCCCCCACCCTTGGGCAGCCTGGGACTCTTCTGGCCCAACTCTTTCTCTCCAGGGGCTTCTTTTGGTCCATAAAAAATCATCAAAAACTGGCACGTCAATTGGACACCATTTGGTATTCCTTTTCTGCAAAACTCAAAAACAAGGAAAAAACAGAAACTGGCACTGGGCTCTAGGTTAATAGGTTAGTCCCAAAAATCATATAAAACATCATATAAATGCATATAAAACATCCTAGATGGGTAATATAATAGCATGGAACAATCAAAAATTATATATACGTTGGAGACGTATCAAGCATCCCCAAGCTTAATTCCTGCTCGTCCTCGAGTAGGTAAATGATAAAAACAGAATTTTTTATGTGGAATGCTACCGAACATATTTATCAATGTAATTTTCTTTATTGTGGCACGAATGTTCAGATCCAAAAGATTCAAGACAAAAGTTTAATATTGACATAAAAATAATAATACTTCAAGCATACTAACAAAGTAATTATGTCTTCTCAAAATAGCATGGCCAAAAAAGCTATCCCTACAAAATCATATAGTCTGGCTATGCTCTATCTTCATCACACAAAATATTCAAATCATGCACAACCCCGGTTTTAGCCAAGCAATTGTTTCATACTTTAGTATTCTCAAACTTTTTCAACTTTCATGCAATACAAGAGCGTGAGCCATGGACATACCACTATAGATGGAATAGAATATGGTGGTTGTGGAGAAGACAAAATGGAGGAAGATAGTCTCACATCAACTAGGTGTATCAACGGGCTATGGAGATGCCCATCAATAGATATCAATGTGAGTGAGTAGGGATTGCCATGCAACGGATGCACTAGAGCTATAAGTGTATGAAAGCTCAAAAGGAAACTAAGTGGGTGTGCATCCAACTTGCTTGCTCATGAAGACCTAGGGCACTTTGAGGAAGCCCATCAGTGGAATATACAAGCCAAGTTCTATAATCAAAAATACCCACTAGTATATGAACGTGACAACATAGGAGACTCTCTATCATGAAGATCATGGTGCTACTTTGAAGCACAAGTGTGGTAAAAGGATAGTAGCAGTGCCCCTTCTCTCTTTCTCTCTCTTTTTTTGTTTTTTTTGTTTGGGCCTTTTCTCTTTTTTATGGCCTCTTTATTTCTCTTCTTTTATTTTTCGTCCGGAGTCTCATCCCGACTTGTGG
Source organism: Triticum timopheevii (assembly GCA_963921465.1). Taxonomy (NCBI): domain Eukaryota; kingdom Viridiplantae; phylum Streptophyta; class Magnoliopsida; order Poales; family Poaceae; genus Triticum; species Triticum timopheevii. The sequence continues at coordinate 595,371,535 of OY997266.1, read as the reverse complement.
GGGAATCATAGTCTCCATCATCCATTTCTCCTGGGACAATGCTCTAATAATGAAGATCATCACACTTTTATTTACTTACAACTCAAGATTACAACTCGATACTTAGAACAAAATATGACTCTATATGAATGCCTCTGGTAGTGTACCGGGATGTGCAACGAATCAAGAGTCACATGTATGAAAGAATTATAAAGGTGGCTTTGCCACAAATATGATGTCAACTACATGATCATGCAAAGCAATATGACAATGATGGAGCGTGTCATATTAAACAGAATGGTGGAAAGTTGCATGGCAATATATCTCGGAATGGCTATGGAAATGCCATAATAGGTAGGTATGGTGGCTGTTTTGAGGAAAGTATATGGTGGTGTATGATACCGGCGAGAGTTGCACGGCACAAGAGAGGCTAGCAATGGTGGAAGGGTGAGAGTGCGTATAATCCATGGACTCAACATTAGTCATAAAGAACTCACATACTTATTGCGAAAATCTACAAGTCATCAAAACAAAGTACTACACGCATGCTCCTAGGGGAAGGGTTGGTAGGAGTTAACCATCGCACAATCCCGACCTCCACACGTAAGGAAGACAATCAATAAATAAATCATGCTCCAACTTCATCACATAATGGTTCACCATACGTGCATGCTACGGTAATCACAAACTTTAACACAAGTATCTCTCAAATTCACAACTACTCCACTAGCATGACTCTAATATCACCATCTTCATATCTCAAAATAATCATAAAGAATCAAACTTCTCATAGTATTCAATGCACTTTATATGAAAGTTTTTATTATATTCCTCTTGGATGCCCATCATATTAGGACTAAATTCATAACCTAAGCAAATTACCATGCCATTCTAAAAGACTCTCAAAATAATATAAATGAAACATGAGAGTTCATTAATTTCTTCAAAATAAAACCACCGCCGTGCTCCTAAAAGATATAAGTGAAGCACTAGAGCAAATGACAAACTACTCCAAAAGATATAAGTGAAGATCAATGAGTAGTCAAGTAATTGTGCAACTATGTGAAGACTCTCTAACATTTAAGAATTTAAAATATTGGTATTTTATTCAAACAACAAGCAAAACAAAACAAAATGATATTTTAAGGATAGCACACATGATGTGAAGAAGAAAAAACTTATGTTCAACCGATACTAACCGATAATAAATGGAAATGAAGTCAATCAGGGTGTTGGGCCCCTAGAGAATGAGGTTGATGCAGATGTGGGGCTTGCCCAATCAGTTCAAGTGAATGTTGTGGCTGCAGATGATGTTATTTTACTAATAGTCCTGTAGACAAAGAGGTGCAGATTACAGTTTCTGAATTCAGAGGGTCGGGGCACAAAACAGAGCTTGGTAGGTCAGAATTCAAAACAGAGCCCTGAAGGGCAGTTTGCACCTTCTTCGGGCCCACAAGTTGAAAAAGGTACGAAACATGCTGAGGCAGACGATCACCTTTTTAATATTTATGATATTGCTCGAAGTCATGCTCTTTCCATAACTGATGGCTCTCACTTGATCTGTGAAGAACGTTTGGATTTATGGGTGAACATTTTGTGACATTTTGGGCCGAACGAAACTTTTTTCTGTCATACATATGACACTTCTATGACGATAATTGTGACAAAACCCGGTATCATCATAGATGTGGTGGGATCCTACTTCTTTGACAAAAATTCATGACAGAAAATGGGCTTTTCGTCCTGGGCGGGCCGGAGACGCAGCTGCATGACATTCTTTGGGCCGTCCATGACGGAAAAAACCGTGGTAGAAACGAGGGCGAGGAAAATTTCGGGGAGTTCTCGGTTACGGTGGGTGGTCGGGGGTCGAGCGATGCGCGTTTCTCTCGTACACGTACGCGTGTGTGTGCGAGGCGATGGCTCTAACTGCACCCGAGCGAGGCGTTGGGCTCTAACTGAATCCGAGCGATTGCACTGCAGGCTACGCATTACTGAACCCGAGCGATCGATTCCTTCGCTACTGCTGCTAACTGAAGCCGATCGATGCTGCCTCTCTGGATGAACAGTGAGCATTGTAGGGGGGTTGGATGAACAGTGAGCGTTGCACGGCGGTTGGATGAACAGTGAGCGGTGGGAGTGGATGAACAGGACCCATGGCGTTGCCTCTGGATGAACAGGACCCCGATCGATCGAGCCGGTTGGGGCTGGATGAACAGGACCCCGTGGAGGGCTGGATGAACTGTAGATGGTGGAGGGGTGGATGAACAGTAGCCCATGGAGGGGTGGTTGAACAGGAGCCCATTTAGAGGGGTGGTTGAACAGTAGCCGGTGGAGTAGCGCGTGGTGGAGGCTGGATGAACAGGAGCCCGTGGATGAACAATCGCATGTGGAGGCTGGAGGAGGTCGATGGTGGATGAACAGTGGCCCATGGAGGCTATAGGAGGTCGACGGTGGAGATGAACAGTATCCCGTGGAGTCCCATTTTGCGGTACGCCACACCCCTCCTGATGAACAGGACCCCCGTTTCGACTGTAGCGCTCCAACACAAGTCCGTTTCGTCCGTTTTGTGGTACGCCACACCCCTCCCGATCAACAGGACCCCCGTTTCGACCATAGGAGGTCCGTTTCCTCCGTTTTGCGGTACGCCACACCCCTCCCGATCAACATGACCCCCGTTTCGACCGTAGGAGGTCTGTTTCCTCCGTTCTGCGATACACCAGACCCCTCCCGATCAATAGGACCCCGTTCCGAACGTGGCAGGTCCGTTTCCTCTGTTGTGCAGTACGCTAGGCCTCGTTTCCATCACCTGTTCCATCCAAGCCCTCCCGATGAACACGGCCACGCATTCCGTTCCGACCCAGCCGGTTGGCTCCCCATGAACACGACAACGACGCTGTTTCTCCATTCTGACCCAGCCATGTACACGAGCCCTGGCCGTACGTATATATGCGTGAGTAGGCGTTCGAGACCCCGCCCGTATGTACACATACGTGGCCGTATTTTCTTTCTTGCACCCTGGCCGCTGTACGTACGTGTACATGCTACGTGCGCGCCTCTACTACGACACGTGCGCGCCTCTACATCCACCAGTATGTACGTACACGTTCGCGACCAGAATGACAACGCTACGTACGCTTCGACCAGGTGGATCCCGATTATCAGGCACTTCCTTGCATGCAAATATGTAGATGGTGGGTCCCAGCAGTCAGGGGGGCGAATCGTTTTTTTGCCCGGACGCACTTCCTTGCGTTCGAAGGTGTGGCTGGTGGGTCCCAGCAGTCAGGGGGGCGAATTGGATTTTTTTCCGGACGCACTTCCTTGCATGCGAAGATGTAGCTGGTGGGTCCCAGCAGTCAGGGGGTGAATCGTTTTTTTGGACGCACTTCCTTGCGTGCAAAGATGTAGCTAGTGGATCCCAGCAGTGAGGGGGAAATGTTTTTTTCGTGAAATACAGCGGCCCGTCCGGTGGGTCCCAGCTGTCAGGTGGAGGAATCATTATTTTCCGCATAATAAGGAGGCACTTCCTTTCTGCGGCCGTGGACCCAGCTGTCAGCCTCTCCACGTACAGTCCACGTCTGATGGAAGTCGTTCCTTGACCATGTTGACCACGCCGCGCCGAGAGCACCACGGCGGTGGACGACAGCGAGGCCTAGGAAGGGGACGCTGGGGAGCCGGGGAAGACGCGGCAGTGGAAGCCCGCGCGGAGAGGAGTACGAGGGTTCACTGTTTCGGCTGCGGTGTGAGGCTGCCGTCGCCGCAGGGCCTGGCCAGCGGTGGGAATAGTAGGGGGCGGTAAGGCCTCCACGGCAGCACAGCCGGCCATGGGAGGCAGGAGCTTGCGACACGACCGGCACTGGTTTGGGTGGCTGGAGCAAGAAGACCAGAGGTTGAAAAAGCACTACGGCCGTTGGATGGACATCGTACGATCACTGCAGCTAGAATCGTTTATATTGACTAAGTTTACAAAGCCCTTGGTTTTTTAGCAAAGACAAAGCCCTTGGGACGCGTTAACTTAGTAGGCCAACAGCTCGGATCTGGCAGAGAACATATAGCCCATTTGCGATTTGTAAGAATGTACAACCCATTTTTTAATTCTAATGGAATTTACTACAACCCATTTACAGTTTGTTAAAAGTACAGCCCAACTTCTAGCTAGGACAATGATTAATGATTTCAAACAACTGCTCAAAACAGAATTCAAAAAAAATTCCCACATTTTGATGGGATCCGAAATATTTTTATCCGAAATTTCTACTCAGGTTAAATATAATTTCAAAATAAAGTTGCATTACATTAAAATCCAACGAAATATTGCGCGCGCAACAAGTAATGAAATTAAAATTTTCAAATTCCGAAAATAATATATTTTTTAAACTAATTACATGTTTGGTGCATAGTTACTGCCCAATTATTATAATTACATCCCATTTATTATTTCTTAAAGTCCATTTTCTTGTTAAGCCTAATGCATACCTCCTAGGAAAGTTTGTAGCCCAGCGGGGCGGAGAATAACAAGTTGACCCGGATATTGTGTACAACTGTCGGCCCAGTTGCATTGCTGATGTTGAAAAAAAGCCTGTGTAGTACAGTAGAACCTAACATGGTTACTCAGCCCACATTCAGCGACGCCGGAAAGGCCCAAACATGGATTCTGTACAACTTTTTGAAGTCACTGAGCTCAATTAATAACTTAAGAAAAAAGTTAGATTACAGTGGAACCTAATTAAAAGCTGTCACGAGCAAATAAATAATTCAACAGGTCCCACTTGTGCGTGTGCGCGTGTGTGTGTGCGTGTGTGTGTGTGTGAGAGAGAGAGAGAGACAGAGAGAGAGAGACCCATCGGTCGATGCTCGTAAATACATCTTTCAGCCATATGCATTGCTGATGCTGAGTAAAAACTTATATAGTTGTCACAATCATATAGAACATCATAGCACACTAAACTTGCATACAAAAATTTCATGCATGCGGCACAATCAGGATGGAAGAATTGAATCGCTACGGGAAGGGCTATGTTGAAACCAATGAAGTCGTACATAACGGTTCATCGTCTTTATCAATGACCGGGAAATATCTTGAATGTTGTGCAAACAAAACAGACAGACAACACAATAAGTTCTGCTAGCACATTAAGTTGACGTACAACCCTTTCTAAAAAAAGTTCAGGTACAAAATTAGAACAGGTCACAATCAAATGTACTGGCATATCAGTGCTTCACACCCATAGCTCGGATTTAACTAGTATCTGACAAGATTCAGTTGTTACCTCAAATTAGAGCACATCCAGGCAGCCAGCCCTGCCTCTTCTCCCAAAGAAGCAGTGGCCTCCGCCGCGTGATGGAGTAGGCCCTGTGCCATCCATCGTTCCGAGAAACACGGGGAAAGTCTGACGTTGACTCCTTCAATGGACGTCGTCGACGGACCCTGGCACCAACAGCGGCGGCAGGACTTCGATTGATGGATTAACCACTTCTCCGACATGCACGAACACTCGATACAGGTACATCCCTAACGTGGTCCGCGGCGGCCTTGGTGGCGAAGAATAGTACAATCCTGGTTCCTCCACCGGTATCTCAACACCAATCACCTTCGGTATGGTGGATGGCTTCTTCATCCATGCCATAACCGTCAGAGCCCAGCTGTCTGGAGGAGCAAACATACTTATGAGCTCACCTCCAAGGTTGTTGATAAGCTCGTTCATGGACTCGGTGTTCCAAGCACGTCAAGGCATGCCGTGGAAGGTAAGATTTGTTAAAAACTCAAGCTCAGAGGGCACCGAGCCCCATCCTGGGTGCCACCGATCAAAGCATACCAGTGCGCCATCGCAGAACAAACGCCGGGAAGATTCGAACACACGACTGCAGTCGAAAGTTGTCCGGAACCTGATGAAGAAATCAGCCGGTGGCGGACAGACTTCGACGAGCAAGTCACTTATTTGGATGCCGTGCGCAATGCCAAGAGCTTTGACAAGGTTGTATGGTGAGACGGGAGGCCAGTCGCCATTGATGGTTACCATCAGCACTTTGCCAGCAAACTAGTCGTCAAGCGCCGCCATGCCACTGTTGAGCGACAGCACGCAGCGACCAAGGGCAGGACGGACCTCAGGATCTCCGGCTCGGAGATCCGCGTTGACCGGCGACATGATAATGCGCTTGAGTAAAAGGAGTACAGGAGGGGGATTTTGGGGAACTGGAGTAGGAATCGAGATTCCATAGGTGGGGGAGGGGCGGGAGACTGGGGATGAAAAGGTAGTATGAATTTCGAGCACGCGCCAATATGCTCTCGGCGCGCAAGCACACGAAAACACCGGTGGTGCCCACATGTCGGCCTAAGAGTCCTTATTCTTTCTTTTTTGGAGAGCCCAACCTTTTTTTTCCAGGATCTTTTGAGAGCCCGACCTAAGAGTCATAATTGACCTGTTTGGCATTGCGTTACTACTCGGTCCATATTCAACGACACCTCACTGGCCCAAACAAGTGTACATCATCAAAAAGACACCGAGCTCAAATTATATAACTTGAAAAAAGGAGATATACTCTGAACACTGGAGAATAGTGATGCCCTCATTTAGCCCACCAGTAGTTCGAGATAGTAAATAGTTCAAAACAACGATATATACAATATTCAAACACTGACTAGTGACTACTACTGACATAAACAACAAGACATGATAGTTCATAAGAAGTCTTGCTACACCACCAAAATGCACCCATCTGCAGCGCTCAGACTCTCGTGATCCAGACGAGAATGACATTCTAAACAGAAGCAACTATTACATAGTAAGAGTGACAGACGAGGATGACCAAGTGACAAGGAATATGCATAACAAAAGAAAGAACTACCCATCCAGAACCAACAGCAAAGACAACAAAGTCATTCGAAGAGATGATCCAACACCATCATAATTTGCTGCCCCGCTTCAGCGACCAGTGATCCGGAGACACTGGTACTCCACTCTTTCAATGCAACATCACAATTACCTATCAACCTGAAGGCTTGAACCACATCACTGCCTGTCGTAATTGAGACATCCAAGGATCAAAGTTAATCTGGATGCCTTTGTCATTCTCACCTTCTTTTGGCTGCATGCTGTATCGTTGACAATCAGGGGAGTTTGCTCCCGAACTCCTAGGGCTCCCCGTGTAGACACAATTTTCCCTAGCAAACAGAGCCTCTCTGCCATCAAGGTCCTTGCCAACGGTGATCTCCTGGTTAATCGGATAATTGAGGCCGAGAAACAGAGAGTGTGAACCAAGGCTATTTACCCGCTTCCAACTAAAAAATCCTATTGGCCCCAACAAGCTGGTATCCTGCTCATAGACGTAACAGCCATTGTCCGGATACTCACGTATTTCACGGTGCTTGTATACAGTGGGGTTTTTGCAATATAAATTTTCCGGCTCATGTGTCCGAATGATCATCAGTCTTTTGCCGTCGTCTGATCGAGCGAGGAACCAGTTGTGCTTCCCTGTTTTTGGCAAAGGTGGTGTGATTACAAAGGGCAGTAACTGTAGGGACACTGCATCATATGAAAAAGGACAGGCATTGTTAATGTAAGATCAGCATTGTTCAGAGTATGAGTAGGATAATGCAAGAAACAACATTGATATGTCCCTATTGGAACTGGGAGGAAAATACAGGGAAATGTATACTGGGTTCGAAAATATAGAAGTGCCATGCATGGTTATACTCATGTTATCTCGCAATCGATTCTTCACAGGAAACTACCATGTACCATGGCATGCATGTTATGTAATCATGTTCTGTCCTCACAAACAAATTCTTCAAGGTAACTAACAGACCATGCATTTTTATATACTCGTGTTCTGTGGGCAAAAAATTTGTGAGGATATTATTCTAGCCATTGATTGCTGAAGGGCGAATATAGGTATGTACATATGGTAAGCATTGCAGGATTTCACTACTTCCAAATATAGAGTTGTCCATATGCACATTTACTTCCCTAATGTATGGTTAGACGAAACCAACAGTGTGGTGCATGTTTCTACATCATGGAAATGAGGAAAACTAACATGGCCATTGATACACACTCATATTTAGTAGTAGCATATAGATTACTGTAAAATAAGGATAATATCCATATATTCCTAACCGTTTGATTATTCAGGGTACAAATTGGCTGTAATGACATGGTCACAATCGCATGAATTAACTCATTCCAAATATAGCTGATTTACGGTGTCTCTAATACATTGCCATAGTTCTACTCAAATTCTACTCAAACAGGGATATCCAATCATCTCAAAAAGTTCAAACAATGTCATGGCGTCATCATTAACATGAGATGGAAACAACTTACACGCGCCGTCCTAGCAATACGTGGTGCCATCTGCTTTGTCGATCGCGTAGATGATGCCATTGTGTTCAATAGCATCACATAAGTGTGTATCAGCTTTGACGATGATCCACTGCGAGCTGGGTTCTCTCCAGCTAAAGAAGGCACCGACACAAAGATAGACGAGTCCACGGTCGATCAAGGCAATTAGCTTGAAGTCTGCTTAATTGGCATGTCGTGTGGGCACTTGGCAGATTACAATCTTTTGCAAAACAAGGTCCATCCAACTGACGTGGTAATCTAGATGACTTGGACCGCGATGGTAATACTCTATATAATCTAACGGAGGAAGGATAATCCCATTGGAGGTCTGGAAGTTCACGAGCACCAACTTTTTACCGTCTTCTCTGAAGGCAGCCATCCAGTGGGACTTCATGTCGACCCAGTACATACCTGCCAAGAAGTTTCGGGCAATGGTGATCGGATCGATGTCGAGGGAAATGTTGCACGGCGACCCACTACATACCTGCAAAGAAGTTTCGGCTAATGGAGATCAGATTGAAGTCGAGGGGGGGCATCATGTACGCCTCCGTATCAAGGTGAGCCAATCTCGTAAGACCAAATAGCAGCAAGCAGGGTGTCTTGAAAAGCTTAGGCCTCGCTTCGACGATGGCCGTGAGCATGTCCCTCGAGCATGCAGCCAGCCGCAGGGCGCTCAACATATCCATACAAGAACAACAAAGGTCGAGGATGTCATCGGGGAGATTGCTCCAATCACGGCTCATATGGATGCTGCGCGGTTCACGTTCGGCCATGGTGGAGTTTGAAAGGTAGGGGTTTTGGGGGGCTTGATTTACGGGGGTGAAGGCTGTCGGTGCTGGAGCGGCTAGCGAGGGAATAGTGGTACTGGGGGAGGCGAGTGAGGCGACGGTACACGGGGGCACAGTGAGATGGAGACGGAGACAGAGAAGGAGATGGAGAAGGATATGGAGATGGAGTAGTGCTATGGGAGCGGAGAGGGAGACGAGGCGAGGCGCCAATGTGCTGTACATCGGCGGTGACAGACTACACAGTGCATAGGGTGAGGCTGACTTTGGTAACCCGAACACCCTGCCTGGACTAGTGTCAGGTGCAGGGTGTTGTCACTTCACTGTGAGGACCGGATATATAGTATTTTGACCATCAAGTGTACCACAGTTGTACTACTAATACTAGTATTAGGAACATGAGTACTCTAGTATTGTATAGCGGAAATAGGTCTCTCGTGCTAGCATGCCTGTTCACTTAATCATTTAGGTATCATCCATATTGCAAGCAGAACCAAATTCTCGTGCATGCCCAATCAACGCCCTGTCGTGATGCATGTAGTGGTCATTCTGGTGCATCAAGGACGGCATGCAGATCGTTCCACACTTGAGAAGAGGAAAAATGGAAATGTAGAACGCGGTAGCAGAGGAAGAGAACACTGGCTAACGAGTCTGGGAGGGGATCGTGCAGGAAGTTAATGCTCCACGCCTAAAGGTTTTGGGAAAACCTGATTTTCATAAGGTGACTTATACTCACCTAAATGGAGGGAGTATTTCTTAACCAGAGAATGTTGTGTCTCCACTCACGCGCTAAAAAAAAGAAGCTACGACACATTTTTTTATCTGTTTGCATAGGTCCCACCTATCAGGAAGGATGGGCACGTACACGAACATGTATGACTCATCAGTCTACCCGCATAGCCTTTTCGTTTAGTCTACCTAGCCGTCTAATCAACTGCCTGCACGCCACTTCTCCCATTTACTTCTCCATCGGGAACCGATTCTCCTCGGCTTCTTCACCTCCCCTTCGTCTTCATTTGCATCCAAACCCCACTGCGTTCACATTGTTTTAACCTCTTTAAATAATCATCTACTACTTAGTTAGACTAGCCATCTAATCCTAATTCTCCAAACCATAGCCCTCCGTTCCAGTGGTTCCAAATGGCGAAAGAGATCGAGATGCAGGTTTTTAGCGTCAAACATGTCCTCGTCGAAGGACTGATGTGCATAGTTGCTACCATCACCGTCCACCCAAAGGTTGTTCGGCAGTGGATCAAGAATGTATCCAACTCCCTCGAAAAGGTAGAGACGAGGGTCATCCGTCTCGACGCAGAGTACACGGAGCGTGCCCCTGGGAAGATCCAGCGCACCGCCATCCTTCAGCTGTGCCTCGAAGATGATGTTTTGGTGTACCACATCATACACTCACCCTCCATACCAGGTGAGCTTCACAATTTCTTGTTTCAGGAGGACGTATACTTCTGTGGGGCAGCCATCGAAGGGGACAAACAGAAGCTGGAGCCATACAACCTTGATTTGAAAAGCATCGCTGACCTACAAACCAGAATCAAAATTCCTCTAGAAGATTGTGATAAACAGAGACCATCCCTATTCGACATAGCAAAACTTGTGCTCGGTACAAATCTTCAAAAGGGTGACGAGACGGTGGCATTAAGGTCGTCTGGATGGGAGAATTATCCCTTAACGTACGAGCGGATAAAATATGCTGCCCTCGATGCCCGTGTGAGTTTCGAGATAGCTGCAAGGTGCAAAGAGCTTGTTGCGAAGCCATCTCCCACAGAGAATGAGAACAAGAAGAAGAAGAAGAAGAAGAAGAAGAAGAAGAAGAAGAAGAAGAAGAAAACGCTGCACCAGGAGGAGGGCATTATGGATGGATGAACTATTTCCTCTCTTGTAAAAAAAATATTCCCTCTCGGTCTATATTGATATAGATGGACTATTTCGATGGTGTGCATGTCTTTGGAACAGACTAGTAGCGTGGGTCCGCTTGACTATAAGGAACTATTTATTCGCATATATAGCTTTCTCTGCTACTCCTTCCAGTGTTCGGTATGCAGTGCATGTGTCCGTAGACATGACAACTTGTCCATGGAAGTTCAACTACGGCGACCATCACATTTCATCTCATGATTCCCACCACGCCTCTCCAACCCACGGCACCACGCCCCCCGACGTGCGCCTCACCCCTCTCGGCCGCATCGCCCCTCTGCCATTGTGTGCATGACATGTGAGCCACCTAAAATGCTGCGAGCATCAAGTTTCTACCACAGCCACACACGATTCCCACGACGCTGCTCGAACCCATGACACCACGCGTCCCCCGACCTGCGGCTTACCCCTCTTGGCCCCACTTCCCCTCTGCCTTCGGGAGCATTACATGTGGACCAGTCACCTATCGGGTCCACATGTTATTAACTCAACGGCGCTGAAGCTTAGTCCCGACGGCCCTGAGAAGGAAATTTAACTCCTGCGGTAGGGCTTGTGGTGCTCCCGCAGCACGAACTCGTGCCAAACTCGAGATTTGTTTCTTTACTATACATGCACGCAACGATTTAATGGACATTGTAATCTCAACATGTGATGGGGAGCTATAAATTTGAATTTGAAACTTATAAAACGAAAAGATTCAAAACAAATAAACTGGGAGAGAGGGAGTATATCGTAGGATGTGTCCCATACAAAATAAGTCCCCTGGTTTGTCACCGCGAAGATGCGGTTAGAAAGGAGCACATCGTCTTCCTACTCGTACGGCAACAAATCGGCCGCAGACAGCATGGTCTGCCTTTGACCGCCATGTGCAAGGTTCGTGCTATCTTATTCAATATCACCGTGGTTCCATCGTACCAATTCATGCGGTGGCCCATTGCATGGCTGATCCCAATGCTGGACAAAGGTTCTACGGGAACGGTGTCACCGTTGTAAATGTTGTGCAAATTGATGTTGGTACCCTCCCGTACATATGCAAGCCAATATCCACTCGCACCGAGCCTAACCTGTGAAACAGCGGGCAAGGGGAGAATTTGGAAATGGACACGGAAGTAGTCTTTAGAATGCATTTACTACGTGATCAAACTCATCTTACCTGCTCATCGGAGGAAATCCGAGTGCCCCTCAACGTCGGCATCTCAAGGGGCGTCAACTTGCAACTACGGCCACGCCGCGCTGGAGAGACCCCCAAGGAAACATCCTCGTGCGTTCCACGGAACATCAAGATGCATTTGTATGAGTAGTTTATCTTGTGAGAGAAAAGGATGAACGAGGGAAGGCCTCTAGAGATAGAGATGGACACTACTACTACCAATGTGCTGGCCCGTGCGTTGCAATGGATCCAAAGTAGTAGAATAATACTTGTTCACGTGCTTGAAATATAAACACTCTAGTTTTGATATACATGTGTCAGCAGACATGACAACTTGTCCATGGAAGTTGAACCACGGCGACCATCACATTTCTTGTTTCTACCACTACCACACCCACACGCGATTCCCACGACGACGCTCCAACCCACGGCACGACATCCCCCCGACGTGGACATGGATCCTCTGATGTGGCTATCACTGCCTTGCCCTGCCTTTCCTTCGCTAACAGGTGGGCCAGCCGCATATAAGGTCCGCATGTCGTTGACACATAGGCCGGGCACTAAGCCACTGAGGCCTCCTTTGGTTTAGAGGAATCTTGAGGGAATTTCATAGGATAGGAACTTTATAGGAAAAATTCCTTTAGAGCCCTTTGGTTTGTAGGAATGGAATCATATTCCTATGGAGGAATTCTTCCTATCCTCCACATTTCATAGGAAAATAAACATTAGCCTAGACTCAATGGAAAAAAAATCCTATGACGTGAATCAAAGGATATCTCCTTTCCTATTAATACTCATAGGATTTGAGATACATGTCATCTTATTTCATATGAATTTCCTATTCGTATGATTTTCCTACCCTACGAACCAAAGGAGGCCTGAAGTTCGGTCCCGTGGGTCCCGAGAGGGAAATGTAACTCCTGCGGAAGGCCTTGTGGTGCTCCCGCGGTACGAGCTCGTGCCAAAACTGGAATTTTTTTCTTACTACTACCAACTAGTACTAGTAAGGTACACGTGCATTGCACGCATGAGATTCTGGTGGTTTGTGCATTATGCTTCTACATGTGGAGTTTTCTGGATTCTAACATGTGGCAAAATCTGGTGGAATGTAAGGTTAGGCAAGTTTGATTAACTTAGGTGAGTGTTTGGTTCAAGCCACACCTTAGGCAAGCCACACTAAGGCCCCACATGACATACACACAAAAAATGTGGCAAGATTCCCTTAGGCTTGCCAACTTGTGGCTCTCATTTTGAAGAACTAATAACTTTGCCTAAACTTAGTTGTGGCAAAGTTAGTCATGAATTATAAGTTCAACCATGGAGTCTTCGAGATTATACATGTGGCAGAATCTGGTGGATGATATCCAATGGCCTGTAGTGCTCGGATTTGCCATCTTTGTACCGTCAGATTGGCTTCATCCAACGACCAACTTTCAAAGTTATTTCACACAATATATAGGGGCTATAGACATAGATGTGTCGGTCCGTTGCAATGGATCCAAAGTATATCTATTTAGTGGAGTGCACTCTAAACACATTATCTATTTATTTTCCTCTAACCTTTCGTAGCCATGCAACCAAGCCACGTAAGCTTCATGGGTGCCCCCCACATCATATTATTCATACTATGTTGATTGAAAAAAAGATAAATCACCCAAAACAAGATCTTCCCGTTTTTTGTTCCTACGATGTTGTGCCGTGCATGTACCTACTAGTTGTATAGTGGTAGTACTAGTAATATAGTTAGGAGTACAAACTTGGTATTAGTAGGAGTAGTACTAGTACGGAATGCTCCTACTCTATCAACGAGCCCCATCTGACACCAAATTTCTTGGCTTCCGTGCTACAGATAGATCTTCCCCTCGTTTCTGTTTTCCAACCTGGCGGCTGGCGGGGTGTCAGTTTGCTCAATGGCGGTCCCACATGAAAGTGAAAATGCTAGGCAACACGCCTTCCCTAAGCTATGTGTCATGCTGGACGGGCCGTGGAGTACTCCCGATTCCCGGGCGTGTGGGGGTGCGACGCGAACACGACATGATTTTTCCTTTTACTAGAAATGTGCCCGTGCGTTGCGACATATCCAAAGTAGTAGAATAGTAGTATTTGTTCACAAACTTGAAAGAAATCACTATTGTTTTGATATACTCCTAATATATTACTCCCTCCGTACCTAAATATTTGTCTTTTTTGAGATTTCAAATGGACTATCACATACGGATTATATAGACATATTCTAGAGTTTCTAGCAAGATGCTCGTGCGTTGCACGAAGTTGATCGAAAAGGTAAGCACAACTTATAAATTGACGGATGGAGTACTAGTTACAGTGATGCATATAATTAAGCAAAGGGATCGCACATGTCGGTATTGACTGGAACGAGAATGCAACAACACAATAAGAATTAAGGCCACGATGATGCAATCGCAGTGGTGGTTACAGAAGGCAAGAAGAAAGATGGATCCATGAACGTACGACCTAATGCTCCTCAACTTAGTGCGTCGGGCCACCGACCGGCGGCTAAGGAGAGGTGGCTTTTGTGGCGAGGTCAAGGTGCTTCTCAGCAAAGGCATCCAAGGCTTCCAGTCGGTTGAGGAAGGCCAACGTCGTAGCGTCCTCACTGGCCTTGTAGATTCCTATGTACACGATTTGCTTGTACACGTGGATGTGTAGGTCGACGAATTCTTGCAGGGTGAGGCGCCTCGCGGCGAGCGTGACCTCCAGGTCGACATTCTTCGTGGCGTCGGCGGGCAGTCGCAGGGCCACTAGTTCTTGAAAGAGGTTCCGACCATGGAGGCCGATTAGGGTGGCAGGCAATGAGGAGCCCGGGCGCGCGGGCTGGAGGAGTACAGCGATGTCGTCCGTGAGCTTCTTGAGGACGGTGAACTTGTTGCTGGTGGCAACGATCATCTAGTCCAACTGAGAGTCGTAGTTGGCATCGACGGCGGCCATCCACCAGCCGGTCTCCAACACCGTCTGGAGGCGATCCTCGGTGCCATGCCGCAGGCCGGCGTCGTGGATCATCTGGCGCAGCCGCTGGCTGTCGGGGGTTGGGTGCGACATATGCCAAAGGATGGCTTATCATGGTGGGAGCGAGTAGAACGTCGCCGGTGCCCGAAAGCGGGATGAGGCGAAGACATGCACGCCAGCGAAACTTACCCAGCTTCAGGGCTCTCCGAGGAGATAACACCCCTACTGCTGCTCTGCGGGGTCTCCGCATGGTCACTATGGCAAAGTGGTAACAATGGTGCTCCTGGAGCTGTTTCTGGAGGTAGGAGAAGGCTAGGCTAGCTTCTCCTTCCTGTGATATAATGTCTATTCTTGTTTCGGTCCGAACCCTGTGCATTGGCTTCCCGGGGGGGTTTATATAGGCCTACCCCCCAGGGGTACAATAGTAACCCAGCTGGGAGCGGGTCCCAGCCGTCTGTCTCTCAAGCCGTCGTCCTTCCTACCGATTCCTGGGGCCCGCCGACTGGCGGGCCCCGCGGACAGGCCTGAGACTATAGCGGTACTCCTGATGACTTTGGCTTGGTCATGTGGTCATGGCTACAGTGCCGCCGTCTGGCGTGCGTTCACTGTCACCACTCCCCATCGTATGTGGTTAATGGTGTGTGGGGCCCGGGGGAGGGGTCAGCCGACTTCAGGGGGCCGACTCCCACGGGCCCGTCTCCAGGGCACTCATGCCGTCTTCAGTCTACCCACTGACAGGCGGTCCCACTGCCCTTGCGTCGTACATGCCGACATCATGGGCATAGTGCGCCGCCTACTATGGCTGAGGTCAGGGCAGGCATGGCAACAGTGCCGCGCCTCGCCGGAGATCTCCTGTGATACGGCTCACTGTAGCCATGCCGGCCCACCGTAAGTGGGGGGAGGGGGGGGGGGGACGGCCATGCCGTGGTCGTACCCCGCCTCATCCTTTGAGACAAGGGTGGAGTCATGGGCCGACTCTCCATAGCCGGCCTCTCTGGAGGTCGCCGGCCAGGAGTCGGCTTGTCGTGGAGTCGCCGTCTGGGACTCGGCATAACTTGGAGTAGTCCCTGGGACTCGGCATAACTCGGAGTCGTCCCTGGGAGTCGACATAACTTGGAGTCGTCCCTGGGACTCGTCATGAGGGCGTGGCTTGCCCCAATGTCTTGAAAGGTCATGGGGCTCGGGTTGACCTACCCGTGGCCCATTACTCCGACAGTAGTCCCCGAAGCTGGTGAAGCTCCGCGGACACCGCATCGTGGGGCTTCAACAGTTTCAATCTTCCGGGAGCGGATTTTGGGCCTCGGCCGCTGTCTTCATTCGGTCCAACTATCCAAAGTTGGATTTGCAGAGGGCCGCCCCGCCTCGTGAAGAGCTTGAAAGTCGTGGAGGGAGACCAGGCGGCGTGCCTGATACGCTTCCCCGTGGCCATCACCGCGGTCCTCTTGCATGGCGCCACGTGGCGGGGGCAGTCTGCCTTCCCACGCGCGCGATGGGACGGGTCGTCAGGTGGGGCCCGCCACTACCGCGCCTCGGCATTCAAACGGATTCATTGCACTGTGCGGTCGGTTGGTTTTCCCACGTCGTTACTGTGCGCAGTAACTTCGTGGGGTAAATCGTGGGGGGCATGGGGTCCTGTGCACAGTTAATCCCACACCCGCCCCCTTCGGCTTCTCAGCCCACAAGGCTATAAGTAGGCGGGGGGGGGGGAGCGGAGCGGCAGAGCACGCGCGCCCATCTTCCCCGCTCCCTCCGCCCCCTCTTGCCTCCTTTCCTTCCTTTCGCCGCCGTTGAGCAAGAAAACACCACACCAGCGGCGATGAGCTCTTCCTCCACCGCCGCGACCCCCGCCGTGCGCTCCGGCGTGTGGGACGGCTCGGAGGTGGACAACGAGCATATCGAGTTCCTCCGCCGAATGCGCCGGCTCCCTGGCACAGACCTCGTGCGCGCCCGCGCCGCGCCGGAGGGGGAGATTCGGCCGGCGCCGGAGGAGGGCGAGCGGGTTATCTTCCGCTCGCACCTCATGCGCAGCCTGGGGCTGCCGGCGAGCGGCTTCTTCCGCGCCTTCCTGGAGTTCCACGGGATCCAGCCGCACCACCTTACCCCGAACATGGTGGTGCTGCTGTCCGCCGTCGCCACTCTGTGCGAAGGCTTCCTCGGCGTCCTCTCCACCATTGAGTTGTGGGGAGAATTCTTCTCTTCCAAGCTCGGCACGCACGTCGCCGGCGTGCCGGCTCAATGTGGCGCCTTCATCGCGTTGCGGCGGTCGACGACCGACAACCCGTTCCCCGCCATCGCATTGATTAAATCGGTGAAGATGTGGCAACGGTCATACTTCTACATGAAGAGCGTCGCCCCCGACGGAGATTGGGTCAACTTGCCGCCTTACGAAGCTGGCGCACCGGCTGGGAGGCTTCCCAACTGGTCTCATCGAGCCAAGATGTTGACTCCCGCCGGAGCCGCCGCCATGGCGCGGCTCTGAGTTCTGACGCAGTCAGAGGGCCTCGTCGGGGCCGACTTGCTGGCCTCCTTTGTGGTGTGCCGAGTCCTCCCTCTCCAAGGCCGGCCTCATGTGATCAGTCAGATAAGTGACCACCGGGACCCGAGTCGGATGTGCACCAAAGACATGCCCCGCGCAGAGGTGGCAAACATGGTGAACCACATCGCGAACTGCGAGTTCGGGGAGGACTAGCAGTTCGGCAAGGAGCCGTACTCGCGCGCCAACCCCCCTCCAGCGGCAAGTTGCATCTCTTTGTTGTTTTGCCTTTTTCGAAGCCGACTCCGACTTCTGATTTTTATTGGTCTCTTGAGCTAGAATCCCCTCATGCAGCCCGCGGCCAGCGTCACAAGAGCGCCCCGCGAGTTCGTCCCCGACCGAGCGGAGAGCGACGTTGACGACCCCGACTTGGGGGCGGCGGCGATGGAAGCCGATGCCGAAGTCAGGGGAGGAGGAGCGGTAGGCGGCTTCAGGCCCTCGGCCACATTCGCCGACTTGCCTGATGACGACGCCGAAGGGGAAGTCACCCCGCGCCACCAGCCGAGGGTCGGCTCATCGGGCGTCGGTTCCTCCGCCGGCCAAGGCGGCTTGAAGAGGCGCCAGCCAGGGCCGAGTTCATTCGGCGGCAAGCCGAAGAAGCTCAAGGGGGCGGCCGCCGCGACCAGGCGGGACAAGGCAGCCGCGAGGGCCAATCGCTTCCGCAGGGAAGTGAGGAGGCCGCCGCTAGTCTCTGCGTAACTGTTTCCTTGTCCTTATTTTTCCTTGGTGAATCTTGTCCGAGTTTCTCTTTTCATTTCATTTTTTTCTTCAGGGCTCCCCTTTCCCTTGAGAGGGTCGTCGCCCCCTCCGTCATGGGGTCGGCGGAGACGTCTGCCAACACTCGACGGATTGACCCCGCCGCCGACCTCCAGGAGGCGATGGAGCGAAACGCGTGAGAGAAGCGCTACGAGGAGGAGGCCGTCCGTTTGGAGAAAGCGGAGGCCGAGAAGGCGGCGGCCTCCGCCCAGAAAAAGCTGGAGGAGGCCGAGGCTGCTGCCGCAGCAAGGCAGCGAGCCGAGGAGGCCGCGCGTCGCTAGTCAGCACAGTTTGTCACCCCACTGTCTTCGGCGCCGCCCCCCCGGAGTTCACGGGGCAAACTGGAGAAACCGACGCCGAGACTCCCGTCGTGGAGAAGGAGAGCAGCGAGGCCTCCATGTCGGACACTCTTGTGCCGCCACCGCCGCCTCCACCGCCGTTTGGGAGATCACACGGCATACAGCCGGCGGGTCCGCCGGAGCCGCCGACCGCGGACGAGTCCGAGGCGAGGCTGCTTCTCCAAGTCGCCTCGCCGGTGCGCCACCGTATTGAGAGGGCGACCTCGGCGCCGCGACCTCGTGAGACCGGCGCCACCAGCTCGGCAACCCTAGACGCCGAGGCGACAGGCGCCGCGCCCATCGGGTGGTTGCGCGGAGGCAGCACTGGGCCGCTGAATCAAGCGCTTATGGACGTTCAGGCGAAGCAGCACGCTGAAGGCGACGCCCTTCAAACTTGCACCAGGGCACATCTGGCAGCGCGGACGGCCGTCCGAGTACGTTTCCTTCTTATTTTTGATTCTTGTTTTTCTCTGTGGGGGCGTGCCAGCGCACCCACTGGGTGTAGTCCCCGAGTTCTGGGCCGGCTGCTGAGCAGGCGGTTCGGAACTCCCTCTGGCGAGTTCCAAATGTTAACTTTGTCTTAAATGACTATTGCAGGAGTATCACAACCTCCGCGCTACCGCCTTCAACCATAATGTTAAGGAGTTAGGCAGGCGGACTGCCGACTTGTCGGAGAGTTGGAGTGAATCCTTCTTTCTCACGGGGGCACGCTGGCGCACCCGCGGGCTGTAGTCCCCGAGATTCGGGCCGACTGCTGAGCAGTCGGGCCGGATCTTCTCAGCGACTTTCTTTGTTGATGACTTATCTTCTTTCGTCTTGTTTCTTCTTCAGAGGCCAACGCCGCTCTTCAGCAGCAGCTGGGAGAGGCCAGTACCGCCTTGCGCGCCAAGGAGGAGGAGTGCGGCAAGTTTGTCGCAGAGCGCGACCTGCTGGCTGCGACAGCTGGCCGAGCAGAAGGAGCTGCTCAAGAAGGCGCAGGACGAGGCCGAGAAGAAGGAGGCTGCTCTCCTGGCCGAGTTCGAGAGCGAGCGCTCCTCCTCGACCAACAGGGAGGCGATGCTGACTTCCGGCTTCCACGAGATCGAGGACATCGTCGATGGTGAACTTCTTTCCTTTCTTTGAGTTTCCAACTATAGGTCGAGCCGATTTCTGGTTTTCTCGACTCACTTCTTTTTTGTCTTGGCAGACTTCTTCCCTGGCCACTCGTAGGCAGTCACTCTGGCCATCAAGGCTGATCGTGAGCTGCGGAGGGCGAGCGGCGCGGAGATTGCCACTAACGCCCCCCGAACCATCGATGAGCAGCTTCTGAGCATCGAAGCGCGTCTTCGTCCGGCCCACCGGCTGATGCGCCGGCTTAAGCATGCCGGCGCCCAGGCGGTTGCCGCTCTGTGGCCAGACATGCCGGCTCTGCGCACCGCCAGTCGGACCACCGACTGGTTGGAGGTCGCCGCCGACTGTCTTGAAGCTTGGAAGGGTTCCTCGGCCAGGGCCGGGGCACGCCGGGCCTTGGAATTCGTCAAGGCGTGGTATCCGGGGCTGGACCTGGACCGGCTGGCCGCGTTCCGCTCAGAGGCCCAGGCAGAGTTGGCGGCAGTGGAGGGTGCCCTTGTCGAACGCGCGGCGGCGATTGCCGACTACACGGAAACCAGGGTCTTCGTCCCCGAGCGGGCTGCAGGCAGCAAGGAGGTGCCGCCAGAGTGGTTCGGGATGAACCTGGACTTCGGCAAGGACTCGGCTGAGGTGATTGACTCCAGCACCGAGGAGGAAGGCGAGGCGGAGGACGAAGGCGAGAGGGAGGTGCCAGAAGACGGAGCGGGCGGCCAGCCTCAACTCGACCGCGCCTCCAGCAACGAGCCGCGTCGAGAGAAGGCAACTGCCGTCGGAGGCGATCAGACCGAGACCGCCCAGCCGACCGCCCCGGCGCCTGACACCGCCGTCTCCTCCGATCCTCCGATCCCAGATGCCGCCTCCTAGGCTGCCGTCTTTGCCTCTGCTTTATCTGTCTTAGTAATCTTTTTGGAAAACTTTGTTAAATTCGAATAGTTCCACCTGCGGGGTGTATCTTGAACTTCTACTCGAAGATTCGGCCAAGGGCCTATGTAAATATTTATCCGAGTTCTATCTTTCCTTGCTTATTGCTCTTTAGGCTTTTCCCTTTGCCGCCTTCCTTTAGTCGCCGCCTTGCCAGTCGGACAACCGCTCTGCGGACTGTCGCTGGATCAAATGCTTGGCTACTTTGGGAAGGCAGTACTCAGCCATTTTAGAGTTTCTAGCAAGCCGGATAGAAAGCGGCAGGCCGACTACTAAAGAGTCGGATGTCTTTAATAGAGGCTAGTATAAAGTGGCAAGCCGACTACTCATGAGTCGGCTTTTTGCCTCAGAGATGCTGGAGGCCGTCTTACGCTATGTTCGTGCTTTGGGTCCTTAGCCATTTTTCGTGTGGGCGCCCGTTCTTCCTCACTCCTGCCCACCACACAGTCGCTCTGCGAGCTGCGGCTTTGCCAGGAGACGGATTAGGCACCGCACACTACTTGTCTAACTGCGGGAAGCTCCTCATAGCGCGAGGCGGCGAGTCCCCGGGCCGACTAGTCTGGCCTGGTGCCAAGCGGCTTTTAACAGTAGAGTAACATACTCGAAGGCATAATTCTTATCATACAGATACCAAAAAAGGGCAGTCCCCGAGCTCATCTCGGGTGGCCCAAAGTCTTAGTACTTTAATACAAAGGGGTAGCGTGATACATACTGCATCAACTGTAAAATCTTCGAAGAAGATTTGCATTCCACGGGCGCTCTGTCTCTTTGCCGGAGTCGTCCCTCTTGCGTCCTCGGGGCTTCTGAGCGTCGATCAAGTAGTAGGAGTCGTTTCCCAGCACCTTGCTGATGATGAAGGGGCCTTCCCAAGGCGCCGACAACTTGTGCTGGCCGGCTGTTCGCTGGATCAGTCGGAGCACATGGTCGCCCTCTTGGAAAGATCTTGGCCTGACCTTCCTGTTGTAGTATCGACGCAGACTCTGCTGGTAGATGCTGGACCGGCTGAGTGCCAACAGCCGGCCTTCTTCCAGCAGATCGACGCCGCCTTGACGTGCTTCTTTTGCTTCTTGCTCGGTGTACATGGTGACTCGCGGGGAGTCGAATTCTATGTCCGTAGGGATGACGGCTTCGGCGCCATAGACGAGGAAGAAGGGTGTGAAGCCGGTTGACTTGTTTGGAGTCGTGCGCATACTCCAGAGGACGGCCGGCAGTTCCTCAAGCCAGCAGCCGGCTGACCGCTCCAGCGGCACGACCAGTCGAGGCTTGATGCCGGATAAGATGAGGCCGTTTACCCGCTCCACCTGGCCGTTTGTCTGTGGATGGGCAACGGACGCTAAGTCCAGTCGGATGCCCTGCGTTGCGCAGAAACGGGCCAAGGCACCTTTGGCAAAATTTGTGCCATTGTCGGTGATGATGCTGTGCGGGATGCCATACCGAGTCGTGATGTCGGCGATGAAGGTCACTGCAGTAGGACCATTTAGCTTCTTGATGGGTTTCACTTCCACCCACTTGGTGAACTTATCCACTGCGACAAGTATATGAGTCAAACCACCTCGTGCCGTCTTGAATGGTCCCACCATGTCCAGGCCCCAGACTGCAAAGGGCCAGGCGATGGGGATAGTCTTGAGTGCCGAAGCTGGCTGAAGTGGCTTGGCACGGAAAATCTGGCACCCTTTGCACTTTTGGACTAACTCTTTGGCCTCTTCCAGGGCAGTTGGCCAGAAGAAACCGTGCCGGGAGGCTTTCGCGACGAGTGCCCTTGAGGCCGCGTGGTGGCCGCACTCGCCTTCATGGACGTCTCTGAGAATTGCTTGGCCTTGTTCTGCCTCGATGCAACGTTGGTAGACACCAGTGACGCTGCACCTAACCAGCTCTCTGTTGACTATGGTATAAGCTGCTGCTCGGCGTTGCACTTGCCGAGCTAAGATTTCATCAGTTGGCAGCTCTCTGTTTACTAGGAACTTGAGGATAGGCTGGGCCCATGAGGGTTCTGCTATTTCTTCAATTGCTATTAGTGCGACTTGGACAAGGGTGGCTGGGCTGGGAGGCGGCGGGTTGGAGTCCGCAGCTGCTTGCTGACCTGACGAAGTCCCCGGGTCGACTGGAGCAGTCCCCGGGCCGGGCTCGGGAGTCTTCGATCTTGCCGCCGCAGTCCCCGGGCCGGGTTCGGGAGTCTCCGGGCCGGCTTCGACTGTGTCTTTCTTGGAGTTGGATCCGACTTCTTCAGGTGGAGCTGGTACAAAGATTGAATTTGATTCTGGTGACGGCTTGATAGAAGGCTTGAGGAGGCTCCGAAGGGTGATGCCGAATGGTATTGCTTGGCGAGTGGAGTCGATCCGTGCCAAGGCGTCTGCTTGGTCGTTGTCGTTTCTTGGTACATGGAGGAACTCGCACCCCTCGAAGTATCCGCTGAGTTGCTGCACCAGGAATCGGTAGCTCGCCATGTTTGCATCCTTGGCGTCCCAATCGCCAGATGATTCCTGGACCACCAAGTCAGAGTCGCCATAACACAGGATCCGGCGAATGCCGAGCTCTTTGGCAAGCCGGAGCCCGTGAATGAGCGCTTCATACTCGGCCACGTTGTTGGAGGCGGCGAAATGGATCTGTAGCGCATATCTGAGCTTGTCACCCTTGGGGGAAGTGAGGACGACGCCGGCTCCCAGGCCGATGTGCATCTTGGAGCTGTCGAAGTGCATCCGCCAATGGGTGGAGTCGGGCGTTGGCGGCAGATACTGGGTCTCGGCCCAATCGACGAGGAAGTCGGCCAGCGCTTGGGACTTGATGGCGGTGCGGGGCTTGTAGTAGATGGTGTAGGGAGCCAAGTCGATGGCCCATTTGGCCACTCGACCGGAAGCGTCTCGGCTTCCAATGATCTCGGCAAGTGGGGTTGTGCAGACCACAGTGATTGGATGCTCTTGGAAATAAGGCTTCAATTTCTTGGCGGCGAAATGCACGCCGTAGAACATCTTCTGGTAGTGGGGTTAGTTCTGCTTGGAGGCCGACAGTACCTCGCTCAGGTAATATACCGGTCTCTGGACAGGTAGCGCCTTGCCTTCCTCCTTGCGCTCAACTACAATGACTTTGCTGACTACCCGGCTGGTGGCGGCAATGTACAGGAGCATGGGCTCTTTGGGAGTCGGAGCAGCCAGCACAGGGGGAGTAGTCAACATCTTCTTTAGCTGGAGAAAAGCTTCGTCCGCCTTGGGAGTCCATTCAAAAAAGGTTGTCTTCTTCATGAGCTGGTACAGGGGAGAGCCTTCTCGCCCAGCCGACTGATGAATCGGCTGATGGAGGCCAAACAGCCGGTGAATTTTTGCACATCTAACAGTCGTCTGGGCGCTTCCATCCTCTCGATGGCCTTGATCTTAACAGGGTTGCACTCTATGCCGCGTTCGGAGACCAGGAAACCAAGGAGCTGGCCGGCTGGTACTCCGAAGACGCATTTCTCGGGGTTGTTGCAAAGCCGTCTCCCACAGCCGCGTTTGGGGATCTTTGAGCTTGATCTGGAATCGGCGCAGGTTCTCAAAGGTTTCCTTGAGATCTTCCAACAAAGTTCCATGTTTTTCCGTCTTCATTAACACATCATCCACGTAGACGTGGGCATTTCTGCCGAGTTGCTTGAGGAGGCACTTCTGCATGCAACGCTGAAAGGCGGCGCCGGCATTTCTCAAGCCGAACGTCATGGTCAGGTAGCAGAAGGCACCAAACGGCATGATGAAGGCGGTCTTTAGTCTATTAGCCGGGTTCAGCTTGATCTGGTGATATCCTGAATACGCATCTAAGAAACTCAATAGCTCGCATCCGGCTGTGGAGTCTATCACCTGATCAATTCTCGGCAGAGCAAATGGGTCTTTGGGGCAGGCTTTGTTGAGGCTGGTGTAGTCAATACACATCCGCCACTACTTGTTCTTCTTCAGCACCAGTACTGGGTTTGCCAGCCACTCTGGAAAGAACACTTCCATGATGAAGCCGGCTGCCAGGAGCCGGGCTCTTTCTCCAACAACTCTTCTTTTTTCTTCTGACAGGCGGCGCAAGGGCTGCCTGACGGGCTTCATATCAGATCGGACATGTAATTTGTGCTCGGCGAATTCCGTCGGTACACCAGGCATGTCCTTGGGGGACCATGCGAAGATGTCTCAATTCTCCTGGAGGAAATCGACGAGCTCGCCTTCCTATTTGCTGTCAAGGCCTGTGCCCATGACAGCGTACCTCTCTGGGTGCTCCGGGTCCAAAGGTATCTTCTTCGTTTCTTTGGCCGGCTTGAATGATCCTTCTGCTTCCGACTCCTTGGGGTCGGGCCATAACTCGGGCTGCTTGCCGGCCATCGCCACGACCCGATCAAGAAGCCATTTCTCAGCTACGATAACCAGGGACTCGGCCAGCCGACTGCTTTCGGCCGCGCAAGCGGACGACTTTCTGTAGTCACCAGCCATGGTCAGAATTCCCTTACAACTTGGCATATTCATCTTGAGGTAGGCGTAGTGGGGGACAACCATGAACTTGGCCAGAGCTGGTCGGCCAAGCAACGCATGGTACGGGCTCTCAAGGTCCACCACTTTAAACCAGACTGGCTCTCGGCGGAAATGATCTTTGTCCCCAAAGAGGACGTCTATCAGGATCTTGCCGATTGGTGAGCAGGAAAGACCAGGGACAATGCCGTGGAACACAGTCCGGCTGCTCTGAAGTTGTCTTCGCTTGATTCCTAACTTCTCCAACGTATCCTTGTACAGGATGTTGATACTGCTGCCTCCGTCTATCAGCACTCGCGAGAAGCGAGCAGCCCACCTATCTGTGGCGAGTGTGGCGCCTAAGACCAAGGCGTAGGAGCCTGGACTCGGCATCACCTCTGGGTGATCAGCTCTGCTCCAACTGATGGGCCTCTCGGACCAGTGCATGAATCCTGGGGTACTTGACGCGACTGCGTTCACCTCTTGCTGTTGTTGGCGCCTGCTGCGCCGGTCGTCTGCCACACTGGTGAACACCACATAAGCTCTGTGCTCATCTGGGAACTCGTCTTGTATCGCGTCGACTGGCCTGACAGCCGGCTACTGGGGCGGCTGTGGCGGGGGCGGCCCAGCAGGCGGGGGAGGGAGTAGTCCGTCTCCTTTGGTGATTCTGGTCAGCCAGTGGCATTTCCGGGTGGTGTGGTTTGATGGCTTCGCGCCGCTGTGGAACTTGCAGGGGCCATCCAGGGTCTGCTCGTAGGAGAAGGCCGGCAACCAGTTGGACTTCCCGCCCCTCTGCCGCTTCGCCAGAGGCAGTCCCTCCAGCTGTTGGTCTTCGACTATCACCACTTGCCGGCTGTTGGAGGCCGGCTGCATGGCCTTGCGCTTGTGGTTGTTCTGCTGTTGCCACCGACTGGAGTCCCCAGCCGGAGTTCTTGGAGCCTGAGGAGCGACTTTGCCAGTCGCCCTGACTTGAATCTCCGCCTTCATGGAGGAGTCGGCCATGGCGTATTTGTCCGCCGTGATCAGTAGTTCATCGAGGGTCTCCGGCTCGTCGTAGAGAAGCTTGTGCTTGAGGAGGGTGCCTTATCTGCACACGACAGTAAAGTACTTGATAGCCTGCACCTCATGCACGCCTTCGCAGGAGTTCCGGAGCTCGCCCCAGCGCGTGAGGTAGTCGCGAGTGGATTCGTTGGGACCTTGCACGCACAGGGAGAGTTGGCGAGGCTTGGGAGGTCGTTTGTACGTGCTTGTAAAGTTGCGGATGAAGGCCTCGGTGAAGTCGACCCAGCTGTTGATGCTGCGAGGCTTCAGACTGTTTAACCATGTCCGGGCCGAGCCCTGGAGCATGAGCGGGAAATATCTTACGGCAACACGCTTGTTGCCGTTCGCTATATTGATGGTTATGTATTAATCGACCGGCCAGTCTTCCGGCTTCACGGTGCCGGTATATTTGGGCGTCTCTCGGGGGAGCGTGAACCCTTTGGGGAAGGGCTCATCTCGGATGCAGGGCCCAAAGCAGGGTGGACCCAACTCGTCTTCTTCTTCCAAAGCAGGGCCGATCCGGTGGCGGGCGTCGTTTTCTCTGACTCCCTCTCGGCGGCCGAGTCGGTCGCCGAGAGTCAGATGTTCCACAGGCGACGGGGAGACTCGCCTTTCTCTGCGAGGAGGGGGAGGCAGGTAGTCGTCCCGCCGTTCCACCGCTTTGGGGCGGCCGTCTTGGTCGCGCTCGATGGTGATGCGGGTCCGACTGTGGCTGACAGCCGGCTCCTTGTCCTTCTTTCCATGGGCCCCGCCAGTCGGCGTTAGGGACGTCGCGCCTTGGTCTCGGCGGGGCGACAGGTCATCGTTTTGTCGCTGCGGTGCCTCTGCACGGCAGCCGACCTCGTTCTGCGCGACGGCCACGTCAAGGAGCTGCTGAACTCGCTCCGTCATCACGCGGCGCTCTTCTCCCTCGAAGTTGTCGAGCTCGTCTGCCGCCGCCTGGGCGGCGCGGATGTTCTTCGCGGGCGTGGCATACACAGGGCGATCAGCCCCGAATAGATTGACGATTGCCACACCGCGTTGTCGGACCGCGACTAGGCGGTTGGGACCAGTCGGAGCCGACGAGCCGCCCACGACGCGATCCATCTCGCACTGGTACGCTTCTGACAAGCGCCTCATGCTTGCCAACTTCTTCGCGCCCTCAATAAGCTGAAGGCGGCGTGCCTCCAGCGTCTCGGCGTCAGCATCTCCCGGAATCGGCACGGTAAGGTCTCGCAGAGCTGCGTCGAGCGGGTCGTGCGCTCCTTCACCAGAACGCTCGCCATGATCGAGGATGAGAACTTCTGTGACGGTGCTTCCGTCGCTCCCCTCGTAAGGGAGCGGCTCGTCATAGACCACCACGTTGGTGGGAAATGCGTCGAGCGACGCCGTGTCGGAGTCGACCAGCATCGGGTCGGTGGATCCTATGGACTCTAGGTCCCCGGCAGGCTCGCCGGCAACGTGGAGTTGGTCGAGGAGACCCGCGAGGAGGCTCTTGGGGCCACTCGTGCCTGCGTCGAACGCAGGCTCATCGGAGAGGCCAACCTCACCAATAAGCTCGGCGAGGCTGCTGGCCGCGCAGGCGATATCTGCGCCGCGCAGCGCGTCGGCGCAAACTCCATCTGGCATGCCGGGCTGGCTGCACTCGCCAGGGAGGAAAAGGGTTCCCGTCCAGAGCAGGTCTCCGGACGATGGTGCACCTCGCCCCATGGTGGGCGCCAAATGTTGGGGGTTGGGTCCGACATATGCCAAAGGATGGCTTATCATGGTGGGAGCGAGTAGAACGTCACCGGTGCTCGGAAGCGGGATGAGGCGAAGACATGCACGCCGGCGAAACTTACCCAGCTTCAGGGCTCTTCGAGGAGATAACACCCCTACTGCTGCTCTGCGGGGTCTCCGCATGGTCACTATGGCAAAGTGGTTACAATGGCGCTCCTGGAGCTATTTCTAGAGGTAGGAGAAGGCTAGGCTAGCTTCTCCTTCCTGTGATATAAGGTCTATTCCTGTCTGGGTCCGAACCCTTTGCATGGGCTTCCCGGGGGGGTTTATATAGGCTTACCCCCCAGGGGTACAATAGTAATCCAGCTGGGAGCGGGTCCCAGCCGTCTGTCTCTCAAGCCGTCGTCCTTCCTACCGACTCCTGGGGCCCGCCGACTGGCGGGCCTCGCGGACAGGTCTGAGACTGTAGCGGTACTCCTGATGACGTTGGCTTGGTCATGCGGTCATGGCTACAGTGCCGCCGTCCGGCATGCGTTCACTATCACCACTCCCCATCGTATCTGGTTAATGGCGTGTGGGGCCCGGGGGAGGGGTCGGCCGACTTCAGGGGGCCGACTCCCACGGGCCCGTCTCCAGGGCACTCATGCCGTCTTCGGTCTACCCACTGACAGGCGGTCCCGCTGCCCTTGGGTCGTATAGGCCGGCGTCGTGGGCACAGTGCGCCGCCTACTATGGCTGAGGTCAGGGCAGGCATGGCAATAGTGCCGCGCCTCGCCGGAGATCTCTTGCGATACGGCTCACTGTAGCCATGCCGGCCCGCCGTAAGCGGGGGGGGGGGGGGGGGGGGGGCGACGGCCATGCCGTGGCCGTACCCCGCCTCGTCCTTCGAGACAAGGGTGGAGTCGTGGGCCGACTCTCCATAGCCAGCCTCTCTGGAGGTCGCCGGCCAGGAGTCGGCTTGTCGCGGAGTCGCCGTCTGGGACTCGGCATAACTTGGAGTCGTCCCTGGGACTCGGCATAACTCGGAGTCGTCCCTGGGACTCGGCATAACTTGGAGTCGTCCCTGGGACTCGTCATGAGGGCGCGGCTTGCCCCGATGTCTTGAAAGGTCATGGGGCTCGGGTTGGCCTACCCGTGGCCCATTACTCCGACACTGGCCGCTCACGCGCATCGCCGCCATGGGTCTAGAGTGAGCTCTTTTGCGCTTAGTGTAGGTGCCTAGGCAAATGCTTAGGTGCGTACAATGTGGTAGATGCATTGGAATGGAGGGGCGCCTTTATATGAGGGCAATGAGGGCAAACTGCGTTGCATTCACATCGTGCAACCTATTTTCCCGGACATCCTCCCATTACTTCCCTCATGCATTACTTGAAGGAGGATGCATTGGTCGTCCAACATATCGGGAACTGCTACTCCCTCCCTCATCTGCATTAAAGCCGTATCGGGAACTGTGCCGCCTGCTGTCAAATCGAATACTCCCGCCGTCTAGGTGAGTATTAAGTCATCTTACGAAAACCAAATAGTAAACACATAGGCGTGGTGCATTAACTCTCACATTGTTTCTTATTTTTTGACATAAATAGAGGAATCAACCAATAATAGATGTGGGGCTTGTATGCTTTTAATGACTTGAGACTATCAAACATGACATGCAGTGGTCAGTTCGTTGCACAAGAACAAATACAACCCACGTCAGCACACACGCATCTTATAGCATCACATACAATGGCTATAAAAGATGAATGAGACCAAATTATATCTCATCTAGATGAGTTCTAGCAAAACTGTATTAATAATACTACTTAGTACTCCTGCGCCATGTATCATATATTAGTATCATGTATGTAGTACTTTATTTATTGCCATGTATGACACATAGTACTCAACTCTCTCTCTTTCTTCATTTAATTCTATGACACCTCATCAAAATTGCTAAGGCTAGTACCATTACAACTAGTCTTAGCAAATACTCCCTAAACGTTAAGTTCTCTCGTTTTCCTCTCCACCTTGGTCACCTAGATGGAGGGAGTATACTGCGCGGGCTTTTCCTGCACGGTAGAAGGAGGGGCAGTTCCGCCTAGTCGGTTCGACAGAGACGCGAGAAGACGTGGGAGTAGGCTGCTGCAAATGTAGGGATGTGTGATTTGACATCGAGTTACTGCTGGACAGGTGGGGCCCCGTGATTTAAGTTGCCATTATCATTTTAACTGCGGCGCTACGACAGGCGTGAGTCTCCCGATTCCTGGCCACCTCCATACAGGTGCCTCTCCCAATGCTCCACCATGTAGTAGAGGCTAGCTCTTGCATGAGAGCCCACTTCTCCACTTTTTCCTTGCCTCTCTTTCCTCCACATATGCAAAAATGCCTTGTAAAGCGCACTATTGTACTTAGGTTGGTGGTAATGGAGAGTATCATATACTAGTATCATGCATATAATACTTTTTGTATGATACTACATCCATAATGCATAGTAGTATCATGTGTTGGTATCATATGATAGTTTATTTATTGTCATGCATGACACATAGTAGCACATCATTTAATATGATACTATAGTAAGTATCATATTATGATACTCAACTCTCTCTTTTCTTCATTTAATTCGACGTCACCTAATCAAAATTGCATAGTTGGCATGCATGATACTACTCCCATTACAAGCAGCCTTACTTGCTCCTACAGGTGCTAAGCTTGCCACATAGGCATAAAGTCTGATGTGGCAAGTTAATCAAGAAGAGAGAGACTAGTTTGGTGACCCAAGGAAGAAACGGTGCTAAGCGCGTGTACCTAGGTGAAAAGACAATTTTGAGTCTATAGCTAATTAAATGAAGCAAACTTAGCAACACCACTTCATTGGAAGAGGTCACTCCTTGGCAAATGCAATAAATACTAGTACTCCCTATCTCCTAGTGTCAAAAACGTTCTTATATTATGGGACAGAGGGAGTACAAATAAAGAGATAGAGAGGAGTAAAAAAATACACTTATAGCCAACCTTATAGCTAGCCTTGTTGTAGTATGAGTGACCAAGTGATGACTATGTATGACATGCCAACATCAAATAGCCTAACGCACCTTGTTAAATCTCCAAGGACACGACCGCGCGAGCGACGCGACGGTCATGGTAGGAGCGACCATGATATGGTAGGCGGGACCATGATACGGGCTGTTGGCAGCCCTTGGATCTGAGATCAAATGGTCGCATGCTAAGTTGCTGAAAATTTGCAGAATAACCCTCCAGGATAGGATATTCACCCATAGGTCTAGAATCACGCCATGCAACCGTTCGATCTCAGATCCAAGGGCTCTGGGAAGCCCGTATCATGGGAGAATGGAAAGCCACTACACTGTCTTCCGCACGCTGGCAGTTCGCTCCTACTCGTCCCCGCACGTCCTTCAATACTACGGCGGTTCGCTCCTAGTCGTCCCGTCCATTCACATTACGGCAGTTCCACTAATCCTAATCCTCCTCCCAAATCCATGGCGTCCCAAATCTCCACGATCGGCAGTGAGTACAAGGATAGAACCATCACCGGCAATGAGTTCGACGTCATCTACACCTGTTCTTCCGCGACGGTGAAAGGATGCATTTCTCGCTTCAGACGCATGTTCGAAGACTCAGATGATGAGCGGGTCGCTGGGCTAGATGTTGAGTACACCACAGTCCTGGGACGAGAGAAGGATCTAAAGGACGAAGAGAGGAAGAAGCCCGCCGTGATCCAGGTTTGCGTGCATGACCTATGCTTGGTCTACCACATATGCCATGCCGACGGTGAATGCCTGGATTTTTAGGACTTCCTCAAGAGCAACCTAGTCAAATTCGTTACTGTAGACTTTGGTAATGACAAAGAAGTACTGGGTCGGATAGGCCTTGTTGTAGGCAACACCTTCGACCTCCAGAAGAATCGGCTGGTGTCCTCTTGTCAGCCTTCAATGCTGACCCTGGCAGGAGCCATGGTTCATCCTTCGTACGGTAAACTGGAGAAACCTCCATACACGTTTCATTGTTATGCATGGCAGCGGAATTAGACCACATCCACTACGCTGCAATGGATGGCTACCTTTGTTTCAATATCTACAAGGGTTGGATGAAGAGCAAGAGCCAAGTGTGCGGTTTAAGCAAAGAAGTATCGGCCAAGAGGAAGAGGGACAAGGACGAAGTCGAGGACGTGGACGAGGACTCCGAGTAAGGTGGAAGTGTCGTTGCTCATGGTGGTTCTAATGCAGTGTCTCCGGAATAGTTGCAAAGTTTAATTTCAGGTGTGCTTAATTTAATTTGAGGGGTGTGTTGTGCTGAGACCCCAGCAGAACTATGTTATGTTTCTTCTCCTTACTTTAGCTCTTCAGTACGTACATACTAGTATTTCTTACATTTCATCTTTTAGTTGGTATAGTACTACCACTTGTTTCTTCACATTATATACGTACAATATATATGGCCAACATCATATAGCCAGCAGCTTAGTTGTCAAAGAATTTCAGGGTGCTTAGTTTTGTCAAAGAATTCCAGGATGCTTAGTTTTATTTGAGGGGTGGGTTGTGCTAGACACCATTATTGTGACTAGCCTTTTTTAATAGTACTATATGCATAATTTGGCGACGAGCGCTCTCTATATGTACAACCTTTTTTTTAATTTCAAGTTTTGATCCATGGCGCAATCCATCGATACTACTGTTGTACAAAAGTATACATTTTTTAAAAGGCTAGAGGGCGGGGCAGTCTAGATCGGTTGGTTTCACGAGAGGCGAGGGTCTTTGTGATTTGACGGCTCATTACTGCTATCAAATCGAATAGTACTGCGCCACCCGCGGCACGCCCGACGCCTCCATTAAACCCGCATGCAAACCGAGAATCCTACTCCGGCCACACGTCCGTTCATGAGCGGGCCGGAATTAAATGCAACACCGGCCGAGCTCCTCCCGTCCGCCCTCAGTTTAAACGTGGCCAGACGCCGGCCAAGCTCCTACTGTCCGCCCTCTATTTACAGGAGGCCAGAAAAACAGCGGGCAAGAATCGCACCCCTCCGCCGCTCCCCCATCTCCTCCTTCACCATTTTCTCCACTCTTCCGATGGCTTCCGATGAGCCATTCTCCGGCATATTACCTGGCTAGGTGGCCCACAAAGCCCTCCAGATACAGGCGAGGCCGCTCGGTGCTTCACCAACCTCGCTTGGCCCGACGGAGCCACTTGCCGCCCCAAGCAGGCGCGTGGTTCAGCAACTCGCCGCTCTAGTTCAGCTCGATGAGGAGTGGTGAGGTGCTCCACAAAGGCATGGCGGCGAGCACGCCGGTACGGGCGCCGTCGCTACCGTGTCGTACCGCTCCACCAATGTCTGCGGTGGCCGCGCCTCCCGTGTCTGTGGGCGCGCCTCCTGTGCCTGCGGTAGCGCCATGCAGGCAGAGACAGAAGCCGGGTGCGTGGAGAGCGACGAGTCGGTGGCCAGCTTCTCCGTGTCCGTCGCCATCATCGAGGAGAAGTAGAACATGGGACGCCGCCGCCACTTGGGACCCATGAAGGCCACTGCCGAGGCGACGACCGCGGATTCAGGTGGTTTCTTTGCTGCTTCGTCTCTTCCGAGGACCTTCGTCGACCCCATAAGTGTCTGACGGACATGAGGAAGACAAAGGGATCTGTGGGCGGCCATTTAGAACTAAAATAAGTCTAGATACATCCATTTCTAGGACAAGTATTTCCGGACGGAGGGAGTATTAATTATACAAGAGAGCCGGATTGGCAACTCTTAGTTCATGTAAATGTAATGAAATCCATCATGTTTATATGAAGATCCGGCTTTTTATACGAAATCCTTCATGCTTATATGAAATCAGTCCGTGTTTGCATGAATTTCATCTGGTTGGTTAGAGTTGTAAAAATGTATGCCGCTGGCGTTTGATGTCGTCCTCCGCGGAAGGAAGCGGGAGGAAATTTGCCGGCTGCCGTTGGAGATGCTCTTTATGCTGGAAATAATAGAGTGACATCCAATCCATTTGAGTTAATTGCCTGTATGATTGTCCCTCTATAAAAAGTTAATTGCATGTACAGTGTACACGTGACTTGCAGGGTGGCTGCAGCTTCGTACAGAAAGTTAAAAAGAAAAAGTCCATCCTTAATCTTGTATTCTAAGTACTTTGTGGGTTTCACTGTCAGTACAGTAGTGAAAGAAGTATATATTAAATAAGTAGAGTAATATATAATATAAAAATCTAAAGTTAAAAGACAGAATTCGAACTCATGTTATCGCATTGTGAGCATCCGGCGCTAACCAGCCCAACACATTTTTGTTGTAGACCATGCTGGAGATATATCTCCATGTCTACTCTTATATATACTCCATTCGTTCCTAAATATTTGTCTTTTTCAGATTTCAAATGGACTACCACATAAGGATATGTATGTAGACATATTTTAGAGTGTAGATTCACTCATTTTGCTCCGTATGTCTTTTCAGGAAGGGGTCATATTTGTCCTTGATTTGTTTATGAGGTATCCAGATGGCACTGCACGCCAAGAAAAGAGGCTAACATCAAAATTATGGACTACTTTTTTGAGTATGTTGGTAAGGTCCGGTCATAGTCACTTGTTGAAATCTCTAAAAAGACAAATACTCTCTCCGTCCGGAAATACTTGTCATCAAAATGGATAAAAGGAAATGTATCTAGACGTATTTTAGTTTTAGATACATCTCTTTTTATCCATTTTGATGACAAGTATTTTCGAACGGATGGAGTAGAAAACAGAGTTGGTGATGATAGTGTGCGTGACATCCTACAATATAGGCCGTCGGATTTATATCTAACGGATAGGAAAGAAACTATGGCAATTTGGCAAAAATATACCCACACGTCTCTCCACGTTCACAAATAAGGTCTTCCCTCGTTCAGACTTTTCTCTCACAAGATAAACTACTCATACAAATGCATCTTGATGTTCCGTGCAACGCACGGGCAGCTAGCTAATTTCTTTTAAAATAGTTGCTGCGGTAATTGGGTTGAAGTGATATATTTTATGTCTGCCCAAATGATTTCAGATTCACTAGTAGTAACAAAGAAAAGGTTGCCTTGTTAATTAACAGAAAATAGGGTGAAAACTATCACATGAGGCCAGTAAAAACAAGGCACACTGGGTTCAGCGTCATCGTCACTACAGGTGCGCGCGCGCGAGAAGTCTACATATCGAGGGGGCTACCGAGCGAGGCACCGAGACACAATGTTTGAGAGAGAAACCAATTGACAGATTATGATCAGATCGAGTTGTCACCCTTCTGCTGTCATTGTTGGGGGGGAGAGAGAGAAAGACGTATCAAGAGTGTGCGCGGTAGGCACAGAGGCACAACTAGCGAGTGTGTGTGTGTGTGTGTGTGTGTGTGTGTGTGTGTTTGAAAGAGGAGTAGATATATTATTATCAAGATCGATGTGCCACCCTACTCCTTCGGTGCCGGGTAGTGTGTGTGTATGTTTGAGAGAGAAGCCAGTCGATAGATTAGTATCAAGATCGAGGTGTCACCCTACTCCTGCGGTGTTGGGAAGTGTGGGTGTGTGGGTGTGTGTGGGGGGGGGGACAGTGACACTCACATATCTCTACTCTTATTAAAAACAGAGTTGGTGATGATGGTGTTCCTGCCATCCTTCAATATAGGCCATCCGATTTATATCCGACGGATAGGAAGGAAACTATGGCAATTTTGCAAAAAGATACCCACAACCCTCTCCGCATTTGCAAATAAGGCATTCCGTCGTTCATCCTTTTGTCCCACAAGATAAACTCCTCATACAAATGCATCTTGATGTTCCGTGCAACGCATGGGCATCTTGCTAGTAGGGAGAAGGAGTTTGTGTGACACATATCTAGCTATATTAAGGGATAGGTAGATAGCATATGTGTGAGAGACATTATTATACTTTGAGACATTAGTGGTTGTGGGAGGGCGGAATTAAAGGGGTGGGCGTGTTAGACATAGAGAGCGTGTGTGTTTCTGTGGGAGAGACTTGTAGGACGGGGTAGAAATATGAATTTAACCCTGACGGATGGAGAGAAATACACGAAGTGCGCGTGCGTGACTCCAATGCCCACATGGAAATGAGATATGTATGCGTGTGAGAGAGATTGCACAATTCATTCACATATCACTATCTAGCGATTGTGGATGTGCATTGCTTGAACATAAGTCAATATCTACTTCATATCGTGGCCAAAGGTACAATATCGATTCAACGCTATAAAGATTGGACACTCACATATCACATTTTTTTCTATTTAAATAAACCTTTTCAGTTATGCATGCCAAAGTTACAGTGATGTTACTTCAAACAACCAATGTAGCTATCATGTACATGCACCATTGTTACTCTTGCATTCCAATTCATTAGTCTTGGATGATTTAAGTTTCTATTTTATAGTAATTTATGTAATATTCATATATGAATTCAACGGGTACGCAATTTATGAAATGGAGGCTATGTAATAATATGAGGTAACACTTTTAAGTAGCTGACTACAATATCCATTTCTTTTTGTGCGCCTCTACACTAACACGTCAATGCATTATGTTTGAAGTAAATAACCAATGGCACTAAATTATCTATTTACATGAGAAATACATAGGCTGAGCGTTTGATCCCTTTTTTTGTGAACACGCCACTACACCCGTACGATTGGCCGCGCCCGTGTGAACGTCCAAGTTATCGGCGCATCATCCCGAGTTATTGTCTTTTTTTTGGTGTGGACTTCACACCAGTTATTAACTGCTGACGCGTGCCCTGTGTACACAGTCTAGCATGACCTTCCCGCTAGCAGGGTCCAAAATTAGTTGAAACCGGATACGAACGATCCCGCAGGCGGCAAAATCTCCCGCCTCCTTCTAAAATTTCCGCCACCTTAGTCTTTAGCATGTGAAATCCCCCTTTTGTCCTTGGTGCACGGAGACCAACAGTTACAATACCACCCTCATCTACATGATAGGTCGGGGCTGCTTTGGTAACTTCCGGTTCCCCCACTACATGGCACCCCCATTTCCTCTCCCCCTCCCGCAAAAACGACTAAATCCACAGCACCAGAGCATCTTACATCACGTCGTCCGTACTTCATCGCCCTTTCACCCCTCCCCTCTCGAAACCATAGACTGCTCATCCACTGGCGTACCATAGCCCATTCACTACCAGCAGCGTCCACCTTGCCAGATCTGCTTCTGCGGCAGCATCTACCCCTCCCACCTCCCATAGAAACAAGTACACTGCTCATCCAGCACTGTACCACAGCCATTTAGTGCCGGCCTTGTCCACGGCGTCGGATCTGCTTCGCCGGTACTCTCATCAACCACCGCACATCTGCAGCGGCTCATTCGTACTCCCCACCGGAGATGCTTCGTCCACACCCCCCAGAGCCGCCCCACCGCCGCCCCCGTCGACGGCCTCTGATCCTCTTCGCCGACACCTTCCTCAACCCTACCAGAGCCTCTTCGCCGACAGCTTCCTCAATCCTACTGGAGCCGCTTCGCCGACACAATCATCAACCCTACCGGAATAGCTTCGCCTATACCATTCTCAACACTACCGGGGCCGCTTTGCCAACGCACAAGTGCACGGCCTCAGCTTCCTCGCACCCTCATCCAACCTACTGGAGCAGCTTCTGACGCCACGTCCACGGCCGCAGATCCGCATCGTCAACACCACCCTTAAACCAACCACCGGAGTAGCTTCTGACGCCCCGTCCACGGCCACAGATCCGCGTCGTCGACACCATCCTTAACCCAACCACCGAAGCAGCTTCTGACGCCCCGTCCACGGCTGTAGATCCACGTCATCGACACCATCCTTAACCCAACCACTGGAGCAGCTTCACCTACGCCCTCGTCCATGGCCACAAATCTGCTTCGCCCACACAGTAGTCGACCCTATCAGAGCCGCTCCACAAACACCCTACTCGACGGTTCTAGATATCCTTACCGGACCCCAACAGCCAGCGAAACGTCATCCCCCTTGACATTTCTAACCTGATTCCCACCGTCTGGAGAGATGCCAAGCACCCGCCATGGCCTAGGTACTTGTCACCTTTAAACCCGTCCAGCATCACCTGCCCCATGTACTTCAAATATACTAACCGGTCGCTGTTACCTGTTATGCAGCTGGCAAAAACTACAAGGACGATGTTTCTTATGGATCTAACAGCTTGGCCAACCAAGATCCTGGAATGAGGCATTGCTATGATCTTGTAAGCGCGTCTCTCTCTCTTGTATTGTTCTGTGCCTGCCAGTGTGCTTTGCTAGGATTTTCGACCAGTAGTCCCTTTGTGCAGACAATGATTTCTACTACTGGCTGCTAAATTAGATTTGTAGATGTCATACATGATACTACCCCGTACATCCATTCCGAAATATAAGTCTTTCTAGAGATTCCACTATAGGCTACATACGGAGCAAAATGAGTGAATCTACACTCGAAAATGCATCTATATACATCTATATGTGGTCCATAGTGGAATCTCTACAAAGACATATATTTAGGAATAGGGGCAGTACATTACACAAAATCGTAGGTGGCATATAGGAATTCTAGTGCACTATATTAGGCTCCCTTAGAGTGTCTACTAGTCCAGCATACAGAGTCATGGCTAGTTTATGGTACACACACAATCGTTAATTGGTGGTTTAAATATGCGCAAGGGATATGCAATGTAGTATCATGTAGAGATGTCTGAAATTATCCGTGTCAACTTGCAGATAGGGTTACACAATGAAAAAGTACAACATGTATGTGGCAATTTCATGGAACATCGCAAAAAAAGGAGAGGCATCGGTGAGCCTATACAGTGTGCTATGGTACGTCACTCCTCCATTGCAGTTATTTGTATGCCAGTTCTATTAGCCAAGTTTCTTAGGGACAGTTATTACGAGTTATCCTAAGAAAATAAGCACATGTGAATATAAGCTCCATGTAATAAGCCAACTAGTTCTTTTCTATGCGTGTTCAGCTTATCTTTGGTATGATCAGTGGAAAGTCTAGATTGCATTATATTTTTTTCATTTTGCTGCCCATATGGAAATTAATTTGACTTGCAAACATCACAAATTGAACCGGTGCAGTAATTAATATGATGGGAAAACAGACCATCACTATTTGCTCAAAATGCAAATACAAAGATACCATCTACTTGGCACAATCTACTTTGGTCAATGTTTTCCATAGATATCCCATTGCCTAATTTAAACAAAGAATGCATGACCCACATTTAAATGAAGAACAATTATTTATTGAAATTCGATGGTACAAGTGGCTGGTTATTATCATATAACAGCGCCACCTGAAAGCATCATATAGCAGCAGCAACAGCTCATAGCAACTCATCATACAGCAGCAGCAGTCTGCAATGCATCATATACCAGCAGCAGCTCATAGCAATTCATCATATAACAGCATCAGGAGCAACTCATAGCAATTCATCATATAGCAGCAGCAGGAGCAGCTCATAGCAATTAATCATATAGCAGCAGCATGAGCAGCTTATAGCAACTCATCATATAGCAGTAGCAGCAGATCATAGCAATTCATCATATAGCAGCAGCTGCAGCAGCTCATAGCAACTCATCATACAGCAGCAACAACTCATAGCAATTCATGATATAGCAGCAGCAGGAGCAGCTCATAGCAATGCATCATATAGCAGCAGCAGAAGCAGCTCATAACAATTCATCGTATAGTGGATCAGAATGAAAATTTGGCAAAATATCAGAGGAGATCCTCACCTTGTTGGATGAGCTCTTCCTTCAACAGCACCTCAAGGCCATGGCCTGGGAGGAGGGGAGGGGGAATAAGGTGCCTGCTACTGCAGTGTGGCATTAGCCATAGTTGTGCAACGCCCGTCGGAGTAGTGCGTTGGACGAACCACAGTGGAGCAGCTGCTGGAGACCATGAGAATGAGGGGCGGCGCCAGAGGAAGGAGCAGACAGGGAGATTTGCCCCTACCCGCCGCCATGTAGCCTAGTTTGACATAGCATCGTCGAGGACCAGGCCAGATGGGACCAGTGGCGACGGCTCGCTGGAGGAACCCTAGTGCTACAGGTAGGGGATCGAGGTTGAGGGAAAGGGGAGAGGAGATGCAAGCGGGAAGGCAATGAATGCTTGCGTGTTTGTTTTTACTTGATGGTCAGGTGTGACACGAGCGTCAGCAGTTGCATTTTGAGTGTAATATAGGCAGAGAACATAGTCATTTAACTATTCCCCTTCCTTTCAATTTTTAGTGAGGTTCTACCCGAAACACCCCCCTCCAAAGCGAAATTAGTTAAGACCAAACCCATAACTCAAAAATGACCTCTTTACATCTTTTATGGCTTATTTTGACAACATGCCCTGAAAAGGCGGAATCGAACTGGCCCTTAACCTCCAATTCAATTGTGCGTGCAATGATGAATCACTCCTGCCTGCTATCTATACATTTAGGCATCATCATACATGGCATAACCTAATACATGTGCATTCCATTGTAGAATCTGGAATATGCAATGTTTATGTTAGTTCATACATTGCACATGATGTTTAAATGCCCCTTAAATCTAGTCAGTCAAGTGACGGTCTTTAAGCCTCCTTCTTTGCTTCTTTTCTTGATATGTAAGATTTGCTCACACATCTGTTCAATTGCTTGTTTGCATCAGCCAGCCATACTAGGACTGTTTGCTTTGATTACTTGCTATCCTTGATCTAACACTCTAACAGAGCTTGTTAATGATTTAAACACTAAGGGCTGTTGTAGTGGGGCCTTGTCTAACTCATAGGTGACATAAAGGTTTGGCTGTACACTACAGTAGGCTCTCCAAGAGTACCTGGAGATCCAATTCGAAGGTATGCCTAGTTTTTACATAGTGCAGACCTAGTAAATGCTCATTTCATTGTGTGCAAGTGCAAGAGATACGACATGTTTCATTATGTGGTGTTGTTTTGTTATAATCTCATCCTTTTGTGTCCACAGACTGGAAAGTATGCATATTTATCTTCCAAGGAGACAAGTAACTAGTTTGTGTCACCTAGCAGAGGGGGTGCAATAAAGATAAGATTGAGGATTTCCAAGTACAAGATGTTAGGAAGGAGCCTTGCAAGAGAAACAAGACACTGAGGTAACCATGAAGGAATTGGAGATTTTGCAGACTGAAATTTGTGCTACCTGAATCCGGCCAATCGATTATAGTTCAAATGGAGTTAAGTTGATGCGCGTCCATGATGTATGAGCTGTATTTGCCCAGTGTATGTAATTTGCTGTTTGTGTATGCTTTATTAACACCTGTGCCGAACCATAATGCCCACTGGGTATAATTGGCTGAAATTTCTTTATTGTATAGTGTAGGATTATTCTACCTTTCTATGCCTTGATCTCTTTGTTGTATAGTGTATTCTTTTTAGAGGTGATAGTATTCAGTAGGATAATTCTTTGAATATGCTATATTGTTCAAACGGGGCCAACTCGCCCGACCATGGCCCTTAACGGGCCGTACGATCCCATGGGTCATGTACGGGCCGTCGGATACATGGGCCTTCAATCGGCTGTCGGACCCATGTGCCTTCAATGGGCCGTCGGACCCATGGGCCTTCATTGGGCCATCGGCTCCATGGGCCTTCAATGGGCCGTCAGATCCATGGGCCTTCTACGTCTTGTAGGATCAATGGGCCTTCTATGTCTCGTAGGATCCATGGGCCTTGTAAGGGCTGACTCATTTTTTATGGGTATTGTACGGGCCTTTAATGGGCCATAGACATGCCTTTAATGGAAATCGTACGTTTTATGGGCTGACCATAACGGGCCGTTAATAGGCCGTATTTGATGATGCTATGAAAATGGCCCAACAGATTAACGGTCCACAAACGGGCCGACTGTAACGACGGGCTGAATTTGGCCCACAAGTAGAAAAGACAGTAACGGGCCATAAGTAATCGAATGCTGCAAATGAGCCTAAGAATAAATGGGCCCTCAGAAGGCCGAAAGATAACTTGGTCTAGAAACGGCCCATGGAATAACGGGCCGTTAATGGGTATAAAGTGATACACTGTTCATTACGGGCCAGTTTCACCACAGGCCGTTTATGGGTGTAAAGTGATACACTGTTCATTACAGGCTAGTTTCAACACGTGCCGTTAATGGGGCAATAGTTACAAAGGGCCTCATATGGGCCGAAAGACGTCATGGGCCATACATGGGCCAGAAGTGAAAACGGGCTGGAATCATATTGGATGGCCCAGATGACGCTACTGGGCCTAATTCGGATAGGGCGTAACAGGCCTTAGGTTAGTGGGCTGTAATGGGCTATACGCGAACAGGCCATTAACAGGCTTTCCATGGGCCGGCCCGCCACCTTTTGACCAAGTCAAACGGGCCGGCCTTTTCACAGTAATGGGCCACTGTTGGGCCGTGCCACGTGTCGATGTATCATAGGCGCCTTCTGTCCAATGAGTGGATGACATATGTCCCAACGATGAGCCGACACGTGTTTCCTCCAGCCAATGATGATTTTACATGTGGAAAATCCCCATTAGTTGGGGCTGTTAATGGGTTATCAGATCCACCCGACCGATAGCTTAACGGCGTTCTGTTATGGTGGATGCCACGTGTCAGTCACCCTTGACGAAAGAACTTCTGTGACTCGCGATTTATCGTCATGGAAGTGGACACTTCCGTGATGATAATTTTGGTAATGTCATGGAACACTTCTACGACAACACAGGTATGACTATCTTGATTCTGTCATAAATTGTCATGAATGTACATGCATGACAAAAAACGCGACCTACTGTGATAAACACGTATCATCACGGAAGTGTATTTTTTTTGTAGTGGCAACAATAGTAGCGTAAGTATTTCCCTTAGTTTTTGAGAACCAAGGTATCAATCCAGTAGGAGGCTCCTCAGAGGACCCACTCACCTACACAAACAAACAAAGAACTCGCAACCAATGCAATAAAGGGGTTGTCAATTCCTTCACGGCCACTTGCGAAAGTAAGATCTGATAGAGATAGTATGATAAGATAAATATATTTTTGGTATTTTATAATATAGATTGGAAAATTAAAGATGCAAATAAAAGTAGATTGAAAGCTTATATGATAAAAGATAGACCCGGGGCCATAGGTTTCACTAGTGGCTTCTCTCAAGATAGCATAAGTATAATGGTGGGTGAACAAATTACTGTCGAGCAATTGATAGAAAAGCGAATAATTATGAGATTATCTAGGCACGATCATGTATATAGGCATCACGTCTGTGACAAGTAGACCGACTCTTGCCTGCATCTACTACTATTACTCCATACATCGACTGCTATCCAGCATGCATCTAGAGTATTAAGTTCATA
Organism: Triticum timopheevii; assembly: GCA_963921465.1. Classification (NCBI taxonomy): domain Eukaryota; kingdom Viridiplantae; phylum Streptophyta; class Magnoliopsida; order Poales; family Poaceae; genus Triticum; species Triticum timopheevii. The sequence continues at coordinate 595,328,213 of OY997266.1, read as the reverse complement.
ATAACAGAGTAACGCATTAAGAAAGATGACATGATGTAGAGGGATAAACTCATGCAATATGATATACACCCCATCTTTTTATCCTCCATGGCAACAATACAATACGTGCCTTGCAACCCCTATTGTCACTGGGTAAGGACACCACAAGATTGAACCCAAAGCTAAGCACTTCTCCCATTGCAAGAAAGATCAATCTAGTAGGCCAAACCAAACTAATAATTTGAAGAGACTTGCAAAGATAACTCAATCACACATAAAAGAATTTAGAGGAGATTCAAATATTTCTCATAGGTAAACTTGATCATAAACCAACAATTCATCGTATCTCAACAAACACACCGCGAAAAGAGTTACATCGAATAGATCTCCACAAGAGAGGGGGAGAACATGGTATTGAGATCCAAAAAGAGAGCAGAAGCCATCTAGCAAATAACTATGGACCCGAAGGTATGTGGTAAAATACTCACCCCTCATCGGAGGGGCTATGGTGTTGACGTAGAAGCCCTCCATGGTCGATTCCCCCTCCGGCGGAGCGCCGGCGAAGGCTCCAAAACGGGATCTCGCGGATACATAAGGTTGCGGCGGTGGAAATTGTTTTTCGTTGGCTCCCTGGATGTTTTCGAGGTACGCGGGTATATATAGGAGGAAGAAGTATGTCGGTGGCCGCCCGAGGGGCCCACGAGATAGGGGGGCGCGCCCTGTAGGGGTGGGCGCGCCCTCCACCGTCGTGACCGCCTCGACTGCTTCTTGGCTTGCACTCCAAGTCCTATGGATCACTTTTGTTCCAAATATCACGCCCCGAAGGTTTAATTCCGTTTGGACTCTGTTTGATATTCCTTTTCTTCGAAATACTGAAATAGGTAAAAAAATAGCAATACGGGTTGGGCCTCCGGTTAGTAAGTTAGTCCGAAAAATGATATAAATGTGTAAAATAAAGCCCATAAACATCCAAAATGAGTAATATAATAGCATGGAACAATCAAAAATTATAGATACATTGGAGACGTATCAAGCATCCCCAAGCTTAATTCCTTCTCGTCCTCGAGTAGGTAAATGATAAAAAACAGAATTTTTGATGTGGAATTCTACCTAGCATAATTCTCAATGTAATTTTTCTTTATTGTGGCATGATTGTACAGATCCAACTGATTCAAGATAAAAGCTTATAAAACATAAAAAATAATAATGTTTCGAGGCATACTAACAAATAATCATGTCCTATCAAAATAGCATAACCAAAGAAAGCTTGTCCCTACAAAATCATATAGTTAGGCCATGCTTCATTTTCATTACACAAAATACTCCCATCATGCACAATTCCGGTTTCAGCCAAGCAATTGTTTCATACTTTTTAACGCACTTCAGCTTTTTCAACTCTTACGCAATACATGAGCGCACGCCATGGACATAGCACTATGGTGGTATATGGTGGTGGTTCTGAGGACAAAAAGGGAGAAGATAGTCTCACATCAACTAGGCGTATCAACGGGCTATGGAGATGCCCATCAATAGATATCAATGTGGGTGAGTAGGGATTGTCATGCAACGGATGCACTAGAGCTATAAACATATGAAAGCTCATCAAAATAAACTAAGTGGGTGTGCATCCAACTTGCTTGCTCACGAAGACCTAGGGTATTTTGAGGAAGCCCATCATTGGAATATACAAGCCAAGTTCTATAACGAAAAATCCCCACTTAGTATATGAAAGTGACAACATAGGAGACTCTCTATCATGAAGATCATGGTGCTACTTTGAAGCACAAGTGTGGTAAAAAGGATAGTAGCATTGTCCCTTCTCTCTTTTTCTCTCATTTTATTTTTTCTTCTTTTCTTCTTTTCTTTTTTTCTTTTTGGCCTTTCTTTTTTTCTTTTTCTTTTTCTTTTTTCTTTTTGTAAAGTCCAAAGTCTCATCCCGAGTTGTGGGGGAATCATAGTCTTCATCATCCTTTCCTCACTAGGACAATGCTCTAATAATGAAGATCGTCACAGTTTTATTGATTTACAACTCAAGAATTACAACTCAAAACTAGAATAAGATATGACTCTATATGAATGCCTCCAGCGGTGTACTGGGATATGCAATGAATCAAGAGCGACCTGTATGAAAATTATGAAGGTGGCCTTGCCACAAATACGATGTCAACTACATGATCATGCAAAGAGAAATATGACAATGATGAAGTGTGTCATAATAAATGGAATGGTGGAAAGTTGCATGGCAATATATCTCAGAATGGCAATGGAAATGCCATAATAGGTAGGTATGGTGGCTGTTTTGAGGAAGGTAAATAATGGGTCCATGATACCGGCAAAAGTTGCGCGGTATAATAGAGGCTAGCAAAGTGGAAGGGTGAGTGTGCGTATATCCATGGACTCACATTAGTCATAAAGAACTCATATACTTATTGCAAAAGTCTACTTGCCCTCGAAGTAAAGTACTACTACGCATGCTCCTAGGGGAAGGGTTGGTAGGAGTTAACCATCGCGCGATCCCGACCTCCACTCATAAGGAAGACAATTAAAAGAGCACCTCATGCAACAAATTTGTCACACAACTTTTACCATACATGAATGCTATGGGACTTGCCAACTTCAACACAAGTATTTCTCAATTTCATAATTACCCACTAGCATGACTCTAACGTTACAACCTCTATATCTCAAAACAATTATCAAGCATCAAATTGATCCTAGTGTTTGATGCACTTTCTATGATAGTTTTCATTATACCCAACTTGGATGCTCATCATTCTAGGACCAAATTTATAACCATAGAAAATACCATGCTGTTCTAAAAGACTCTCAAAATAATATAAGTGAAGCATGAGACTAGCTATTTCTTCCAAATTAAGCCACCACCGTGCTCTAAAACATATAAGTGAAGTACTAGAGCAAAAACTATCAATCTCAAAAGATATAAGTGAAGCACATAGAGTATTCTAGCAAATTCTAATAAAGTGGACTTCTCCCAAAAGGTGTGTACAGCAAGGATGATTGTGGTAAACTAAAAGGCAAATACTAATATCATACAAGATGCTCCAAGCAAAACACATATCATGTAGCGAATAAAAATATAGCTCCAAGTAAAGTTACCGATGAACGAAGAAGAAAGAGGGGATGCCTTCCGGGGGCATCCCCAAGCTTAGGCTTTTGCCACTCCTTATTCCATAGTCCATCAAATCTTTACCCAAAACTTGAAAACTTCAGAACACAAAACTCAACAGGAAATCTTATAAGGTCCATTAGTGAAAGAAAACAAAACCACCACATAAGGTACTGTAATGAACTTATTCTTTATCTAAACTAGTGTTAAACCTACTATATTCCAAGTTCTCTATGGTTCATACTACTTAATACTAGCCATATATGCATCAAAATAAGCAAACAACACACGAAAGGCAGAATCTGTCAAAACAGAACAGTCTGTAGCAATCTGTAACTAATGCAAACTTCTGAAACTCTAAAAATCCTACCAAAATAGGAATCCTGGACAATTTGTCTATTGGGTTGCCTCCCAACTAGCGCTATCGTTTAACGCCCCTAGCTAGGCATAAAAGCAAAGATAGATCTAAGTAGTGCCATCTTTGGCACTGAATTCACAAGTAGCCCGCATGATAGATTCATAAGGTAATTTAACTTTCTTTCTTGGAAAGTGCTCCATGCCTTTCCTTAATGGAAATTGGAATCTAATATTCCCTTCCTTCATATCAATAATCGCGTCAATCGTTCTAAGGAAAGGTCTACCAAGAATAATAGGGCAAGAAAGGTTGCAATCTATATCAAGAACGATAAAATCTACGGGCACCAAATTTCTATTTGCAACAATGAGAACATCATTGATCCTTCCCTTTGGCTTTTTAATGGTGGAATCCGCAAGGTGCAAATTTAAAGGCAATCACCAAGATCATGGAAACCTAGAATATCACATAAAGTTTTCGAAATTGTGCAAACACTAGCACCCAAATCACACAAAGCAAAACACTCAAGATCTTTAATTTTCATCTTTATAGTAGGTTCCCACTCATCATTAAGTTTTCTAGGTATAGAAACTTCCAAATTAAGTTTTTCATCATAAGATTGCATCAAGGCATCAACGATATGTTTGGTAAAAGCTTTATTTTGACTATAAGCATGAGGAGAATTAACAACGGATTGCAACAAGGAAATACAACCTTCTAAAGAACAATTATCATAATCAAACTCCTTGAAATCCGAGATAGTGGGTTCAATGCTATTTAAAGTCATGACCTCTCCAATCCCACTTTTACCAAATTTAGCATCAAGATCTAAAAACTCCAAATTATTGGGACGCCTTCTAACTAAAGTTGATTCATCTCCAGTTTCATTATTATCAAGATTCATATTGCAAAACAAAGATCTAATAGGGGACACATCAATAACTTTAATATCTTCATCATTATTTTCATGGAAACTAGAAGAACATGCCTTTACAAAGCAATCTTTCTTAGCACGCAATCTAGCGGTTCTTTCCTTGCACTTATCAATGGAAATTCTCATGGATTTGAGAGACTCATTGATATCATTCTTAGAAGGAGTAGATCTAAGTTTAAGAGAATCAACATCAAGCGAAAGTCTATCAACGTTCCTAGCCAAACCATCAACTTCGAGCAATTTTTCTTCAAGCAAAGAATTAAAATTCTTTTGAGAAACCATAAATTCTTTCACACTATTCTCAAAATCAGAGGGCATCTTATTAAAATTACCATAAGAATTATTGTAGGAATTTCCATAATTATTAGAGGAATTACTAGGGAACGGTCTAGGATTAAAGTTTCCTCTATAAGCATTGTTTCCAAAACTATTCCTACCAACAAAATTCACATCCATAGATTCATTATTGTTCTCAATCAAGGTAGACAAAGGCATATCATTGGGATCAAGAGGAGCACTCTTAGTAGAAAACAATTTCATAAGCTCATCCATCTTTCCACTCAAAATATTAATTTATTCTATAGCCTGCACTTTTTTACTAGAAGATCTTTCGGTGTGCCATTGAGAATAATTAGCCATGATATTATCAAGAAGTTTTGTAGCATCTCCTAAAGTGATTTCCATAAACGTGCCTGCCGCGGCTGAATCTAAAAGATTTCTAGAAGCAAAGTTCAATCCGGCATAATTTTTTTGTATGATCATCCATAAATTCAAACCATGAGTAGGGCAATTGCGAATCATCAATTTCATTCTTTCCCATGATTGGGCAACATGCTCATCATCAAGTTGTTTAAATTTCATAATATCATTCCTAAGAGTGATGATCTTAGCGGGAGGAAAATACTTAGAGATAAAAGCATCTTTTCACTTGTTCCAAGAATCAATACTATTTTTAGGCAAAGACGAAAACCAAACTTTAGTACGATCTCTAAGTGAAAACGGAAATAAATTCAATTTAACAATATCATTATCCGTATCTTTCTTATTTTGCATATCACACAAATCAACAAAGTTGTTTAGATGGGTAGCGGCATCTTCACAAGGAAGGCTGGCGAATTGATCTTTCATAACAAGATTCAGCAAAGCAGTATTGATTTCACAAGACTCAACATCATTAAGAGGAGCAATCGGAGTACTAATCAAATCATTATTATTGGTATTGGAGAAATCACACAATTTGGTATTATCTTGCACCATGGGAACAAGTAATCCAACACACAAGCAAACAAAAAGGTAAGCAAAATAGAGAGGAGAAGATTGGGAAAGAGAGGGCGAATAAAACGGAAAGGGTGAAGTGGGGGAGAGGAAAACGAGAGGCAAATGGCAAATAATATAAATGCGAGGGAGATGAGTTTGTGATGGGTACTTGGTATGTCTTGACTTGAGCGAAGATCTCCCCGGCAACGGCGCCAGAAATCCTTCTTGCTACATCTTGAGCTTGCGTTGGTTTTCCTTGAAATGGAAAGGGTGATGCAGCAATAGTAGCGTAATTATTTCCCTCAGTTTTTGAGAACCAAGGTATCAATCCAGTAGGAGGCTCCTCAGAAGTCCCACCCACCTACACAAACAAACAAAGAACTCACAACCAACACAATAAAGGGGTTGTCAATCCCTTCATGGCCACTTGCGAAAGTGAGATCTGATAGAGATAGTATGATAAGATAAATATATTTTTGGTACTTTATAATATAGATGGGAAAAGTAAAGATGCAAATAAAAGTAGATTGAAAGCTTATATGATAAAAGATAGACCCGGGGCCATAGGTTTCACTAGTGTCTTCTCTCAAGATAGCATAAGTATTACGGTGGGTCACTACTAGGGAAAAGGCTAGCAGCAGCGCGGGTTTTAGGTGTAACAGTAGCGCGGGGAGGGGTGCTACTAATAAGGCGCTACAGCTAACACATAGCAGTAGCGCGTGGTCACCGGCGCTACTGCTACACAAGTGTAGCAGCAGCGTGATTATTGGAAGCTCGCTACTGCTAGTAGCTCTAGCGTGCTTTGCAATGACGCGCTACTGCTATCGCGGCGCTGCTGCTAACTTTTATACACTCGCTACTGCTAATTTAACAGGTTTTTGTTTCTTTTTGGCATATTTGTTTTGTATTTGAACAGGCTTTATAGAAGAATCTTTAGCACATAGAAATGTCATCATGATACACATACAAATGCCTGCGATACCACAAATGTAATCATAGCATATACCTACAAATAGTCTCATCATAATCATCATCCAACACAAAGTGGTCTCTTGTCATCATCTCGAAAATAGCGATACAAGTCCTCGATTACTTGCAAATACATCGTCATCCATCTAAACAATGGTATACGCGAGAAGAGCTATCACTTTGAGTACATGAGTTCGTATCCCTCTCTCGCATTAGCGTGAACCTGAACTAACTACTGCCTGTCGCTCGGAAACCGGAAACCGGTAACACCTGGGCCTGACACTCCGGCCACTCGTCGTATATATACTCCTGGTGTAGCACTTCTTCGCCATCGATGATCTATGCACCTGCATCGTCACATGAGTCGATGATATGCAACATATATAGTTGAGCAACAGAAACAGACAGACTTGACAAAAATAGAAACAACATATCATAAGCATAAATAACAAAGTTCATCATACCCAAAATGCCCTAACTAGAGTGATCTTCACTAGTCGAGGAGGATGACGGTTTAATTACATCACAAATAAAGTTTCACTACGCATAACTCAAAGTTTTGTCATACAGAAAGTATGGACTAAACAGACACATTGTCATATATCGACAATCACTCCAACATGTCGTGCCATCCATCGAGGTCAGGGAGATAGTCCCCGAGCTTAGTGAAAGGCTTCATGTCGAGACGCTGAGAGGCTATCCATGTTCGGACGTCTTCCCGCGACATTTGTCCTTCTTCGTAAAACATCCCTATTTTTCCGACGACCTCCTTCATGATGATTTGGGCAAGTTCGTGCTGGATGTGATAGAACTCAGCTCGAAGTCGATGATCCTCGATATCTCCTACATTCTTTGCCCATTACAGAATATGGGCATCGCCGGATCTAGGTGACAAGCGAAGGTTCTGGTGATCCCGTCTGTACTCCAGTATGTGTTGTAGGACATAGAATCCATCATTAAGAGAATTGTTCGGTTGCTGGATGCAGCCGAAGTCGGTCTTATGGGCGAAGGCGACCCTACCGCCCCTTCTCTTCTTGTCCCTGACCTCTCCACCCCTTGCTTGGTAGTAAAACATAGCACTGTCGAGAACATCCTTGATGTGGGTGTAATCCTTTTTGTGAATGTTCTTCAATGAGTCCAAGTAAAGAGCGTGGGAGAATTGCGGGTATAGGATGATGAGGATGGCGCGCTCGCCGCAGCGCAAAATAAGTACACCTCAAATTACTTAGCCTCCACCGTGCAAATGAATGATTGAAATCGAAGGAAGGATAGCAGCGCGGATGACTTACATGGGATGATAAGGCACGAGAATTGCCCCCTCGTCCTTATTGGTGAGCATGAAATTGACGATGTATTCCCTCGCGTATACACGGTGCTCTGCGCAGACTCCCAAGAAGCCCTCGTGCATGTAGTATGGGCCAGCGACACAGATACAAGATATCTGCTCAACCCCGATGATGTAGTTCATGTGCAAGGCATAAAGGCGGACAAACGTAAAATCCAGCTTCTTCACGTGAAACATGTCGAATATGTAATCGAGTCGGAGGAAGAACTTATCCGCGGGGAAGCTGTCGACGTACGACCTTTGCCGCGGAACGTTAACCACGTAGAGTGGGTATCCTGGATCTGTCGAGGCGATGAGGCCTTTCTCTACCCGCAGCACATCGTCATGAAGTCTCCTTAGATCGCCAAATCTGGCCTGTAGCGCTATTGCAGGTAGGATTGGTTGACCGGGGATATGCCATTTATCCGCATCGGGGATATCTATATGGTCCTGAAGCCGAGGCTGCTAAGGCGGCTGGATCATAGAATCAGCTTTTTTGCCTTTCCTCGCTCTCTTCCTAGACTTCTTTACTACCGGAAGGTCGTCCGTAATACGTTGAGACGGCAATTCAGGCACCGACTCATGACGCTCAAACCATGAGGAGGCGCCAGTATAGACATACTGTTCAGCGCTACTGTCGTCCTCATCCTCATCCATGGTGACGTCATCAGCAACTAATGGAGCCTCCTCCTTACCCCGTCCGCTATCACCCAACCCGACACCCGACGCTAATTGGGTAGGTGGGGTGTTGATGTTCACACCTTGCTGAGGCTGCGTGCTCGTGGGTGTGCTCCCGACCGCCTCCAGACGAAGCAGACTCTTTGGCCACAACAGGACCCACCCATTGCAACAATCACGAAGCTGCCGCGGTGTCTCCTCGTCATCGACTAGTAGTGTTGGAGGAGGCAAATTCTCGTGGCCCGGTTCGACACTGGCCACGGAAACCTTGAAGACGTTTGGGGGGATCGGCCGGGTGTGGAACAATGGTTCCTTCGGCTTCATTATCATCGCCTTCCCCACGTCCACCTTCTGGTCGCCGATGGTGTACAATATGGTGCACGGGGTTTCGTCGGCCTGCAAAGAAAAGTCTGCGACGTGAGAAATCCGAAAGGCAACGAAAACGGGAGATTATACATTTATATTGAAGGGGGCCGGTGTGATAGATACCGTGAGGGCGTCGAGCTCAGCCAAAGATGAAGCACCGCCGAGCACGTCCGGTGCGGGAGCAGGTGCTCCCAAGAAGTCAGCAAGGGGAAAGTCCTGTGCATTTTTTTTCTGGATTTTGCCTTGTCCAAGTGATAACGCCCGTCACCAAGGAAGTAGACAAATCTGCAACCACCTGGTTTGCGGCAGCTACCACTGTTGCGACTATTAGAGATGATTTCTTCTCAACCGCAATCCCAACCTTCTTGTCGATGTTTTCTTCAGTAAATCTCCGTCTTTCCTTTCTCTCCTCCGTGGTCTCACGGTAGTACTTCTTCCACGCGCCGTCTCCGACACCGTGCACGCGTCCATACGACGGTTGAGTATCCACCGGTTGTTGTTTTAATATGTTCAACGCCTGGTTGAATGGAGTGTCCCACTTGGGCCTCGCCAATGCCTTAGACGGCGAGTCGCTTTCGGCCGCAATCCGGTGTTGCTCTCTCTGCAAAAGGCACAAGGGTCGTTTACAAATATGACTAACGTGTGCAGTCGAATTGATCAGAAACTAAAATTACCAGCAGTCTCATGAACTCCGTAATGACCGGTGTTGTCTCATAAGCCTTCTTCACTGGGTCCCAATGATGCCGGGCCCTCAGGACGTCACGCTCCTGCGAGACGGTGAAATCCACCAAGGTGTCTGGGATGCCCAGACTCGCGGCTTTCACGTCCTCCTTGGCCCATTTGGACCTCTTTCCGCCGTAACCACGGCTTCCTAGGTGGTGGCTCCCAATGTTCCTCTCTTAAAGCCCCTTCATGTACTTAGACTTGTTTTTGGCAGCTTCGGCCTCGCAAGCCTCCTTGAATATTTGAAACTGGTCTTCCGTGATTGTCGGATTATCCTTTACAATCTCGGAGTAGGGTTCCTTCTTGTCGATGATCCTTGCTTTCACTCGAGTTTTCCAGGCGGCCAACGCGTCGCTAAACTTGGTCATGGCCTGTTTGTTTATCTTCTTCATTGTCGGGTCCTCGTCTGGATCTTCATAATCCTTCTCATTCCGGCCCGGGAACAAGAATATCTGGTGAAACTTCTTTAGGAGGGAGCTCCTCATATTTTCTATCTTCTGTAGTTTCTCATCATTGATGGTGGCGGTTGTCTGTACGATGCAGCCTATTTGATTGTCGTAGCACGAGCGCGCTTCCTCGGGCGCCTTTGGCTCAAAAATGCTGTCGTCCACCTCCGTGACCACCAGCCTAGTAGTCCTGAGTTTGTTAGGAAGCCGTTGCCTCCTTGCTTTCGGTTCTACACCGGCTCCGCTCCCCGAGGCAGCACCGGTCTTAGTCTTAGCGCCGGTCCCGATGCCGGTTTAAGTCTCAGCATCGGTCTCAGTCTCAGCACCGGTCTGCGTGTCGGTCTCAGTCCTCGATGCCACCGGTGGACCCAGCAACAACATCGGTTGATCGTTGGTAAGGCTAAAAAATCCGTCTGCCGCCCGGTAGACGTCGACGCAATCACCAGAACCCTTTCCTTCATCGTTGCTAGCCATGTTTCCTATGATTAAATCTATTCACTTAATTCTAGACCTAATAAAATGAATAATGACAGAAAAAAGGCCTATTGTTTTGCAGGAATGTCGACTCCTTCCTGGTGCGGCAAATCCCGGGCACTCGATATGTCCTAGTTTGTAGCACAAGTCATGCCGAAATTCACGGAAAATTTCGGCATGACCATTGCTAAAAAGTGGACAAATCGAGAACCTGAAATTTGCCGGAACAGAAATGAATCAACATTCCGGCAAAACATAGGCCACTCAGCATCATTCCCTGGAAACAACAAAGCCACTTGGGCACAATCGAATCACTTCAATGAAAAGATATAACATGACCACTTCAATGAAAAGATATAATCAACAATAAAAGTCTAGGAAGGGATCATCTTTAAAATAAAATTTTCCTAAATTCTTTTCCTTCACTAAACACTTCTCTGCCTAGGAAAAAACCCAAATTATGTTGATCTAGCTATTCCTCTCTCTCACACAAACACACATTATTATCTCTAACCCTCTCTGCCTAGGACAGAACCCAATTAAATTGCAAAGGAACTCCATTTCCTCTAACCCTTCTGACCTAATGCTCTAAAATAAAATTTTCCTCTAACCTAGCCAACCTACTTAACCTAGCTTGTTAATCCAACGAACCTAATTAACCTACCTATTTAACCTAGTTAGTTAATCTAGTTTACCTACATAATTAACCTAATTAAACTATTTAATGCAGCTAGTTCTATGTCAAAGCCCTAAATAAATTTTTGCACTAATTAACCTAGTTAATTAACCTAATTAAACTAGTTAACCTGACTAGTACTAGTTCTCTATCAAAGCCCTAACTAATTTTTGCACTAACCTAGATAATTAACCAAATTAAACTAGTTAACCTAACTACTTCTCTGTCAAAGCCCTAACTAAAATTTTCCCTAACCTAGATAATTAAGCTAATTAAACTAGCTAACACATGCATGATAGAGAGAGGAGGGGTGGGGGCTTACAGAGGATGGCTCCGGTGGTGGCGAGGGAGGTAGTGGTGGCGAGGGAGGCAGGGGCGTCTCCGGTGATGGCGAGGGAGGAAGTTGTGGCGAGGGAGGATCCGGTGGCGTCGACGGTGGCTCCGGTGGCGTTGATGAGGCTGCGCGGCTCCGTGGCGTTGGGGGCGGCTCCGGTGGCGTCGACGACGGACGACTCTGGTGTCTTCGACGTCGGCAGGAGACGGCGTTGAAGTGGGGCGACGGCGAATCGGGGAGACGGCGGCGGTGTGGGGCGACGGCGAATCGGGGAGACGGCGGCAGGGTGGGTCGAGGGATTTGGGGGAGAAGTGGTGGCCGGGGGGAAACGGTTTTTTGGTTAAGTCAAATTTAGCGGTAGCGCTTTTCGCAAAACGCGCTGTAGCTAAGATAGCTATAGCGGTTTTTACAAAACACGCTGCTGTTATAGCTATGTAATTTTCTTCCATTTTTTAATTTTCTTTTCTGTTTCTATAGCGGGGGTCTAGGGCACGCACTGCAGCTATGTTAGCTATAGCGCCTCTTACAAACACACGCTACTGCTATGCCTTCCTCCGTTTTTTCGCTTTTTCAATTATTATGCTTTACATTTTATTTTTTCCTTTCTCCTTTTTCTATTTCTTTCATTTTCATTTACTTTTCTATTTGTTTTTCATCATATTTTATTTCCATTAGTAACAGCGCTCTTCGGAGGAAACGCGCTACTACTTATGCCCTAGTGGTAGCGCGCTTCTTCCAAGCCCGCTACTGCTATGCGTATCCTACCATTCTACCAACGGGAATATTAGTAGTAGCGCTTTTGGCACTACACGCGCTACTGCTAAGATTGTATCTGTAGCGTGGTTTTTCCTCAATCGCTACTGCTATCTAGCACTAGCGCTCTTTTTTGACCCGCGCTGTTGCTAAATTTCTGTGTATAGGCTTTTCCCTAGTAGTGGGTGAACAAACTACTGTCGAGCAATTGATAGAAAAGTGAATAATTATGAGATTATCTAGGCATGATCATGTATATAGGCATCACGTTTGTGACAAGTAGACCGACTCGACCGCTGTCCAGCATGCATCTAGAGTATTAAGTTCATAAGAACAGAGTAATTCCTTAAGAAAGATGACATGATGTAGAGGGATAAACTCATGCAATAGATATAAACCCCATCTTTTTAGCCTTTATGGCAACAATACAATACGTGTCTTGCAACCCCTATTGTCACTGGGTAAGGACACCGCAAGATTGAACCCAAAGCTAAGCACTTCTCCCATTGCAAGAAAGATCAATCTAGTAGGCCAAACCAAACTGATAATGCGAAGAGACTTGCAAAGATAACTCAATCACACATAAAAGAATTCATAGGAGATTCAAATATTTCTCATAGATAAACTTGATCATAAACCCACAATTCATCGGATCTCGACAAACACACCGCAAAAAGAGTTACATCGAATAGATCTCCACAAGAGAGGGGGAGAACATGGTATTGAGTTCCAAAAAGAGAGAACAATCCATCTAGCTAATAACTATGGACCCGAAGGTCTATGCTAAACTACTCACAACTCATCGGAGGGGCTATGGTGTTGATGTAGAAGCCCTCCGTGGTCGATTCCCCCTCCGACGGAGCACCGACGAAGGCTCCAGGATGGGATCTCGTGGATACAGAAAGTTACGACGGTGGAAATTGTTTTTCGTTGGCTCCCTGGATGTTTTCGGGGTACGTGGGTATATATAGGAGGAAGAAGTACGTCGGTGGCTGCCCGAGGGGCCCACGAGATAGGGGGCCGTGCCCTGTAGGCGTGGGCGCGCCCTTCACCCTCGTGGCCGCCCCGGCTACTTCTTGGCTTGCACTCCAAGTCCTCTGGATCACGTTTTTTCCAAAAATCACGCTCCCGAAGGTTTCATTCCATTTGGACTCCGTTTGATATTCCTTTTCTTCGAAATACTGAAATAGGCAAAAAAACAGCAATACGGGCTGGGCCTCCGGTTAGTAGGTTAGTCCCAAAAATGATATAAATGTGTAAAATAAAGCCCATAAACATACAAAAGGGGTAATATAATAGCATGGAACAGAAAAAAATTATAGATACGTTGGAGACGTATCAAGCACCAATATGTAAACTTGTGCAGGGGGGGCAACGACAAAGAAAATGAGGGAATTAGCCCAGCTACATATTCATCTAGTGCAGTGGGCACTCCTCTAAAGCTGGCAACACCAAATGTCATCCTTCTGCCATTGGGAGAAGCTACATCTAGGAAGAGAAAGGACAAAGGACCACTTGTGGAAACTGAGGTACGAAGGAGTGAGAGAATTAGGGAAGAAAATAATGGTTTCAGAAGAAGTTCTTGTAATAATACTAGATGTCTTCCCTGCAATGCTATCCCTCCTATCATTAACTCGAAAGTGGTTCAGAATCTTACCAGTAAATTTTGCAAGGTGTATGAGGAGGAACTTCATGGAAACCTGAGCAAAAAGCTCAAGATGAAGGACCAGGGGGAGATGGCCAAGGTTTTCAAGGCCATGGAAAGCAGCAAACCAGATGCTAGTTCTTAATGAATCCCTGTTTGTGTCAATCCTCAAGCCCTAGGGGTGTGACATTGTTTCTTGCCAGTGTTAGGAGTCAGTTATGTGTTTTGGGATCTTGGAGTTGGCTCATTTTGTTCCTATTGGGGTTATTAAGCAGTATTAGTCTGTACTGGTGGAATAGACACATTTCTATTGCTTGTGGCAGAACTTATTCAGTTACTTTGAATATTATATATTTACCTGTGATGATCAATCTGTGGATTTGTGTTGTGGTTCTCATTCCCGAGGATCAAGGAGCTTGGTAAATTGTTCATTATTTTGTTTTCCAATGAATAATAACAGATCCTGGAATATTCTGAACTAGAATATTAGAGGGATTAATGGCAAAGAAAAATGGCTGCCTCTGCAACAGAAAATTGAGGAGAGTGCTGCTAGCATTGTTTGCCTGCAAGAAACAAAGAGAGAAACTTTTGACTTGAACTTCGTAAAGAATTTTTGTCCTCAAAGAATCAATAAATTCAGTTTTCTGCCTTCAGTGGGGGCCTCGGGAGGATTGCTCGCCGCATGGAATGGAAACTTATTGTCAGGAGAAATCATGTTCCAAAACAGATTCTCACTCTCCAATAAATTGACTTGTAAAACTGCCACACACTCTTGGATCTTAACTAACATTTATGGGCCTTGTAACCAGGAAGACAAAGAAGAATTCATTAATTGGTTCTCCAACATTGTTATGCCAGATGATACTGATTGGATTGTGATGGGAGACTTCATTTTTATCAGAAAACGTGAAGACAGAAATAGACCTGGGGGAGATGTTAACCAAATGCTTCTCTTCAATGAAGCAATTAGTAATCTGGGACTTTTGGAATTACCTCTCAAAGGTAGGCAGTATAGCTGGAGTAACATGCAACACAATCACTTATTAGAAAAACTTGATTGGTTCTTCAACTCTGCTGCCTGGATGACTTCTTTTCCTGAGACCACTGCCCTCCCTCTTGCTAGGCCAATTTCAGACCATCTGCCTTGCATGATCAAGATTGGAACAACAATTCCAAAATCAAAGATTTTCAGATTTGAAAATTATTGGTCAAAGCATGACTCTTTCAATGATATTGTGAGGAAAGCTTGGGACGCTCCTGTCAGAGGTTCTGACATTGCAAAAAACATCACTGCTATGTTTAAGGTTTTAAGAAGAGACATTAAGATCTGGGCAAAAAATCTTTCCTGCTTGAAGCAATAAATTGTAGATCTGAATGAATGCATTTTCCTCCTAGATTTCATTGAGGAATTCAGACATTTAAGTACTTTTGACTAGAATTGCAAACAAATGCTCAAAGAACTACTACTGAATGTTATGCAACACCAAAATATCTACTGGAAGCAGAGAGGAGAAATTAAAGGAGTGAAATTTGGAGATGAGAATACTAAAAAAATTCACACAAAGGCTACTATCAATCATAGGCACAACAATATTGCTATTTTGCACAATCAGGACAATGTTGAGATTACTGATCATGCAGGTAAAGCTGCCATTTTATGGGACTCTTTCAAAAAGAGGTTGGGGCATTCAGAGGGCCATCAAATGCATTTTGATCTACCTCAGCTACATAACAAAAATATCAACCCTGAACTTTTCCAAGAGTTGGAGATTCCTTTCAGTGATGAGGAAATAAATGAAGTGGTTAAGAATTTGCCATCAGATAAATCCCCAGGGCCAGATGGTTTTAACCATGAGTTTCTGAAGTCCTGTTGGGACATTATTGGCAATGATGTCAGGTAGCTTATTCATGCTTTTCATGCAGGGTCTGTGGATATTGAAAGCATTAACTCATCCTTCATTACTCTCATACCAAAGAAAGAAGTACCAAGATGCCCAAATGATTTCAGACCAATATCTCTCCTAAATGGGACTTTAAAATCATCACCAAACTGCTGGCCAACAGATTACAAAAGATCATCTTGCAGTTGATCCACATCAACCAGTATGGATTTCTTAAAGGCAGGGTTATCCAAGACTACTTGGCTTGGTCTTTTGAATATTTGCACCAATGCTACAAATCAAAGAAATAAATCTTAATCCTCAATCTGGATTTTGAAAAAGCTTTTGACACAATTGAACACCAAGCTATCATTGATATTTTAAGAGGAAAAGGTTTTGGGGAGAAGTGGATCTCATGGATCAAAATGCTCTTCAAGTCTGCATCCTCCTCTATGCTTCTGAATGGGGTACCAGGAAAAAAGTTCTATTGCAGGAGAGGTGTGAGACAAGGTGACCCCCTATCACCTCTTCTGTTTGTTCTAGCTGCCGATCTACTACAGACTATCCTAAATAAGGCAATATCACAAGGACTTATATCATCACCTCTTCAGGTTCAGAGCAATCCTAACTTTCCAGTGGTACAGTATGCTCATGACACCTTGGTTTTAATTCAAGCAGACACAACGCAACTTCTTTGCCTTAAGGCACTTCTCAACACCTTTGCTATTGCTACAGGACTCAAATTTAACTTTCTGAAGTCTGCTATGATTCCTCTAAGCATTTTTGAAGACAGAGACCACTTATTTTCTGGCCTGCTTAATTGTTCTAGAGGCAGTTTGCTATTCACATACCTTGGTATGCCACTAGGTTTATATAAGACATATGTGGAGCAGTGCCTTCCTTTGGTTGATAGAATTGCAAAAAACATAGTAGGGCTTGCAATCTTCATGACAATAGCAGGACGACTTCTCTTGGTTAAATCAGTGCTGGCATCCTTGACTATTTTTTTCATGAGCTGCATTGATGTTCCTGTTACAATCAAACAACAAGTCATTAAATACCTAAGGCACTATTTGTGGAGAGGATCAGATTTGTAGGACAAAAGACCAGCTTCTGTTGCTTGGACCACTGTTTGGAGACCGAAGGAACAAGGGGGCCTAGGAGTCAAGGATATCTTTCTACACAATAAAACTCTCATGCTAAAAAACCTCCACAAATTCTTCAACGGACATGATATTCCTTGGGTGAACCTTGTATTGGAAACATACTATTGTGATGGACAATTACTAGGAATACAACAAGTGGAGTCCTTCTGGTGGAAAGCAAATACACAACTACTCAATGAATACAAATTAAT
This sequence comes from Triticum timopheevii, assembly GCA_963921465.1. Classification (NCBI taxonomy): domain Eukaryota; kingdom Viridiplantae; phylum Streptophyta; class Magnoliopsida; order Poales; family Poaceae; genus Triticum; species Triticum timopheevii. The sequence goes on along the minus strand of OY997266.1, from coordinate 595,310,936 downwards.
AGCTAAATGTAATGTGGGGGATGGTAAAAGTGCATTTTTTGGACTGATCTTTGGGCTGACTCCACAATAGAGAGAAAATTCCCACACCTGTACTCTGTTGCTGTGGACCAAGAGATGACAGTTCACAGGGTCATAACTACAGAGTTTTTGGAGGATTTGTTCCAGTTACCACTGTCCACTCGAGCTTATGATGAGTTTCTGCAGATGGAGGATATTTGTATCTCTTTGAGGCATTATGAGTTCTTCACATGTACTGATACATGGAGTTACATTTGGGGCACTGATAATTACTCTTTTGCCAAAGCATATAAATCAATGGTTGTTCATAGAGTTACTCCATCTCATTTCAAATGGATTTGGAAATCTTCCTATCAACCTAAGCATAAGATGTTCTTTTGGATGCTTCTTCATGATAGACTGAACACAAGAAACTTACTAAGAAGAAAGACCATGGGGTTAGAAAATTACAATTGTGTAGTGGCAACCTGTCGGTGGGAAACGACACCTATGGGATCACAAGAATCCCTAATATGGTTGAGGGGCGCGGGGTGGTGAGAAGAGCGAGATCAGTAGTCAGCACAAATATTCAGGTCATTTAACCAGGTTCGGGCCGCGAGGATGCGTAATACCCTAGTCCTGCTTTTGTGTGTATATCTGTGTTCTTAGAGTTCTTGAGCTAGTTACAGCTAGTGTAACTTGTCCAAGGATCCGAATGCTTCTCCTAAATGCCTTGGGCCTCCTTTTATAGGCAAGGGGATCGCCACAGTGGCACACAGGAGGTGGCATCGGGGTACTGTGGTTAAGCCTATCGCTTGCCATTACGGGACAAGACACATCTAATGCGCCTCTAACGTGTCCCCTCCACTTTACTGCCGCCTCGCCCTGCCTTGACACGCGCCTAGGCCAGCGAGGTGGTCTGCGCCATGTTGGCTGGCAGGCTGCTGAGGTGGCTTGGTGGTAGGGCCTTCACGAAGATTTGCATGCCACCACGTAGGCATGCACTGAGTTGGCCGAGAAGCCTCATGCCGACACGCAGGCGCCTGCCCAGCTGGTGGGCTCGCAGCTGCATGGGGGCGGTGGTAGAAGCTTGGCGGGTGCGGGCCTGGCTGTGGCCATGCGGACGCCCTCGGCAAGGGCCTTGCCGGGGCAACGGCAAGGGACTTGCTGTGGCATCGCGGTCGTCCCCGACAAGAATCCTGCCAGGGGTCTTGTGGGTTTCCTCGGCAAGGATCTCGCCGAGGTTCGTCGTCTTCTGATCTCTTCTGATTTGGAGTATTTCTTGGCTTCACAAAGATCTGCATGCCACCACGGAGGCGCCTACCGAGCACCTGGTCCCCACTTGGTTGGTGATGCTGGAGAAACCGGGGCCCAGGGGCGGTGCGCTTCGCTGGCGTCGGGTAAGCTGCCTCGACAATGTTCTCGCTGGGGCCGCGGAGGCTGCCCCGGCAAGGGTCTTGCCAGAGTTTCTCGCCTTCTTGCGCTTCGTGTCTCTATCTTTGCGTTGCTTTGACCATCTTGCGGCTTCGATTCCCGGTCCCTGCCCTGCTTAAGTGTGGTCGTGGGCGCGGATCTGACTTCGTGTGCACAAATAAGGGGTACAAAGGAGCGCCCCTACTTTAGTACACCGACAGGAGCCCCCGGGCCTGGGCCACACATAAGCATGACACGTTGTTGGGCCAGGCCCAGAATGGTGCGCGGGCAGGCGGGGCCGTTTTTACCGCAGTAGCTTTCCGTCCGCTGCGCTTCCCCACGACCCGTGTTGAATGCGTGACATGGGGGTCACGCGCGCGGGTGATCGAAGCATGCTTGCGTCATCCTACGCTGAACAGTAAAGAGGCGGCTTGCGTGTCTCTTCGAGACCGTAGGGCCGCTGCTCATTTACTGTCCTTACCTGGGAACCGTCGCTCCACGCATCCCATTATGCCCATCTCTCGCGCCACGTACACCGCATGCATGGCGCAGAGCGAATGACAGGTGCACGGGATATGGGAATACGTGCGAACGTGGGTTGATACCCACGCGCCTTCAATTGGGTAGGGAGTGCGATCGATGGCCTCACCCGCTGCCATCTTAATGAGCTGGAGTGGCTGAGAGGGGCGCCCGAGCCCTGACCCTTCCCCATTATAAGGAGGGGAGCGGGAGGAATGGAATCCTTCAGTCTTTTGCCATTCGCCTCCTCCCATCTTTGCTTCTTCCTCCCCTCTACCATGGCGAGAGGGCGTGCTGACGCTTCGACGGTGGCGGTGAGGGTTTTGTCTCAACAACGTGTCACTCCTCCCCAAGAGTCCATGGCGGTGGAGCCGACTGCGAGGGGAAGGGGGAGGGGGCGGCGCATCGGCCTCGCCTCCTCCAGCGGTCCTCCCCCTCGTGGAGGGCCACGTCGGGGACCAGCCCCGCGAGTTCTTTATTAGGCTGCACCGACCGACGCATCGTCGTCTTCGTCTCCCTACTCCATTCGCTCGGGAGATGGAGCTCGACCTGCCACAGGCACTGAAACTGCATATGAGGGGCTGTGGGAACAGCGGCACATGGGCCAATGTTGATTTCCCAGCCCCTCGTGTCATGTATCTCTGTCACGGGTGGAAAAACTTCGCCCGCATCCACAGCTTGACGGTGGGGCTCACTCTCTACTTCAAGTTAATGTAGGATGGCTTTCTCTCCATCAAGGTACTTGGTGACTTCGGGACTCGCCTGAAGTGCTGCGTGGAGAGCTCCTCGGATGGCGAAGACTCGTCCTCGAGCGAAAGTGATGAGGAGGACAGCGGCAGCGACGATGAGGGCAGCAGGCAGGAGGATGATGGGTCCGACTAGGCGTCGGATCCACCATCCCCGGGCGGTGCTGACAGCAGCAACATCTCCACCGGGCCCCTTCTTCCGGTGGAGCCGGCTCCTTGAACTTCTCGGGGCCGCCTCCTTGGGCGGCTGGCGTGGGAAGGTCGGAGAAGGCGGGTGGCGGGCCGTCAAGTCAGAGTATGATGGCACCGACGCCTTCGTAGCCTATTGACGGACCGCTGCCTCATCTTCTAGCTCTTCTCCCGGCACCATCACCACCAGCCCTCCCCTAGGCGGCCACCGGCATGTTCTCTCGGCGCCTTCTGCTGCTCGAACTTCGCCTAGGCGCTCCTTTCGCCCTCATGCTATCTTGTTCCACCTTCTGAGGAGAGGGACAAGAAAGGGATTACGGGCACCTTATCTCTTTTTAGTTTGTAAGCCTGCGGGCACTTGTTTATTTTAAGACTTGTAATCCCCTTGCTCATGTTTTTTTATCCCGTATGAACTGTACCTATATGGAATGTACTAATGGAAAAAGGGTGCTTGCCGAGTCTTGTGTGTGTGAGCAAAGCCCATACCAAGGAACAGATCCTTGTTGTTTTCAACACAAACACCATTCCTGGCAGTAGGCCTTGCCGCTCCCCTACTTCGTTCGACCACACCCACACCTTTGGCGGGGTAGGGGAGAAGTAGGGGTGGGCCCTACGCTTGCTTCCTTGTCGCCCCGGCTACAACCATATTCTGAACCAAGAAATTCTTGGGTGTTAGGAACGAAGGGAGCACGACAGCCTTGGAAAAAAACGAGGTTCGCATGTTCCAAGCTTCATACGGAAATGCATAATAGGGGATGGGAAAACTTATCTGGATCTGCAGCCCCCGGCAACCCTAGCTTGCCATGGGTAGACCTTCGTGTCTTCAGCCCCTGGTAAGCTTGGCTTTCTGGGTCCGGAGCGCCGGCTTGTTCTCTTCCTTCCACTCGGCTCGGCAGAAACATTTATGTACCCTACAAACCAAAGAGGATAGATAGGAACAAAAAGACACACACTCGACCTCTATGCTAGGGGTTACTCGCTGCTAAGCACTATCAACCCTAACCGAGGGAGAGACACAATCTAGCATGCATGCTATAACTTAGGGCGTTAGCGCTTCGTTTTATTTGTGCTCAGGGTCTGCGCCTGGCTTTGTGCAGAGGGTTACATGCCTTGCCGCCAAGCTTGAACAAAAGGTGGCCTGCCAGGTGCTACGTCTTGAGCTTGCGTTGGTTTTCCTTGAAGAGGAAAGGGTGATGGAGCACAGTAGCGTAAGTATTTCCCTCAGTTTTTGAGAACCAAGGTATCAATCCAGTAGGAGGCTCCTCACAAGTCCCACGAACCTACACAAACAAACAAAGAACTCACAACCAACGCGATAAAGGGGTTGTCAATCGCTTCACGGCTACTTGCGAAAGTGAGATCTGATAGAGATAATATGATAAGATAAATATATTTTTGGTATTTTATAATATAGGTGCAGAAAGTAAAGATGCAAATAAAAGTAGATTGGAAACTTATATGATAAAAGATAGACCCGGGGGCCATAGGTTTCACTAGAGGCTTCTCTCAAGATAGCATAGGTATTACGGTGGGTGAACAAATTACTGTCGAGCAACTGATAGAAAAGCGAATAATTATGAGATTATCTAGGCATGATCATGTATATAGGCATCACGTCCATGACAAGTAGACCGACTCGTACCTGCATCTACAACTATTACTCCACACATCGACCGCTATCTCGCATGCATCTAGAGTATTAAGTTCATAAGAACAGAGTAACACATTAAGAAAGATGACATGATGTAGAGGGATAAACTCAAGCAATATGATATAAACCTCATCTTTTTATCCTCGATGGCAATAATACAATACGTGTCTTGCAACCCTTTCTGTCACTGGGTAAGAACACCGCAAGATTGAACCCAAAGCTAAGCACTTCTCCCATGGCAATAAAGATCAATCTAGTAGGCCAAACCAAACCGATAATTCGAAGAGACTTGCAAAGATAACTCAATCATACATAAAAGAATTCAGAGAAGATTCGAATATTATTCATAGATAAACTTGATCATAAACCCAGAATTCATCGGGTCTCGACAAACACACCGCAAAAAGAGATTACATCGAATAGATCTCCACAAGAGAGGGGGAGAACATTGTATTGAGATCCAAAAAGAGAGAAGATGCCATATAGCTAATAACTATGGACCCGAAGGTCTGTGGTAAACTACTCACAACTCATTGGAGGGGCTATGGTGCTGATGTAGAAGCCCTCCGTGGTGGATTCCCCCTCCGGCAAAACGCCGGCGACGGCTCCAAGATGGGATCTCGCGGATACAGCAGGTTACGGTGGTGGAAATATTTCTTCGGTGGCTCCCTGGATGTTTTCGGGGTATGTAGGCTTATATAGGAGGAAGAAGTACGTCGGTGGCCGCCCGAGGGGCCCACGAGATAGGGGGCGCGCCCTCTAGGGGTGGGCGCGCCCCCCACCCTCGTGGCTGCCTCGGCTGCTTCTTGACTTGCACTCCAAGTCCTCCGGATCACGTCCGTTCCAAAAATCACGCTCCCGAAGGTTTCATTCCGTTTGGACTCTGTTTGATATTCCTTTTCTTCGAAATACAGAAATAGGAAAAAAATAGCAATACGGGCTAGCCCTCCGGTTAGTAGGTTAGTCCCAAAAATGATATAAATGTGTAAAATAAAGCACATAGACATCCAAAACAGGTAATATAATAGCATGAAACAATCAAAAATTATAGATACGTTGGAGACGTATCAAGCATCCCCAAGCTTAATTCCTTCTCGTCCTCGAGTAGGTAAATGATAAAAACAGAATTTTTGATGTGGAATACTACCTAGCATAATTCTCGATGTAATTTCTCTTTACTATGGCATGAATGTTCAGATCCAAGTGATTCAGAATAAAAGTTCATATTGACAAAAGAAATAGCAATACTTCAAGCATACTAATAAAAGCAATCATGTCTTCTCAAAATAACATGGATAAAGAAAGTTCATCCCTACAAAATCATATAGTTAGGCTATGCTTCATTTCTGTCACACAAAGATGTTCCCAACTTCTATACCCCCGATGACAAGCCAAGCAATTGTTTCGTACTTAAATAATCTCAAACTTTTTCAACCTTCATGCAATACATGAGCGTGAGCCATGGATATAGCACTATGGGTGGAATAGAATAATGATTGGGGATTGTGTGGAGAAGACAAAAAAAGGAGAAAGTCTCACATTGACGAGGATAATCAACGGGCTATGGAGATGCCCATCAATTGATTTCGACATGAGGAGTAGGGATTGCCATGCAACAGATGCATTGGAGCTATAAATGAATGAAAGCTCAACAAAAGAAAACTAGTGGGTGTGCATCCAACTTGCTTGCTCACGGGGACCTAGGGCATTTAAGGAAGCCCATCGTAGGAATATACAAGCCAAGTTCTATAATGAAAAATTCCCACTAGTATATGAAAGTGACAACCTATGAGACTCTCTACATGAAAACATGGTGCTACTTTGAAGCACAATATATGAGACTCACTACATGAAGAACAAGGTGCTACTTTGAAGCACAAGTGTGGAAAAAGAGATAGTAGCATTACCCCTTTATTTATTTTCTTTTCTTTTCTTTTTTATTTTTCTTTCTTTTTATTTTTTTTCTTTTTTTCTTTTTTTTTTCTTTGGCCTTTCTTTTTTTTCTTTTGGCCTTTCTTTTTTTCTTTTCTTTTTGGGCAATGCTCTAATAATGATGATCATCACACTTTTTTGATTACAACACATGAATTATAACTCGAAACTAGAACAAGATATGACTCTATATGAATGCCTCCGGCGGTGTACCGGGATGGTGCAATGAATCAAGAGTGGCATGTATAAAAATTATGCATGGTGGCTTTGCCACAAATACGATATCAACTACATGATCATGCAATGGCAATATGACAAAAGTAATGTATGTCATGATGATGATGAACAGAACGGTGGAAAGTTGCATGGCAATATATCTCGGAATGGCTATGGAAATGCCATAAATAGGTTGTTATGGTGGCTGTTTTGAGGAAGATATAAGGAGGTCTATGTGTGATAGAGCGTATCATATCACAGGGTTTGGATGCACCGGCGAAGTTTGCACCAACTCTCAAGGTAAGAAAGGGCAATGCACGGTACCGACGAGGCTAGCAATGATGGAAAGGTAAAAGTGCGTATAATCCATGGACTCAACATTAGTCAAAAGAACTCATATACTTATTGCAAAAATTTAGAAGTCATCAAAAACCAAGCACTATGCGCATGCTCCTAGGGGGATAGACTGGTAGGAAAAGACCATCGCTCGTCCCCGACCGCCACTCATAAGTATGCACAAGCCAGGTACACTTCATGCTTCAAATTTGTCACACAACTTTAACCATACGTGCATGCTACGGGACTTGCTAACTTCAACACAAGCATTCTTTAAATTCATAATCACCCAACTAGCATGAGTTTAATATCACTACCTCCCTATCTCAAAAAAATTATCAAGTATCAAGTTGATCATAGCACCCAATTCACTTCCTATGATAGTTTTTATTATACCCAACTTGGATGCTCATCATTCTAGGACAAATTTATAATCATAGCACATACCATGCTGTTCTAAAAGACTCCCAAAATAATATAAGTGAAGCACGAGAGATCATCAATTTCATCAAAATTAATCCACCGCCGTGCTCTAAAAGATATGATTGAAGCACTAGAGCAAAAACTATGTAGCTCAAAAGATATAAGTGAAGCACATAGAGTATTCTAATAAATTTCAATCAAGTAGGCTTCTCCCAAAAGTTGTGTTACATCAAGGATGATTGTGGTAAACTAAAAAGCAAAGACTAATATAATACACGACGCTCCAAGAAAAACACATATCATGTAGCAAATAAAAATATAGCTCCAAGTAAAGTTACCAATGAACGAAGACGAAAGAGGGGATGCCTTCCGGGGGCATCCCCAAGCTTAGGCTTTTGGCTATTCTTGAATATATTGGGGTGCCATAAGAATCTCCAAGCTTAGGCTTTTGCCACCCTTTATTCCATAGTCCATCAAATCTTTACCCAAAACTTGAAAACTTCACAACACAAAATTCAACAGGAAATCTCATAAGCTCCGTTAGTGAAAGAAAACAAAACCACCACATAAGGTACTGTAATGAACTCATTCTTTATTATATTGGTGTTAAACCTACTGTATTCCAAGTTCTCTATGCTTCATAACCTTACATACTAGCCATAGATGCATCAAAATAAGCAAACAACACACGAAAAACAGAATCTGTCAAAAACAGAACAGTCTGTAGCAATCTGTAACTAACGCAAACTTCTGGAACTTTAAAAATCCTACCAAAATAGGACGTCCTAAACAATTTATTTATCGAACAGAAGCAAAAATAATCAATGCAAAAGCTCGTTTCTGTGATTTATTGAATTTTTTTCTCGTGAGCACAAAGTTTCTGTTTTTCAGGAGAACCAAATCAACTCATATCATAGGTTATCCTATAGGTTCTACTTGGCACAAACACTAAATAAAACATGAAAACACATCTGAACAGAAAGTAGAAACAAAATTTATTACTAAACAGGAATAGAAACAAGAAACACAAAGAGAATTGGGTTGCCTCCCAACTAGCGCTATCGTTTAACGCTCCTAGCTAGGCATAAAAGCGAAGATAGATCTAAGTAGTGCCATCTTTGGCACTTGATTCATAGGTAGCTCGCACGATAGATTCATAAGGTAATTTAAATTTCTTTCTTGGAAAGTGATCCATGCCTTTCTTTAATGGAAATTGGAATCTAATATTCCCTTCCTTCATATCAACAATCGCACCAATCGTTCTAAGGAAAGGTCTACCAAGAATAATAGGGCAAGAAAGATTGCAATCTATATCAGGAACGATAAAATCAACGGGCACGAAATTTCTATTAGCAACAATTAGAACATCATTGATTATTCCCATTGGCTTTTTAATGGTGGAATCCGCAAGGTGCAAATTTAAAGAGCAATCATCAAGATCATGGAAACCTAGAATATCACATAAAGTTTTCGGAATCGTGGAAACACTAGAACCCAAATCACACACTCATAATCTTTAAGTTTAATCTTTATAGTAGGTTCCCACTCATCATTAAGTTTGCTAGGTATAGAAACTTCCAAATTAAGTTTTTCATCAAAAGATTGCATCAAGGCATCGACAATATGTTTGGTAAAGGCTTTATTCTGATTATAAGCATGAGGAGAATTAACAACGGATTGCAACAAGGAAATACAACTTTCTAAAGAACAATTATCATAATCAAAATCTTTGAAATCCGAGATAGTGGGTTCAATACTATTTAAAGTCATGACCTCTCCAATCCCACTTTTACCAATTTTAGCATCAAGATCTAAAAAATCCAAATTCTTGGGACTCCTTCTAAATAAAGTTGACTCATCTCCAGTCCCATTATTATCAAGATTCATATTTCAAAACAAAGATCTAATAGGGGACACATCAATAACCTTAAGATCTTCATCATTATTTTCATGGAAACTAGAAGAACACGCTTTTATAAAGCAATCTTTCTTAGCAAACAATCTAGCGGTTCTTTCCTTGCACTCGTCAATGGAAATTCTCATTGCTTTGAGAGACTCATTGATATCATGCTTAGGAGAAGAAGATCTAAGTTTAAGAGAATCAACATCAAGCGAAAGTCTATCAACATTCCTAGCCAAATCATCAACTTTGAGCAATTTTTCTTCAAGCAAAGCATTAAAATTCTTTTGAGAGACCATAAATTCTTTCACACTATTTTCAAAATCAGAGGGTATCTTATTAAAATTAGCATAAGAATTATTGTAGGACTTTCCATAATTATTAGAGGAATTGCTAGGGAACGGTCTAGGATTAAAGTTTCCTCTATAAGCATTGTTTCCAAAATTATTCCTACCAACAAAATTTACATCCATATATTTATTATTATTCTCAATCAAGGTAGATAAAGGCATATCATTGGGATCAATAGAAGAACTCTTAGTAGAAAACAATCTCATAAGCTCATCCATCTTTCCACTCAAAACATTAATTTCTTATATAGCATGCACTTTTTTACTAGTAGATCGTTCGGTGAGCCATTGAAAATAATTAGCCATAATATTATCAAGAAGTTTTGTAGCATCTCCTAAAGTGATTTCCATAAATGTGCCTCCGGCGGCTGAATCTAAAAGATTTCTAGAAGAAAAATTCAATCCGGCATAAATATTTTGTATGATCACAAACCATAAGTAGGGCAATTGCGAATCATCAATTTCATTCTTTCCCAAGATTGGGCAACATGCTCATGATCAAGTTGTTTAAAATTCATAATATCATTCCTAAGCGAGATTATCTTAGCGGGAGGAAAATACTTAAAGATAAAAGCATCTTTGCAGTTGTTCCAAGAATCAATACTATTTTTAGGCAAAGACGAAAACCAAACTTCAGTACGATCTCTAAGTGAAAACGGAAATAACTTCAACTTAACAATATCATTATCCGTATCTTTTTTCTTTTGCATCTCACACAAATCAACAAAGTTATTTAGATGAGTAGCGGCATCTTCACTAGGAAGGCCGGAGAATTGATCTTTCATAACAAGATTCAACAAAGCAGCATTGATTTCACAAGACTCAACATCATTAAGAGGAGCAACCAGAGTACTAAGGAAACCATTATTATTGGTATTGGAAAAATCACACAATTTGGTATTATCTTGAGCCATGGCGACAAGTAATCTAACACACAAGCAAACAGAAAAAGGCAAGCAAAACAGAGAGGAAAAAGGCAAGCGGAAGAGAGAGCAAGAAGAAGGCAAGCGAAAAAGAGAGGAGATTGGGAAAGAGAGGGCAAATAAAACGACAAGGGTGAAGTGGGGGAAAGGAAAACGAGAGGCAAAAGGCAAATAATGTAAATGCGAGGGAGATGAGTTTGTGATGGGTACTTGGTATGTCTTGACTTGAGCGAAGACCTCCCCGGCAACAGTGCCAGAAATCCTTCTTGCTACGTCTTGAGCTTGCATTGGTTTTCCTTGAAGAGGAATGGGTGATGCAGCACAGTAGTGTAAGTATTTCCCTCAGTTTCTGAGAACCAAGGTATCAATCCAGTAGGAGGCTCCTCACAAGTCCCACGAACCTACACAAACAAAGAACTCGCAACCAACGTGATAAAGGGGTTGTCAATCAATTCATGGCCACTTGCGAAAGTGAGATCTGATAGAGATAATATGATAAGATAAATATATTTTTGGTATTTTATAATATAGATGCAGAAAATAAAGATGCAAATAAAAGTAGATTGGAAACTTATATGATAAAAGATAGACCCGGGGGCCATAGGTTTCACTAGAGGCTTCTCTCAAGACAGCATAAGTATTACGGTGGGTGAACAAATTACTGTCAAGCAATTGATAGAAAAGCGAATAATTATGAGATTATCTAGGCATGATCATTTATATAGGCATCACGTCCATGGCAAGTAGACCGACTCCTGCCTGCATCTACTACTATTACTCCACACATCGACTGCTATCCAGCATGCCTCTAGAGTATTAAGTTCATAAGAATGGAGTAACGCATTAAGAACGATGACATGATGTAGAGGGATAAATTCAAGCAATATGATATAAACCCCATCTTTTTATCCTCGATGGCACCAATACAATATGTGTCTTGCAACCCTTTCTGTCGCTGGGTAAGAACACCGCAAGATTGAACCCAAAGCTAAGCACTTCTCCCATGGCAAGAAAGATCAATCTAGTAGGCCAAACCAAACCGATAATTCGAAGAGACTTGCAAAGATAACTCAATCATACATAAAAGAATTCTGAGAAGATTTAAATATTATTCATAGATAAACTTGATCATAAACCCACAATTCATCGAATCTCGACAAACACACCGCCAAAAGAGATTACATCGAATATATCTCCACAAGAGAGGGGGAGAACATTGTATTGAGATCCAAAAAGAGAGAAGAAGCCATCTAGCTAATAAATATGGACCCGAAGGTCTGTGGTAAACTACTCACAACTCATTGGAGGGGCTATGGTGTTGATGTAGAAGCCCTCCATGGTGGATTCCCACTCCGGCAAAACACCGACGACGGCTCCAAGATGGGATCTCGTGGATACAGAAGGTTACGGTGGTGGAAATATTTCTTCGGTGGCTCCCTGGATGTTTTCGGGGTATGTAGGCTTATATTGAAGGAAGAAGTACGTCAGTGGCCGCCCGAGGGGCCCACGAGATAGGGGTCGCTCCCTGTACAGGTGGGCGCGCCCCCCACCCTCGTGGATGCCTCTCCTGCTTCTTGACTTATACTCCAAGTCCTCCGGTTCACGTTCGTTCCAAAAATCACGCTCCCGAAGGTTTCATTCCGTTTGGACTCCGTTTGATATTCCTTTTCTTCGAAATACTGAAATAGGCAAAAAAACAACAATACGGGATGGGCCTCCGGTTAGTAGGTTAGTACCAAAAATGATATAAATGTGTAAAATAAAGCCCATAGACATCCAAAACAGGTAATATAATAGCATGAAACAATCAAAAATTATAGATACGTTGGAGGCGTATCATTGGGGGGGCCGGCAGCCGCGCCTTATGGGTAAAACTTACGAAGATGCTCGATGTTCCGGGAGTTGCTCACTAGAATGGCATCTTCGGTCTCCAGGCGGACTGCGCCAGGCCTGGTGACTCATGTTACCTGATAAGGGTCTTCCCACTTTGGCGTCAACTTGTTGGAATTCTTGGTCGACTGAACGTGCCGAAGAACAAGGCCGCCTTCCTTAAAGCTTCGGGCATGAACCTTGCGGCTATGGTAGCGATGTAAGGCTTGCTGGTAGCGTGCTGCTCTCACAGCGGCCCGAAGACGATCTTCCTCGAGGAGCGTTGCGTCATCCTGCCACAATCGCTCTTGCTCAAACTAATCATAAGCAAGCACTCGAGGTGACCCGTATATGAGTTCCGTGGGGAGAACTGCTTCTGCCCCGTAAACCAGTGCAAAGGGCGTCTGGCTGGTGGCTCGATTTGGTGTCGTTCTGATCGACCAAAGAGTCGCTGGTAACTCATCAATCTAGCGCCTCCCGCTCTTGTGCAGCCTGTCAAAAGTCTTTGTCCTCAGGCCTCGTAGCACTTCTACATTTGTTCTCTCCGCTTGGCCATTGCTTCGTGGGTGTGCCACAGAAGCAAAACAGACCTTGTTGCCGAGGTCCTCAACATACTGCATGAAGGTGTAGCTTGTGAACTGTGTGCCGTTGTCGGTGATGATTCTATTTGGCACACCAAAACGGCAAACTAGCCCTTTGAAGAATTTGACGGCTGACTGTGCGGTCACCTTCCTCACTGCTTCCACTTCCGGGCACTTTGTGAACTTGTTGATTGCGATGTACAAGTACTCAAAGCCCCCGACAGCGTGAGGAAAAGGGCCAAGTATGTCGATCCCCTAGACCGAAAATGGCTAGGAGAGAGGGATTGTCTGCAAGGCTTGGGCTGGCTGATGAAGCTTCTTCGAATGGAACTGGCATGCGTCACACTTGGTTACTAGTGCCATCGCATCCTGGAGGGCAGTGGGCCAGAAGAAACCTTGCCGGAAAGGCTTGCGGACAAGGGCCCTTGACCCTACGTGGGAGCCACATATGCCTCCATGTATCTCCGCCAACAACTCCAGTCCTTCTTCCGGGAGATGCACTTCAATTTCACTCTGTTCGGTCTTTTTCTGTACAAAACATTGTCAACGAACTGGTACAGAGCAGACCGATGGGCTACTTTCTCTGCTTCCTCCTGCTCCTCAGGAAGCTCCCCTCCTTGGAGGAACCGGAGGGTATGCTGCACCCATGCCGGAGCCTGCGGCTCGACGGCAAGGACCAAATGTGTTTCTTCCTTTTGCGGGAACGGTTGCCTCCATGGCAAGGGCTTGGGACACCGTCGGAGTCAGTTGCCCCCCAGCAGGCTCGGCGTCCATGGCAACTCCTTCACCGGTGACTCCAGGGAGCTCGGTAGGGAAGTACTTGCCGGGGCCGGACTTCCTTCGCTTATTCTACTCTGTTGATGGCTCAACAGACGGTTGAGTTAACTGAAGCACAAAGATACCTGGTTCCACAGGTAGCTTGAGGGCAGCGCGCTTTGACAGGTGGTCGGCGATGTCATTCTCCACTCGGGGGACATGCTCTACCTCTATACCGTCAAAGCTCTCCACCAGTTTCCTCACTTCCTCCATGTAGGCTTCCATCAACGGGCTCTGATAATCCTTGTTGATCTGTCTGACGACGAGCTGCGAATCGCCCCTGATGATGAGCTTCTTGACTCCGAGGTCTGCCGCGATCCTGAGACCGGCAAGCAATCCCTCGTACTCAGCGGTGTTGTTCATCGACATCTCCCTGGGAAAATGCATTTGGACCACGTACTTGAGGTTCTCTCCGGTGGGTGCGGCGAGAAGCACACCAGCACTGGCGCCTGGCAGCGAGAAAGCTCCATCAAAGTACATGATCCAATTGCTACTCGTTTCCTTGTGGGGGAGAGAGGTCTCCTGGACCTCTTCGTTGGTCGTCGAGGTCCATTCGGCAACGAACTCCGCCAAGACTCTGCTCCGAATCGTCGAGGAGCTTTCGAACTTCAAACCAAAACTTGACAGCTCCAGGGCCCATTCCACAATCCTCCCCATTGCATCTGGGTTATGCAGTATTCGTTGCAATGGGAGGCGGGTGACAACGGTGATTTCGTGCGCTTGGAAGTAATGACGCAGCTTCCTTGAGGCCATAAGGAGGCCGAAGAGCAATTTCTGCACACCGGAGTACCTCGACCTAGCCCCCTGCAAGAGGGAGCTGACAAAGTAAACTGGGTGCTGCACCATTTTCTTCTTCTGCAACACTTCACCTAGTCACACGGACCCTGTTGCACTGGGGTCAACCCTTGCCGGGGGCTCAGTCTTGCCAGGACCAAGTCCTGCCGGGGAGGGTTCTGGCTCGCCATCCGCCGATTCTGCCATTGCTGCTGCCTCTTTGTTGGCCTCCCGTTGTGCCACCAATGCGGCTCTAACCACTTGATTTGTCGCCGCTAAGTACAGCAGTAACGGTTCTTGTGGTTTAGGCGCAACCAGCACTGGGGTAGAGGAGAGGTATTTCTTCAAATCCTGAAGTGCTGCTTTGGCCTCCGGGGTCCACTCCATTTGGCCCGCCTTCTACAAGATCTTGAAAAAGGGAAGGGCGCGCTCAGCGGACCTGGAGATGAATCTGCTCATGGCGGAAACGCAGCCAGTGAGCTGACGCACGTCTTTGATCCGCTTAGGTGCCTCAATCTGCTCGATGGCCTTGATTTTGTCTGGGTTTGCCTCAATCCCACGCTGCGACACAAAGAACCTGAGAAGCTTGCCGGACGGGACACGAAAGACACACTTCTCAGGGTTCAGCTTGAGGTTGATCTTGCACAGGTTTGCAAATGTTTCCTCCGGATCTTGCACAAGTGTTGCTTTGTCCTTGATTTTGACCACTATGTCATCCATATAAACTTCCATATTTATATGTAGCTGGGGCTCAAAACCAATTTGGACTGCTCTTGCAAAAGTCGAGCCAGCACTCTTCAACCTGAAAGGCATCCGTAAAAAAGCAATACGTACCACATGGGGTGATGAATGATGTCTTATCCTCATATTCTCTTGTCATGAAGATCTGATGGTACCCTGAGTAGGCATCGAGGAATGATAGCAGGTCACACCCGGCCGTGGAGTCAACAATCTGGTCGATGCGCGGTAACGGAAGAGGATCTTTTGGACAAGCTTTATTGATATCTGTGTAATCGATACACAACCTCCACTTTCCGTTCGCCTTGCGCACCACTACCGGATTGGCCAGCCACGTCGGATGGAGCACCCCTCTTACCAAGCCTTCCGCATCTAGCTTCCTAATCTTTTCCGTGATGAACTCCTGCCTCTCCAGAGCTTGCTTCCTGACCTTCTGCTTGACGGGCCGTGCATGGGGACAGACAGCAAGATGCTGCTCAATCACTTCCCTGGGAACGTCGGGGATGTCAGATGCTTGCCATGCAAACACATCAACATTCGCCCGCAGGAAAGTGGCGAGCTCGATTCCTATTTGCCATCGAGGGTGGAGCTTATGGTGAAAGCTCCTCCCGTGCCATCCTCCTTGACGGACACCTTCTTGGTCTCCGGTGGTGCAGCTCTGGACTTCTTGCTCTTGCCGGTGGAGCTCTCTGGCACGTCCTCGACGGGAGCACAACAGCCCGAAGAGGTGCGCTTGCCGGAGTGAGTGCGAGGGGTCTCGCTGGGTTTCTTTCCTCCCGGGGCTTCAATGGCAGGAGCAAGCGCCTTGGCGGCAGCTGCTACGACTGCCTCCCGGTAGAGTTGGTCAACGCATATCAGCGCATCCTTCTTGTCGGAGGGGACGGTGTTGATGTTCATCGGCCCGGGCATCTTCAGCATGTTGTAGGCGTAATGGGAAGCCGCCATGAACTTGGTCAGCGTTGGGCGGCCGAGGATCCCATTGTAGGGCAAGGGGATCTCGGCCACATCGAAGACAATCCTCTTTGTCCTGTAATTCAACTCGCCTCCAAATGTCACGGGCAGCGTGACCTTTCCCTTTGGCTGGCCCTCCCCGAGTTGACCCCTTGGAATGTGCCCATCTCCTCGAGGTCTCCATCAGGGATCTGCAGCCTCTTGATCACAACAGGCGAGATCAAGTTCAGACCGGCCCCGCCATCAACTAGCATCTTTGTCACCTTGAGGTTCCGGATCATTGGTGAAACCAACAACGGCAAGCACCCGATCGCAGTAGTGCGGTTAGGGTGGTCCTCGGTGTCAAAGATGATAGGCATGCTGGACCACTTCAGTGGCTTTCATGCGTCGAGTGATGGCTCTACTGTTGTAATCTCATGCGCCCACTCCTTGAGCTGGCAGTGGGATGCATGCAACGAGGCGCCACCATCGACGCACATGGCCTCTGTAGCTTTCTGGAACTCGTGGTCGCCGGACTCATCGTCCTCGTCGTGATCATCATCTTCCTGCTTCTTGTCGCAGCCCCGGGCGGGCCTCTCTTGCTGGTTATCCTTGCCGCGGCGGCATCCTTGGCCGCCGCGCTTCTTGCCGGTTCCCTCGGCACCCTCTTGGCCCTTCTCCTTGTCCCGCTACTCATACTCCGCTTTCTCCTTCTCAGCGAGCAGCTCAACTTGCCGGCAGTTCTGGAGGTCGTGGCCGTTGGTGCGGTGGATCTTGCAATACTACTTTCCAGAGCCGCCTGGCTTGTCGGCAGCCGCCAAGGCCTGGCAAGCAGCACACCCAGCAACCTCCTTGCCGGGGTCGCTTGCCTTGGCCTTTTTGGCAGTGCCGGTGTCGTCGGACCCTTCGACGGCAAGCACAGTCTTGCCCTTGCGCATCTTGTTATGGTGTCGGCCCTTCTTTGCCGGGGCGGTGGTGTCATCCGTGGAGTCGGTTTCCGCGCCGGCGTCCTCACCAGGGTACTTCCTCCCCTCTTCAGCTCGGGCGCAGCGATCGGCCAGAACATAAAGTTCGGCCACATCCTTGACTTTGTTCATCGCCAGCTCTTCACGCATCTTGCGGTTGCGCACATTCTGTTGGAATGCACTGATCACAGTGGCAGGATGGACATCTGGGATGTTGCACTGCACTAGGCTGAAACTTTGGATGTACTTGCACAAGTTTTCTCCTTCCTTCTGGGGGATAATATGCAAATCGCTCGCCTGGCCCTGAGCTTGGTGACCTCCAGTAAAGGCGCCAACAAACTCATGACACAGATCCGAACAGGAAGAAATGGAGTCCACCGGCAAGTGCATCAACCATGACATAACGTTAGGCTTGATGGCCAACGGGAAGTAATTGGCAAGCAACTTATCGTCGCGGGCCCCAGCAGCTTGCATTGCGATGGTGTATATGCTGAGGAACTCCGATGGGTGAGTCTTGCCGTTTTACTTCTCACCAACGTCGGGCTTGAACGTCCGGTGGGAGGCCCACTGGAACTGCCGCAGCTCATGGGTGAAAGCCGGACAACCCACATCATAGGGTAGGCCCGTAGCCTCCCGGTGCTGGGTGGTCCATAGTGCGCCTTGCTTGCCTGTCCGACTGGTGGTGCCCGTCGCACCAACGCTCGATGGTGGTTCAAGCGTCTTCATGAACTCGATCCCGAAGAACTTGACGTTGGTTGCGATGGGTCCGCGGATCGGACAACGCTACTGAGATATCATCACGAGCATCGCGCGGCGGATCGGCACCTGCGGTGGTTGGTGTTGACAAGGAGAGTGCACCGTGGTTGCATCGCCTTCGGCCCGTCCATCACTGGCATGCGGTGGCTCGACGGAGCGACGGCCTACAGGCCCCGTCGGTCGCAGTTTGTCTTTGTTGGCGATGCCAACGAGGCTCCGGACAGTGGCCCTCCATTTGTCAAGCTTCTCCGTAGCAGGAGGAAAGTCGAGGAGCAGTTGTGCGCGCGCCAGAGCTTCTGCTGGTGTGGGCGGCGGCGAAAGCTGCGTGGACCGTGACACGCTTCGACTTCTAACTAGGTTAGAAGGAGCTCTATCACGGCCCTGCGGCTGTCCGCCATTTTTGCCAACACCTCGGCACGCAGGCTGGCCCCTCTCGTCACGTGAAGGATGCGTGGGGCTCTTCCCATGGCGGCACCCAGGGTCACCAGCGGGGCGGTGCTGCTCGTTGCGCACAACTTGAGAAGAGCGCGTCGTTGGCGCTGGTGTTGGTGTCTTGGAGGTCGCTGCACCGCCGTATGGTGGCACGATGACACCCCTGGAGGGGCGTGCGCCGCCTGCGGGGGGCCTAACTCCGTCTCTAGAGTTTGCGGCATGTGGCTCGTCGCCTCGCGCATGAACAACGGCGCTCACCAGGCCCGGACTGCCAGGGTGATGTGGATGTTCGCGGGTCGCGCCACGGGTCCTTTCCGCGACTGGCCCACTACTGGTCCACACCGGTACAGGCAGTCTGGTCGCGGATGAACCGATCGCCGTGGTCGTCTTCCTCTCGGGAGCCATGGCGACGAAGAGCTGTGCTACTAGCTACTAAACCATATTCTCACTACTGCGCCCCCTACCTGACGCGCCAAAGATGTCGGTGGGAAACGACACATATGGGATCACAAGAGTCCCTACTACGGTTGCGGGGCGCGGGGTGGTGAGAAGAGCGGGATCAGCAGTCAGCACAAATACTCAGGTCGTTTACCCAGGTTCGGGCCGCGAGGATGCGTAATACCCTAGTCCTGCTTTTGTGTGTATATCTGTGTTCTTGGAGTTCTTGAGCTAGTTACAGCGAGCGTAACTTGTCCAAGGGTCTGAATCCTTCTCCTGGATGCCTTGGGCCTCCTCTTATAGGCAAGGGGATCGCCACAGTGGCACACAGGAGGTGGCATTGGGGTACTGTGGTTAAGCCTATCGCTTGCCATTACGGGACATGACGCATTTAATGCGCCTCTAACGTATCCCCTCCACTTTACTGCCGCCTCGCCCTGCCTTGACACGCACATGGGCCAGCGAGGCGGTCGGCGCCATGTAGGCTGGCAGGCTGCTGAGGTGGCTCGGTGGTAGGGCCTTCATGAAGATTTGCATGCCACAACGTAGGCATCCACTGAGTTGGGCGAGAAGCCTCATGCCGACACGCAGGCGCCTGCCCAGCTGGTGGGCTGGCAGCTACATGGGGGCGGTGGTAGAAGCTTGGCGAGTGCGAGCCTGGCTGTGGCCTTGCGGATGCCCTCGGCAAGCGCCTTGTCGGGGTCTTGCCGGGGCCCCGGCAAGGGTCTTGCCGTGGCGTCGCAGTCGTCCCTGGCAAGAATCCTGCCGGGGGTCTTGTGGGTTTCCTCGGCAAGGAACTCGCCAAGGTTCGTCGTCTTCTGATCCTCTTCTGATTTCGAGTGTTTCTTGTCTTCACAAAGATCTGCATGCCATCACGGAGGCGCCTCCCGAGCCCCTGGTCCCCACGTGGTTGGTGACGCTGGAGAAACCGGGGCCCAAGGGCGGTGCGCTTCACTGGCATCGGGTAAGCTGCCTCGGCAAGGTTCTCTCCGGGGCTGCAGAGGCCGCCCCAGCAAGGGTCTTGCCTGGGGAAACCACCTCACCTTCTTGCTCTTCGTGTCTTTGTCTTGGCGTTGCTTTGACCATCCTGTGGCTTCGATTCCCTGTCCTTGCCCTGCTGAAGTGTGGCCGTGGGCGCGGCTTTGACTTCCCGTGCACAAATAAGGGGTACAAAGGAGCACCCCTACTTTAGTACACCGACACAGCATGTCCTTCAGAAGAAACTCTGCACCACCTATTCTGGGGCTGTCCGTTTGCCAAAATGTGCTGGAATTACATTTCTCCAAACAGAACTCATAATCTGTCTGTACTTGAGGCCTTTCAAGATATGAAGGAAAAGCTGCAGCTACCTTTCTACATGGAGATCATAATTCTTGGGTCATGGGCAATCTGGATAACCAGAAATAACAAAATCTTTGAAAACATTGCCCCTTCATTCCAAAGATGGAAGTAGATTTATATTGAGGAACTCAAATGGCTTGCATATAGAATGAAACAGAAGCATGTTAATGCTTTCAGAGCCTAGTTGGATGCTTTGGTGTATTTTTCTTTTTTTTTATAGTTTCCCTAGTTCTATTTTTCTTTAGCTCCTTTTCTTCTTCTTTTGTTTGGCTCTGTTTCCACAGAGTTGTCTCCTCTTGTCTTTCTTGTCTTAGTTTTAGTTTTAGTTTTAGTTTTAGAGCTTCCCTCAAGCTCTAGCTGGATCTTTTGTTTTGGTCTCTCTTTTTTAATAAAATCAAGCAGCGGGGTGTTTTACCCTACTGTACATAGTAAAAAAAGAATGCCTACCGGGGCATCCCCAAACTTGGATGCTTGAGACTTCTTGAAATATTATCTTGGGATGCCTTGGGCATCCCCAAGCTTGAGCTTTTGTGTCTCCTTAATTCCTTTTATATCTCGGTTTCCTAAATCTCGAAAGCTTTATCCACACGAAACTCAACAAGAACTCGTGAGATAAGTTAGTATAAACCAATGCAAAAACCTTATCATTTTCTATTGTAACAAATCACAAAAATTATTATTCAACATTGCATACTAAATGTCTCTGCATATTTAATACTCCTATTCTCAAATAGAATCATTAAACAAGCAAACATATGCAAACAATGCAAACATAACAGCAATCTGCCGAAACAGTTCAGTCTGTAAAGAATGCAAGATTCATCATACTTCCCTTACTCCAACAATTATGAACGTATACCACACTGTAGAAGATTTATCAGATCTCAATATGCAAAAAGTTTAAACATTTTATCATTTTCTGACTTTTCTAGGGAATTTTTGCAACAGCGGTAAACTTTCTGTTTTGAATCAGCAACATGTATACTTGCAAAATAAGCATGGTAAAGGCTATCCTTCACTTTTTTATTGAAAATATAGATGCAAAACATTGTTCTAAATAACAGCAAGCAAATCCAAACAAAATAAATTCACGCTCCAAGCAAAACACATATCATGTGGTGAATAAAAATATAGCTCCAAGTAATGTTACCGATGAACGAAGACGAAAGAAGGGATGCCATCCGGGGCATCCCCAAGCTTAGGCTCTTGGTTGTCCTTGAATATTACCTTGGGGTGCCTTGGGCATCCCCAAGCTTAGGCTCTTGCCACTTCTTATTCCATAGTCCATCGAATCTTTACCCAAAACTTGAAAACTTCACAACACAAAACTCAACAGAAAACTCGTAAGCTCCGTTAGTATAAGAAAATAAATCACCACTTAGGCACTGTTGTGAACTCATTATAAATTCATATTGGTGTAATATCTACTGTATTCCAACTTCTCTATGGTTCATACCCTCTGATACTACTCATAGATTCATCAAAATAAGCAAACAACACATAGAAAACAGAATCTATAAAAAACAGAACAATATGTAGTAATCTGTATCATTCGAATACTTCTGGAACGCCAAAAATTATTAAATAAATTGTTCGACCTGAGGAATTTGTCTATTAATCATCTGCAAAAATAATCAACATAAAGGCACTCTCCAGTAAAAAAATGGCAGCTAAGCTAGTGAGCGCAAAAGTTTCTGTTTTTACAGCAAGATCACAAAGACTTCACCCAAGTCTTCCCAAAGGTTCTACTTGGCACAAACACTAATTAAAACATAAAAACACATCTAAACAGAGGATAGATGAATTATTTGTTACTAAACAGGAACAAAAATCAAAGAAAGAAAATAAAATTGGGTTGCCTCCCAATAAGTACTATCGTTTAACGCCCCTAGCTAGGTAGGATGATTCAATGATGCTCACATAAAAGATAAGAATTGAAACATAACGGGAGCATCATGAAGAATATAAATAACATATTTAAGTCTATCCCACTTCCTATGCATAAGGATTTTGTGAGCAAACAATTTATGGGAACAAGAATCAACTAGCATAGGAAAGCAAAACAAGCATAACTTCAAGATTTTCAACACATAGAAAGGAAAGTTAATATTACTGCAATTCCTACAAACATATGTTCCTCCCTCATAATAATTTTTAGTAGCATCATGAATGAATTCAATAATATGACTATCACATAAAGCATTATTTTCATGATCTACTTGCATAGAAATTTTACTACTCTCCACATAAGCAAATTTGTTCTAATCAATAGTAGTGGGAGCAAACGCAACAAAACAACTATCATGTGAAGCATAATCCAATTGAAAATTAAAATCATAATGACAAGTTTCATG
Organism: Triticum timopheevii; assembly: GCA_963921465.1. Taxonomy (NCBI): domain Eukaryota; kingdom Viridiplantae; phylum Streptophyta; class Magnoliopsida; order Poales; family Poaceae; genus Triticum; species Triticum timopheevii. Next base: position 595,288,347 of record OY997266.1, on the reverse strand, counting down.
GTTATCTTTATTTTTTATAGCATACATGTCATCACAATAATCATCATAAATAGGAGGCATGCTTTCGTCATAATAAATTTGCTCATCAAAACTTGGGGGACTAAACATATCATCTTCATCAAACATAGCATCCCCAAGCTTGTGGCTTTGCATATCATTAGAATCATGGGTATTCAATGAATTCATACTAACAACATTGCAATCATGCTCATCATTCACATATTTTATCCCAAGCATTCTATGTAATTCTTCTTCCAGTACTTGAGCACAACTTTCCTTCCCATCATTTTCACGAAAGACATTAAAAAGATGAAGCATATGAGGCACCCTTAATTCCATTTTTTGTAGTTTCCTTTTATAGACTAAACTAGTGATAAAACAAGAAACAAAAAGATTTGATTGCAAGATCTAAAGATATACCTTCAAGCACTCACCTCCCCGGCAACGGCGCCAGAAAAGAGCTTGATGTCTACTACACAACCTTCTTCTTGTAGACGTCGTTGGGCCTCCAAGTGCAGAGGTTTGTAGGACAGTAGCAAATTTCCCTCAAGTGGACGACCTAAGGTTTATCAATCTGTGGGAGGTGTAGAATGAGGATGGTCTCTCTCAAGCAGCCCTGCAACCAAATAACAAAGAGTCTCTTGTGTCCCCAACACACCCAATACAATGGTAAATTGTATAGGTGCACTAGTTTGGCGAAGAGATGGTGATACAAGTGCAATATGGATGGTAGATATGAGTATTTGTAATCTGAAAATATAAAAACAGCAAGGTAGAAAGTGGTAAAAGTGAGCGTAAACGGTATTGCAATGCTAGGAAACAAGGCCTATGGTTCATACTTTCAGTAGTGCAAGTTCTCTCGACAATAATAACATAATTGGATCATATAACTATCCCTCAACATGCAACAAAGAGTCACTCCAAAGTCACTAATAGCGGAGAACAAACGAAGAGATTATGGTAGGGTACGAAAACCACCTCAAAGTTATTTGTTCTGATCGATCTATTCAAGAGTCCGTAGTAAAATAACATGAAGCTATTCTTTCTGTTCGATCTATCCTAGAGTTCATACTAGAATAACACCTTAAGACACAAATCAACCAAAACCCTGATGTCACCTAGATACTCCAATGTCACCACAAGTATCCACGGGTATGATTATACGATATGCATCACACAATCTCAGATTCATCTATTCAACCAACACAAAGAACTTCAAAGAGTGCCCCAAAGTTTCTACCGGAAAGTCAAGACGAAAACGTGTGCCAACCCCTATGCACAAGTTCACAAGGTCACTGAACCCGCAAGTTGATCACCAAAACGTACATCAAGTAGCTCACGTGAATATCCCATTGTCACCACAGATAAGCACATGCAAGACATACATCAAGTGTTCTCAAATCCTTAAAGACTCAATCCGATAAGATAACTTCAAAGCAAAAACTCAATCCATTACAAGAGAGTAGAGGGGGAGAAACATCATAAGATCCAACTATAATAGCAAAGCTCGTGATACATCAAGATCCTGCCGAATCAAGAACACGAGAGAGAGAGAGAGAGAGAGAGAGAGAGAGATCAAACACATAGCTATTGTACCAGAGATCAAACACATAGCTACTGGTACATACCCTCAGCCCCGAGGGTGAACTACTCCCTCCTCGTCATGGAGAGCGTCGGGATGATGAAGATGGCCAATGGTGAGGGATCCCCCCTCCGGCAGGGTGCCGGAATAGGGTCCCGATTGATTTTTGGTGGCTACAGAGGCTTGCGGCGGCGGAACTCATGATCTTGGTTATTTGCTGGAGGTTTATGTATTTATAGGAATTTTTGGCATCGGGAACAAGTCAGGGGGGTCTCCGGGCTATCCATGAGATAGGGGGGCTCGCCCAGGGGTGTTGGGCACGCCCCCCACCCTCGTGGGCAGCCCGGGACTCTTCTGGCCAACTCTTTCTCTCCAGGGGCTTCTTTTGGTCCATAAAAAATCATCAAAAATTGGCACATCAATTGGACTCCGTTTGATATTCCTTTTGTGCAAAACTCAAAAACAAGGAAAAAAACAGAAACTGGCACTGGGCTCTAGGTTAATAGGTTAGTCCCAAAAATCATATAAAACAGCATATAAATGCATATAAAACATCCTAAATGGATAATATAATAGCATGGTACAATCAAAAATTATAGATGCGTTGGAGACATATCAGTCTCTTCCTCTGCTTCTTCTTGGTGGGATAAGGTGCTGGTGGGTCTGTCAGACCCTCCTGAGCATCACCCCTAGTGTTGTCGGGCTCAGCATTGGACAACTCTGGCTAATTAGTTGAGCTTGGGTGGAACCGTCATCTGGAGGCGTGTCCTGTGAGGATTGCATGAACAAAGACTTCTTGCACGCCCGAGGACGTTTCGGCTCTGGTACATGCATCTCATATTCATATGGTTGACTCAGTGTTACTTCGTTGTCATAGACGGTATTGATATACTACAGAGGGTCCTCGGCCTCCTCCATGTCATCATCCATATCATCTTCCATGGGGCATATGGCATCATCTGCCGGAGCGGTTGGCCTTCCTTACCCGTGTCTCTCGATCTCAGCAAGCAGCACAGATGATGGTTGTACTTGTGTAGGAGGGGTTGTGGTCATACCATCCTGAGGTCCCATTGGTGTGCTCCAGGCCACCTCGACACGAGGAAGATTTTTTGGCCTCAGGATCGGCCAATTTTTGCATTGGCCAAGCTGCATGGGGGTCACATCATGATGTCCATCGATTTGTATTGGATGAGGGAAACCCTCATAGCCTGCTTTCACACTCACCATGGAGACCCTTAAGGCGTTATCAGGCATCTGCCGGCGGTGGAACAATCGATCATTGGGATTCACTATAGTACCCTTCCCCACATCCACCAACCCACCCTTCATGTGGTAAAGAAGGGTGCACGGAGTGGAGTCGGCCTACAAAGACATATATGTGCAGCGTCAGAGATCCAAAAAGAACGACAACTGAAGATTAATTAAGTGGGTTGAGTTGATGAAGGTGCGACGCATATTTACTGTGAGGGCTTCAAGCTCAGCCAATGTCGACGAACCGACGATCAAGCCAGAGATGGAGCTAGGGCTTGTGTGACAGCTGGGTGCAGGAGCAGGTGCTGGAGGAGGTTCGGCTGTAGGTGCGGTTGCCATACTAGGTACGGGTATGGGTGCGGTGTTCATTGAGTTGCTCCCGGTGAAGCTGGGCATGGGAAAATCACTTGGTGGCGCGTTTGGATTTTGTTGCGCCCATGTGACCACAGTTGGAATCAAGCTTGAAAAGGCAGCCACCATATCATCTCTACAGGCAGCTACTGTTTCCCGGATTATCTCATCTTTTGCTTTCTCCATCACTCGCGCCACCTTCTCGTTCATAGTCACTTGATTGAACTTCTTTCTCTGTCTTTTGGCCTCGAGGTCCTCGCTATAATAGTACTTCCACGTGGTGCCATACTCGGCGCCGTGCACATGTCCATATTGCCGCCGCTGGCCGGGCGGGTGTCCCATCATTATGTTCATGGCCCGGTTGAAAGGAGTGTCCCACTTGTACTTCGCCGACGACTGAGTCGACTGAGTCGATGAGTCGCTTTCGGCCGCAAGCTTGTGTTGCTCTCTCTGCAAAATGGACCGTGAATCATTTGCGAATGCGACTAGAATGTAGTAGACTTCGTTGATCAGAACCTAATATGTAAGGTGGTAAAAGGATAATTACAAGTAATCTCATGAATTTCCTAGTCAGCCCATCGGTGAAAAAAATCTTTTTCTTGGGGTCCCACAAGAATCGGACCCTGATGAAGTCGTGCTCCTGCTAGTCGGTGAACTGAGCCAATGGGTCTGGGATCACCTGACGTTCACATTCTGCGTCCTCCTTAGCCCACACGGGCCTCTTTCCCATGTAACCACGACTTCCAAGGCGGTGGTTCCCCATGTTCTTTGCCTGCAGCTGCTTGCTTCTCTCCGACCTGGCCTTGGCAACTTCTTCATTGCAAGTCTCCTTGAACTTTTCAAAGTCCTCTATCGTAATTTTCAGATTGTCCGCAACAATCTTGGCGTTGGTTTCATGGTCTACTTGAATCTCCTTTTTCACCCTAGTTTTCCAAGCGCTCAATGCGTTGCTGAACTTCCCTAGGGATTGTTGTTGATTTTGTTCATGGCATCATCATCCCATGGGTCAACATCGTCATTCCGACCGGGGAACAGGAATCTTGCGTGCAACCTTGTTAGGAGCAGCTTATTCAAATGTTCATTCTTCCGTATTTTTGTGGTGTTGATGTTAGCGGTATCCCATAGGATGCATGCTAGTTGGTCCCGTAACACGCTACCACTTCCCGTGGCTCTATAGGCTCGAACTCGCCAGGGTGCACCGCCGTGACCACGAGTCTTCCGGTGCCGAGCTCATTTGGGCGTCGTGTCCTCTTTTCCTTCTTTCCCTCACAGGCTTGGGAGGCAACACCTTCCGTGTTGTAGTTAGCAACATCATCAGCGCCAATCACACTGCCGGTGTTGTTGGTGGCATCAGTGTCGGTGCCGGTGCCACCACCGTCGTCCTTCGTCATGACAAGGGGATCCTGACACCCAACTTGCTCTCTCTCCTGATCTGCCAGAAAGTCGAGGTAGGCGTGTGCTTGACCTAATTGGGACTGAGAACCTCCTGCCTCATTGGTGTCTTCATGTTTCCCAGGGTTCAATGTCGTAGTCGTTCAATTATCAAGCTTTATATAATAAAGTGAATAATGACAAAAAAGGTGACCTTTGTTTTGCCAGAAATGTCATTTCATTCCCATCGCGACAAATCTCGAGAACTCAATATGTCCAACTTTCTAGCACAAGTCATGCCGAAATTCATGGAAAATTTCGGCATGACCTTTGCTAGAAAGTGCACACATAGAGCGCCTGAAATTTGCCGGAATGGAAATGAATCAACATTTCCGGCAAAACATAGGTCACTCGCAATTGGTTTCCCAGCAAATGACAATAAGCACTATGTGCTGAAGTGATGTGTGTCATCACATGCATGTCAAGTGGATTCACATTACCCAGAGGTGTGCAACAATTATCAAGTCTCACAACATCAAGTGCACTTTAGTTTAGGCAACAGAAGAAAACTCATTACATCTCCACATGGCTAGGAAAAGAACAAAAGCAGTAGACTAAGAAGGCAGCAGTACATCATTTTTTTAGTTAGTATGCAAATTAGAACTTTCATAAAAATTTCCATGCATCTCTAAGGCATGATGTATTGTTGTTTGAACTATCAACAAGCCATCTGGTGAACATTTAAATACAACAACAGTCTACAGAAGTGACCCTGCCGGATCTTTTCGTGCATTTGTTACTGCATTTCATTTAATTTTACTTACTAAAATGTGATTCAGAAACACTGTAGAGTGCCTCTATTTAGATGCAAGTTAAGATTCAGAAACGTATCATTTTCCTCTGTATATGTTCACTGGTTCAGACTTGATAACACGAGTATCAAACAATTAAAGCACTCAAATTTTTTTACATAATCTGAATGTTGAACCCATGAGCATTTTATTTTTATTTTTTGAGCATTGTTTTTTGCAATGATGCTAGCTAGCTAGAGTGGCATCTACTACTCCATTTTCTGAAAAAAAAATTAAAAATCCTCAATTTCATTTTCATTTTACTTTTTTTTGCCTCATAAACTACAAATGGACATCAACTACAAATTTAAAAAACTTCAAATGGACAGCAACATAAGCTAACAAATGCTACTGCTCATGAACTCAATTTGGACACCCTACATAGAAAAATTGGCCCTAACTAAAGAACAACAGGAAAGGAGGGGGTGGCTCACCGCGTGTCGGGGTCAGGGTCGCCGGGGCTAAGGAGGTGGTGTCGGAGTCAGGGCTCGCGAGGGCTGAGGGGGTGGCGTCGGGGTCACCGGGGCAGAGGGGGTCCTTCTCCTCCTCGTCGATCTGCAGAGAGACCAAATTTGGTCAGAGAGAGAGAGAGAGACTGAACGGGGGAGGGGTGGCATGGGGGGAGGGGCTGGGCCAGGGGTGCACCTAGGGCAGGGGGCAGCACAGGGAGAGGGATGTCGGGGTGGCCAGTGGCAGGCGTCAGGGTCTGGTGCGGCGCGCGTCGACGGCGGTGTGCGCAGGTGCGGGCGTCGGCGGTGGCGTGGGCGGGTGCGGGCGTCGGCGGTGGCGTGGGCGGGTGCGAGCGTCGACTGTGTGGGAAGGTGCGGGCATCGGCGGTGGCGTGAGAAAGGGGATCGAGCGAGAGAGTGAGAGAGAGGAAAGAGATAGGAGCTAGCGGCGCGGTGCTGTAGGCAACTTAGCTATAGCGCGTGTTGGCAAAACGCGCTATAGCTAAGTTAGCTATAGCGCTGCCCCACCCAAAAGCGGTACTGCTAACTCTTTTTTTTCTTTTTTTCTTTTTTTCTTTTTCTTTTTATTTTCCTTAGCTATAGCGCTGCCCCAGCCAAAACGCGCTACTGCTAACTCGTTTTTTCTTTTTTTATTTTTATTTTTATTTTTATTTTCCTTAGCTATAGCGATGCCCTAGCCAAAACGTGCTACTGCTAACTCTTTTTTTTCTTTTTTTTTATTTTCCTTAGCTATAGCGCTGCCCAGGCCAAAACGCGCTACTGCTAACTTTTTTCTTTTTTCCTTGTTATTTTTCATATTCCACAAACTTCCTTCCTTTTTATTTTATTTTTATATTTATTTTTCTTTTTCTTTTTCTTTTTCATTTGCACTTTTCTTTTTCTTTTTCTTTTTCTTTTTCTTTTTCTTTTTCATATTCCACTAACTTCCTTCCTTCCTTTTTTATTTTTCTTGCATTTCATTTTCCACAACTTATTAGTTCCTTTTTCTTTTTCTTTCATTTCATTTTGCAAAACTTCCTTTCTTTTTCTTTTTCTTTTTCTTTCATTTGCACTTTTCTTTTTCTTATCTTTCTTTTGCACTTTCCTTCTTTTAATTTGGTCTGTCATTGGAGCAATACCACTGTTACCCTTTGGATAATAATTAGTATAATATATATTAACTCATTTGACCGCTATCGGCGATATACAAAATAACTAGACACACACAAACTTTGTGGATTAGCTTGTCAGCTTGGGCGGCGACGACGCTTCAGACTGATCTTTCTCCCTCTTTTGTTCGTTGTTGAACAATTGAGCCCATGGTCGTGACTTTTCCTTCTCCGGGGATTACGATCTTGCGTATGTAATGTAGTCTTCATTCTTCTTTCGACGTATGTTTCAACATCAGCAGCATCATCTTCCCTCATCGAATCACCATACTGGTCATAGTCTTCCTCGTTGGCGACTCCATCCATTCCGGCGATGCTCCTTTTGCTTCTCCTCACAACAACACGACTGGATTGATCGGATCAGTTATGAAGAAACATTGTGTCATGTGTTTAGCGTGTACCCATGGCTCATTTTTGGCGATGGCGTTGACAGAACCGCTATCAGAGTCGGGTATACAGATGGTAGTGAAATGTCATTTTTCTCTCTGTACATTCTTAGCCCATCTGACACGGAACATCATCGCAGTATGCAATCCAGAGTAGTTAAGCTCCCATATCTCTTCGACCCTTTCATAATATCTTTTAGTTACATTCCCGGTCATGGCTTCCATCGTCACCCCTGAGTTTTGGTCATCACTGTTTATATCTTTCTCCTCCATGTAGAACGTGTATCCGTTGATATTGTATGCTTGATATGTCGCGAGGTTGGTCGAGGGGCCGCGTGCTAAGGCGTATATGAGCGTTCCATTCGGACAACCCTCTTCCGGGGGATTAGCCATAACTCGCTCTTTGAACCTACGCACGAAAGTGGAGTTGTGCTCTCTAATAACTTCAGGTCCGTCCTGTGCACCCCACGGTCATGGTACTTCTTTGCGATGGTCTCTTTGTGCAGTGTCACGGAATCTTCTAGCACATCTAGGTGTTGTAGCATTACTAAGTTTGCCCTGTCAAGGTCATTTTTTCGGCCCGAGCATAACACATTCACATCCCTATGACCGTTGGTGTGACCTTCGCCTTCGAGCCTTCCACAGTGCTTGTTGACGAGCAAACCAACAACAGGGGCTCCAGTGCCTACTAGATAACTCTCACAGAAAGGGATGCACTCTCTGGTCAGATATCGCTGAGCTATACTTCCATCTGGACTGGACATGTTACGAATGAATCCTTTGATGACCCCATTCATCCTCTCAAACGGCATCATGCTATGCAGGAATGTCGGCCCTAGGTCGATGATGTCGTCCATGATGTCACTACTAGGGAAAAGCCTATACACAGAATCTTACCAGCAGCGCTCCTCAAAATATGACGCTACTGCTATTTAGCAGCAGCGCGTGATAGCAAAACGCGCTGCTGAAAGGAAAATAGCGGTAGCGCGTCCACACCAAACCGCGCTACTGCTCTAATTGCCATGACCTCGCAACCCAGCTAGTTATAGCAGTAGCGCCCTATACAGAACCGCGCTACTGCTATAGAACTTAGCAGCAGCGCGCTTCTAAGAAAATCGCTACTGCTAAGATCAGCCCACAAGTTTAGTCCCACCTCGCTCCGCGAACAGAGTGTTTACCACCTTAAATATGTTACTTCTAAAACTATCACAACAAGTTGGTCTTCACTGAACTCTATGTGTAGAATTTGTGGCCGCAATATGAGTCCTCTCCGGTTCCTACCGGAGAGGACTCATATTGACAATTCAGATTGTACACAAAAAGATCATTGATGGCTAATGTATTTGTGCATTGATGTATTTCTGTATACTTACACTTAGCAGTAGCGCTTTATATGGAAAACGCTACTGCTATTCAGATTAGCTGTAGCGTGTTCTGGCAAATGCGCTACAACGATCCCTACCTTATCCCCAGGCGCACGACCGACCCACTCTCTCAGTCACACTCTCACTCTCGCCCATGCGCCGATAACCGTCGTCGTGCATCGCCGCCGCCGCCTTCGTCCGTCTGCCGCCGAGGTACTCCCCTCCTTCCATCCCTCCTCCCTCCTCCTCGCACATCCTCCCTCCACCTGCGGCCTCCCCTCCCTCCTCCCCGCACATCCTTCCTCCGCCTGCGGCCGCCCCTCCCTCCTACGTCACCGCCCTCCTCCCTCCGCCTACAGCCACCCCTCCTCCCTCCTTCGCCGGTAGCCCTCCTCCCACCGCCCTCGACCTCACCGCCGCCACCCGAGCCAACCCAGCACTGCCGCCTCCCGGTCCCGATTAATAGTAGTTGTAGTTGTAGTTGTAGTTGTAGTTGTAGTTGTAGTTGTAGTTGTAGTTGAACTACTTTAGTTGTAATTGAACTAGTTTAGTAAGTAAATTAATAAACTAGTTGAACTAGTTGAATTAATAGAACTAATGTATTTTTAGTAAGATAATTAATATAACTAGTTGAACTACTTTATTTTTAGAAAGAAATAGTTTTTTTCTATTTATAGTAAGTTTATATTTAGTAAGAACAAGTTGAATTAATAAAACTAGTTGAACATGTCATATTTGTTGTTATTTTTTAGTTTAAGCAATTATTCGGGATGTATTAGTGATAACTTATACGGTTTTTGCTTTCACAGAAATCAAGGAGCCCTCCATCATCCCCGCCGTCGTCCCCGTCACCGACCCCCTCTGACGTCAAGGTGAGACCAGCCAAATATCCATGTATATCTTGTGTTGCTCAAATAGGATATGTGGTTGCCCAAGTGGCCGTTCATGTTCAGTTTACAGCTTCGAGTGGCCTATGTTTTGCCGGAGTGTTGCTTAATTTCCGTTCCGGCAAATTTCAGGCGCTCGATATGTCCTTTTTTAGCAAAGGTCATGCCGGATTTTTCCGTGAATTCTGGCATGACTTGTGCTAGAATATGTACAAGTTTAATCTTTGAATTATGAACGTAGGAAATGGCGTACTCGGACGACGACAGTCTCCCGGGGGAGTGCAGCTGGTGCCACGACAATCGAGGTATGTGCGACAGCTTCGTTGAGCTGGATGAAGATCGGCGCTTCAGCATTAAGCTCGAGGAGACCTTCGATGTTGAAACGGTATGCAACAATGACAAGTGTTTTTTTTCGTAATTAAGCATGACTTCAACTATTTCAACGTCTAATTTTCATCTTTTACAATTCGACTAGCTTATCCCATGCCATGCAAGACGCTATGTCTTGGAGAGGATGGGTTTTGAAGACCATGAAAATTTTGAAACAAAGAAAATACACCTAAGGACCCATCATGATATGGATTTTGAAGTAAATCTGTGCAATGCTCAGAGCGTAACCCATTTTGGTTGCCAAAATTGGAAAGCACTTTGCAAAATGTATGGTTTTTATGAGGGTATGATTGTCACAATGGATCTTGGTGATCCTGACATCGAGCAAGACAATATGGACATTTGAGTCCTTGTTGATACGCTTCCGATTGTACCGCTATGTGAGTTTCTCAAACATAGTTATTAACTAATTTATATTGTTTATTTCAAAATAGTTGACAACTTATTTCCATTGACAGCTTATTTTGATTCTTCAAAGACTGTGCGGAAGATGGTAGACAAAACCCACTACACTGATGGCTCCGAATTAACTTATAAGGAGAAAAATCATCTGATCGCATTTTGTACTCTTCTTGAGGATTACAATAACTATTATCGAACTCCTCCAAATTATGGTGAATACGTTCGACTAGTGCACGTGTTGAACCACGGTAACTTCTCTGGAGATACCCTGGTAAGATTTTTTACTATTACGACATCCGTGCATCTTTTGCATACTTCTAAAACTAGTACATCATTGCTAACTATGAAGTTATTACTATGTTTTTCAACAGAAACTCCCGATGGATTGTGTGCCTCATCTGATGTATCTGAATGGTCGCCTTACAGTTCTGAACATACTGCCAGGTAAATCTAGGGAGCTCACCTGTGCATATCGGATTTCTAAAACCGATGAACACATGTTCATCAAAGAATGGAAGAAATGTATGGACATTCGCAAGGAGGTTCTTGGAAGTAACATTCAGCGAAAGGCAAGAATTGGAGACAGGCTAATCTCCATTCTCCATAATGGAGAGTCAGGGGCTATCTTGTTTTTTGCTATTTTACCTTAGAAAATGTAGTAGGTCTTAATCGAATGTAGTAGGTCCTATGAGGTACAATATGTTTATTATGTGGTAATGTGTTAGAGTTGATAATGAGGAATACTTGTGATTACGACTAGTGACCAATTTGCTAAGTTGATCTTGAGGAGGTGTTATATGACAATGATGTATTATGATGATAAGTTGTTAATGATATGATGATGATGATGATATTATTATATCATTGGGTGAAAGAACCGCGGATTAGTCCACTTGAAACTAGTCCATTGTTCTTTCACCCCATGATGTAATAACTCATTATGATGTAAAAACAATCTCTAAATTCCTGTTGTATGAAAACTTGTGTAAAGGTGTATGAATACAACATGAAATAAAAAAGAAATAAAATACTAAATAATAGTAGTAGTGCGGCCAAGGAGAAGCGCTACTACTAATTAGCAGTAGCGCTCTTCTGGAGAAGCGCTACTACTAAGTCAATTTAGCAGTAGCGTGGGTCAAGGCACGCTACTGCTAAGCTTTAGCTGTAGCGCCTTATCAGTAGCGCTCCTTCCCGCGCTACTGATAGGCCTAAAACCCGCGCTGCTGCTAGGCTTTTCCCTAGTAGTGTGTGGACACATAGATGCACCATGACATCAAAGAACGCGGGCGGGAAGTACATCTCTAGCTCATTTAGTATGACAACGATCTCTTCCTGTAGCCTATGGAGTTGCTTCACACTGATCGACTTTCTAGACATATCATCAGAAAAGTGGCATAGGTCAGTAAGCGTCTCACGCACATGTGTGTACATAATCCCTCTAAGTGCAACCGGGAGTAACCGCGTCATCATCACATGACAGACGTGAGACTTCATCCCACTGAACCTTTTTTTTCTTAGTGTCCAGATATCTGCTTATCCTCCCACAATATCCGGAACTAACTTTGATTCCCGCAAGGCACTTGAACAATTGATCGACCTCCTTCGGATCTAAGGTGAAGCAAGAGGGGGGCAATATTGTTCTTCCTTCTTGTTTACATTTTTGCCCCTATCTTCCGTCTCCGTCTCCATCTCGGTCTCCTCTAACGACCTTTTACCAGGCATTTGGAGATCTTTCCTGATATTCAAAAATTCCAAGTCTTTTCTTGCCTTCGGCCCATCCTTGGTCCTCTCCGGCATGTTCATCAATGTTCTAAGAAAACTCTCAAGGATATTTTTGTGATATGCATTTGATCAAGGCTATGAAATTTGTCGAGTATGGGCCAGTATTCCAAGTCCCAGAAAATAGATCTCGTCTTCCATACCTTCAGTAGGGGCTCCGGCGCCTTTTTCCTCGTCTTTCCCGGCGAGGGGCACTCTTCCCAGTTCTTCAATAACTCATATATATCCGCACCGCTACGCTTACGTGGAGGACCTTGATGCTCAGCCTTACCATTGAATAGATCTCCACGCTTTCTCCATGGGTCATCCTTCTCGAGCCATCTTCGATGCCCCATGTACATGATTTTCGAAGACCCGCCATCTTTCGGTAGCTGCATATAAGTTGTATCATCCGTGCACCTCGTGCATCCACAATATCCGTGGCACACCTGGCCGGAGAGATAGCCATAACCGAGATAGTCCAGCACTGTCGTGATCAGTGCGGCTCTCATGTAGAAATACTCTCCTTTGCTTGCATCCCATGTCTTGGCCGGCATTTTCCATAAGGTATGTATCTCCTCTTTTAGTAATCCGAGATACAGATTTATATCATTTCTCGGTTGTCTCGGCCCTTGAATAAGCATAGCCATGTGTATGTATTTTTCCTTCATGCACAACCAGAGGGAGGTTGTATACATCCATACAAACATGGGTCATGTGCTATGATTGGTGTTCTGGTTGCCAAATGGATTCATGCCATCACTACTAGCGCCAAGCACGATGTTCCTTGGATCATTTGCAAAAAAAAATCAAATTCAACATTTAATGCCCTCCATTGACTAGCATCTGCGAGGTGTCTCAGCTTCGGCTCATCTCCATCATCTGGCTTCATCCTCTCTATGTGTCAGCGCATAAGCTTTGCTTCCTTAGGATCTATGAAATACCGTTGTAGACGCGGAGTGATCGAAAAGTACCATACAACTTTCTGTGGAGTTTTCTTTCCGGCCTTTTTATATCGTGAAGCATTGCACTTTGGACAGATGGTTTTTTCTGCGTGCTTGTTCCGATATATATTGCAATCATTGATGCATGTGTGATATCTAATGTCTGGCAGATCAAGAGGGCACACGATTTTCTTTGCCTCCTCGACACTAGTAGGACAAAGGCTTCCTGCGGGAAGAACCTTCTTTAGATACTTCAGAAGCTCATCCAGGCTTGCATCTGTCCATTTGTTTTTTGCCTTCATCTTTAGAAGTTCTAGTGTCAAACTCAAGTAGGTCACATCGAGTCTACCTCCAGTTGCGCTAGTTTGGCCTCCTCTCTAGAAGCAACTCTGTTGCTGGTCGTCTTCTTGCGAAGCAGGTCTCGAACATGTGATCCTATGTTTTGCGCCTGTCTTGCGAAGCAGGTCTCGAACAGGTTGCGAAGCAGTGTGCGACTACCGCTATTTGTTTTAATAGTAGCGCTGGTTAGAGTACCAACGCTGCTACTATTTTCTGGCCGGGGGGTGTGATGATGCTAACTTACCAGTGGCGTGCCCACAAGAAACCAACGCTACTCCTAAGATGTACCAGTAGCGCGCTTTATAACATACGTTACTGGTACTTATCGGTAGCATGATGTCCTAAACACGTGCTACTGGTAAACTTCTATGTATAAGCTATTTCCTAGTAGTGAGCAGCGGAGGATACCGGTGCGTTCAGGAGAAAGGTGCTTCCCGCGGTGGTCATTGGTGACGTGGTGATCGGCAGCGGGAGGGAGGGGGTGGGCAGCAGCGCGAACATGATCGAGGCTGAGACACCTGATACCAGATTGGTAGGAATTGGGTTCCTACCAGGTCTAGCTCGTAGGTTGTAGGGGTGGAAGGGGGTTTGGCATGGAGGAAGGCGAGGTCACCGTCGCTGGGGCGCTGTCGTCACGTGCGAGAGAGAGAGAGAGAGGGTGCAGGGGTGGCGGCTAGGGTTAGGTCTCCCGTCTCCCTTCAGGAAGCCGAGCTTAATCTCAAAACCGGTCATGTAATCCTCCTAGTGATACAATTGGGCTAAGCCCCTAACACAATAAAATAAGTTGGACTGTTGGAATTTGTTAGTAGGCCTCTGGCCCAAAGCCCAACTAAAGTTCTGAAATTTTCTTGGCCCATTCATGCACACACATGAGTGGAGTGAGTGAGACTAAAGTTTAGTTCCACCCCGGAAGTTGAGAGAGGTTGCTCCTCTTTATAAGGTGAGCTCTTCTACCACTTGTATGAGAATGAAAAGAGGAGACCTACACGCGCGCTCCTCCTCCTCGCTCGCCTCGCCACGTCATCATTAATTAATAATTAACGAACACATTAATTACTGAACCATTTCTGATTCTTTTGGATCGTGATGACTCGGACGTGGGGTTTACTCCCACGACCTACCCGGCCCGCACTATAGAGTGAGGCAGACGTCTACCCTAGCCGCATCCGCTTCGTATGGTTTCTCACCACCGTTCCAGATCATTGCACTGCCAAGAAAGTCTTCTCCATCCCTACTTTCAGCATGCACCGGGAGAAGGGACAGCAGGCCTCCGGAAGCCCTCCTCTTGTGATCCTGTACCGGAGAGGGGCGGTCAGGTTTTTAGGGAGCGCACTCGCGCGACTGCTGGCAGCGACGACTTCGCGAATGATGACTCCTTCCCCGACCTCGGCAACCTCATCCTCGACGACATGGGCGACAACGTCAACACCGGCGGTGTTGTTCCCGCTGCACCGTATGTGATTCTATCCTTCTTGTTCGAGATCATGGTAGAATTCATGTTTCTAGTATGTGCCCTATATGTGATTTGTTCATCTACTATGCTAGTTCGCAAGATTAGTTTAATCTCTGCTATTGCTGTCATGATTTATCTTTTGTTCGTTCAGGTTAAATTTCGTAGTAATTTGCTCATATTTACAACAATCCAAAAATCTGATTATAGGCAATTTACTCCGAGTGTTTTTGCTGCGCATCTGAAGCCGCCTGCCTTTAAGGGGGCACAATATAATAGGTGGCGCACGAGAGCAGTCTACTGGTTTCAGACCATGGGCTGCTATGACGCCACCAAGGGCAAGCCTGAGGGCGATCTTAATCCAGCACAGCTGGAAGCTTTTGAGAAGATCGATACTCTATTTAAAGGCGCTCTTCTGAGTGTTCTTGATGACTCCATTGTGGATTCGTATATGTCGTTTGACAACGTCAAGGACATGTGGGTTGCGTTCGAGGACAAGTTTGGTGCCTCGGACGCCGGCAACGAGTTGTACGTCATGGAGCAATTCTATGACTACAAGATGACTGATGAGCTCTCTGTTGTACAGCTGGGTCATGAGATACAGTCGCTCGTAAAAGAACTTGAGTACTTCAAGTGTGTGTTGCCGGAAAAATTTGTTGCCGGAGGAATCATTGCCAAGCTTCCACCTTCGTGGAACAATTTTGCTACTTCCCTGAAACACAAGAGACGGGAGTTTTCCGTTGCGGATCTCATTGGTACTCTTGATGTTGAAGAGAAGGTGAGAGCAAAGGACACACGTCCTCGCCTTCGACCACCGGGCCACCCCCGACGCCCAGCTCCACACAGTCACCCGGTTTGACAAGGGCTTCGATCTCGAGGCCTCCTGCGATGGCCTGCTCGTCCTCTCCAAATTTGACTAGACGGCTCACTCTCGCATCTTCTCCGTCTGCAACCCGGCGACGCGGGAGCATGCCTACCTCAGGCTTCCACCGGACAACTTCAAGGCCTTGACGATGTACCCACACCGGCCTACCAGCGAGTACCGCCTCTTACTGCGACGGAAGAACTACCCCTCTCTTTTGACAGTCCTAGAAATGTATCTAATGTTTGTTAATCAATAATGTGTTTTGATATTTTAATTATAACTTCACAATTTGGTACATGTATTTTAGGAAAGACAATAAAGGAATGGTTGTTTAGATTGGAGAGCAGACAATGAACAATGAATATGCTTTTGAATTTTTTAGGGTCAAGATCACTTATGAGTTTCTCCATCGAGACATCTTGGTAAAGGTGGTGGAATATCATGAAAGAAACCAAATTTTCTCATGACATGCTCTGGGTTATACGGCTCAACCATCCACACAAAGAGTAGGTTGCAACACGTCATCCACATGCCACTATCTCTCAAGTAGTCTGGTGATACTAGTGTATACGTCAGCCCGGGTCCAAGTCATCCTGAGTCCACGGGTTCCTTCTAGTTTGCAACTCGTCCGAAAGCTCAAACACCTGGTGGAGTTCAGGGTAGCAACCGTGTGCCACATTGTTAGAAAGGAGAGAGGGAGATTGGTGGAATAGTTTGTTGTATTGCTTGAGTCTCGTGGGCATATATATAGGAGTATAATGATCTACTTGAAGTACAAGACGACCCAGAACAAATTCTAGTCTATCTCGTCTTTCCTAATAATCACGATACTCAACATCTCCCCGCAGTCATAACGGTAGCGACGCAGACGGTGAGACTGGAGAAGAATCCAAAGGCAAGCCGACGGACACACACCCCCGTAGTCGTAACGGTCGATGCATCGCGGAGTCGTGGCTGCAGTGGAAACCGACGAGGTTGCTTAAGCAGGAGGTAGCCCTTTGTGCGGTTTGTCTATGTAGTCGCCGTGGAACCGCGGGCGCAAGGGGGCGCCGAGTTAGCATGGGCGCAGTGGTGTCGAAGTAGTGGTGCGCCGGGAAGAAGAAATGAGAGAGGAAGATTGGGGGAATAGTTCTCTTTATTGCTTGAGCCTCGTGGGCATATATATAGGAGTACAATGATCTACTTGAAGTATAAGACAAGCCAAAACAATTTTTAGTCTATCTTGTCTTTCCTAGTAATCACGATACTCAATACACATCCCTGGCCCAACATTTTGTGACATGTGTCCAACAGCTTGCCATGGTTAGAAGGACATGTAGCTCGTGGCCTAAATTGTATGGGTGGATTTTCTCTGCTATTATGGGTCGTCCAACGGGGAGACAATCCCATGACCACAACTAGAGAAACTCATAACTTACACAAAGTAAGGGGGGTTTAGTTATTCTTTTTGGTTTTTTGGTGCCGGCGCACAAACCCCATACTCCTCCATCCGTGAATAAGTGTATTTCTACCATTTGTCTTAAGTCAAAGTTTTATAATTTTGACTAAAGTTTTAGAAAAAAGTAGTAGTATAAATGACATCATATTGGTATATTATTAAAATACATTTCAAAACCAATCTAGTAATACTAATTTAGTGCCATAAATGCTGATATTTTTTTATAAAGTTGGTCAAAGTTTCAAAACTTTGACTTAAGACAAAAACTAGATGTACACTTATTCGCGGACGGATGGAGTAGGTACGAGGGAGCACAGCAGAATTGAAGTTGTGTATGGGTTTGTGAGGTAAATGGCCGTCAATCTTAATGAGACTCGGGATCACTACATCACCGTGTGACCAAGAGAACAACAGTGACGTAGATACACAAATAGAGGCCTCATCTCTCTAAAAAAAATAGATGCCTCATCGACGTTTCAGGACGTGCTTAGAAAAGGTACTTCATGCTACAATGAGAAACCGCCTCCCGGGTCGCTCTCGCGACTCCGGAGGCACCCCAGCCACCGGCAGCCTCGACTCCATCCTTTGTCGATCCTCCTCGCCGTTGTCGGCGGGGGCGGGCCACTTCCCTTCGCTTGCACCAACCCCTCCTCCAATCCTCCTCTCCGGATCTGGCATCTGGTCCGTGATCTGTTGGTGCTAGTGCTGCTCTTCAATGGCGGTTTGGCATGGCCGGCTCATGGTGAGGATCCCATATGAGGCATAGCTTCTCCATGATGCAAGGTTCTGCCTGTGCATGGCCTGGCCGCTCCAAACGGCTTCCCCTGATTCGATTTGACATGAAGATATACGTTTTATCTGGATCCTTCTACGGGTGGGTGTCTGGCCAGTCCGTAGCCTTGGGGCTGCTACTGCGGCTGTCTAGCCGTGGAAGCCAGGTGACAGATCGGCGACATACGTCCTACACGGTGGGCGCCCTCGTCACGGATTGAGGTGGTCGTAAAAATTTCTTTGTGAGTTTGTGTCTCCAGATCTCTTGGCTGCCGTTGACGGCTCGTGTCGGCGATGTTGTCGATGCAGTCATAAGGCTCCTTTGTGAGTTTTGGCGGATCTTACTTTGGCTAGTTTGCCTGCAACGATGAGATGCAATATATGGATGATGACTATACGCAGAGGATATGGTTGTGCAACGGCAAAGTGCATGTAGTTGCTCGGATCGTAGGAAAATGGTGGCGACAATACAAAATTGACTTCCATTTGATGGTGCTTCTTGAGCACCTGGTCTTGAGCTTCAGGGTGAAAACCCTAGGCCTAAACTGAGGTTATACCTGACAATGACGATATTATTTGCATCGTTCCCATGTTGAAGGCATCGCTCGGATGTGCTCTGGACTCGTTCTTTAGGGTGAAAACCTAGATTCTATAATTGTCATGACCTCGCCGCCAAGCTAGTTATAGCAGTAGCGCCTTATATCATACCGCTATTGATGTTAGCAGTACCCCCTTTTGATAAAGCTCGCTACTGCTAAGTTCAGTCCACAAGGTTAGTCCCATCTCGCTCCGCGAACAGGGTGTTTATCACCTTAAATATGTTACTTCTCAAACTATCAGAATCACTTGGTCTTCATTGAACTCTATGTGTAGAATTTGTGGCCGAAATATGAGTCTTCTCCGGTTCCTAAATCAGAGAGGACTCAAATTGATAATTCAGATTATACACAAAAAGATCATTGATGACCAATATATTTTTTTATGCTTACACTTAGCATTAGCGCGTTTTACAGGACGGCGCTACTGCTAGGGCGTTTAGCAGTAGTGCGTTACCGAGAAGTGTGCTACTGCTAAAGCCATCCTATCTTCTCCACCAGGTCGCCCCTCACTCTCCTCTCTCTGCTCCACTCACTCTCCCCCACACCCCATCGTCTGTCGCTGCCGCATTGCCGCCCGCTGCTGCCGCCGTTGCCCCCTTCCTCCTCCATCCCGCCGCTGTCGCCCCCTCCCTCACTAGCTCCCTCCTCCATCCCGCTGTCGTCCCCCCCCCCCCCCCCCCCGCCGTCACCGCCACCGAGGTAGCTCCTCCTACCTCCCTCCTCCTCCCTCCCCATCCTTCCCACCTGTGCCCTCCTTCCTCCCACTCCTCCCTCCCTCCTTCCTACCCCTCGAAAATGTTCTGTACTTGTTATATTCTGAACTTAGGGCATATTTTTAGGGTTTAGTAAAAGAAATAGTAATAGTGGATGATGATGTAGATTTACTGAGTTTAGCCGATGGACCAGTGGCTTCGCAATGATCGGCTGACTAGAGATCATAGACACATCTTTTAGGGTAGGCGCCAACTCCTCTGAACAAAAATGAAAGGTGTGGGTCTCAGGTCTCCACCAATCAACAAGAACTTTCAAAATAGAGGCATGTAACTTGAATATGTGGTTGCTAGATATGAGCTTAGCAAAAGTGAGTAGTCCATCAATCTTAAGGTGTTGCTCGATACACGAGTACAATTTCCATTTGCTCTGTACACCTCGAAGTTGAAGATGATTGCATACTTTATTATCTTGTCAGCGGAAGCCTTATCTAAAAAATTTGTCAAACCTATAGAGTGACCGCATCTAACCTCAAAACATAGTGAAATCCATAGGTGATGCTGAGAGTCCGTAAGACCTCAGGGTCCATTGCTGCCAACATCGCCCTTTGAGGAAGACCAACGCCTTCTCAATCTCTTGTGTCATCTGAGGATGACGACAAATAATGACCGTCATCTTCCAAATCTAGCACCTCTGTGTAACATCTCAATTTTCTGTTTGGATGTTTATTAAAAATGGGGTTCCAAACATTCTTTTCCATTTGTTCAAAATAAAATAAAGAGAGAAGATAAAAGGACTTCTTCAAAAACAGAAGTGAAATAATGGAAATTGAATTTGGAGTCAACATTTAATTATTTTGATTTATTTGTAAAAAAATTCCAATTTTATTAGCATAGCAAAAGTAAATATTTTCAAACTCTGTACTTAGGCTGGAATAAAAAGTTCACATGGCTCTATAAATTTCCAGTTATTTATGTGAATTTTATAGGAATTTTCATAGGACATTTACTATTTTTTTCTACTTTTGCTTCGACTGTGAATTAATAAAAAGATAAAACTACTGTTTAAACAAAATCTGCCGCCCAGGCCGACAGCCAACCGACCGGCCCAGCTAGCCTTTTGGCCCACAGCCGCTCGCCGCCAGATTGGGGCTCGGGTCGATCGTCCGCCTCATCCTCTCTCACCTTCGGTCACCGACAGCTAGGCCCGCGCCCTTCTTCCTCCTCTTCACGCAACCGAGGAGACCGGCCTGCGCACGCCGATGCCGCCGCGTCCGAGTCTCGCGGGATTCGAACCCGATGCTGCCCCCTCCTCCACGTCTACGTCCCATAAATACCCGAGCGCCCTCTCTCTCTCTTCGCCTCGAAAGGTTTCGCCCTTAGCCACCCCAACCGCCCGCCCGCACTCGCCGTTCGGATCTTCGCCATCGAAGCTTCGGCCGCCGTCTAATTTGCCTCCGGTGAGCACCTCCGAGACGCCTCCTTCTGTAATTCGTCTTCCTCCCCTCAACGCGCTTCTGTTTGACATCATCTCACCCCTTATGCCCGTCTGTAGCGACCCCCCGAGCTACACCGATCGAGCCTCGCCGGACCACCCGGAGCACAGAAGCTCCGCCACGTCGCTACGTCGCCGTCCGTCGTCCCCGAGCTCCATAGCAACCATCACTGGAACCGCCTCTCTCTACTGCATCACCTCGTCATATCCGCCGCTGCCGACGATTCCCGGTACATCGCCACCGTCCACGCCACGAGCCGCCCTCGCCGTCGTTGCCTCGCTGTAAGCCGCCCCCGCCCTCCACCGTACGATCTTAATCATAAATTGCAGATTAGATTCGGTACGTGGTTTATTTACGGTCCTCCCGGTTTAGTAAAATTGAACCGATGTTTAATAAAAACCGATCGCCCTGTTTTTCTACATAAGCCAGAGTCGTCTCAATTCCTTAAGCCCCGGTCATCTCTGTTGTTTATCGCCGCTGTGCACCGCCCGGCGCTAAGCACAGAGCGCCACGTCGCACATCTGTCACGATCGGCGATACTTCACATTTTCCAATTCAGATTTAACGCAAAAAAATTGTTTTGATTATAACTTTAGATCTACAAGTCCAATTTCGTTGATTCTTTTTCCTACTGGTTCAAAAAAATCCCATCTATCTAGTGAGACAAAAAATAAATAACTTTGACCCTTCAAATTTATATTTGAACAGGTTCAAATTAAAATGAGAGTAGGTCATAACTTTATTTCACAACTCCGATTTAGTTCATTCTTTTTCTAAATTGAAGATCATCACATATACTTTCTTTTGAAATCAAAGTCACATAGAGAAACTTTATTTGGATCGTTTGGAGTTTTCACAAGTTTTCTCCATTCATTCTTTTTGGATTTTGAGTGATTGCATATGTATGGCCGCACACTGTAGAGGTGTATGGCCGCATATGTATGGCGCCAACCTGGGGTTTGGGCAGGTGTATGGCCGCACACGCCGCCCTTGGACGCATTTGTGAGGAGTATCACAAGGATCTCGAAGGAACCATCTACAGGATGTGCGGACGCCGGGATCCACAAGGAGAAATAGTACGCACGAGGGGTGATAACATGATGACATCATACATACATGTTCTGGAGGAGAAAATCCGCAAACTAGAGAACCAGATGCACCATAGCATGAACATCACCAGGAAGCTGATTACCCGCAAGACGGAGCTTGAGGATGAACTCAAGGTGGCCCATGATGGACATGAAGAGAAAATTAGTATGCTATTGGAGAAATATGACGACACGAAGAAGCTGGAAGAAGCAGAGGAGAAGCTCGACGATGGAGAGAATATTCAGAAGGACAACCCAGATGGATGTTTCCAGTCAAGGCGACGACAATGAAGACACTAATGATGATGAAGATGACATTGAAATGATAGTCTTCTTCCGATAAGAACTAGATTCGGACCACCATGTAAACATTAAAAATTTGTTAGTCGCATTAGTTCGTTGTGACCATTTGTGAGACTGTTATTTTAGGACCGATGTGTGAAACTTGATTGTAGTGATTGGTGTGATTTGGATTTATTCGCCTCATTTGCATATGAGTAGTGTCTTCCCTTATTCTCTCTATATCTCGTTTATTCAACCCAAGCAAATGTCGCCGAGACGTGACAATACCAGGAATGGCTCAGGAAACAATGGACCCATCATGGAGCAACTACTTCAGACCCAGAACCAGTTGTTGCAGCTTCTAATGCAAAACTAGAACAACGACAACAACAATAACACGCCTCCACCGCCGCCTAATAACCTTACCTATTTCCTGAGGTTGAACCCACTACCCACCAGTGTTCTCAAGCATTACTAGGGAAAAAGCCTAGCAGTGGTGTTGGGGATATAGCTACTGAGTATAAACCGCTCAGGAGGGGCCGGGTTATACTCATGGTGATTTATCAGCATTGAAGCCCATAAAGACATAGAAAGATGGCGACTTACGAAGGAGGTTTACTAAGAAGGCCCGAAGCCCAAAGGCGAGTTAGGGCTCATAAATGTAAACCGCCATAAGTGTATGACTTTTATTGTAAGATAGGGAAGAGTAGATACCGAGCCGGACACGTTTATGAGTCGGCCGGGATTCTGTAAACCGCAGGGCGTTGACCTATGTATATAAAGGGACGACCCGACGGCGGTTTAGGGACAAGAAACAATAGATCGAGAGCCAGGCTAAGCGTATTCCCTCCCTGGTCATCGAAACCCTAGCAATACCACCTCAAACTGGATTAGGCCTTTAACTTCACCGCAAGGGGCCGAACCAGTATAACTCCCTTTGTCCTTTGTCCCGTTTAACCTCTTTAAGCTAATCTCGTTGCGATGGCTCCACGACTAAGTCCTCACACTAGGACATCTGCCGTGACAAACCCATGACAGTTGGCGCCCACCGTGGGGCTCTCACACGATGGTTTCAAGTTCTTGAAGGGCAACTTCGAAGGGATCAAGGGATACGATGTAGGCCGGATGACCAAGAGTCGTCGCGGCAAGCTCTACATTGACGATGCAGGCTGGGCCCCGAGGCTGGCTCAATTGAGTACAGGTATCGGGTCCCCTTCGGCGGAATCCACGTCTTCATCGGCAAGATCAGCGAACTGGGCCCTGAGCCGGACATCTGCACCAACATCATCGAGATGACTCAGCGTGCAAGACCCGCCCGAGTTCAGCCCGCCATGAATCGTGCCTTTGTGGGATTCATCCATGGAGCGGAATCTGAGGATAAATCGGTATCTGATGATGAGACGGTTGTCTACTCTGATGGCGAGTCATTCACCAGTGAGACCGAGTCGTTGTAACAACTGCAAGACAACCGGCTTAGGGGCTGTTCCGATGGCGACAGTATTCCGGACCCCTGTGAGCCGTCGAATAGGGTTGCGATCTTTATGGCCAGTACACAGCCCGTGCAGCACTCGTTGACTGCAACAGAGATGATTTCTGGGTCAGCAGTGTCAACGGCTGCCGGGGCAGGAGGCCCTGTGCACCTGCCGGCTCAGGTCTTTACTGACTTGCTGGATAAACTGACAGCATTGTTAACAACAGTGGTTAACCCGGCGGATCAGGATCAACATAATGCGGCGTTCGCAAAGTTGCGTGATGAGATAGCACAGGCCAAGGAGGAGCTGAACACAGAAGATACTAGGATGGCCGAGGAGCGGGCTGCGTTGGATGCTTAGGCACAGTGGATTCAGTCAGAGTCTTTCTGGCTCATGCTGGATCAGAATGCTTCAAACGATGTCATGAGGAGAAGGCATCAGACTCGCCTGCCTCCGGTTTACGAGGCGAGAAATCTCTTTAACACATGCAGAGCAGGGGCCAGTAACCAGCCAGTGGTAAACCGGGTTGAAACGCCTGGGACGGGAGCGCCGACTCAGCCGCGCACAATGGACCCGCCTCATCAGAACAATATTCCACCACAGTGCGTGCCAATGCCACCGGGTCATTATTCTAATCCTTTGGATAACATGATCGCTGCAGCGTCACGATTGGCGGCTCTCCCAGTCGAAGGCGACTCTCCAAAGTTGGTTGAAATGCGAAGGGCTAGAGAATTTCTTCAGTCAGCATTGGTTCAGCAGCAGGCCTATTCTTACAGTCATGAAAGGATTCATTCAACCCCTCGCCCGAGCCAAAGTTATAGCAGGCATATCAAAGAACCAGCCGTGTCAAGCAGTGGACGGAACCGCAACCCGCCCCGTGGACATAACCCGGCAGGTGGTGGGGTTAATGCCCAGAACATAGTGGATCAAGGAAGAGCGCGTTGGGAGGCTGAGCTGGTGGGTCAGTATGCGGCTTGTCAGCATTCCCCGGTTCGTTTGACAACTTCCGTGGAGATAGGTGTAACTTTCAGGACTTTGGGTGTGTCATCTTTGGTGTCGGCCTTGCGTAACGTACGATTGCCCAAGGATTTCAAGGGTCCCCGTAAGGTGCCCATTTACACTGTCGACTTACCCTCGGAAACATGGGTTGAGAGTTATGAGATGGCGATGGAACTGCTGGATGTTGATGATGCTGCATGTGCTAAGTACTTCACCATGATGTTGGAAGGAACAGCTCGTACTTGGTTGAAAGGGCTGCTAGCCAACTCCATTGGGTCATGGGCCGAGTTAAAAGCCCGGTTTATCCAGAATTTTAAAGATACGTGCAAGCAGCCTATGTCAATTGTGGATCTAGCCTCCTGTGTCCAAGACGAAGGTGAGTCGACAACCCATTGGGTGCGCCGGGTCTCGACAATCCTGCACTCATCGGATCGCATCAATGCCGACTCCGCAGTCTTAATGTTGGAGAACAATTATCGTTTCACGCCCCTGAAGCAGAAGTTAGGGCGGCTCAAACGCCACTGCAATGACATGGGGACACTCATGGCGGCTCTGGTTAAGTACGCTGACTCTGATGGTACCAAGGACCCCGAGTCTGATGATGAAAAGCCGGGAAAGGGAAAGAAGAGCAGCAGCACCAGAGGGCAGCAGCATAACCCGGCGAGCCATGGAAACAACAATAAGTGCAAAGCTGATAATAGTTTGGACTTTATGGCTAACACCAATACGCGGAATAATGGTCAGCGTTGTAAGGGTAAGCCGCCCCCACGGGCTAGACGATCAAGCTTCAATCTTGAGTAGCTGCTAAATCAGCCCTGCCCAAGGCATGGTACACGAGAAAGACCGTCTGGCCACCTCTGGAAGGATTGCTTCATTATGAAGGAGTACAAAAATTCTAATCTTTTTGAAGACAACCATGGGCCGGCTGGTGGCTTAGGATACGGCTCTCATGGACCGGGTTACGGCGGTGGCGGTTCTAGCTCTAGATTCCAAGGTAATCAGGGCAATCAAGGCAATCAGGGTGGCTACCATCAACAGTCAGGTCAGGGGAATCAACAGGAGCAATCTGGGTATCAGAGTAATCCAAAGCAGTTGAATAGTGGGCAGTACAATGTCTTCACCACAAGTTTGTGAAAACGGGATCAGAAGCTTCATAAAAGGGCAGTGAACGTCATTGAACTGGCAGTTCCCCGTTATTTGCGCTGGTCTGAGCAGCCCATTGTGTGGAGTCGGGAAGATCACCCGCCCCGGGTTGATAATCCGGGTCACCTTGCATTGGTGGTCGCACCAAAGGTCGGAGAGTATAAGTTCACCAAAGTACTCATGGACGGAGGGAGCAACATCAATATCCTTTATTATGAAACTTTCCGTCACATGGGGTTGGCAGATAAAAATCTTAAACAGTCGAACACTGTTTTCCATGGCGTGGTGCTGATACGTCCATTTTGCATCATGCTTTTATATCAATATTTATTACATTATGGGCTGTTATTACACATTATATCTCAATACATAGCTATTCTCTCTTATTTTACAAGGTTTACCATGAAGAGGGGGAATGCCGGCATCTGGAATTCTGGCTGGAAAAGGAGCAAACATTGGAAATCTATTCTGCACTGCTCCAAAAATCCCGAAACTCCACGAAACTTATTTTTGGAATTAATAAGAACTATTGAGCGAAAGAAACACCTGAGGGGGCCAACACCCTGGCCAGGAGGGTGGGGGGCGCACCCACCCCTACTGTACGCGCCCCCTGTCTCCTGGGCCCCCTAGTGGCCCTTTGGTGTCCATCTTCTGCTATATGAAGGCTTTTACCCTGGAAAAAATTATGGGCAAGCTTACGGGAATAAACTCCGCCACCACGAGGCGGAACCTTGGCGGAACCAATCTAGAGCTCCGGCAGAGCTATTCTGCCTGGGACACTTCCCTCGGGGAGGGGGAAATCATCACCATCGTCATCACCAACGATCCTCTCATCGGGAGGGGGTCAATCTCCATCAACATCTTCACCAGCACCATCTCCTCTCAAAACCCTAGTTCATCTCTTGTATCCAATCTTGTATCAAAACCACAAATTGGTACATGTGGGTTGCTAGTAGTGTTGATTACTCCTTGTAGTTGATGCTAATTGGTTTACTTGGTGGAAGATCATATGTTCAGATCCTTAATGCATATTATTACTCCTCTGATTATGAACATGAATATGCTTTTATGAGTAGTTACATTTGTTCCCGAGGACATGGGTGAAGTCTTGCTATTAGTAGTCATGTGAATTTGGTATTCGTTCGATATTTTGATGAGATGTATGTTGTCTTTCCTCTAGTGGTGTTATGTGAACGTCGACTACATGACACTTCACCATTATTTGGGCCTAGAGGAAGGCATTGAGAAGTAATAAGTAGATGATGGGTTGCTAGAGTGACAGAAGCTTAAACCTAGTTTATCCGTTGCTTCGTAAGGGGCTGATTTGGATCCATATGTTTAATGCTGTGGTTAGGTTTGTAATACTTCTTTTGTAGTTGCGGATGCTTGCAATAGGGGTTAATAATAAGTGGGATGCTTGTCCAAGTAAGGGCAGTACCCAAGCACCGGTCCACCCACATATCAAATTATCAAAGTACCGAACGCGAATTATATGAGCGTGATGAAAACTAGCTTGGCGATAAGTCCCATGTGTCCTTGGGAGCTCCTTTCTCATTATAAGAAATTGTCCAGGCTTATCCTTTGCT
This sequence comes from Triticum timopheevii, assembly GCA_963921465.1. Taxonomy (NCBI): domain Eukaryota; kingdom Viridiplantae; phylum Streptophyta; class Magnoliopsida; order Poales; family Poaceae; genus Triticum; species Triticum timopheevii. The sequence goes on along the minus strand of OY997266.1, from coordinate 595,260,954 downwards.
ACAAAAAGGATTGGGCCACCTTGCTGCACTTTATTTACTTTCATTGCTTGTTACTCGTTACAATTTATCTTATCACAAAACTATGTGTTACCTGCAATTTTAGTGCTTGCAGAGAAAACCTTACTGAAAACCGCTTATCATTTCCTTCTGCTCCTCGTTGGGTTCAACACTCTTACTTATTGAAAGGACTAGGATAGATCCCCTACACTTGAGGGTCATCAAGACTCTTTTCTGGCGCCGTTGCCGGGGAGTGTAGCGCTTTTGGTGAGTGGAACTTGGTAAGGAAACATTTATATAGTGTGCTGAAATTTTTTGTTACTTGTCACTATGGAAACTAATCCTTTGAGGGGCTTGTTCAGGTTATCTTCACCCCGACTAGAAGAGCAAAGAGTTGCTCCTCAACCTACTAAACTTATTGAAAATATTTACATTGAGATTCCTTCGGGTATGATAGAGAAACTGCTAGCTAATCCATTTGCAGGAGATGAAACATTGCGTCCCGATTTACACCTTATCTTTTGTGGATGAAGTTTGTGGATTATTTAAGCTTGCAGGTATTCCCGATGATGTTGTCAAAAGGAAGGTCTTCCCTTTATCTTTGAAGGGAGATGCATTGACATGGTATAGGCTATGTGATGATACAGGATCTTGGAATTATAAACGATTGAAGTTGGAATTTCACCAGAAGTTCTATCCTATGCATCTTGTTCATCGTGATTGTAATTACATATATAATTTCTGGCCTCGCGAAGGAGAAAGCATCGCTCAAGCTTGGGGGAGGCTCAAATCAATGTTATATTCATGCCCCAATCATGAGCTCTCTAGAGAAATGATTATTCAAAAATTTTATGCTCGGCTTTCTCTCAATGATCGCAACATGCTTGATACTTCCTATGTTGGTTCTTATATGTTGAAGACTATTGAATTGAAATGGGACTTATTGGAAAGAATTAAATGCAACTCTGAAGATTGGGTTTCCGATGATGGTAAGGAGTCAGGTATGACACCTAAGTTTGATTGTGTTAAATCTTTTATGGATACCGATGCTTTTCTTGGATTTAGCGCTAAGTATGGACTTGACTCTGAGATAGTAGCTTCTTTCTGTGAATCTTTTGCTACTCACGTTGATCTCCCTAAGGAGAAGTGGTTTAAATATAATCCTCCCGTTGAAGTAAAAGTAGTTGCACCTATTACAGTTGAATAAAAGACTGTCACCTATAGTGATCCTATTGTTCCTACTACTTATGTTGAGAAACCTCCTTTTCATGTTAAGATAAAGGATCATGCTAAAACTTCGACTGTTGTTCGTAAGAGTAATACTAGGACTTATACACCTCCTGAGCAAATCAAAGTTGAACCTAGTATTGCTATGGTTAAAGATCTCTTGGATGATGATTTAGATGGGCATGTTATTTATTTCTGTGGTGAGACTGCTAATATTGTTAGACCAGATACTAAGATACATAAACCTGTGGTAGGCATGCCTATTATTTCTGTTAAAATAGGAGATCATTATTATCATGGCTTATGTGATATGGGTGCTAGCGCTAGTGCAATACCCTATGACTTATATAAAGAAATTATGCATGACATTGCCCCCGTTGAATTGGAAGGTATTGATGTTACTATCAAACTTGCCAATAGAGATACTATTTCACCAATTGGGATTGTTAGAGATGTTGAAGTCTTGTGTGGGAAGGTTAAGTACCCTGCTGATTTTCTTGTTCTTAGTTCCCCACAAGATGACTTTTGTCCCATTATTTTTGGTAGACCCTTCTTAAATACATTTAATGCTAGGATTGATTGTGAAAAGGATACTGTTACAATTGGCTTAGAGGGTATGTCTCATGAGTTTAATTTTGCTAAGTTTCGTAGACAACCTCGTGATAGACAATCACCTAGTAAGGATGAGATTATTGGTCTTGCTTCTATTGCCGTACCTCCTACTGATCCTTTAGAACAATATTTGCTAGACCATGAAAATGATATGTTTATGAAGGAAAGAAGGGAAATGGATAAAGTGTTCCTTCAACAGGAACCTATGCTGAAACACAACCTACCCGTTGAAATTCTTGGGGATCCCCCTCCACCCAAGGGTGATGCCGTGTTTGAACTCAAACCATTACCTGATAATCTTAAATATGCTTATCTTGATGAAAAGAAAATATATCATGTTATTATTAGTGCTAATCTTTCAGAGCAAGAAGAAGAAAGATTATTGAAAACTCTGAAAAAGCACCGCGCTGCTATTGGATATACTCTGGATGATCTTAAGGGCATTAGTCCCACGTTATGCCAACACAAAATTAATTTGGAGGACGGTGCCAAACCAGTTAGAGATCCTCAACGACGACTGAATCCCAAGATGAAAGAAGTGGTAAGAAAGGAGATACTAAAGCTCCTTGAGGCAGGTATAATTTATCCCGTTGCTGATAGTGATTGGGTAAGCCCTGTCCATTGTGTTCCTAAAAAGGGAGGTATTACTGTCATTCCTAATGATAAAGATGAATTGACCCCGCAAAGAATTATTACAGGTTATAGGATGGTAATTGATTTCCGTAAATTAAATAAAGCTACTAAGAAAGATCATTACCATTTACCTTTTATCGATCAAATGCTAGAAAGACTATCCAAACACACACATTTTTGCTTTCTAGATGGTTATTCTGATTTCTCGCAGATACCTGTGTCAGCAAAGGATCAATCTAAAACTACTTTTACTTCCCCTTTTGGTACTTTTGCTTATAGATGTATGCCTTTTGGTTTATGTAATGCACCTGCTACCTTTCAAAGATGTATGATGGCTATATTCTCTGACTTTTGTGAAAAGATTTGTGAGGTATTCATGGATGATTTCTCCATTTATGGATCCTCTTTTGATGATTGCTTGAGCAACCTTGATCGAGTTTTGTAGAGATGCAAAGACACTAGTCTCGTCTTGAATTGGGAAAAGTGCCACTTTATGGTTAATGAAGACATTGTCTTGGGGCATAAGATTTCCGAGAAAGGTATTGAAGTTGATAAAGCTAAAGTTGATGCTATTAAAAAGATGCCATGTCCCAATGACATAAAAGGTATAAGAAGTTTCCTTGGTCATGCCGGTTTTTATAGGAGGTTCATTAAGGACTTTTCTAAAATCTCTAGGCCTCTGACTAATTTATTGCAAAAAGATATTCCTTTTGTCTTTGATGATGATTGTGTAGAAGCATTTGAAATACTTAAGAAAGCTTTGATCACTACACCTATTGTTCAGCCACCTGATTGGAATTTACCCTTTGAAATTATGTGTGATGCTAGTGATTATGTTGTAGGTGTTGTTCTAGGGAAAAGAGTTGATAAGAAATTGAATGTTATCCAGTATGCTAGTAAAACTCTTGGTACTGCCCAGAGAAATTATGCTACTACTGAAAAAGAGTTCTTAGCAGTTGTGTTTGCATGTGATAAGTTTAGACCTTATATAGTTGATTCCAAAGTTATTATTCACACTGATCATGCTGCTATTAAAGATCTTATGGAAAAGAAAGATGCTAAGATAGACTCATTAGATGGGTTCTCTTGCTCCAAGAATTTGATTTGCATATTATTGATAGAAAGGGAGCTGAGAACCCCGTTGCAGACAACTTGTCTAGGTTAGAGAATGTTCTTGATGACCCACTGCCTATTGATGATAGCTTTCCTGATGAACAATTAATGGTTGTTAATACTTCTCGTACTACTCCTTGGTATGCTGATTATGCTAATTACATTATTGCTAAATTTATACCACCTAGTTTCACATATCAGCAAAAGAAAAAGTTCTTTTATGATTTAAGACATTACTTCTGGGATGACCCACACCTTTATAAAGAAGGAGTAGATGGTGTTATTAGACGTTGTGTACCTGAGTATGAACAGGAATAGATCCTACGCAAGTGTCACTCTGAATCCTATGGAGGACACCACGCTGGAGATAGAACTGCACATAAGGTGCTGCAATCTTGTTTTTATTGGCCTACTCTCTTCAAAGATGCTCGTAAGTTTGTCTTATCTTGTGATTAATGTCAAAGAATTGGTAACATTTGTAGACGTCAAGAAATGCCTATGAATTATTCTCTTGTTATTGAACCATTGGATGTTTGGGGCTTTGATTATATGGGACCCTTTCCTGCCTCTAATGGTTATACACATATTTTAGTTGTTGTTGATTACATTACTAAGTGGGTAGAAGCTATTCCAACTAGTAGTCCTGATCATAACACTTCTATTAAAATGCTTAAATAAGTTATTTTTCTAAGGTTTGGAGTCCCTAGATATCTTAGGACTGATGGTGGTTCACATTTTGTTCATGGTGCTTTCCGTAAGATGCTTTCTAAGTATGATGTTAATCATAGAATCGCATCTCCTTATCATCCGCAGTCTAGTGGTCAAGTAGAGTTGAGCAATAGAGAGCTCAAATTAAGTTTGCAAAAGACTGTCAATAGATCAAGAAGGAATTGGTCTAAAAAACTTGATGATGCATTATGGGCCTATAGAACTGCATACAAAAATCCTTTGGGTATGTCTCCATATAAGATGGTTTATGGAAAAGCATGTCATTTACCTCTAGAACTTGAACATAAAGCATATTGGGCTATCAAAGAGCTCAACTATGACTTCAAACTTTCCAGTGAGAAGAGGTTATTTGATATTACCTCACTTGATGAATGGAGAACCCAAGCTTATGAGAATGCCAAGCTATTCAAAGAAAAAGTTAAACGCTGGCATGATAAAAGGATACAAAAGCGTGAGTTTAACGTAGGAGATTATGTGTTATTATTCAACTCTTGTTTAAGATTTTTTGTAGGAAAACATCTCTCTAAATGGGAAGGTCCCTACGTTATCGAGGAGGTCTATCGTTCCGGTGCCATAAAAATAAATAACTTCGAAGGCACAAGTCCGGGGGTGGTGAACGGTCAAAGTATTAAACATTATATTTCAGGTAATCCTATTAATGTTTAAACTAATATTATTGAGACCGTAACCCCGGAGGAATACATAAGGGACACTTTCCAGAACGTTTCAGACTCCGAAAAGGAATAGGTATGTAGTACGGTAAGTAAACCGACTCCAAAACAATTCTAATGGCAATTTTTATCAATTTTGGAATATTTAAGAATTTTAGAAAGAAAGAAGTAGTCCGGGAAGGACACGAGGCCTTCACGAGGGTGGAGGGTGTGCCCACCCTTCCTAGGTGTGCCCCCTGTCTCGTGGCCACCTCATGTGCCTCCCGGACTCCGTTTTCTTGCACGTTACGTATTTTGGTCGGTAAAACTTCATTATATAAACTCCCGAAGGTTTTGACCACCGTATCACGCAAATATCCTCTGTTTTCGTTTCGAGCTGTTCCTGTTGCAGTTTAAGAGCAAGATGTCTTCTCAAGAGTCAGTCAGGGAGAGTCGGGTGTCTCACCCGACACCAGGTCCAGGAGCAAATAGCTATGCTTATCACTTTAGACCATCAACGGAGGATGAGATGGAGGCCGACTTGAAAAGGATAGATGCCATGGAGGAAGATCAAGAAGTCACCTCTCGTCTCCAAGCAGAATTCATGATGGGGGAACTACATAGCTCGGCTATTCCAAGTTCGGTCATCCCTTCCAACTTTAGATTTCTTTCTTATGAAAATATGAAAAAGAGCGTCACTTGTTCTCCAGAAGCTATGCAGCATCCTTGGGTAAAGGGAGCTTTAGCCGTTACGGGCAAGCTCCGTAGAGAAATTATGGACCTCAAACAACAAGTCAATAAGCTCGAGGAGGAGAATCGTATCCTGAGGGGCATCATTGCCAAGAAGATCATAACACCAACCGTGAAGAAGGAGGCATAATTACATGGGTATGGGCACTCCCCTTGGCAACTACCAAGCTTGGGGGAGGTGCCCCCGTATCGTATCACCATCACACTCCTATCTTTACCGTTTTACTTAGTTCGATCCTTTTAGTAGTATCTTGATCTAGTAGATTGAAGTCTTAGTATCAAGTAGTTTTGAGTTTTGCTTTGTGATCTCTTTATGTAATCGAGTCTGGGAGCTATCTATAATAAAGATTAGTGTTGAGTCAAGGGCTTTGCTATGTTGCTATGATCTTGAGAAAGTAGAAAGCATAAAAGAAGTTCATATTGATCTTATGGATAGTAATGACTTCACACATAAAAAGTATGAGGCATAAAAAAGTTGTTGAGAGTTGATAAACGTAGTTTTGATCATCGTTGCAATTAATAGGAAGTAATAAGGAAAGAGAGGTTTCACATACAAATATATTATCTTGGACATCTTTTATGATTGTGAAGCACTCATTAAGTATGACATGCTAAAAGAGTTGATGTTGGACAAGGAAGACAACGTAATGGTTTATGTTTTCTCACATCTCAGTTAAATTATATTGTCATTGACCTTCCAAACATGTTGAGCTTGCCTTTCCCTCTCATGCTAGCCAAATTCCTTGCACCAAGTAGAGATACTACTTGTGCTTCCAAATATCTTTAAACCCAGTTTTGCCACGAGAGTCCACCATACCTACCTATGGATTGAGTAAGATCCTTCAAGTAAGTTATCATGTTGCAGGCAATAAAAATTGCTATCTAAATATGTATGACTTATTAGTGCAGAGAAAATAAGCTTTATACAATCTTGTTGTGGAAGCAATAAAAGCGATAGACTGCATAATAAAGGTCCACATACAAGTGGCAATATAAAGTGACGTCCTTTTGCATTAAGATTTTATGCATCTAACCCTAAAACCACATGACAACCTCTGCTTCCCTCTGCGAAGGGCCTATCTTTTACTTTACGTTTTTACTTTATGATTGAGTCAAGGTGATCTTCACCTTTCCCTTTTTCATTTTATCTTTTGGCAAGCTCCTCGTGTTTGAATGATCATGATATATATATCCAATTCGGTGTAAGTTAGCATGGACTATTATTGTTGACATCACCTAAAGGTGAATACGTCGGGAGGCAACATGATAAGCCCCTATCTTTCTTAGTGTCCGGCTGAAACTCCATAACCAAAAGTATTGCGTGAGTGTTAGCAATTGTAGAAGACTACATGATAGTTGAGTATGTGGACTTGCTGAAAAGCTTTATTCTTGACTCTTTCTGATGTTATGATAAATTGCAATGGCTTCAATGACTGAGATATAGTTTGTTAGCTTCCAATGAAGTTTCTGAACCGTACTTGACATTGTGAATTGATTGTTACTTGAGCATAAGAAGTCATATGACAAAATCTATTTATGTTGTTGTTATAAGAATGATCATGATGCCCTCATGTCCATATTTTATTTTTATCGACACCTCTATCTCTAAACATGTGGACCAATTTTTCGATATCGGCTTCCGCTTGAGGACAATCGAGGTCTAAGCTTGGGGGAGTTGATACGTCCATTTTGCATCATGCTTTTTTATCAATATTTATTGCATTATGGGCTGTTATTACACATTATATCTCAATACTTATGGCTATTCTCTCTTATTTTACAAGGTTTACCATGAAGAGGGGGAATGCCGGCAGCTGGAATTCTGGCTGGAAAAGGAGCAAACATTGGAAACCTATTCTGCACTGCTCCAAAAATCCTAAAACTCCACGGAACTTATTTTTGGAGTTAATAAGAATTATTGAGCGAAAGAAACACCTGAGGGGGGCCACACCCTGGCCAGGAGGGTGGGGGTGCGCCCACCCCTACTGGGCGCGCCCCCTGTCTCCTGGGCCCCTGGTGGCCCTCCGGTGTCCATCTTCTGCTATATGAAGGCTTTTAACCTAGAAAAGATCATGGACAAGCTTATGGGACCAAACTCCGCTGCCATGAGGCGGAACCTTGGCGGAACCAATCTAGAGCTCCGGCAGAGCTGTTCTGCCGGGGCACTTCCCTCCGGGAGGGGGAAATCATCACCATCGTCATCACCAATGATCCTCTCATCGGAAGGGGGTCAATCTCCATCAACATCTTCACCAGCACAATCTCCTCTCAAAACCCTAGTTCATCTCTTGTATCCAATCTTATATCAAAACCACTAATTGGTACATGTGGGTTGCTTGTAGTGTTGATTACTCCTTGTTGTTGATGCTAATTGGTTTACTTGGTGGAAGATCATATGTTCAGATCCTTAATGCATATTATTACTCCTCTAATTATGAACATGGATATGCTTTGTGAGTAGTTACATTTGTTCCTGAGGACATGGGTGAAGTCTTGCTATTAGTAGTCATGTGAATTTGGTATTCGTTCAATATTTTGATGAGATGTATGTTGTCTTTCCTCTAGTGGTGTTATGTGAACGTCGACTACATGACACTTCACCATTATTTGGGCCTAGAGGAAGGCATTGGGAAGTAATAAGTAGATGATGGGTTGCTAGAGTGACAGAAGCTTAAACCCTAGTTTATCCGTTGCTTCGTAAGGGGCTGATTTGGATCCATATGTTTAATGTTGTGGTTAGGTTTACCTTAATACTTCTTTTTTAGTTGCGGATGCTTGCAATAGGGGTTAATCATAAGTGGGATTCTTGTCCAAGTAAGGGCAATACCCAAGCACCGGTCCACCCACATATCAAATTATCAAAGTACCGAACGCGAATTATATGAGCGTGATGAAAACTAGCTTGACGATAAGTCCCATGTGTCCTCGGGAGCTCCTTTCTCATTATAAGAAATTTTCCAGGCTTATCCTTTGCTACAAAAAGGATTGGGACACCTTGCTGCACTTTATTTACTTTCATTGCTTGTTACTCGTTACAATTTATCTTATCACAAAACTATGTGTTACCTACAATTTCAGTGCTTGCAGAGAAAACCTTACTGAAAACCGCTTATCATTTCCTTCTGCTCCTCGTTGGGTTCAACACTCTTACTTATCGAAAGGACTATGATAGATCCCCTACACTTGTGGGTCATCAGGTGCCTGGTAAATCAGCATAATCGGTTGGTAAGATAGCTTTGGAAGTTGCTTTTGGAGATGATCATGACTCTAGGTCGGAGACATTAACCTTTGAAGTGGTAAAAATCAAGAGCCCTTATCGTGCTCTATTTGGACGGCCAGCTTATGCAAAGTTCATATAAAGGTCTTGTTATGTTTATCTGTAGCTCAAGATGACGGGTTACAAGGGGACCATCACAGTGCATGGGAGCCGAAAGATAGCTTTGGAGTGCGAAGAAGGTGATGCAGCTTATGCTGAGTCAGTTTGTGCAACGGAGTAGTTAAAATTTTATAAGGACAATGTTGATCCGGCGGATATGACATCTTTGAAAAAGCCAACTACAGAGGATGATCCGGCTTTGAAGTTTAAATCGGCAGATGATACCAAGCTAGTTGATTTCGTTCCTGGCGACTCATCCAAGCAGTTTAGCATCAGTGCTAATCTGGATTCGAAATAGGAAAGCGCGCTCATCGAGTTCATCCGTGAGAACCGGGACATCTTTGCATGGAAACCTTCTGACATGCCAGGTGTACCGAGGGAACTCGCTCAGCAACTCTTAATATTGATCCCAAGTTTAAGTCGGTCAAGCAGTTTCTTTGTTGTTACAATGAAGAAAGGCGTAAGGCCATTGGTGAAGAGGTAGCCCGGCTATTGGCGGTTGGGTTCATTGTTGAAGTTTTTCACCCTAAGTGGTTGGCTAACCCGGTGTTGGTACTTAAGAAGAACGGCACTTGGTGCATGTGTGTGGATTACACAAAGTTAAACAAAGCTTGTCCAGCTGATCCTTTTGCTCTCCCTCGTATTGATCAAATTGTTGATGCTACAGCGGAGCGTTTGAGTTTATGGATGCCTATTCTGGTTATCATTAGATCAAGATGGCAGTTAAGGACCAGGAGAAGACAGCTTTTATAACTCCCTTTGGAGCCTTCTGCTACGTGTCTATGCCTTTTGGGCTCAAGAGTGCCCAGGTGACTTACCAATGATGTGTGCAGAATTGTCTTTATAATCAGATTGGGTGCAATGTTCATGCTTATGTGGATGATATTGTGGTGAAATCCAGAAAGAAGGAGACGTTGATAAACAATTTGAAGGAAACCTTTGATAATCTCCGGGTTTATAAGATGATGCTTAACCCGGCCAAGTGCGTTTTTGGTGTGCCGACAGGCAAGCTCTTGGGCTTTCTGGTGTCTAACAGAGGCATTGGAGCTAATCCGGAGAAGATCAAAGCCATTACTTCTCTGGCTAAACCGGCGTGTGTCAATGATGTTCAATGTCTGGCGGGTTGTATTGCAGTGCTAAGCCGGTTCATAAGCCGGTTGGGAGAGAAGGTTATCCCTCTGTATCAGATGATGAAAAAGACAGATAATTTTTTTTGGAGTGATGCCGCTAATGCAGCGTTTGAGGACTTGAAGAAGCAGCTGGTTGAGCCACCTGTTCTCGCTGCTCTAGTTGATAAAGAGCCATTGTTGTTGTATGTGGCTGCCAATGCCCGGGCTATCAGCGTGGCTATTGTGGTGGAACGGAAGGAGGCAGGCAAGGAATATCCGGTTCAAAGGCCGGTTTACTACATCAGCGAGGTGCTTATTGAGTCCAAGAAGAGGTATCTGCACTGGCAGAAACTTGTATATGGGGTGTTCATGGCCAGTCAGAAGCTTAAGCAATATTTTTGGGGTCATCCCATCACTGTGATTAGTTCTGCTTCTTTTATTCAGAACAGAGAAGCCATAGGTCGGATAGCCAAGTGGGCCGTTGAACTTGGACCTCATGGTTTGAAATATATACCTCGCACGACCATCAAGTCTCAAGCACTAGTGGATTTCATCAATGACTGGACAGAGCTGCAAATGCCTAAGGAAAAGACAAATAACATGTATTGGACTATTTACTTTGATGGGTCCAGACAATTGGAGGGCTCGGGGGCTGGAGTTGTGCTAGCTTCCCCTCGAGGTGATAAATTTTGTTATGTTGTCTGTTTGATGTTCCCTTGCACTAACAATGCAACTGATATGAGGCCCTGCTCCATGGTCTTGGGATGGCTAAGGAGATGAACTTAAGCTGGGTAAGGTGCTTTCGTGGCTCAACAAGTCTCTGGTACTTGGGATTCCAAGGATCCACTCATGGCGGCTTATCGATGAGAGGTGGACATTATTGCTGGTCACTTCAAGGGTTATCCAGTTGAGCATGTTGATCGGAGAAAAAAATGAAGCGGCTGATGCCTTAAGCCGGTTGGGTTCTCAACGTAAACCGGTGCCTGATATGTCTCCAACGTATCCTTCTTGCTACCTCTTGAGCATGCGTTGGTTTTCCTTTGAAGAGGAAAGGGTTATGCAGCAAAAGTAGCGTAAGTATTTCCCTCAGTTTTTGAGAACAAAGGTATCAATCCAGTAGGAGGTTACACACAAATCGCCTCGTACCTACACAAACAAATAAGAACCTTGCAACCAACGCGATAAAGGGGTTGTCAATCCCTTCACGACCACTTGCAAAAGTGAGATCTGATAGAGATAATAAGATAATTATTTTTGATATTTTTATGATATAGATTGGAAAGTAAAGATTGCAAAATAAAAGATGGAAGGAATAGTAAATTGATAGGAAAATAATATGATGGAAGATAAGACCCGGGGGCCATAGGTTTCACTAGTGTCTTCTCTCAAGATAGCATAATTTACGGTGGGTGAACGAATTACTGTCGAGCAATTGATAGAAAAGCGCATAGTTATGAGAATATCTAGGCATGATCATGTATATAGGCACCACATCCGCGACAAGTAGACCGAAACGATTCTGCATCTACTACTATTACTCCACACATCGACCGCTATCCAGCATGCATCTAGAGTATTAAGTTCATAAGAACAGAGTAACGCATTAGGCAAGATGACATGATGTAGAGGGATAAACTCATGCAATATGATACAAACCCCATCTTTTTATCCTCGATGGCAACAATACAATACGTGCCTTGCTGCCCCTGCTGTCACTGGGAAAGGACACCGCAAGATTGAACCCAAAGCTAAGCACTTCTCCCATTGCAAGAAAGATCAATCTAGTAGGCCAAACCAAACTGATGATTCGAAGAGACTTGCAAAGATAACAGTGCCGCCTAACGTCTTTCTTGACGTCTTGCATAACCGTCGGTCAAATTACCTATAGAGGAGGATTTGGCTATTCCTGACCCGGAAGCATAGTTGGTGGCGGCTCTTCATGTAATTCCTGATTGGATAGTTCCATATTTGGCTTATATGACCCGAGGCGAGTTACCTGAGGATGAAACTTTGGCCCGGCAAATAACTCGGCGGTCCAAGTCAATGACTATTGTCAATGGGGAGCTACATCATCGCAGTGTTACAGGGGCGTTTCAACATTGTGTTCCACCTGAAGAAGGTTGTGAGGTTCTACGCGAGATTCAAGAAGGAGATTGTGGCCATCATGCTGGCTCTAAGTCTCTTGTGGCCATGGCTTTTCGTCATGGATTTTATTGGTTGACGGCTCATGCTGATGCTGAGGATCTGGTCAGTAAATGTGATGGCTGTCAGAAATTTTCACGACGAGCCGATGTGCCGGCTCAAGAATTGAGGATGATTCCAATTACTTGGCCGTTTGCAGTCTGGGGGCTAGATATGGTTGGACCTTCCAAAAGGTCCAAGGATAAGAAAACACACCTCTTGGTGGCGGTTGACAAATTTACAAAGTGGGTTGAGGCAGAGCCGGTCAGTAAATGTGACTCGGCGATGGCGGTTCAATTCATTAAAAAGGTGATTTTCCGTTTTGGTTTTCTCCACAGTATCATAACTGATAATGGCACTAATCTATCCAAGAGGGCTATGAAAGAATTTAGTCAACATGAGCATATCCGGCTTGATGTATCATCAGTGGCTCACCCCCAGTCCAATGGTCAAGTCGACAGGGCCAATCAAGAGATCTTGAGGGGCATCAAGCCCCGGCTTATGGTCCCCTTAGAGAGGACGCAGGGTTGTTGGGTGGAGGAGTTACCTTCCGTGTTATGGAGCATTAATAACACCCCCAACAGATCTACGGGTTACACGCCTTTCTTCATGGTTTACAGAGCAGAGGTGGTTCTCCCTAGTGACATCCGTCACGACTCACCTCGTGTGGCGGCTTATGTTGAAGCTAACAATAAAGCACGTCAGGAAGCACTTGACCTGTTAGATGAGGAGCATGACATCGCGACAGCTCGTTTGGCGATTTACCAGCAGGATCTGCGCCGTTACCACAGCCACCAGGCTAAAACCAGAACTTTCCAAGAAGGCGATCTGGTGCTCCGGCTTATCCAGGATCAGACTAATATCCACAAGTTATCCCCACCTTGGGAAAGGCCCTTTGTGGTCAGCAAGAATTTTAACAATGGGTCATACTACCTTATCGATGTTCGAGACCACAAGGACTCACGCACGTCGGAGGAAGAGACCCGCTGGCCGTGGAATGTTGCTCATCTTCGGCCTTACTACACCGGAGCCACTGGCTCTTCTGATGTACAAAGTTTTTACAATGTATATATTATGATCAATATAATAAAGTCGGCATCCCTGCTAAAGTAGGGCATTTGTCGTTTACTTTCTTAAATAATGAGTCTTTGGTTGCTTGGGGGCTTCCGGCTTATGGGCGAAGCTACGATTACCCTTTGAACCGGCTTAAACGCCAATATAATAAAAAAACTTGGGGGCTTGCTACCTAGGTTAAAGGGACCAAAGAGAGTCTGTTGCAAAAGCACAACTCAAACATAGGTGCCCATTGAGCACAGCTCAAAAATATTGCTTGGGGGCTCTTTGTTCTAAAGGACAAGAGTTTTTTATGATCCTTGTAATAGGCTTAAAAGCCAGGCTTGGAAGCCAGGTGTATTCACCTAAAACCCCGGGTTATCCTGCTTTTTTAAGTTTGCCACTCCCCCCAGGTAATCCTGGAATGACCCGTCGTACTTTTGACAATTCAATCTTATGCAGACCCTGAACTTGTCAAAGTTAAAACGATGATTGGTTATGTGAGGTCCGGCTTATATGATTTGTATGAAGGTTTAACTCAGTGGCTGTGCGGCCCTTGAAAGCACTTGAGATTTAGGCTCGGCGGCCTATGAAAGCCTTGTTTTTCATTTGTTCTTATTCAACAAATTTTTTGAGGTTAATCCAGTGAGACTTATAATGCTTTATGATTACAAGTCACCAATGTTTATTAACCCGGCCTGGCTTTCGACTATAAGTCGCCAGTATGAGATAAGATAATATCCGGTGTTTATTAACCTGGCATGGCTTTGTTCATAAGCCGGCGATTTATGATAATTACCAGTGCTCAAATTTTGGGTTATCACCCTTACTACACTGGCTTGGTAAACCAACAGTGTGATCAAATATCACAGGTATGATATATTTTAAATTATGTATGGTTATAATTAAGGCCAGCCTTGGCTGTAAACTATTTTAGTTTCCCATGGCTTTATATTGGGCAATATGACCCGTAGAGCAGTAAACCGCCAGGACACTTTTAATCTGTTGTATGCAGGAACAGATTCAAAATTGCTAATATCATAAGCATATGTGGCATATCTTAACATGACGGATCGGCAGTGTCATGCAAATCAAATATGCACGATGGCATAGCAGATCAAGAGTTTAAGCTAGCCTATTACAAGGCGTTTGGTACCCAAAAGAATAATTGTTTTAACAAGTCTTGCAGAAAGCACATGTTCAGCCAGCCTCGGGTTTATGAATCTTGGCCTGGTTGACTTGAAGATTGTGGATCATCTAGTGCCGGTTCATCTTCCTCTTCTCTACTCAGTGGCTGGAAGTCAATGGTTGTCCAATCGATCCCAGTTAAGGCTTTGAATACAACTTCATCATTTATAAGTGTGGAGGGGTCAACATCAGGGGCATAAGTGTGCTTATGGATTGGAGGAGTAAGACTTGGAGTATCATACGTTGGCGCTTTAATTCTCTTATTGTTGGCATCATAAACCAACTTATAATATGAAAGATCGGTCTCCTCAGCCAGTTTACGCGCATTTCCCTCGTAATGGCTCTGAGGTCCTCAGTATTAAAGTCTGACCCATCCTCCTTTATGCTCGGGTAGCCGTTCGCCAAATCGGTCGGATCAAGATCAGATATCCACGCTTTGGCCCGAGTTAGTGCGGTAAAAGCACCCGCCCTTGCAGTTGATTTCTTTAGTTCTTCAAATCGTGCAGGCATCATCGACAGTCTTTCCAACGTCTCCTTGATGGGGGCGGTTTGTTATGGGAAGCTGTGCAGATGACCTGTTGTACGCCGATATATAATTGCTCTATAAGTGTATAGGCGGCTTTCAGTATTTTTCGCATATCTAAGCCAAGATGAACAACGCGAGTTCCTGCATCATCAAGAACGTCTGTAAACCGGCAGTTTGTTAGATAATACATGTTCAAAATTTATGAAGAAGCAATTTACCAAAAATGGCAGCAGTCATGGCATTTATTTGCTGTTTCAAGCCAGTCAGCTCTTCTGATACCGGATTAAGGGCCGTTTCAGCATCCTCAGCCCTCTGCAGTAGAGTTGACCTTTTTGTATCCCAAGCTGTCTGCTCGTTCTTGAAGCTTTCTTTCAGTTTTTTCATTGCTGCTAAGGCACTGGTCAGTTCATCCTTGGCCTTGGAAGTCTCTGATTGTTGAGATTTGATGTTTTCTTGAAGGTCGGCGATTTGGGATTCCTTCTTGATAAGCTCATCCTGCAAGAAACAAGCAATGTATGAGATGAAAGGGCAAAGTCGAAGTCCCAAGCACATAACAAGTAATATACTTGGCACTTGGGGGCTAATGTCTATTGCTTCTTATCAAAAATTTTACAAGTCCCAAGCTCAATACAAGTATTATTCTTGGCACTTGGGGGCTAATGCATATTTCCTCCAGTTAAAATTATGGTTTTTGCTTCAACTATCAGCTTGGTGGTCAACCGGTTTACAAAGGCCCTAAACAAGAATTTTGAGCCTTACAGCATAATTAGTCTGAACTTAACATATTTGTTAAGTCGACCCTTGGGGCTACACAGGCAAAATTGAAGAGTTGTTATTCTAAAAGTCCCGGTTCATCTTGAAAGTATAAACCGGCCCTTGGGGGCTACACAGGCAAAATTGAAGAGTTGTTATTCTAAACTTCCCGGTTCATCTTGAAAGTATAAACTGGCCCTTGGGGGCTACACCAGCAAAATGAGAGTATTGTTATTCTAAAGTTCTGGTTCATATTGACAGTATAAACCGGTCCTTCAGGGCTACTGGAGTTGATCTATATGGTTCTTGGAAGTTTAAAAAACATTCTATTCTTTTATGTCCAATAAACTTGGCAGCTAAGGGAAGTATATTCATACAAAGTTAATAGCATTTACCTCAGATCGTTCCTTCATCATATTCAGTAAACCGGCTTCATAGTCATGGCTTGTGTACAGACGGTTTAAGAACCCAGAATGAATATCTTGGGTGCTAAGGTGGGCATAGCTCTCCAAGTCTACTTTCCACTTGCTTTTGTCAACAACAGAAAATTTCTTCTTTGGCGCTATGTTTTGACAGAGCAGTGGGGTTGCCCGGTGCTGTATAACTAACACCAATGACTACAACATCGTCAGTCTTGTCATCAGCAACTTTAGTTGGGCTTGGCGGTTTATCAGCATTGCTTGTCAGGTCAGTTTCCATAAGCTCAGCAAAGACTGCATGGTCTTGTGGTGGTGGATCATCAGGAGTTTTTTCAGCATTTGGATTAGAAGGTTCCGGGGTCCTTTCCGGTTCAGATGGATTGGGATCATCAACCGTATTATTCAGTTTGGCATTTTTGCTGGGTCTCGCCTTGGCTCTGAAAATAAGACGTAAATAACAGGTTAGCATAATGATCAAGCATAAGATATGAGGGGTCAATTAAATATGCTCACCCAGGAACAGTTTTGAGGGTTGGAATTTGTGTTCCTGTTGACTCGCCAGAGGAAGAATGAATAGTTGCCTGGTAGTTTGAATCAGACGGATTAAGAGGTTGTCGGAAATAACCCGCCTTGGGATAAAATGTGTCCGAAGTATAAGAGACCTCTGGGCGGCATTTGCGAACCGGCGTATTCAGTAAATTGGAAGAAGTGATCACATTGCCGCTATGCCGGGTTGTGCGGCGAGCTTTGTATTGTTGTTTCTTCAATAGAAATTTTGGGTCCAAGTAAGATAGAGGGTGAGAAAATCTTACTTTCCGGATTGCCTGTCGGGTTTTCTGTGTGGGCAGAGGTTCTGAGCCGGATGAAAGAATAATTACCTCTGCGTCACTTGCACGGCTAGCTTCAGCATCGTCCTGATAACAATTATTATCAATGAGATGTATGAAAAAGGAGCCAAGTGAATCAAGTTCTACCTCTGACTCCGGATTATCATTATCATCATCAATGTTTAACTCGGCAGACTCGACGGTTTTCCTCTTGGTGGGCATCTTGTTGGCCTTGGTCTTGGCACGAGCTATTTTGGCCGGTTTATCCTGCGGTTTCCTCTTCCAGAATGGATCATCACCCTATTAAAGATTGAAAAGATAATAAGGGAGTATTAAGAATATGGATTAAGCAGGAGTTGGTCAATTCTTATAGCTGACGGTTTATTTAAAGCGCAGAAAGGACAAACCCCTGTTTTGCTACACTCGGCCACCGGTTTATTCAACATTTTCTTGGCGGCTTCAGTAATTTCAGCATCAGTCAGCTGAATATCAATGTGGCGTTGAGGGTCTTTCACGTCCCCTGTGTATTCACACATTAAACCGGGGCGACAGCTTAAAGGCAAAATACTCCAAGACACCCAGCAACGAACAAAATCAATGCTTGTTAAATCGTTTGCCACAAAGGCTCTGAGCTTTGGAAGCTGTGGTGCATACTTGGTCCTTTCCTTTGCACTGAGTCTTTGGGGGAGTGGATGTGTACTGGTAAGCCGGTGAGCACGGTAACCCGGCAGAGGATTCTTGCCAGCTGGAGATGTATCTTGGCAATAGAACCAAGTTTGATTTCAATCTTTGGGGTGGCTATGATGATTAGCGCGAGGGAAGCTGACATCTTTTCTTTTCTGAATTGAAACCCCGCCAAGTTTAGTATTGGGCCCGTCCACAAAGACGGTACGATGGTTTAAATAGTAGAAATCTCTGAAAAGTTCGATTGTGGGCCCCTCTTGTAGGTAAGCTTCACAGAACACTTGAATATTGCAAATATTGGATACGGAGTTAGGTCCAATATCTTGGGTGAAATTGGAGGAAATGAAGCACATCACGGAAATTTTTTCATCTGGGAGGGCTGAATCCTTGACTCAGATGGTCAACAAAAACGATCACTTCCCCATCCTTGGGTTCAGGAGGATTTTCTGGATCGGGAGCTCTCCAGTGGATGTCTTCCTTTTTGGCTAAAGCGCCAGTAGCAACACACCCGTTCAGCTCTTCTTCTGTAACCCAGGATTGAACCCAGTTACAGTAATAAAAGGACTTGGCCATTTATTCGATAACCTGAAAGAAGATTTGTGCCGGTTTAAGGTTCATGGTTAATTTGCTAAAGGTTAAGAGGTAGAAAGTGTTGAAGCATGCATAAGTGTTAAACCAGAGATTGACGTTATCAAGTTACAGAGATGAGCAATCGGCGGTTTAAGAGGGGACTAATGGTATCTGGCGGGTTATTATTTTCTGAGTTAAACTACCTACACAGATACTGAAAGTATAGATATGAAGATGGAAAATGGCTAAATGATGAAAAACAGGTTTCACAGATTGATATCACAATTTTGGATCTACCATGTGTTAGAAAATGAAAATATATTCAGACCTAAATATAGGTACTTGAACAGTTTATAAGGTCCATATTGGATTTTCTATTCAAAAGGAGATGTGATGCGTTGATGAGGAAAAAGGAACTATGGTGATTGCCGCACAGGAAAAATATCAAGTTTGAATTGGATATTCATGCTACAGTGAAGAACAAGTAAAGAACAACAACGGACTTCCATGAAACTTGTAAACCCTAATGAGATCTATAGAAGGGGAAGAGGAAGAACTTACCGAGGTTGCTGGAGCGGCAGAGGCGCGCGAGCGAGATCTAATCCGAACAGGCGGATGCAGCGGCCGTTGTTGGAGCAGAAGTGAAGGTCGACGGTGGTGACAGAGCTCGAGCACTAGGGTGTTGCAAGGTAGAATACAAGACGAAGAGGCACGGGGGAAAAAGTGAAAGAGACCCCAGGCCCTATTTATAAGCCGAATGGTTAAGTGGCAGGCGCGGGAATCGAGGAGCTCCAAATTGGATATGTGACAGGGCCGACGCCTCGATTCTTAAGGGTTCATTAAAAATGAGGATATATATATATATGATCATGGATTTGTATAAAATTAATGGCAGGTGACGTCATGGTGGGTTATAACGATCTCAGAAGATGACTTCACGGCGAGTTACAAGTTTTTGCGAAGGTAATGAAGAAGGAATTTTTCTAAGTGTTGAAGATTGACATGAACAAGTTCAAATCAACCTGGGGCCTAATGTTGGGGATATAGCTACTGAGTATAAACCGCTCAGGAGGGGTCGGGTTATACTCATGGTGATTTACCAGTATTGAAGCCCATGAAGACATAGAAAGATGGTGACTTACGAAGGAGGTTTATTAAGAAGGCCCTAAGCCCAAAGGCGAGTTAGGGCCCATAAATGTAAACCGCCATAAGTGTATGACTTGCATTGTAAGATATGGAAGAGTAGATACCAAGACGGACACGTTTATGAGCCGGCCGGGATTCTGTGAACCGTGGGGCGTCGACCTGTGTATATAAAGGGACGACCCGGCGGCGGCCTAGGGACAAGAAACAACAGATCAAGAGCTAGGCTAAGCGTATTCGCTCCCTGGTCATCGAAACCCTAGCAATACCACCTCAAACTGTATTAGGACTTTACCTTCACCGCAAGGGGCCAAACCAGTATAACTCCATGTGTTCTTTGTCCCGTTTAACCCCTTTAAGCTAATCTCGTTGCGATGGCTCCACGACTAAGGCCTCACACTAGGACATCTGCCGTGACAAACCCTCGACAAGTAGCGCAGGGTTAAACGCCTGAGTAGTAATGCGGGAACCCGCGCTACTGCTACAACGCTACAGCTAACTTGTTGTAGTAGTGCTACTCTACCCGCGCTACTACTAAGCATGTTAGCAGTAGTAGCGGCGTGGGCTCTACCCCGCGCTACTACTATTCATATGTTTTTCATTTCTTTTCTTTTTATACTATATTATACCTCGTTATACAAATTTTGATATAGTAGCAACGAAGGGATTCTTTATTTTATATTTTATTTACGATCATAACTCATTATGGATATAGTAGCAATGATATAATAACTCATCATGATCGTAATAACTCATCATCGTCATCACCATATACATATAAGAACTCATACATCATCATCACCATAACAACTCATAATCGTAGTCATATAGGAACTAACTCATCATTCTAGCACAATGTAGCACATAACTCCTCATCATCATCATGATAACAACTCATCGTCATAGTCATATAGGAGCTAACGCATCATTCTAGCACAATGTAGCACATAACTCATCATCATCATCATGATAATAACTCATCATCACAGTCATATAGGACCTAACTCATCATTCTGGCACCTAAGACCTGCTACTCTCTCAAAGGTAAAAAAGCATAAAATAGGTAAACCCTTGAATCTCCATTATGGATAATACAGATGAACCGGTCTCCCATTTGTGAGTTGTGCTTGATGTTGCCCCCAAGTAGTTCCCTGCAATCATTTAGAAATTTTCTCCAGTCTTTGATTGTGTGGACGTCATCTCTTTGATGAATCATGTATGCACTGCGGTGACACGTAGGCCAACTTGGCCGTAAGCTAATAATGTTCATGCCGCCTTTCATTTCCATAAGACGAGGCACACAATGCGCCGGGAGGCTCTGTTGAAGAACTTCAAAATAACATACTTAGCAAAATGTAATTTAGTTTCAGAAGAATATATGGAAATGATGCACTGGTGACATAATAGGAAAATGCTCCCAGCCGACTTGGGGGAACCCTAGACGCCAGCCGTCCAGCGCCGCCTTCGTCTCAGTCCCCTCCTTGCCGCCGCCGGAAGATGCGGCCAGGCTAACCCGTGCCGCGGACGCGGCGGCGGGGCGTACCCTGTTTTGCTCGGTGGTGGGAGGATGCGCCTTCCTCTGGCTCAGCGGCTGCGGTGTTCCGGTGACCTTGGCCACAGCTCCGACGGGTGGATTCTTGATCGCCCCTTGCGGCAGCAATGGCGGCTCATCCGGGTGTAGCGACGGCGGATCCTTGTGCGGGGCTGGACACCTAGATCTGACGCTGATCTGGCAGATTCATCATGTTCTAGACCACGTCGCGATGCTGCCCTCATCTGTCCATAATAACGCGGACAACTCCAGGGAAACCCTAGATCTTTTATGGATCGAGCGATGGCAGTGCATCTGCGCTGTAGTCCCTCTTGAGGGCATCGTTTGTGGAGTTTACTTCTCTTGTGGGGACTGGCAGCGGGGGCGAAAAGCCTGACGGTGCACCTGCCGACGAAAATCGTGCCGACTATGATCATGGCGGACGATGGCAGCGTCTCCGACGTCGTTTCCTTGTCAAGGCATCGTCATTGCAGTTTGCGTCATCATGCTCGGGATGCTCCGGGGGAAACCCTAGATCTAGGACTCATGGGTCGGACGATGACGGCACCTTCGGTGTCGTTCTCCCTCCTGGGGGCATCATTTTGGAGCAACTACCAACTGGAGGGGGCAAGAGGTGGAGCCGTGTTGCATCTTCAACATTGACGGCAGCGAGTCTTGGCGGCGTGGCATTGCAGGGTCTTGGGGACGGATGCATGATGATGGACACACGTAGGGTGGTGGAATTGTCTGGCGTCGTGGTGGCATCGATGACAGGCTTGGCAAGGTGGATGCTTCAGTACCTGCTCTGAAGATGGATCGGTGGAAGAAGGTGCGACGACCTCTGCAGTATGTGCGCACATGTTGCCAGCTGAGAGTGTGTCGGACCGGTGTGTGACCCACACCCGGCAATTCGGCTTGGTTGGGCCTCTGGCTTTAGATGTTGTGCTTTGGTGTGAGGTCCGGGTATGTGGCCCGGATAACCAACAGCCCTTCACCTAGTGGATAGGAATAGCGATATATGTCGTTAAGAGGATAGCTTCAGACATATCGATGTATTACTTTGTAAGGTATTGTTGAATAATAAATAAAATGGCTGCATGCATCATCCTGATGCCGTCGGGGGCCATCCTCCTTTAAAAAAACATCTTTGAAAAAAAAGCTTCCCTGAATTATATACAAATTTTGTTTTGACAAAAACAAAACAAGAGGTTATGGAAAAAAGGATTGACACAATTCAATTTAGAAGAACTTTAACCGGTGACTCTCTTGAATTATGGGAGCACATCAAAGAGGGATGTAGTTCCTTTGCCTTACTAACAGAAAAGATGAAATTAAATGACCCTAACTAAGAATGGGAGATACTCTGTTAAATATTTTTATAGACATTGGATTGAAAATGGAATTAAGTACATGTCAAACATGATGATATGGTTGCGTGTGTATACAAGGCGTGTACAGGAAGGAAGATCAACACGGCCGGAGGAGTAGTTAGTTAGCCAAGTCTTTTGTATCTTTATCTCCTCTTATCTCTAGTTTTCTTCCTTTGCAAGATGTATCTCTCTCAACAACATGTACGCGTATCTGGGCTCGCAACCCTTCTATTTAACACGCAACACATCGGCCAAGAAGGCTAAGACGTTTACCGCAAGTTGCACATGGTATCAGAACCTTCTTCTTCCACTAAACCCTAGCTAATCCATCTCCATCAAGTGCGCAGCCATGTCTTCCTCCTACGCCTCCTTCCAGTCGCCGCTCAGTGGTGGAGTCCCGGAGAAGCTCTCCCGCACCAACTACGTTCTGTGGCAGACCCAAATCATACCGCAGCTGCGGGGTGTCGGCGTCTTCCACTACGTCGACGGCATAGTGACTGAGCTAGTCAAGGTCCTCACCAGCAAGGACGCCGCCGGCAAGGAGACCACTGGGTCGAATCCCCTTCATCCACTTTGGGTGAGGGAGGACCAGCAGGTCCTCGGATATCTGCTCCAAAACCTCTCCAAGGAGGTGCTCGTCATGGTGACCACGATCACCACGGTGCGCGAACTCTGGATGGCACTGGCGAGCATGTTCTCGTCGCAGTCACTCAGCCGCGTCAACAACATTCATACAACGCTGATCAATGTGCAAAAGGGAAATCAATCGCTGACCTCCTTCTTCGCCGCCATGAGAGGTCTCGCCGATGAACTCGCCGTGGTGGGCAAACCCATACAGGACGACGAGCTCATGTCCTACATCATCCACGGGCTGGACCAAGGTTATCAGCCCCTTGTCTCTGCACTGGATGCTCACATCACCCCGGTAACTCTTGATGAACTTTTTTCCATGCTCAGTAACTTTGATCAACACATGGCACAGTACCAAGGCTTCGGTGGTGGCTTCAAACCGTCGGACAACTCTGTGTTCACAGGCTGCGGTGGTGGCTCTCGCTCGCGCCCATCTCCCCGTGGCAAGGGGAGGTTCGGCTCCAGTGGTGGTGGCTACTCCAACAACTCGCGCGGTGGTGGCCGCTCTGGAAACTCCAAAGGGCGTCGTGGTGGTGGCAGTGGCGGCTCCAACAGATCGCGCCCGGATTTGCCCCGCTGCCAAATCTGTGGCAAGCCTGGCCATACGGCGAAGTACTGTTGGTACCGCTACGAAGAAGATGATGGTGACTCCTCACAAGATGAAGAAAAAGTTGCCGCTGCGGCCGATGGCTCCTATGGAATTGACACAAACTGGTATGTTGACAGCGGCGCCACCAACCACATCACCAACAAACTCGAGAAAGGCACCATGAAGGAGAAATATCGTGGCAAGGATCAAATTCACACGGCCAGTGGTGAAGGTATGGGCATACGTCACATTGGCCACTCAATTTTTCATACCCCTAGTCGTAAAATTCATCTCAAAAGAATCTTGCATGTTCCTAGTGCTCATAAAAATCTTCTCTTCGTTCATAGAATTGCCATTAACAATCATGTTTTTCTTGAGTTTCATCCATATTTCTTTTTGATCAAGGATCAAGCCACGAGGAAAGTTCTCTATCGAGGTAGATGTGTTTGAGGGCTCTACCCGTTGATTCTGGAGTTTAGAAGATTCAATAAACAAGCTTGTGGTGCTATCAAGCTTTTGTCAACACGATGGAACAATCGTTTAGGACATGCCTCTTTTTCTTTGGTTGACAAACTGCTTAGGAAAAATAAGCTCCCGTTTGTTGGTGAGTGAAACATTGAAACTATTTGTCATTCATGTCAGTGTGCTAAAAGCCATCAATTACCGTACCCCATATCTACTAGTGTCTCCACCAAACCTTTGCAATTGATCTTTTCTGATGTGTGGGGGCCTGCCCCCTCCTCTGATAGGCATATCTCACCATGTATCATGCCCGCATGCTCACCAACAAAACGGGTCGGCCGAACGCAAGCATAGGCACATTGTCGAGGTTGGCTTGGCCCTCCTAGTCGGAGCCTCCATGCCCCTCAAGTTCTGGGATGAGGCTTTTCTTACAGCTGTTCATATTATCAACATGTTACCTAGCCGTGTCATCAACAATGAAACAACCACCTGGGTTTGTAAATGCACGTGCACCACTTCATGTGTGCAAGCTTGACAAGGCATTGTATGGACTGAAACAGGCCGCAAGAGCATGGTATTCTCGCCTCAGTAAAAAGATGCAAGCACTTGGTTTTGTTCCTTCAAAGTCTGACACCTCGTTATTTATCTATAACAAGTCAAGCATATCTGAGGGAGTCCTGGACTAGGGGGTGTCCGGATAGCCGAACTATCATCATCAGCCGGACTCCAAGACTATGAAGATACAAGATTGAAGACATCGTCCCGTGTCCGGATGGGACTTTCCTTGGCGTGGAAGGCAAGCTTGGCGATACGGATATGTAGATCTCCTACCATTGTAACCGACTCTGTGTAACCCTAGCCCTCTCCGGTGTCTATATAAACCGGATGGCTTTAGTCCATAGGACGAACAACAATGATACCATAGGCTAGCTTCTAGGGTTAGCCTCCTTGATCTCGTGGTAGATCTACTCTTGTAATACCCACATCATCAATATCAATCAAGCAGGACGTAGGGTTTTACCTCCATCAAGAGGGCCCGAACCTGGGTAAAACATCGTGTCCCTTGTCTCCTATTACCATCCGCCTAGACGCACAGTTCGGGACCCCCTACCCGATATCCGCCGGTTTTGACACTGACAATACCATATTTGTTCTCATATATGTTGATGATATAATTGTGACAAGCTCATCTGATGAAGCAATAACAACACTGTTGAAGGATTTGAGTGCAGAATTTGCTCTCAAGGATCTAGGAGATCTACATTATTTTCTTGGTATTGAGGTCAAGCAACACAAGGATGGTCCTCACCTCTCTCAAGAAAAGTATGCAACAGACTTAGTAAAAAAGGCTGGTTTGCAAAGCTGTAAGCCTGCACCCACTCCTTTATCTAGCACAGAAAAATTGTCTCTTACTGAAGGAGAGCTCCTGAGTTCAGAAAATGGTACAAAATACAAAAGTCTGGTAGGTGACTTCAGTACTTAACACTGACCAGACCAGACATTTCCTTTGCTGTTAACAAAGTATGTCACTTTCTTCATGCACCTACCACTGTTCACATGACTGCTGCAAAACGTATAGTAAGATATGTGAAAAATACATTGAGCATTGGCCTAAATTTCAGCAAGTCATCCTCTACACTTATTAGTGCCTTCTCTGACTCAGATTGGGCCGGGTGTCTAGATGACAGACGCTCAACTGGTGGCTTTGCAGTATTCTTTGGACCTAATTTGATATCTTGGAGTGCAAGGAAGCAAGCTACAGTTTCAAGATCCAGTACAGAAGCAGAATACAAAGCATTGGCAAATGCAACAGCAGAGATCATATGGGTGCAGCCAATTTTAAAGGAACTAGGTATGAAAAGTACTAGAGCTCCATGTTTGTGGTATGACAATCTAGGTGCTACCTATTTATCAGCAAATCCAGTCTTCCATGCCAGAACTAAACACATTGAGATAGATTTTCATTTTGTTCGAGAAAGAGTTGCAAATAAACTTTTGGATATTCGGTCTATTCACTCTCAAGACCAAGTTGCAGATGGTTTCACCAAAGCTCTACCCACAAGAAGTTTTGAAGACTTCAAACATAATCTCAACTTGATGAAGTTGTGATTAAGGGAGCGTGTCAAACATGATGATATGGTTGCGTGTGTATACAAGGCGTGTACAGGAAGGAAGATCAACACCGCCGGAGGAGTAGTTAGTTAGCCAAGTCTTTTGTATCTTTATCTCCTCTTATCTCTAGTTTTCTTCCTTTGCAAGATGTATCTCTCTCAACAACCTGTACACGTATCTGGGCTCGCAACCCTTCTATTTAACACGCAACACGTCGGCCAGGAAGGCTAAGACGTTTACCACAAGTCGCACAGTACCCACACCTGTTTTATGTGGAAAGTTAAAATTCCTCCTAGAGTGAAAGTGTTCATGTGGTTGGCTCTTAGAAATAGCATTTTTACAAAAGATAATCTACTGTGGAGAGGGTGGAAAGGCGACAAAAAATGTCCCTTTTGTGGACATGGTGAAACTATTAATCACCTTTTCTTCACTTTCTCAATGGCCCGTCTACTATGGAGTGTTTTAAAATGTGCTTTTAATTTGTCAGACATCCCTGACAACATAGATTCTGTGGTAGGATCTTGGGTTATGAAATTTGGTAAGTAAGAGAGAGGTCTAGTGATGGTGGGTATTCTGCCATATGCTGGACCCTTTGGAAATTCCGTAATGGTATGATTTTTGATAATAACAAGATGGATGATCCTTGTACCCTAGCTAATCTTTTTCTGAAATGGCTTCATGATTTGAATATTTTGCAAAAAAACCATGGAAGAAGTGAGCTAATGGCGGCAGGAGTAATACGGGTTGGAAGAGTTGCAGAGGACGTATTCATGGCAGCTCATGGTTTGCGTTTGGGTGTGAGAAGAATTACAACGGGATGAACTTGCTGGTGTTCTGCACTCTGGAGGCTGACTTCGTTCTGGAGCACACACCTGCGATGCGCCTCTTCTTTTGATGTCTCTCCTTTTGCTCATTTGTTTAGCTTTGTCACGATGGGCATGATTTAGCTTTGCAGCCGGACAGTGCCCTGGAGGCCGCACACGAGTCCGCTCTGACCCTCAATTTGGAGCCGGCTGCGTAGATCGAGGACGGGTGGCTAGACACCGCCTCGGGGGCTGCAACCTCTACGACGATGGAGCCGAATACTGACCTTGTCCCTCGTGAAGCTTGTGACTCCGAGGTGCCGGACTCCTCGCCGGACTCTGAACCTCCCGCGCCCCCTCCAATCGAATCCGATTGGGCGCCGATCATGGAGTTCATCACTGCGGACACCTTTCAACACTCACCTTTCGGCGACATCTTGAGTTTGCTAAAGTATCTCTCATTATCAGGAGAGCCCTGGCCGGACTGCGGTCAGGACGGTTGGGATGCGGACGACGAAGAAATTCAAAGCCCACCCACCACCCACTTAGTAGCCACTGTCGACGATCTAACCGACATGCTTGACTTCGACTCCAAAGACATCGAAGGTATGGACGATGATGCCGGAGACGACCAAGAACTAGCACCTACTGGGCACTGGAAAGCCACCCCAACTCACGACATATACATGGTGGATATACCAAAAGGAAGTGATAATGAGGAACAATGGGACGTGGCGAAGGACAACTCCCCCAACAAACAACCAAAACAGCGACGCAAGCGCCGCCCGAAGTCCCGCCTCGATAACAACGGCACCCATACTGACCCAGCCTTAGAGCAGGGTGAAGCAGTGGACGACGAACATGCCACCAAGCAACCATCCGAACAGGATGGATTGGACAAGCAACCCATCCCCGGCGAAAACAACAGTCCAGACAATCTCACGCCAGACACATCGCCGGAGCATAAGAACCTTCATAAAAGGCTTGTCGCCACTGCAAGAAGTTTGAAGAAGCAAAAGCGGAAGCTCAAAACAGCAGAGGACGCACTTAGAATGAGATGGAGCAAAGTACTCAATACCGCAGATAAATACGGCAATAGTCACCAGGCAAAGAGCTATCTGAAGCGCAAGCTGTTGCCCGAATTTGACGAGGAGGCCGTAGAGCCCCCACAGTCAAAAAAGAAAGAGGCCGCCTGGCCGGATAGACGACCAGAGGACAGGCTAAGAGCGGCAAGGGGCGCCGCACACAAGCCGGCACACGATCCACATAAAGATCCTCGCAAAAAAGATGGCCCGGTCAGGTCCATCTATGGGCCAAAAAAGAAGACTCCAAGGAGCAACACAACCCGCCGAGTGTTTGAAGACAACGGCACACCTAAATACAGGGGCGCTGCACACCCACTATGTTTCACCGATGAGGTACTGGACCATGAATTTCTAGCGGGATTCAAACCCGTCAACATAGAGGCATATGACGGAACAACAGACCCCAGAGTCTGGATTGAGGATTATATCCTACACATACATATGGCCAGAGGAGATGATCTCCATGCCATAAAATACCTACCCCTCAAGCTCAAAGGGCCAGCTCGGCATTGGCTCAAAAGCCTCCCAGAAAATACCATTGGAAGTTGGGAAGAGCTCGAGGATGCGTTCCGAGCAAATTTTCAGGGGACTTATGTCCGCCCTCCGGATGCAGACGATTTAAGTCACATAATCAACAGCCCGGAGAGTCAGCACGCAAATTCTGGAACAGGTTCCTCACCAAAAAGAACCAAATAGTCGACTGTCCGGACGCCAAAGCCTTAGCAGCCTTTAAGCATAACGTCCGAGACGAATGGCTCGCCAAACACCTCGGCCAGGAAAAACCAAGAACAATGGCCGCACTAACAAGCCTCATGACCCACTTTTGCGCGGGGGAAGATAGCTGGCTGGCAAGATGCAGCACCAGCGACCCGAGTACATCTGAGGTCAGGGATGGAAATGGAAAATCATGACGCAGAAAAGATCAGCGCCAGAATAAGGAAAATTGCCCAAATAGCACGGCGGTAAACGCCGGGTTCAAAAGCTCTCAGCCGAATAATAAAACACTGCCTCTTAAGGACAACAGTGATGAGCTATCCAACCTAAATAAAATCTTGGATAGGATATGTCAAATCCATAGTACCCCCGGGAAGCCTGCAAACCATACCCACAGAGATTGTTGGGTCTTCAAGCAGTCCGGCCGACTTAACGCCGAACACAAGGGGCTCGACACACCAAGCGAAGACGACGAACCCCACAAGCAGCACGCCGAAAAATAGAAGACTTTCCCACTAGAAGTCAAAACAGTGAAGTCACTTCATGTGATAACAAGGAAAAATAGTGTGGCACCTGCTAAAACACGCACCGCACGGTCCACCCCGGCAGAATCCCGAAATTGAATGTTTAACCCAATTACTTTCGACCATCAGGATTACTCCAGAAGTGTTCGAAACGCAGGAGGGACTGCTTTGGTATTGGATCCCATAATCAATGGACTACAATTCACACAAGTCCTAATGAATGGCGGCAGTGATATAAACCTGCTATACCAGGACACCATCCGCAGAATGGGGATAGACCCTACCAAAATTCGCCGTAGCAGCACTTCCTTCAAAGGAGTGACGCCAGGCCTTTACGCCAATTGTACAGGCTCTATACTACTAGAGGTTGTGTTCAGTTCATCCGACAACCTCCGTCGCGAAAAGCTCATTTTCCATATCGCCCCATTCAAAAGTAGCCATCAAGCACTACTGGGACGTGAAGCTTTCGCCCGCTTTAACGCAATACCGCATTACGCGTCTCTTACGCTTAAAATGCCCGGTCCACGCGGCATAATCTCATTAAAGGGTAACTCCGAGTGTTCCTCGACCACGGAAAACGTGAGACTGCCTTGACAGCCACACACTAATCCAACCTTGCTGGTCAAAGCCCCTAAACACAGGTCATTCAGACCTCGGACACGGTTAGGCGAGTCCGACGTAAATAAACAAGGGGCTTCCCAGCCGCATACCTCTTTACTAGGGGCTGCACGTATAAACGATGAGAGCCAATAAAGCTCAACTTTATTCATCTTCCAAATCATACTTTATTTTAAATACATCTTTTGCACGATATTTTTTCCAAACTAAGTTCTTCTCTTTTACAGGTGAAGCACGTGCTACACCCGTCCAGGATACAGCACAATGGAGACACAAGCGCAGACGTGCAACAGGGACCTGTTGCAAGGATTCTTTTCAGATTAAGACCCTGTGTAAACCTTTCTTACTGTCTCTTGTTGATACACATCCCTCGGTTTCCTACCATAACCGAGGAGGAGGCTGGCGTTTTGGCATTGACCGCGTCAGAAGTTCTCGCCCGTACCTAGACACTAGGGGCCACTACAAGAAATATGTCAACTTATGACCACCACTATTGGTCACTGAAAGGTCACAAATTTCCATTTATGACCTTTTTGTGACCAAAAACAGAAGGTCAAAAGCTGGGCATCGTAAACTGACTATAACGACCTTTCTTCTGGAATGGTCAAAGACGTTTACAACCAAAATATTCCTACTGTGGCGTTTTGGTCACTAGCAACCTCCCCAGGCCACGTAGGCATCCAGCGTGGCAAGCTGATGTGGCACAAGATTCAGCCCGGTCCGATTCG
Organism: Triticum timopheevii; assembly: GCA_963921465.1. Taxonomy (NCBI): domain Eukaryota; kingdom Viridiplantae; phylum Streptophyta; class Magnoliopsida; order Poales; family Poaceae; genus Triticum; species Triticum timopheevii. Next base: position 595,230,248 of record OY997266.1, on the reverse strand, counting down.
GTTCTCTACATGGGCCTAGCCCATTAATTCAGCCTTTTAATATATTTTTTTCTGTAAGTTACACGGGCCAAGCCCATTTCAGCCTTTTATTTATTTCTGGGCCGGGTCTTTTAACATTGTTTGGGACATTATATTTTGGAGCTAGTCCCACTTGTCATCTTCTCACACACTGGGCCCACTTGACAAAAAATTCAAAACTGCTTAGATTATTTTCATAAGTGAATCCCACAAGTTAGGTTTCCATTCCACGCGTTTTCAAATCACGTACATAATCAATATTTCAAACAGAACAATACAAATGTAGTTCATCAAATAAAACTAACTAAGTCTACTACAATCTGTACATAGTTATTACAACCCAGATATGCCTACTATTACAATATTACAATATTTACATTCTATTACAATCAAATAGAAGAGACGACTCTTTGTTGAGTAGAGCTATATGGTTTCGAACTTCATTTTGTAGACCTGGAGGTCCTGAACACAAAGACAAACATCATTAGATATTAGAGTGTACACATGCTAGGTCTAGCATTGGTTAAAAATAACTAATAATCACATGACGAATCCATGCTATCCAGCATAAAGAACCTACCAGGGAGGCCTTGATATAAACAGGGGTACGTGTAAATATATGTGTTCACAGGCTTGAATACATCGCCAGGAACTGTAAGTACAGAACATGTAACATGGTGGCTACATAAATAGAACAAGATGTGGCATGCTTAAAAGTCCGAGCCCATGCTATGCCTATATATAATCAGGTGCAGCTTAAATATACGTGGGCACATACTGAAAGGAACAAGATAGCATGATGATATCCGATCAACTAGATTTGGGAGAAACCTGATCGAGCCAACACAAAAAAGAAATAGAGCAAGATTTGAGCTGTACCTGCAGTGTGTTACTTATGGTGGAACTGGAAGGAGACTTGCTCGGATTTAGTCAACACGAATTGTAAGTGTAAAGCAGATCATCTTGGCTGTTACACACGAAAAGAAAAGACAGTGTGTTTTTTAGACTGCACAGTCAACAACAACAACAAATGTACAGAATGTTTAGGTACACAAGCATGTGTAGCAAGCATTAAAAGTTCAATCTGTTTGGTAGAAGGAAAACTAGAGTTGAACTACCCAGCCTCATACATACATACATACATACAGGAGCAAAATTTGATTACACAAGAAGGTAGCTGGAGTGGTGGTGGACGAAATGAAAATCAACAGCCACGGCTCAGCGAGGAGAGGAGCTCAACATTGAAGTTTCACAAAACAGGAATTTCATTAATTTGAGAGTGGGTTTTAGTAGCTCAAGCTTAGTTAAGTTAAGCACTTAGTACTAAACAACAGCAACACTTGAACCATAACATGTCCAGAAAGGAAACAAAACATGAGACAAGTATTGATAGCAAGTCCACGAAGGACATCCGATGGTTTCAGCCACATCCTAATAAACCTGCAGCATTCTTTAGCACCTAATTATCAACAACAAATCAATGGCCAGATGAGCACCACCACAACAAATCAACACTAACACTTCGCCCAAGCAAGGAATCAGCTCACACACGCAAGATGATGATTGCATACATACAAATCATGTGCTGGCAGAAAAAATCCAAGTAGGAGCTCATCTTCTCTCTTTGTTTGGTAACTAACAACCTAAATAAAATAAAATAAAAACATGACTTGTTCATACAGATCCCTCTAAAATTCCTTGGCACAAGTGCATCACATATTCATCAACTTAGCAGCAGAAGTAGTGAGCACATGAAGAGGGGGAGGGAGATGGAGGAGCTACCTGCCGTGGTCGCAATGGAAGCAGAGGAGCAGACCACTCTTCCCCCCCCCCTGAAGCAGGACAGGGCTGCCGGCTGGGTGCGCCCCTACTCCTCGAGCAGGAGACCCCCTTCCCTTGATGCTGCTTGGCGTGCCGCATCACTAGTCACCCTGCACACAGCAAGTTTCAGATGTTCAGAACAGATCAACATGTTGAGTAGTTACGAAATCATGAGAAAGAAGTGGGAGGGTGGATCATGATGGTCTCACCTCGTTACCGTCGTCCTCATCCAACCCCGGCGACCAAGTACACATCCAAGCCAGTTCACGAATCCATGGGTGTTAGCTTGCCTACCAGCTCCAGCATTGTGCCCCTGGATGCCACAAAAACAACCTGACTTATAGGCATAGATAGAGAAGACCAAAAGCGAAACAACACACTAATGCTACAGTGCCTCGGGGTATAATTTTAATATAGCCAGCAACACTTAAAAGAAATAATATCTATAGATGATTCCATACAAAGTAGAATAGTTGTACCTGGCAATGCACACTAGCTAACAAAATGTCCACAATAAATATTTTGGCTAAACTACTTTCCTTGAGAGCTTTACAAATTACAACAATGATTCATCTCACTATTTCCAGAGGTTGCAAGGAATCTACCTAACCCCTGTTGCGTGGAACTAAACCCCGAGCTCCTTCCTTATTTAACAACCTGAAGTATGCATGCTGCAGATTTGTACAATTTCTAGATTAAACAAACTCCTTGTGTACCTTAACGGATTAATTAACAGTCCATTCATGTGCTCAAATTCCAGGAAACTTAATCCATATTTCCATGCTAGTAATGCGTAGGTGTTCCACATCAGAAACCTACAGAAGTGCATGAGTTCTACAGATGTATCCACTACATGAACAATCACCATCGATCACTAGTCATGCACAGAGCACAGTTCTACTGATGTGGACATGCTTTCACATCAGAATTCAGAAACATCAAAGGAGCAGAGCACAGATCACGTTGCATCAGAATTCAGCCACCTTGCCTTCCACCTTTGTTGTCTAATTCAAAACAAAATCACAGAGTAATCAAGAAGCACAAGATTCAGGCTATACCTTGTCCTTGCCGGAGCTGATTATCTTTCTCAAGATCGTCTTCTTGGCCTTCGGCAATCCAGCCTACTCGACAGAAACCAAGAAACACTTAGTCGAACTCGAATAACTCGAAAGGGAACACATCAGGTTGTGACATCTCAAGCGCAAGAGACGCGCCATTACCTACTCCCCGGCGCGCGCAGCAGCGGAGCTCGATCCCCCGGCTTCGAATATTTGGCTCCCGGTCTGCACATCGACGGGCGGAGCAGAGGGAGGCGGTGGCGAGGAGATCGATTCGCCGGCTTTGCGGCTTCCGCCCCCGGCCTGGTCATCGACGGGCGGAGGAGAGTGAGGTGGTGACGACGAGACACCGAAGCCCGCCTACGCTGCCCCAAAGCTAGGCGCCCCAGTGAGGGAGGCGGCACTGGCGTCATCGCGTTGCCCGTGCACACCGCGGCGTTGGGGACGCTATTGGGGACGGCGACGCCGAGGGCTGAGAGGTCGAGGGTGTCCTTGCCGTCGCTCATGGCCACTGGAGCCTCGGGCTCCTTCCTCCTGCGTGGGCGACGGGGTAGGGGTTAGGCCTGAGTAGGGGCGGCGAGGTTGGTCGAGGACGAGAGAGACGAGGGGAGAGTGAGGGCAGCGGCGGAGGTGGGTGGCGGCGAGGTTCTGAGGGGGGCGAGGGGTGAGTGGCGGCGACGAGGGGGACGAGGGGGATCTGCATCGGGGGAGAGGGGAGAGGATCTGAGGGGGGAGGGAGAGAAAGAAAGAAAGAATGGAGGCGGGGGGATGGGTGGAAAATGTCCATGAGGACAGACCTAGGGTTTTGGCTCGGGTAGGTTTGGGCCGTTGGATCCGGAAGCATCCGACGGTGGTTGATGCGTGATCCGCGTGATATGCTCATGGTCCAATCAGAACGCAGCAAACCATTTGATGACCTTATGACCATATAAATTGGTCGTGATCGATTCAAGATAAAAAAATTTATTCCATTTTTCAGTGCTCAAAATGAGTGTTTTTGTGAAAGTCCTATTAAATATTTGTTCAAATGATATCATATTTTGCACAAGTTTACATCATGGATTTGCAAACAATATTGACAAAGGGAGTTTTTATTTCCTTTGCACGAAAAATCAAATTTCCATTTTTCGAGTGCCCAAAATAAGTTTTTTTGTGAAGGTCCTATAATATATTTGTTGCAAAAATGTACCAAATCAATTTTATAAAATACTAGGCCATATATAATGCACAATTGACAAAATGGTTTGGTGAAAAAAGTTTTGATCCACCTTTGGTGAAAAAGACAAATTGCCGTCGATTCAGTTGGAAACGGGTCAAATTTGAACTGCAGCTGCCTCATATTTTGCTCTTTATTTTTTCCAAAAATCATTTCTAGGTAAATAAGTATCTATTTAATCAGAGAAACACCAAAAAAATTCCAAGATTCAACCACTAGATAGGAACGGTCAAGCCCGCCGTTTTGACCGCATTTTGAAACGGGCATAAAAAATTCAAAAAAATCAAAAAATTGGAAAACCTTCGCATTGTGTCATTATATGTGACCAAGTTTCCAGGAAAAATAATAAACTTGTAATACGGTAATTATTTTAAAAAAGTGTTCTCATAAATGAGCTATCATGCGTGAAGAATCATGGCTTTCAAGCAAAATGATCAATCTTATGGCCACATTCATGGCATAGTTTGTTCAAATGATCTCATATTGTGCACAAGGGTAAATCTTGGAATTCCAAACAATGTTGCCTAAGGAAGTTTTCATTTTCTTTGCACGGAAAAATTCATTTTTCATTTTTCGAGTGCCCAAAAGGAGGTTTTTTTGTGAAGGAACTACCAAATAATTGTTGCAAAAATGTACCAAATCAATTTTATAAAATACTAGGCCATATATAATGCACAATTGACAAAATGGTTTGGTGAAAAAAGTTTTGATCCACCTCTGGTGAAAAAGACAAATTGCCGTCGATTCAGTTGGAAACGAGTCAAATTTGAACTGCAGCTGCCTCATATTTTGCTCTTTATTTTTTCCAAAAATCATTTCTAGGTAAATAAGTATCTATTTAATCAGAGAAACACCAAAAAAAATTCCAAGATTCAACCACTAGATAGGAACGGTCAAGCCCGCCGTTTTGACCGCATTTTGAAACGGGCATAAAAAATTCAAAAAAAAAATCAAAAAATTGGAAAACCTTCGCATTGTGTCATCATATGTGAACAAGTTTCCAGGAAAAATAATAAAATTGTAATACGGTAATTATTTTAAAAAAGTGTTCTCAGAAACGACCTATCAAGTGTGAAGATTCATGGCTTTCAAGCCAAATGATCAATCTTATGGCCACATTCATGGCATAGTTTGTTCAAATGATCTCATATTGTGCACAAGGGTGCATATTGGAATGGCAAACAATGTTGCCTAAGGAAGTTTTCATTTTCGTTGGACGAAAAAACCATTTTCCATTTTTCGAGTGCCTGAAATGAGGTTTTTTTGTGAAGGAACTACCAAATAATTGTTGCAAAATTGGACCAAATAAATTTTATAAAATACTAGGCCATATTTAATACACAATTTACCAAATGGTTGGGTGTCAAAAATTTTGATCCACCTCTGGTGAAAAAGACAAATTCCCGCCGATTCAGCTGGAAGCGGGTCAAATTTGAACTGCAGCTGCCTCATAGTTTGCTATTTATTTTTTTCAAAAATCATTTCTAGGTACATAAGTATCTATTTAATCAGAGAAACACCAAAAAAATTCCAAGAAACAACTAGCTAGGAACGGTCATTCCCGTCGTTTTGACCGCATTTTGAAACGGGCATAAAAAATTCAAAAAAAATCAAAAAATTGGAAAACCTTCGCATTGTGTCATTATATGTGAACAAGTTTCCAGGAAAAATAATAAAATTGTAATACGGTAATTATTTTAAAAAAGTGTTCTCAGAAATGAGCTATCAAGTGTGAAGATTCATGGCTTTCAAGCCAAATGATCAATCTTATGGCCACATTCATGGCATAGTTTGTTCAAATTATCTCATATTGTGCACAAGGGTGCATATTGGAATGGCAAACAATGTTGCCTAAGGAAGTTTTCATTTTCGTTGGACGAAAAAACCATTTTCCATTTTTCGAGTGCCCGAAAGGAGGTTTTTTTGTGAAGGAACTACCAAATAATTGTTGCAAAATTGGACCAAATCATTTTTATAAAATACTAGGCCATATTTAATGCACAATTGACAAAATGGTCTACCGATTCAGTTGGAAGCGGGTAAAATTTGAACTGCAGCTGCCTCATAGTTTGCTATTTATTTTTTCCAAAAATCATTTCTAGTTACATAAGGACCTATTTAATCATAAATACATGGTTTGGTGGCGATACGTCGAGGTTTGGGCGGTGGCCGAGGGCCCCAACTCTAGAGCGCGTAAACTTGGATGCCCGCCGCTTGGTCACCGCGTGACCGTGGCGTTGCCATGTGTTCTGGGTGGCCTAGGCATGTCTAGTGGGTTGGGCACTCCCCAGGTTGGTGCTAGGAAGAAAATTACAACATAAGATTCTCACGAGGGGACCTATCGATGCTCAAACATGAATTAGCAGCCAAGTGTTTGATTAGCGGTATGGGAAATGTACATGGCTAATGGGCGTGAGTTTTGGCTGAGGATGATCAGTTACTAAGAAGACCGTTTTCACAAATTTTTAGCTCAAAAGGAGGAGCCTAGGTGGTACTTGCTTTGCAAACTACCACACTGGACATAACTACGAATGTTGAAGCTCGGCTCAAACTAATGAATGGATTGAGCTGGCATTTGGTGGAGGATGGTTATTTGGGCACAGGAAAGCACTGTAGAAAATGGATGCTATTTGGACATGCTAAAGTGGTACTTCCTTCACAAACTGTTGTTCTGAACAGAATAGGAAAATGAATATTTTTGAATTATTTTTGAACTAGGCAAGGAAAGTTTTTACATATTTGACAAAGATATGACCCAAAGAATTTATGAGATTTTTTGGGGAATTTTTGGAATTACAGAAATATAGGTTGCTTCACAACCTAGGGCAAAACTACCACATGGACATGACACATAGGCAAAACTGATGAGGTGGCGCCTAGTCATAGCAACCCACCACAATTTACAAGGCTATGACCATCTATATTGGTCGTTAACAACTAGAAATAAGGCAGCGGACTAGCGCTGTTTGCTTTATGACCATTTCGTGTAAGGAAATTATGACCTTTCTGACCAAAATGGTCGCAATGGTCTAGGGTTTGGAGCCCCTCGAACAGCTTTAGACCAATTGGTCTCAAATGGTCATAAATCTATGACCAATTCTTCCAGGGTCACTGACAGAAGGTCATAAGTTGACATATTTCTTGTAGTGGGCTTAGGGCACTGTTCTGCCCGGTATCATAAAGACCGAATACCTCAGGGAGTGTTCGGCGTCTCGAGTTAGGCCTTATATGCATCAGCTCTGAATCATGTCTTTGGTCAAATGTTGGGTTTGCCCGGCTCCTGTGTTTTGCTGCCTTACGTTCCGCTCCATCGGCTAACGCGGCACCAGGAGAACTACTGCGATTGTGCCCCGGTTCGGCCGGGCGAGCACCTCAGTAGAGAAAGCCGAAAACTGACTGTCATGATATAGCGAGAGACTGGTCAACCACTCGATCAACTACTGGAATGTTTAGAATTCCTCCGCTTTGACGAAGGACCGCTTCTCGGTCAGGCACATACGCGCCTCGAGTTCGGAGAGCGCGGTGCCTCTAGGGGCTATATAGTAGCCCCACCATCGAGCTCCTATGGCTAAGTGAAAGTGATAAAGCATTATAGTCTGGTTGCCTAGTTTGTTATGCTATCACCTCCTTCAAAGGACCAATACGTTGGATTAAGTGTGAAAAATCGCTTTTTTTTGCAAACACCCCCGCACCATGTGCGTGGGGGCTGAAGCCAAAGACTGCCATCTTTCAGGTTATCCATACATATACGGCCGCACAGGAGATAGATCAATACTTGAACGCACAAGTATAAAAAGTTGTTACATTATAAACATGATCTCAGAAATCATACATGTCATTTAAACATAACATCTTTTGAGCACTGCGACTCTATTAAACGAGCGCCCTGCAGGACTTCCTCAAAATAGTGCTCGGCGGGTAATCGGCTTTTGTCCGAACCCCGGGATGCAACATCGTTGGCATCCATCTCCGCCCAGTATGTCTTAACACGGACGAGAGCCATCCGTGCACCCTCTATGCATGCCGACCGCTTCATCGCCTCGATATACGACACCGCTCCAAGGAATTGCTGCATCAAGCCAAAATAACTCTCAGGCTTGGGCCTTTCTGGCCACAGATGAGCCACCACATCCGTCATGGCAAGTCCGGACAATCTATTTAGCTCAGCCCACTCAGCCAGCCGATCAGTCAACGGAAGTGGATGCTCCGGACTATGGAATTGAGACCAGAAAAGCTCTTCCATTTCGTGATCCTTCTGGCTTCGGAAGTGCACGACTGCGTCCGCCGCACTCCCCGCCAAATCCAGATAAGGATCCTCCGCACCACACAATTGGCCCAACTGAGCATACTTCAGATCCGTGAACTTCCTACGCAGCAGAAAGGGCTTTCCAGGCGCAATGTCTCTGGCCTGACGCAGTTCCTCCTTCATAGCCCACATCGCACTACGGGCATCCTTGGCTTCGGCGGCGGCTTTCTTCATAGCGGTCGGTATCATCTTTTAATTTCACGGCCATTCCGGCCATCTCCTCCCTGCTTCGGCAGTGAGCAGCCTTTTCGGCTTTTAGCTCTTCCGCTGCCTTCGAGGCAGCCGCATCACTTTTCTTGGCTTGCTCCTTGGCTCGAGCAAGCTCTGCTCGAAGGTCTTCCACAGCAGAGGCACCATCTGCATCAAGCATACAAATTGTAAGGAACGGGCATCAGCTCCCTTACTAGGTGACCGTGGAGCAACCACCTACCTTGTGACTCGTTAAGTTGTTTATTGACCAGCGCGATGTCCACATCCGCAACGTCGAGTTGCCGCTTCAGCTCGGCAACTCCATCAGTCTGGCTGGCCACCGAACGTTCCGCCACCTGCATAGGAAAAGCGACATTCTATAACTGAGATTATGATCCTCGGCATGCTGTCGCTTTCGACAACATACCAAGTCTCAGGGGCTACTATCTATACAGGGTGCACTCCATGTGCAAAACTGTCAAAAGGTATGTCATTTTTTGCATACCTCAAACCCCATCAGCAAACTTCCGACGGCCTCATGCAACCCGCTCTCGGCGGATGAGATCCTTTCAATCACCATACTCATTAATGTGCGGTGATATTCTGAGATAGACGCCCTCTTGAGCAAATCCTGCAGCTCCACCGGCCGTACTCCAGTGGGTGCCGAACTCCCCGGCCCCGCCGGACTCAGGGAGACCCTCCGTGACAACACCTCAGGGTCGTCCGCCCCGCCCAACGGGGCGGCAGATGGAGGCGTTTCGCTCTCCATCATCTCCAGACTAAGGTCCCCCGAAGATGAGCTCTGCTGAGATGGGCTGAGATCCGTACTACAAGGTGAAAACTTCGGTTACCCTTAGAATTAAAGTAGGGGTGTCCCCTATTACAAAATTCCTTCTTTTACTTACGGCTCGCTGGAGGGCTGATTCCTCTAGGGAGACTGTGCGGCCGGGGCTCTTCCCAGCACAGGACCTTCCGGTGCAGATTTCTTTCCCCGCTTTGAGGCCTTGGCCTCCGGGTCTTCGGAAGCGGTCCTCTTCTCCCCCTGGAGGGAGGGATTCTTGATTCCCCCCTTACTGAAAGCCTCCTTGGCAGAGGTGGTAGTTTCCCTGTGCCCCCCTTCGCCCTCCTTCGAAGGTGCAACCTCCAACATTTTGATTAACACGCGATCCGGCGTGGTCTCAGGGAGGGGGGGCGGACACCGTATCAGTTTTGCTTGCGCTATCCACTCCTGTCCAAGGGATAGCTGGTTAAAAGGCAAACCCATGATTAATAAATGGACAATGTGTCCGAACACAGGGCTACTTACTTGAGTATCCGGGTGATTGCAGCTTAGGCCAGCGTCCTCGGTCAAGCCCGGACGCATCTCTTGTGTTCCGAAGAACAGTTTGTACATCTCCACGGGTGTCAAACCCATGAAGTGTTGGAGAGCTCATGGCCCCTCCGGATTAAATTCCCACAGGCGGAGGGGGCGACGTTTGCAGGGCAGAAGGCGCCGAATCAGCATAACCTGTGCCACTACGACCAGATTGATCTCCCTTTCTTGGAGGTCTCGAATCCGGCCCTACAACAGGGGTACGTCTTTGGACGGCCCCCAGTCAAGCCCTTTGTTGACCCATGACGTCAGTCGTTGTGGAGGGCCCGGGCGAAAGGCGGGCGGCGGCCTCTGCCTGCTGCCCCTGGGAGCGGTGACATAGAACCACTCCTGTTGCCACAAGTCGAGCTCCTCCTGAAAAGAGCCCTCGGGCCATGGAGCATCAGCCCTCTTGCTTATAACCGCCCCGCCGCACTCTGCCTGACGCCCCTCAATCATCTTCGGCTCCACGTTGAAGATTTTGAGCCACAAGCCGAAGTGAGGGGTAGTGCGGAGGAAGGCTTCGCAGACGACAATGAATGATGAGATGTGGAGGATGGACTCCGGAGCCAAGTCATGGAATTCCAACCCATAGTAAAACATGAGCCCCCTCACGAAGGGATCCATCGGGAAGCCTAAACCCCGACGGAGGTGAGACACGAACACGACACTCTCACCGGGCTCGGGAGTAGGAATAACTTGCCCTCGGGCAGGCAACCTATGCGAAATCTCGTAGGTTAAGTACCTGGCGTCTCTCAGCTTTAGCACGTCCTCTTCCGTGATGGAGGAGGGCATCCACCGGCCTCGTAGGACGGAGCCGGACATTGTCAAAGGTCGAAAGTACCCGAATCTGGATCCCTGGGTGTTGGAACTCGGTGCGAGGGGCGGATTCGATTGAGGATTGAAGAAAAAGAACGGGCCTTGGTCTCATTATAAAGAGGGAGAATACCAAGAGCCGTCCCCGTGACCGTTTGGAACCCGCCTTCGATGGAGGGGGCGTGGCAACGGGCGCGGTTGGGTTACCCACGTCCGTATTGATGAGAATCCCGGAATAAGGGGAACACGATCTCTGCTTCGACAAGACGTGCCAAGGAAATTGCCTCGCTAAATGCGCGGAGGTGGTATAATAAAAACGATTCGAGTAAAGGCTTGGTTGTGGTGTGACGTCATGCCACGAAATACGTCAGCGGATTGAACTTGTGTAAATATTATTCTCTCTATGGTGGTATGTGGAATTTATTTTGTAGAGCCGGACACTATCCTGGTGTTCACAATCTTCTATAAATTATTCGGAGGAGGAACCCGCCCTGCAATGCCGAAGACAATATGCGCGCCGGACTCGTCGTCATTGAAGCCTGGTTCAGGGGCTACTGAGGGAGTCCTGGACTAGGGGGTGTCCGGATAGCCAAACTATCATCATCAGCCGGACTCCAAGACTATGAAGATACAAGATTGAAGACTTCGTCCCGTGTCTGGATGGGACTTTCCTTGGCATGGAAGGCAAGCTTGGCGATACGGATATGTAGATCTCCTACCATTGTAACCGACTCTGTGTAACCCTAGCCCTCTCTGGTGTCTATATAAACCGGATGGCTTTAGTCCATAGGATGAACAACAATCATACCATAGGCTAGCTTCTAGGGTTAGCCTCCTTGATCTCGTGGTAGATCTACTCTTGTAATACCCACATCACCAATATCAATCAAGCAGGACGTAGGGTTTTACCTCCATCAAGAGGGCCCGAACCTGGGTAAAACATCGTGTCCCTTGTCTCCTATTACCATCCGCCTAGACGCACAGTTCGGGACCCCTACCCGAGATCCGCCGGTTTTGACAACGACAATACCATATTTGTTCTCATATATGTTGATGATATAATTGTGACAAGCTCATCTGATGAAGCAATAACAGCACTGTTGAAGGATTTGAGTGCAGAATTTGCTCTCAAGGATCTAGGAGATCTACATTATTTTCTTGGTATTAAGGTCAAGCAACACAAGGATGGTCCTCACCTCTCTCAAGAAAAGTATGCAACAGACTTAGTAAAAAAGGCTGGTTTGCAAAGCTGTAAGCCTGCACCCACTCCTTTATCTAGCACAGAAAAATTGTCTCTTACTGAAGGAGAGCTCCTGAGTTCAGAAAATGGTACAAAATACAAAAGTCTGGTAGGTGACTTCAGTACTTAACACTGACCAGACCAGACATTTCCTTTGCTGTTAACAAAGTATGTCACTTTCTTCATGCACCTACCACTGTTCACATGACTGCTGCAAAACGTATAGTAAGATATGTGAAAAATACATTGAGCATTGGCCTAAATTTCAGCAAGTCATCCTCTACACTTATTAGTGCCTTCTCTGACTCAGATTGGGCCGGGTGTCTAGATGACAGACGCTCAACTGGTGGCTTTGCAGTATTCTTTGGACCTAATTTGATATCTTGGAGTGCAAGGAAGCAAGCTACAGTTTCAAGATCCAGTACAGAAGCAGAATACAAAGCATTGGCAAATGCAACAGCAGAGATCATATGGGTGCAGCCAATTTTAAAGGAACTAGGTATGAAAAGTACTAGAGCTCCATGTTTGTGGTGTGACAATCTAGGTGCTACCTATTTATCAGCAAATCCAGTCTTCCATGCCAGAACTAAACACATTGAGATAGATTTTCATTTTGTTCGAGAAAGAGTTGCAAATAAACTTTTGGATATTCAGTCTATTCACTCTCAAGACCAAGTTGCAGATGGTTTCACCAAAGCTCTACCCACAAGAAGTTTTGAAGACTTCAAACATAATCTCAACTTGATGAAGTTGTGATTAAGGGAGCGTGTCAAACATGATGATATGGTTGCGTGTGTATACAAGGCGTGTACAGGAAGGAAGATCAACACCGCCGGAGGAGTAGTTAGTTAGCCAAGTCTTTTGTATCTTTATCTCCTCTTATCTCTAGTTTTCTTCCTTTGCAAGATGTATCTCTCTCAACAACCTGTACACGTATCTGGGCTCGCAACCCTTCTATTTAACACGCAACACGTTGGCCAGGAAGGCTAAGACGTTTACCACAAGTCGCACAGTACCCACACCTGTTTTATGTGGAAAGTTAAAATTCCTCCTAGAGTGAAAGTGTTCATGTGGTTGGCTCTTAGAAATAGCATTTTTACAAAAGATAATCTACTGTGGAGAGGGTGGAAAGGCGACAAAAAATGTCCCTTTTGTGGACATGGTGAAACTATTAATCACCTTTTCTTCACTTTCTCAATGGCCCGTCTACTATGGAGTGTTTTAAAATGTGCTTTTAATTTGTCAGACATCCCTGACAACATAGATTCTGTGGTAGGATCTTGGGTTATGAAATTTGGTAAGGAAGAGAGAGGTCTAGTGATGGTGGGTATTCTGCCATATGCTGGACCCTTTGGAAATTCCGTAATGGTATGATTTTTGATAATAACAAGATGGATGATCCTTGTACCCTAGTTAATCTTTTTCTGAAATGGCTTCATGATTTGAATATTTTGCAAAAAAACCATGGAAGAAGTGAGCTAATGGCGGCAGGAGTAATACGGGTTGGAAGAGTTGCAGAGGACGTATTCATGGCAGCTCATGGTTGGCGTTTGGGTGTGAGAAGAATTACAACGGGATGAACTTGCTGGTGTTCTGCACTCTGGAGGCTGATTTCGTTCTGGAGCACACACCTGCGATGCGCCTCTTCTTTTGATGTCTCTCCTTTTGCTCATTTGCTTAGCGTTATGATGTAATATGGAAAATCTACCCCTTCGCTTTTAATACTTTGTTATGTTGGTTTCTGGTACTGGACCTATATATGAGCCCAGGCCTTGGGTCTTGAGTTTGCTGGAGAGAGAGTTGTGCGGAAGGGGGGGCTCCTTCTCTAGTTTCTCTGTAGTGGACTGGGATGCATAGTTAAGATGCTCTTTATTTTGCTCTTGTAAGACTTGGTGATTTCTAGTAATAAAAATCAGAGAGGGAAGCTCTCTTTTATCAAAAAAAAAATGGTTGCATGAACTCTGCTTCTCTTGGTTTCCTTTTGGGCTGAAGTGACTAATGGTGTGTTGATGCTAAAATTTCAAAGTAATTTTGCTCTGATTGGAAACATTTTCTCACTGAACCGAATCATGTGTCTATTTTCTTTGGCTGAGGAATTGATTGCTTTATTTTACTTATCTAGTGGTCTGCTTAGTACCAAATTGTTAGCTATCCCTATTTGTGTCACTATTTTGTGTACTGAAGAATTTACTTTGCCTTTTATCCTGTAAGTCTTCTGAAAATAGTCAGCATTTTGGGTGTTTTATGCTTCTAACCTTTGTTGAAGCTGACGACGAACAGATGCATATTTTCCTCTTTTCTGACGATGAACTGTTGCATCTGATTTTTAGAGGACCTTGGGGTACTGCTCATCAAATTAAATAATTCCATCATACGCAACTTCTCAAAGAAATGTTCTGTTATAATTGATTTTTCTTCATCAATCGGAATAATCTTGTAAGGTAGGCCTTATGGAGACTAGTAAGCTCACCATTTTAACGAGAATTGGACATGGTTATATTTGTCCCGTTCCAAGGAGTTGTAGTGTTCTCTTGAAAAAGACTGGTACTGCAACGCGCAACCTGAAAATCTTCCAGATTAATTGATCCAGTAGTGAGATACATGTGTTGATTGGACCATACTAAGGAGCAAATTAGTTCAAAAATGAGCATGTTAATGGAGATGTCAGGAAAGAGTAAGCTGAGAATTCCGAATAGTAGTTGGAACATCGACCCATGGGTGAGAGTTGCATGCACAGCCACTAGTTCTCACTTTACATTTATAAATTCTTCGCCTTAGGTATATATCTCTTCGAGGTCATTGTACCTACTCCCTCCGTTCGGAATTACTCGTCCAAGAAATGAATGTATCTAGATGTATTTTAGTTGTAGATACATCCATTTTTTTGACAAGTAATTCTGAACGGAGGGAGTAGTTACGTGACACTGATGTTATTTCAGTAACTGAATGAAGTAGTCAGGATCCCACTGTACTTTGTACCTTGTTGGTAAACAGGCATGTTGAATCAGGTATAGACTCATACTTCGCAAATCAATACCAACCAGAGTAGGAAAACGAAGAGTACCACTGCACGGTTTTCTCTTTTTCATAAGAGAAGAAAACTGAAAGTACTCGCTATAAGAAAACTTCTGAACTCCAAGGTTAATTAATCTAGAGGAGCAGCAGACACTTTGAGCTACTCCAATGGATCTTCTGATCAGCAGGTGCTCATGTGTTCTTGGTTCCAATTTAATGGGACCTGTGTTTCATCAGTTTGTTCTTTCACTTTCCAGCATTCATTGCCAGAAGCTTGCAACTGAAAGTTTCTTGTTCTTGTAGACCTCAAAGACAATTGCTGGGATGGTACGTACAATCTGATGCACTGAAAAGCAGAGGATGGAGCCAAGTGCTGCTCTGTACGGGCCCAGGTCGTGGTTTGCTTATCCCACCCTTCATCCAAGTGCACCTATTCAGTGTGATGTGTAGTCTAACTGAGAACCTCCCTCTTGTGATGTTTCAGAGTGAATAATCCCAAGTGGCCAAGTGTAATGCCCAGGTGGATCTCGATCTAGAATTTGGGGGTGAGGAAGGAGAGAGCAGAGTAGGTGAGAGGCTTGGAGAAGGGGAAAGAAGGACTCGATCAATACTCGCTGCCTCTCTCGTCTGGTGAGTCGTACATATGAAGCCGCCCCACTGGGCCACCCTTACAAGGCCGTAGCCCAATCACAAACCCACACACGCACTAAACCCAAGCCCAACAGTGGGTTGCAGGTTCAGATAACTGAACTGCACTTGTTAGTCCACTGCAGCTGCATTAGCAGCATCTGCAAGCGTGACATTGCCTCCCTCTTGCGATGTAGGCTCTTCCCAGATGCAAGCTGATGGATACCGATGGCGAAGGATGTCGTAGTCTTCCCAAGTTGTAGCTGATGGTGACATGTTTGCCCATTGAAATTGCAGTTGCACCACCGGGGCATCCCCTTTCTTCATCATGCGCCGCTGTAGGATTGCCACTGGTTCAGTTTGCTCTCCGGCGAGGTCCGGTACTCGTGGCATTTCAGAGAACACCGGAGTATAGTCAGGAGTAAACGGCTTCAATTGAGAGACGTGGAATACCGGGTGGATGCTGCTGTTTGGGGGAAGTTGCAGTCGATACGCCAGTGCGCCGATGCGTTCTGTCACCAAGAATGGACCGAAGAATAGGCGAGCTTCTTGCAGGGGCGATTGGCGACAGAGGACTGTGCATATGGCTACAGCTTGAGAAGGACCTGTTCGCCAACGTCGAAGGCTCATTCTGCTCGATGTCGATCTGCTTGTTTCTTGAATCGAGCTTGGGCATGCGCCAGCTGTGTGCGCAGCAGGTCCGTGTGTGCAGTCCAGTCCAGGTCGCCGGGGAGCACGGCGCTCAGGTGTGGTAAACCCCCCCAAATTGGGCTCTCTGCCGTACAACGCCTTGAAGGGAGAGCAATTCAGGGAAGCATGATGCGCCGAATTGTACCAGAACTCTGCCGCTGGTAGCCACTTGCCATTGTCGCGACATGTCGTGGACTGCACACCGCAATTACATCTCCAGGCACTGATTGACGCGCTCGGTTTGGCCGTCCGTCTGGGGGTGGTACGCGGTGGAGTAGAGTAGCTTGGTTCCAGCGGCGGCGAGCAATTTGTGCCACATCGCGCTCGTGAAGATCTTGTCGCGGTCGGAGACGATCAAATTGGGGACGCCATGGAGCTTGATGATGTGCTCCCAGAAGGCGCGAGCGACCTGATCGGCGGTGAAGGGATGACGAAGCGGCACGAAGTGCGCATACTTGGTCAGTCGATCGACGACGACCATGATTGCGTCGGAGCCTTCAGACTTCGTCAGCCCTTCCACGAAATCCATGGTCAGCTCCTGCCATGGTTCCATGGGAATTGGAAGGGGTTGGAGCTTGCCAGCAGGGTGCGTGTGCTCGTGCTTGGCATGTTGGCACACGACGCACTGCTGGACAAAATCTTCCACGGCACGCTTCAGTCCGGTCTAGGTGAACAGCTTGCGGACGCGGTGGTAGGTGGCCGTGGCGCCGGAGTGACCACCCACGACACTGTGATGGAGTGCAGCGATGAGTTTGGTATGCAACGCAGAGTTTGCGCCAATCCAGAGCCGGTCGCGCTGCCTGATGACGCTGTTCTGCAATGTGCGTCCTTGGTCGTCGGTGGTGGTGACCGCGAGCTTGGCCAGCAGCTCTTGCGCGTCATGATCCGTTTTGTAGGAGTTGGCCACCTCCATTGGGGCTGGCACAGAGAGAGAGCGTCGAGCGCGAGAAGATTGCCGACGTGGGACAGCGCATCCGCTGCTCCATTGTCGACGCCTTTCTTGTAGCGGAAGGAGAACTGTAGACCCACCAGCTTGGACATGGCTTTCCGCTGGAGGTCCGTAGCCAGCTGCTGATCTGTAAGCGCACACAAGCTCTTGTGGTCGGTGACAATCTCGAACGGGGTGCGCTGCAAGTATCGCCGCCACTTGTCGATCGCCATCATCACCGCCAAGAACTCCTTCTCATAGGTGGATAGCTTCTGATTCTTGACGCCAATGCCTTGCTGAGGTATGCGACGTGGTGGCCGTTCTATGTGAGCACCGCCCCCACGCCGGTGTCGCAAGCATCGGTCTCGATCACGAACAGCTTGGCGAAGTCGGGGAGTGCCAGCACGGGCGTGCTCACCATGGCTTGCTTTAGTAGCACGAATGCTTGCTGCGCTTTGTCGTTCCAGGCAAACCCTTTTTCGTCAGGAGGTGGGTCAGTGGCTTCGCTATGATGTCGTAGTTGGGGACGAATTTGCGGTAGTAGCCGATCAGGCCGAGGAAGCCGCGGAGCTCTGTGGCCGTTGTGGGCACGGGCCAGGCCTGCATGGCGCTGGTCTTGGTTGTTTCGGTTGCGACCCCGTCCTTGGAGATCACGTGCCCCAAGTACTCGATGCTGATTTGGGCAAACGAGCATTTGGATTCCTTGGCGAAAAGCTGGTGTTCACGGAGCAGTTGCAGCGTGAGCCGTAGGTGCTCCTCATGTTCCTGCAAGTCAGTGCTGAAGACAAGAATATCATCGAGAAATATGATGATAAACTTACAAATGTACCGCCCGAAGACAATGTTCATGAGGCACTGAAAAGTTGCAGGGGCGTTGCACAGACCGAAAGGCATCATTTGGAAATGGTAGTGCCCGTGGTGAGTTTTGAAAGCGGTCTGCTCTTCATCCTCCCTACGGATCTGATGATATCCCGCACGTAGATCGATCTTGGAGAAATAGGTGGCACCGGCCAGTTCGTCCAGCAGCTCGTCCACGACCGGCAGGAAATTTGTTCTTGATAGTTAAAGTATTCGGTCGTCTTAAATCAACACAAAATCTCCAGCTCCCGTCTTTTTTCTTGACCAACCAAACTGGTGCAGCGTAGGGGCTCATGCTATGTGCAATGACACCCGTTTTCAGCATGTCTTGCACCTGCTTCTCAATCTCGTCCTTCTGAGCAGGCGAGTAGCGGTATGGCTTTGTATTGATAGGAACAATGCCTGGTTCAAGGTGAATACCATGGTCATACTGACGACGAGGTGGTAACGTGGTGGGTTCGGCGAATACATCCGGGTATTCAGAAAACACTTTCTAAATATTTTGTGGAATTGGTTCTGGGACTGCCTTATCTGCCCGCTCAACTGTAACCAGTGTGCAGTCCAAATGTCGTTTGCCACTTCCATGTGATGAAGTTCATATGCATCTAATTCTGTGATCGGTGGAAGATCTGAGGTTCTGACGCCATGAAGGTGTACTGTCTTCCCTTCCGTTTGGAACGTGATCGTCTTCAGTTGCCAATGGCAATTCATGGGGCTGTGTGATGCTAACCAATCCATGCCGAGAACTCCATCATATGCTCCCAGTGGCAGTACCCTGAAATCTGTGTGAAACTTGTGTCCAGGCACCTGCCATCCTAGTTGCCAAACGATTTTGTTGCAGTGTAGTCGCTGCCCATTTACCACTCGAACTGACACCGGTGGTAAGGCCTCTATTTTTGCTGACACGCGCTACACAAAGGAGACGCTGATGAAACTGTGTGACCTGCCTAAGTCCACTAACAACAGTATGTACTGATCGCCCACTTGTGCGCGCAGGCGAATGGTAGATGGGGCTTCTTCTCCTGAAACTGCATGGTGCGAGATTGCACAACATTCAGGCTCGTTGGCGACAGGCGGGTCCAGGAGTTGCAAAGCATGCACGGTGTTGTCCGATAGAATCTCTCCAAAATCCCCTACTTCGATCATCAGAATTTGACCGGTGCGTTTGCACTGATGCTCACGTGAATACTTGTCTCCACAGCGGAAATATAGACCGTTGGCTCTTTTGAATTCTTTGAGTTGTTGTTCTCGAGCGTACTCGTCGCCTCCTGGACGAGGTTGCGCGGCTGCGCGAGCTTGCAGAGCTGCTGCGGTTGCCGTTGGAGGAGTTCGCCCCACTGGAATGATGCGGCTGCGTCGTGCTCTTTGTCTTTCCAGCTCTTCCTCTTGGATGCGTGCAAACACAGCAGCTCGGGTGATGCTGGTTGGGGCTTGTAATCTGACGCCCAACCGCAGTTCATCCTTCAGTCCCAACAGAAACTGGGATATGAAGAATTGGGTGCTCAGTGTTGGATCCAAGGACAGCAGATGATACATTGAGGTTTCGAACTGCTGACGGTACTCTTGAACACTGCCAGTCTGACGCAGTTGAATGATATGGTGCATCTGCGCTTCAAATTCTTTTGGGCCAAATTCTGCTTCGACAGCGGTTCTGAATGCTATCCATGATATAGCAGGGTGTGTCTGTCGATATGCTTGTAGCCACATCGCGGCGATTCCATCCATATACAGCCCCGCTGTTGTGACCCAATTGTGTTGTGGCACTCTGTATAGCTCGAAGTAGGAGGTGCACCTCTCGAGCCAGATGCGCGGCGCATCGCCGTTGAAACGGGGAAAATCATGCTTGGGCAGCTTGGTTTAGTGGTCGTTCCCGCGATGTTGCTCGTACGCGGTCGGCGAGTATTGGAGCAGGAGCGGGGGACCGTGGTTGACGAGGCGGGCAAACGGAAGCTGCGCGGTGCCCTCTGTGTAGAGAGGTGGAGGTGGTGGTGGTGGTGGTCGAGTCGTTGGTGGTGGAGGGGGCGACGCTTGACTGATGGATCCAGAGGCCGGCGTCGTTCCCGTCGCGGATGTGCCTGGGTCGAGCGGCGGAGGGGACTTGCGGGCCTCGTCCACATCGGCCTGCATCAAATCTATCTGCTTGGTCAGGTGCTTGAGCTCGTTGGAGACCTGATCGTTGTAGGCGACTTGGGCTTGGTGGCGCTCGTCCGCCGTCTTCTGACTGGCGTCGAGGCGACGGATGACGGACTCGAGCAGCGTTTGAAGCTTGTCCGTCGTCTCCGTCATCGCGTCCAGCACGCGGCGTGTCTGGGCGGAGGGCTTGGACGGCGCCGTGATCGTGCTCCGAACCGAGGCGAACCACGAGTAGGATTTTGAGCGAGCACGCCGGGCGGCTCGCACCTAGCTTGGTGGATGTTACCGCTCGATCTGGAGGATTAGCGAGCAGCGGCGGCCGATCGGAGAAAATTTTCTGAAGGATCTGTGGAGGCTCTGATTACCACTGTAATGCCCAGGCGGATCTCGATCTAGAATTTGTGGGTGAGGAAGGAGAGAGCAGAGTAGGTGAGAGGCTTGGAGAAGGGGAAAAAAGAACTCGATCAATCCTTGCTGCCTCTATCGTCTGGTGAGTCGTACATATGTAGCTGCCCCACTGGGCCACCCTTACAAGACCGTAGCCCAATCACAAACCCACACACGCACTAAACCCAAGCCCAACAGTGGGTTGCAGGTTCAGATAACTGAACTGCACTTGTTAGTCCGCTGCAGCTGCATTAGCAGCATCTACAGGCGTGACACCAAGTGCATCGTCGGCGCAAATCTGGCACCAGTCATCGATGCACTGGCTGTCGTGCAGCCGTATCATACTTGGTGAGACATGGACGTGGTTGGGGACAGCAGACACCACTATCATCTATTGACGCAAATGGACTGGACCGGGGTGAACCCACCTTTATACCCATGCATCCAGGATCATCTTTGCTTCGACAGTGCACAAACCTGCAATTTCTAGCGTGCTTATTCAGGTTCCGATGTCATCTGTGTTGTGGGCTTGTGGCAAGGTGATGTGGTCTGAGGAATTCAGCAGAGAACCATGTGGCGAATGGGCTGGCGGCTGCAGGAGAGCAACAGATACGGGTAGCGGCTGTGATCTCTGCACTGGTCACCTTTGCTGGCATGTTTGGTCTCCTTCTGAACCTCAGCAGATTTTTATTTGCAGCAAAAATCGTGCGTGATAAATGGTACACCACGACCTCTATTACTCTAGTCCTTCTTGGACACTTTCAGTTAGGGTACAGTCTTGCAACGGATCTTCCTTCTTAAGCCTTTTATTGGCAACTTGCAACAAGTACAGCATCTGCATGTGATTGTCTCTGTTTTTCCCTTTCAGATCCTGGCAACTCGTAACTTCCTGGCGTTCCGTTATCTTTGATAGTGGAATGTGGAGAAAGTGTTTGCCTTCGTATGGGAAGAAAAAACTGTAGTTTCTTGTTGTTCTTGTCAGATTCTAACACTGGTTCGTTCAATGAAAAGCGGATTTGAACCAATTTCTCGTCACTTTCACATACATAATGTAGAACTGATGCATGCATCTTACTAGAGACTAACCGAAAAAGGCTTTCGCCCCGCTTTATATATAAAGCCATAACCGTCAACAAGTCGATACAAACACACGCCACCCCAACACGCGCACACACCCAAGGCTAGATACATAGGCGCTGAGCGCAACTACACCACCCCTATCGCTACAAGAGCTACCAGGGTCCTCAACCGTGAACACCATCGCGAAGAGACGAAGCCGCACACGACGACTTGTGAGCTTCAAGGCAGCGCCTTCAAGAAGGTCACGACACCAGAGCGCCGCCACCGCCCGATCCGCGAATCAGGGTTTCCCCTGGAGCAACACAATGGGCAATGAGGACCGCG
This sequence comes from Triticum timopheevii, assembly GCA_963921465.1. NCBI lineage: Eukaryota > Viridiplantae > Streptophyta > Magnoliopsida > Poales > Poaceae > Triticum > Triticum timopheevii. The sequence continues at coordinate 595,208,191 of OY997266.1, read as the reverse complement.
GCGACGCCTTTAAGAAGGGAACGAACTCGCCGCCGCCAGCCTACACGAAGACAAAACAGGTTTTCAGCCTGGCCAACACTCACCGCCCCTGGCAAGGTACGGACGCCGCACCACCACCACCGATCGACGCACCCCAGTCACCATGCCGCCCACACGGCCATGGCCACCGGGCAGCACCTGAGCCACGGGCTCCGCCCACGAGCATCGTGCTCCCACCTCCAGAGCCGCCGCTCCGGAATCGAAGACCACCCCAACCCCTTCAACCTAAGCCACCGACACTGCAGTCGAAAAAGCACACCCTTTTGGCAAGAACGGAGACCAGCCGGCCAAAGCAGGGCAGGGGAAGCCATCGGCGGCTGCCGGCCGCGCCGCAGCCACCACGCTATTTCATGAACCGGGGCCAGGTCTCTGTCGCCACCTTTGGCAACAGCAAGACCCAGAGGAGCATCTCCAACGGCAGCCGAACGCGCGGCGCGCTAAAGATCAATTTGCAGCACGCCGATTGCCTACTTTGGCACGGGGAGCGCTGGCTCTAGCGGCCGCAGTAAATTTGGCGCGCGCGTAGCTCCAGCAAGTGCGCTAAAATGCAGCGCGCACGCTCTCACACAAACAGTCTGGACTATGGTGCATATGCATAGATAGATAGATTACGGTACGTAGATATTTCACAATGCATAGATAAAACGATACATCGTATAAATAAATAAAAGAACTACGGTGCAACTAGATAAAAAACTACGGTGCAACTAGAACCTACTCCAAGTCGTCCTCATCATCATCATCATCATCCTTGGTGGTGTTGTCCAAGGTATCGAGCCAAATGTCATCCCAACGTTCATTGTCTGTCCCGAAGAACGACTTCCCACCGGCGTTGACGGGATCGCACTGTGATATGGCCAGTTCCTTGTGCCGACGCCTGTCTGCCCGCTCCGCGCGGTGCCTTGCCGTCCTCTCCGCCCAGAAGGCGTACTCTCCGCCCATGGCTCGCTCGTCCTCCTCGGTGATGAGGAGGCGGCGTTGCCGCCGACGGTGGTACTCACGGTCCTGGTATGTTATCAGACGAGGCGGAGGGGCGACGGACTGCGCCTGCTCGCGCGTGTAGACATCGTGGAAGTTCATCTGCGCGTGAGGCCTCCCTAGGAGCCACGCCACCGCGTCGTACGCGCGAGCGGCCTCGTGCGAGGTCTCGAACGTGCCGAGGCCGAGGCGGACGTTGCCAGACCGGATCTCGGTGTAGTAGGCGCCGGAGGGGCGCTCACGGACGCCGTGGTAGCCTGAAGATCTCCGGCGGCGCGGCGGCATGGTGGCTCGATGGGGGCGCGTTGGTGGCGGGGCGGGGAAGCGCCGACGAAGCGGTAGAGGAAGCGGCAAAGCGCGCGTGGCAGTGTGGAGGGCGATGGGTAGCCGCGTGGCGAGCGCCGCAATTTATAGGCGTGCCGGAAGCGATGCGCCAAATCTAGCGCGCGGCTGTCCGATTTCTCCCCCACGCGCGCAATCATTTCTAGCACGCTCTACTTTCCCGCCTTCGCTGGAGCGCACGAAAACGTCACGCGCGAACTAAAATGCCAGTTTACCACGCGCGTGTCTTTTGGCGCTGCTGTTGGAGATGCTCTATTCGAGTCACCCAGCCTCTTTCTTTCATGATACCATCTTAGTTTCAGTGGAAGCTGCAAAATACACCAGATTCAACAAAGCAATGCAGGTAGAATTACAAGTTAATATGCTGAAACTTTTGACGGTGTCTAGACCAAGGTTTTGGTTATTGAATGGTGCATTTTTACCCAGGGGCGTTGGTAAACGTGGTTACCATGATTACCATGAAATTTCAAGCAAATTTCACAAATTTCGAACGAATTTTGTAATTGAATTTTGAATTGAAATTCTTTCAGAAAAGATATGGATAGCATTGAATTATATTATAATAAAAGAACTACTAGCTAGTGGAATGTTGTCTACACGCGTGTTATCAAGTGCTGCCATACCTTACTATACATTTTTAGAGAAAAGGTGTCGGCCGAGCCCGAGAGAAGGCTCGAACCTAACCCAGCTTTGAATTAACAAAGCCATCAACCGGCCAGGATTACAAGAAAGCGTACACCATGATAGAAACATAAACGGCAAAGATACAGAGAGCTGTAGCAGCTTACGACCTATTTGTGATACAGGCAAACAAGAGATAGTAATAGGAGCCTAGCCAAGATCACCAAGGTCAGACGCCATGAGCAAAGCCACACCAGCAGCAGGGTGAGGGCAGGAAGAAACCAGCATCGATAACCAACATCTACTCGCCTACTCCCGCAGAACATGCCAAGGTCGACAAGCCACTCGCTTCTACCTCCGAAGAAGACAACAATCCTCTCGCCCTGGCTCGAAGGGTGCCGAACCGTCGGAAGGTAAAGTGCTCACCCTAGAGCCGAATGGGCAATGCCGCCTGGCAGCTCGGGCATGAGGGAGCAGAGCAGCTCCTCTGCCGGGATCCCACGACCTCACCACCACCTGGGCAGCCACCCAACCAGACGCAAGCTGAAGAGCGCCTACACAAGATGAAGACCGCACGGAGAAGACGGGGAACAAGGAACAGCTCGCCGCCACACTGCCCTCACCAAGCAGAAAAGAACCATCCACACCTCCACGAACCCCAGACGACGCCTCCAAGAAGGGAACGACGTCGACACGTCGCCGCCGCCCACAAGGGGATCTAGGACTTTCGCCCCATGCAGGAGCGTGGAAGAAGGAAGAAGACGGGGATCTCGACGAGGCCTCCAAGAAGGGGACCGACTCCAAGAAAATGGAGACGGCCTCGCCGTAGCCACCAAAGGCCAAGGGTTTCCCCCGGTCCCACACTCCACTCCCAGCCAACCGAATCCGAGAGCACGAGCCGACGCGACAAAGCCGCCATGGCCGGATCAGGCCGGTGGGTGCATCTGCGAGCGGAGGGAGTCGATCTTCACCAGACAGAGCCCGCCCGCCCCAACCTCGTCGCCCGCATGACCGAGGTTGTGGTACAGCCCTCGCGGCCGCCGCTCGCCGTAGAGCCGGCGCCGCCCTCACAGCCCGGGGCCGCCGCCCCGGCATCCACCCACCACGAGCATCTCCACCAACACAGGGAGCAGCCCCGGCACCACGCCAGAACGGCGGAACAGACCACAACCACATCCACCGGGGAAGGGGGCCTGCGGCGCTCAAACACCCCAGATCCAGCCGGGGGGCAACCCCAAGAACCGGAGCAGGGGCAGCACGCCCAGGCCGAGCAGAGGGGCCACAACCCCTAGTCGTCCCCCCGCCGGTCAAGAGAAGGACCACAGGTCGCCACCAGCGCAGATCTGGAAGGAAGGCCACCATGGCGGCCAGATGGGCGGCTGGATCTCAAGCCACCCCGAAGCCGGCCGGGACGGCAGCCGCCATGGCCGACGCCGTAGAGGCCAGATCCGGGGCCGAGCACCGCGCCAGGAGACGATGCCAGAGAGGAAGGGTCGCCGTCGGGAGGAGAGATGGGGCGCAGATCCGGGCAGGGGAGCACGCAGGGACGCCCCGCCGCCGCCAGCAACCGCACGGGCGAAGCCCGGGATGGCCGCCGACGATGGCGGAGGGAAGAGGAGGCGGGCGGGGGTGCCTGGCACCGGATCTAGGGGTTCGCCCCCGTGTCGCCCAGGAGCGGACGACGCGGGGGGGGGGGGGGGGGGGTGGCGGGGACCTCCCTCTCTTTCCTACCTTACTACCTTACTATACATTGAGCATTTGAATTCAAAAAATTCAATTTTTTTGCTTGAAATGCCCATTTATTGAGGGGGGACCGAACTATACGGTAACCATGATAAATCTCGAAATTTCGAGCGGTAACCAAAACCATGGTCTAGACACCATATATAAGAACCTGACCTCAACATGCAAGAATCATCAGCCCTATTGAAATTTCTAAAAAGTACACCTGCGAAAGAAACCAATAATTGGCAGGGAGAGAGGATAAACCTGTCACACGACAGCTCTCCCTCCCGTGCCGCCTCCGCGCGCCGGTGGGGAGGGCTTCCGGCGTGGCCGCCCCCAAGTACTCCCTCCTCCCTCCTCCTCCCTAGCCGCCTCTAGAGGGCCTGGCCGGGCAAAGCTCTCCCGGGCCGGCGGCGGCGGGGCCATCTTGTTCCCCTGCGTTCAGAGGAGCGGCGCGGGCCCTTCTCTTCAGCTAGGGGCGCGGCGTGGGTGTCGGGCGTCGCGGCGCGATGTTGCCTAGCGTGCTGGCGGCACTGGGTGGTGGCCACGTGGCCGGCAGCGCGGCCGGTGGTGGGTCATGCGGGGGCCTGCCATGGCGGCGGATCTGGCGCGATGGGGCTCCTGCGGCGACGGCTACGGGCGGCGCGACCCGATGGCCCTGGGCGTCGGGCGGCGGCGGCTGACAACAAGGGGACCGGCGCATCCGAGACTTGGTGGCGGTAGTGCTGTCGGCCAGATCTGGCGATTTTTGGTGGGCTTCACAGGTTGGAGCACTCACCCGGTGTGGCTGCTTCGGCTGCGGGCGAGGCGGCTCAGCCCTGTGGTGGAGGCTTCCATTCGTCGTGCCGGCACCACGGTGGCTCGACGGGTTGCTTGCGGCGGCGGCTGGATTTCTGGCGTCAGTTCGTTTGTGGGAAGCCTGGTTCAACCTTCAAGCCATCTTCGCGGCGCCATCCGCTATCTTCGTCAAAGGGCTGGCCCTCCCCCGCTGCGGTCCATCACTCGTCTCGCACCCGGCAGCAGGACCGAGCTCGTCTCGCGCCCGGCAGCAGGATCGAGCTCGTCTCGCGCCCGGTGCCGCAGAACGGGTCGATGAAGGCCAAGTTTGGCCGGCCTATTGGGTCTCGGCACTGGGGGCCGTCCATGTACTTTGGTTGGGGTAGCGGCTGATTTTGAGTGAGGTGGTGTCAAGGTCTTGGATGCCGGGGCGGCGGCCCTGGTGGTGGTTCCGCGGTGCTCATGGGCAGAGCCTGTGGCTTGGTGTTGCCCGATTGCCACAACCGTGTGGGCGGCATGGTAGCCGGGGTGTGGCGCTCGATGGCGGTGAGTGGTGGCCGAGGTGAAAACCTGCTCTATCTTCGGACGGATCGACGGCGGCGAAACTCGTTCCCTTCTTGAAGGCGTCGTCGCGTCTCTCATTGCGCGTCGTGCTGCTCTAGGGGAAACTCTGATCCTCGGATCGGGCGGTGGCGGTGCTCCGGTGTCAATCCCTTCCTGAAGGCGCTGCCTTGGAGCCCACGGTTTGTCATATGCGGCTTCACCTCTTAGTGTAGTGCTTGGGTTGGTGTTGCTGCGCTCAGCGCTTATGTATCCTACCTTGGGTGCGTGTGTGCGTGTGTTGTGAGGGTGTGCTTATATCGGGTGATGTTGATCATTACTTTATATATAAAGCGGGGTGAAAGCCTTTTTATAAAAGTACACCTGCCATTAAGGTTTTTTGTGCAGACTTTCAATTGCTAGCTAGTTGGAATCCTTGCATCTAATTATTATAGTTAAACTATCATCGTGCTTAATATAGACGACAATGAATCTAGTAGATCCAACAGTTCTGCGCGATCCATGCTGGACATCGGATTCTCATCTGCACAAGTGCATGAATGAAAGATGCATGTGCCTGCCCTCTTCATTTATTTATTTTGTTCTCTTTGGCTTTCGTGCAGTAATTTGGGCACCCTGCCTGAAGATGTTTCTATTGATATATGCTATGTCATCAGGAGACAACTGAAACAGTGCATCCGAGATCATTTCCATGAGAACTCCAGGTTCACTGAAGTTGATATGTTCATGTAAGCATAGACTAGTTTACTTTACTGCTCATATTATATACTACAGTGCTAAGATTTATGCTATCAGAATTGACTTTACTTTCGCGAGTGTTCGAACACATAAATGTGTAGAAAACTGAGTCATGGTGACGAGCGTCCGAACTAGTCGATCTTCTGATCAGCAGGTGCCAGTTTGTTCCTGATGCCATGTTACTGGTGTTGTTACTTCTTAGTTTGTTTTCTCACTTCCCAGCGTTAATTGCCAGGAGCTTTCAAGTGATACTAATTCTTGTAGAACTTGAAGACAGTTGCTGGAGTCATTGCCGGAAGCGGATCCTCTAACATCCTGAAGGGATGTCACGTAAGCTACAGTAACCGTGACATTCCTTCTTCGTATTCCTATGGTTAAGCCTAAAATGATTATAATAATTTGCAAATTACAAATCTATTGTATACATTTACAAAAATTACATACAAAAAAAATTATGGTGCAATAAAATTATTTTTTGATTTTTTTTACATGCTACAGTAAATCCGAACAATGATTGCTACAGTATTTCGCTGTAGCTCGTGACATCTCTTCTTCGTTTTACATACATATGTCACTGTAGCTTCGTAACATTCCTTCATGATGTCAGAGGATCCACTTCCGTCATTGCCAGGAGCTTTCAAGTGATATTAATTCTTGTAGAACTTGAAGACAGTTACTGGAGTCATCACCAGGAAGTGGGCTTTTTTTTGCGGGGCCAGGAAGTGGGCTTTTGATATACTTGAAGCTGCTCTTGCTAGTCATGGCCAAGAACACGATGGCGTACATTGATCTGTTCTTTTTTTTTTTTAGAGAAAAGGCATGCGTTCGACTTTATAGATAAAGCCATAAGGCAGGTAGCGAACATCCATAAGTTCAGAACAAGCAACCAGCAAGACCCTAACCAGGGTCCAAGACAGAAAGTTTAACATAGGTACATGGCTCCCTAGCCAATACGCGGCGCACATGCCGGAAGGAACTCCCCGAAAATACTAGCCACCGAAACAAAAACCAGCTAAGCATCCTGCTCTTGTCTGCAAAGAATAGGCGCCGAGGCCCGAACTTTGGAGATGAACACAGACAGCGCCTCCTGGTCGTCCACCTTAGTCAATGATTTCCACTGTTGCAAGAAGGCACATGATTTAAACAAGCAGTCAGCAGGTTTAGCCGGAAAGATATGTTCAATAGTAAACTTGTTCCTAATCGTCCAAAGAGACCAGCAAATCGCTCCTAAGCCCACCCAAAAGATGCGTCTATTGAGGCCCGACAGGGTCTTAGTGAGAGCCCGGATGTCATAGAAAGAGGCAAGATCCCATGCAACGTGAAACCACTCTCTGACGCAACTCCACATAAGCTTAGCCAGAACACAGTGAAAGAAGATATGGTTCGTATCCTCCAAGGCACCACATAAAGAGCAAGATTGAGACCCCGGGCCATTCCTCTTACGAATTTGGTCAGCCGAAGGCAGCCTACCCCTAAAAGCTTGCCAAAGAAAAATCTTAATTTTGGGAGGAATCCTAGCCTTCCAGACCTGGGTGAATTTATTATTAGGGGTGCCACCAATGAGCCTAGCGTATAGAGATTTAATAGAAAAGCGACCAGACGAAGAATGAGGCCAGATCACCGAATCCATGTTCGTCGAGAGCGAGGGGAAGACGGAAGTAAGGCGTTGCCAGTCTTCGAACTCTTCAGGCGACAGGGAACGACGAAAGGCCAAGTCCCAGCCATTAGCAGCCAGCTCCGCGATGGAGATATCCAGATCAGGGCAATAGGAGAATAAGGTGAGGAAGGTCATGGAGAGGGGTGAATCTCCACACCACCAGTCAAGCCAAAATCTAATGGACGAGCCATCACCAACAACAAACTTCACATGAGCCTGGAAAGCAGGCCTAACTTTCACCAAGGCCTTCCAAAATTGAGAGCCGCCACGTCCGCTGGTGAACATCGAGCTAGACATGGGGAAGTACTTAGCTTTCAGAATGTGGAACCAAAAGGACTGGACCCCACTACTCATAATCTTCCACCACCATTTGATCATAAGACATTGGTTCATGATGGTGGTGTTGATAATACCCAACCCTCCAAGGTTTTTGGGTCGACACATCAACTTCCATTTGACAAAGCGACACTTATGGTGGTTATCATTGGTGTTCCCGTAAAAAGCCCCACGGTGCTTGTCAAAGCCAGCGTGAATCCCTCCCGAAAGCAAGTAGAAGCCCATCAGGAACATAGGAAGGGAAGACAGGCAGGCATTGATCAAAGCCACTTTGCCCGCATTGGTATTATATCGGCCACGCCAGAGCAAAACTCTGTTTCCCACCTTGGTTACCACTGGGGCAAAATCTCTCGCATGAAGGACATCCGGGGAGATAGGGATGAAGGAAATATGCCCTAGAGGCAATAATAAAGTTATTATTTATTTCCTCATATCATGATAAATGTTTATTATTCATGCTAGAATTGTATTAACCGGAAACATGATATATGTGTGAATACATAGACAAACATATAGTCACTAGTATGCCTCTACTTGACTAGCTCATTAATCAAAGATGGTTATGTTTCCTAACCATAGACATGTGTTGTCATTTGATTAATGGGATCACATCATTAGAAGAATGATGTGATTGACATGACCCATTCCGTTAGCCTAGCACTTGATCGTTTAGTATATTGCCATTGCTTTCTTCATGACTTATACATGTTCCTGTAACTATGAGAAATATGCAACTCCCGTTTACCGGAGGAACACTTTGGGTACTACCAAACGTCACAACGTAACTGGGTGATTATAAAGGAGTACTACAGGTGTCTCCGAAGGTACATGTTGAGTTGGCGTATTTCGAGATTAGGTTTTGTCACTCCGATTGTCGGAGAGGTATCTCTGGGCCCTCTCGGTAATGCACATCTTTATAAGCCTTGCAAGCAATGTGACCAAATGAGTTGGTTACGGAATGATGCATTACGGAACAAGTAAAGAGACTTGCCGGTAACGAGATTGAACTAGGTATTGGATACCGACGATCAAATCTCGGGCAAGTAACATACCGATGACAAAGGGAACAACGTATGTTGTTATGCGGTTTGACCGATAAAGATCTTCGTAGAATTTGTAAGAAACAATATAGGCATCCAGGTTCCGCTATTGGTTATTGACCGAGAATAGTTCTAGGTCATGTCTACATAGTTCTCGAACCCGTAGGGTCCGCACGCTTAACGTTACAATGACAGTTTTATTATGAGTTTATAAGTTTTGATGTACCGAAGTTTGTTCGGAGTCCCGGATGTGATCACGGACGTAACGAGGAGTCTCAAAATGGTCGAGACATAAAGATCGATATATTGGAAGCCTATATTTGGACATCGGAATCGTTCCGGGTGAAATCGGCATTTTACCGGAGTACCGGGAGGTTAACGGAACCCCCCGGGGGGTTATTGGGCCTACATGGGCCTCGAGGGAGAAGAGGGAACGAGGCAGGAGGGAGCCGCGCGCCCCTCCCCTTCCTAGTCCGAATAGGACAAGGGAAGGGGGGGCGGCGCCCCCCCCCCCCCCCTTCCTTCCCCTCTTCCTCCTCTTTCCCCCCTTCTCCTATTCCAACTAGGAAAGAAGGGAGTCCTACTCCCGGTGGGAGTAGGACTCCCCCCTTGGCGCGCCCTCCTTGGTCGGCCGCCTCCTCCCCCCTGGCTCCTTTATATACGGGGGCGGGGGGCACCCCATAGACACACAAGTTGATCTATGGATCGTTCCTTAGCCGTGTGCGGTGCCCCCCTCCACCATATTCCACCTCGGTCATATCGTCGCAGAGTTTAGGCGAAGCCCTGGCCGGTAGAGCATCATCATCGTCACCACGCCGTCGTGCTGACGGAACTCATCCCCGAAGCTTTGCTGGATCGGAGCCCGGGGATCGTCATTGAGCTGAACGTGTGCTGAACTCGGCGGTGCCGTACGTTCGGTACTTGGATCGGTCGGATCGTGAAGACGTACGACTACATCAACCGCGTTGTCATAACGCTTCCGCTTACGGTCTACGAGGGTACGTGGACAACACTCTCTCCTCTCGTTGCTATGCCATCACCATGATCTTGCGTGTACGTAGGAATTTTTTTGAAATTACTACGTTCCCCAACAAGGGAGGCCCAAATATTTGAATGGAAACGATCCTAACTTACAGTTAAGGAGATGGGCCACCCTTAAGGCCTCACAATCATCCACACCGGTGACAATCACCTCACTTTTTGCAAAATTAATTTTAAGGCCCGACATGGCTTCGAAGCAAAGGAGGATGAATTTAAGGTTTGCAAGGCAAGAATCATCCAACTCAACCATTATTATGGTGTCGTCCGCATACCGTAAATGAGTTACCCCTTCCGGAACAAGATTAGAAATAACCGGAGAAATATGCCCATGGTTGGCAGCTTTGGACAGAATACGCGACAGAGCGTCTGCAATGAAGTTAAACAGGATTGGAGAGGCTGGGTCACCTTGTCTAAGGCCCCTACCATTGACAAAAAACTTACTGACTTGGCCATTAACAGATATTGCAGTATGGCACCCCAAGACCATCTACATAATTCTATGGACAAACGAGCCATCAAACCCTTTGGCCAAGAGGACATTCCTCAAAGGCCAGCTCACCGAGTCATAAGCTTTCTCAAAATCAAGCTTTAAGACCACGGCTTTAGATTTACGAATTTTGAGATCATGCACAATTTCATGGAGGCAAGGGATCCCATCCAGAATGAATCGGCCTTTGATAAAGGCAGGCTGCAAAGGACTAATGGTGCGATGAGCAATGGGGGAAAGACGAGTAGCGAACCCTTTAGCAGGAAGTTTAGCGAAGTTATTAATAAGAGCAATAGGCCAAAACTGCGATATCAGATCCGCACCTTTATGAAGGAAATATGCCCTAGAGGCAATAATAAAGTTATTATGTATTTTCTTATTTCATGATAAATGTTTATTATTCATGCTAGAATTGTATTAACCAGAAACTTGATACATGTGTGAATACATAGACAAACAGAGTGTCAGTAGTATGCCTCTACTTGACTAGCCCATTAAATCAAAGATGGTTAAGTTTCCTAGCCATAGACATGAGTTGTCATTTGATTAACGGGATCACATCATTAGGAGAATGATGTGATTGACTTGACCCATTCCGTTAGCTTAGCACTTGATCTTTTAGTATGTTGCTATTGCTTTCTTCATGACTTATACATGTTCCTATAACTATGAGATTATGCAACTCCCGTTTATCGGAGGAACACTTTGTGTGCTACCAAACATCACAACGTAACTGGGTGATTATAAAGGTGCTCTACAGGTATCTCCGAAGGTACTTGTTGGGTTGGCGTATTTCGAGATTAGGATTTGTCACTCCGATTGTCGGAGAGGTATCTCTGGGCCCACTCGGTAATGCACACCACTATAAGCCTTGCAAGCATTGTAACTAATGACTTAGTTGGGGATGATGTATTACGGAACGAGTAAGAGACTTGCCGGTAATAAGATTGAACTAGGTATTGAGATACCGACGATCGAATCTCGGGCAAGTAACATACCGATGACAAAGGGAACAACGTATGTTGTTATACGGTTTGACCGATAAAGATCTTCGTAGAATATGTGGGAGGCAATATGAGCATCCAGATTCCGCTATTGGTTATTGACCGGAGACGTGTCTCGGTCATGTCTACATTGTTCTCGAACCCGTAGGGTCCGCACGCTTAAAGTTCGGTGATGATCGGTGTTCGATGAGTTTTTTTCATATATATAAATAATTTGTTTTTACAGACTCGTGTAATTTTTTTATGAGTTTCAAGGACAGTTGAAGGACGTTTACAGTTGGTCACGAAGCTTGGGTATGCATGCACTCATACTTGCTGCCCCTTGATGGATTATTAGTCCTTCATGTACAAGAAATCTGTTAGTGCGCCTTACGTGCCTACCTCATGCATGCATTAAGGTCTTAAGTGTAATTATAGATCTATCTATCTATCTATCTATCTATACCTATACCTATACTAATCCTGGACTCCCTAAAAATTCCCACTTTAATTAAAAAACATAGAATCTATCTATGACACGCTCCTTATCCAATGTCTATTTCTCCCCTCATTAAAGCAATCTTTATCTACACCCCAATTAGAGATCGTAGGTCACGATCTCTCCTTCTCTTCATCTCAGAAAAAATAACTCCCTTCTCTCCCTCATTAAAGCAGCAGCACCGGCCCTGTTCGCCTTGGTATGTACGGCGTCCCCTTCTCTTCATCTCAGAATAAATCCCCTTCTCCTCACGCACGCCGGCGCTGCAGCAGCAGCTAGCACCCGTTCCCTACGTGCGGTCAGTCAATCAGCCCCATATGTTGCCAGTTCATAGGAGGTAGCACGGCAGCACCAGCGAGATTACTCAGCTGCTCTCACGGTCTGAGGAATCCTGCCGTGCTACTCCGGCCAACTGTCCATGATTGACCTACACAAGTTTCGATTACAGCCAGATTTTAGCAGGAGGAGGATCCATCTGGTCGGGATTTCATATGTTTTGATTTTGTTTTTTGCAGGTAGGTCTCCTTATATTCTCACAAGAGTTAAGATAGCCACCATGATGATGCCAGATTCATGCAACTCCATCGTACTCTAAACCTCAGGTTTCTCTTCTTCCAACCTAATCCCAAGTATGTGTTTCTTCAACCTTGATGATGCATGGATGAAATTAGTAGATGGAAGATGTTTGGAATGCGAACTAAAATAATGTTGAGGTTCAACATTGGTGAGAAAGAGGGAACCCACACTCATCAGATAGTCACATCTATAGCCAGTTGATTTCTTCATGTAATCTTACTGAGAATGGAGGAACCACATCGTGTATGTAAACTGTGTAGCTAGCTAATATGGAGTGCCTATGCTAATAAGCTTCTGTGTCCGAGCACCTGCAAATTGCTATTCTGTCCACAGTTCCTAATATTTTGTGGACTACATCACATATAGAGCTTACAGCTTAAACCTCAGGTTTCAGTTTGAATAATGCATGCATCTGCAATGGTTAAGGACTCCCTATACATAGGATGTTAATCAGGCCTCCACAGCGTGCACATCATCTGCTTCCCAGTTACAAATTCCGAATGCTCGAGAGATTGCAGCCAACTCGGCTTGGTACAACACATTGGCTAGACTTTATTACCATGGTCTTAGGTTTGTAGCAGGAAATTAAGTTTCTCAGTTCATTGTTGGAACCAACAATGGTCCTTGAAACTACAGTTCTTACATGTGATTTTTGCTGTTAGGAACAAGCACCCGTCTCCACTGTCGAAGATGGTTGCAAAGCTGACGGGCGGACCACCATGCATATTTGTGTTGGCAGCTTTGTTCACACGGAGATCACAGGCGTGGTTGGCTCGGTGGGCAGCAAGAAGCAGCTGAGACATTCCAGGAGACGGCCATGACTGTGCGGAGGCTTTACGCAAGGAGGTTAGTCTAGGCAACACGAGTAAGATTAGTGGTGTATCACGGTAATTGGTGCAGATATATGTGGTATGTGTTGCTTTATTTTTCTATTAGGATAACTTACATCATTGTATTCTGAGAAAGTGGTCGCTATCATTATGTGTTATCTCCATATTTGTAAATTCGCATCCTTCTCAGACTCTTCTCTCTGGCTCCGTTTAATGGCATATGTTGATCGGCGTGTTTGATGGGGAGGTTCTGTACGTGCATGTTCTGCGTGTGCATGCAGCCAGACAAGCTGCATGCTAGCTTCATGTTGATTCCAATTGGTAGGAATCATTGCTCGCGCCAGCTTGCATGGTCATCGTTCAACGACCACGGCCCTATTTCCATCAATCGTGTCTATATGCTCTCAGCAGATTGAATCCAGATATTTGAACACGACAATGAAAAATTGATATGGGTTTTGTACTCTCTTTTCCAGTTAAACAGGTACTAATCTTCAATGTTTTTTGTTCTTTTATAGGTGAATTTGTTTGTATTCCTTTAATTTGTTACAATGAAGTTTTACTTACTTTCTTTAATGTCTAATAGAAAAACGGCGTGGGATATGCTCAAAGCGATATGCCTTCTGAAGGATTCGTGGAAAGTGAAGGTCGGAGTAAGGCCATGGGATGCCATCAACCTTAACAACAGTGGACTTATTAGCTTCCACACGATACTACTTGATGAAGAGGCCAGCTTATTTTTGAATGTATATGATTTTTGAGTGAATATGCTCGAATTATTTAAATAAGCACAAATACCATGGCTATTTAGAGTTATGTCTCTTTGAATATATAGGATCAGAAAGTTAATGTTAGGCTATTGGGTAATACGGTCAACCAAATTGATGAATGAAGAGGCCAGCTTATTTTTGAATGTATATGATTTTTGAGTGAATATACTCGAATTATTTAAATAAGCACAAATACCATGGCTATTAATAGTTATGTCTCTTTGAATATATAGGATCAGAAAGTTAATGTTAGGCTATTGGGTAATACGGTCAACCAAATTGATGAAGATTGTTTGGGATGTGTTGTCATAGTAATTAGAAGTTGTGTTTATATATGAATAGCGTATAACTATTTATATGTGTCTTTATTATACACCCAATTTAATATCAAGTTGGAATTGTCAAGGCCCAAGAGGGAACATGTGTAAATCACAGATGTGCCAGTATTGATAATGATCCAGTAAACAGTCATCATTAATGGGAGTCCAGACAGGAAGGTACTCAGGAATACAATGACTCTAGGCCCCCGAACAAGTAATAGTGAGGTTTATAAAATATGATGGAAGAAACATATTCATAAGTCTGGTGTATCTAGAACTCAAAAGACAGGGTACAAATCAAAGAATATTTAATCATTTAGGATGTAAATAGGATAGACGGGAACATATGATTGGTAATTCATTTAAACTTTGTTGTTATTTTAAGGTTATCTCTAAAAAATGTAGACATGTACCTTTGTTCGGAAAAAAAATGCTCTCACATGAGTGAATGTTTGTTTGATGTTTATGTAATTGGATGAACACTTCAATCTTAGCCACCTTTGTTTCTTGCTATACAAAGAAGACTATGATGGACAAAAGAAAATTCTTGCCCAGGACGATACTTGAATTTCATGAACGAATACAGAAGTACCCCACTGTTGGCCGAAAATCAACTATATAATCCCATGATCATTCCACTCCCCGCCACGACACAACGTCAGCACCCAACACTGGCGTCCATTAATAATAAAATATTTTCGGAAATTCTATTGGTTCCAATTTAAGTTAACTAACAACATAATTATGAAATGAAAAAAAGGGAATAATCAAGTTATTTTTCTAACAATAAATTTTCAAATGAACATCAACTCTTCCTCCAAATAAATTATTATACTAGAAACTAAATACCCCGTTCACAATTCGAACGATGTGACATCCTATGAAGAAGAACTATTCATCATAATAAAACCTAATTGTTTAGTATCCAATCAGATGCAAGTGATTTTGAAAGCATTAATTTAACCGAGGAATGCAATAAGTCTATCTAAATCAGCGAAAAGTAAAATGTCTTCTTTCAGCATTTAAATACAAAAATCAGAACGGCCAAACAAAATTAGCATTCTTAATATGCTAGAATTCAACCACATGTGAAATTATAAATAAAGCTACATGTTATAAGCAACGTTCCCCAATGTAGAATACATGAAGACAACCAATTTTCTAAATTGGACATTGAACATTTAGAATGGCTCTATGTCCATCAGTATATGTACTAACATGAATAAATATGATAAACGAAAACTGATGAAAAACAATAAATAACCATGCCGTGCTTTACGTGAATAACCATGTCACGCTTTTTTTTTGGAAATTCATGTTTGTTACGGAAGTAAATATACTAGCCCGTGCGAATGCACGGGTTGACGACTAATTATACATTGAAGACTAATTCTGAGCAGCCCAACCCCACATGCACGTAGACGAAGCTGCTGAGCTCGCTCGTACCAGAGACAAGCTAGGCGGTCTGGCATTCATATATACCGGAGTACCTACACGTATGCTACACTATACATGTACGTATTCGACTATCTGCGGCCGCCCAGCCGGCAGGCACGCATACATATGTCTCCGTACGCCGTACATATCTGCGGGTAAAAGGAATATAAAAGGACTCCAAAGGTCAGGCGTCACGTAACAACACACATATAAGGTTTATTTCCTTTTGTAAGGCTGGCTCGTGCGGCAACACTGGTAGAAAAATGCCCTTTAGTCCCGGTTCGCAACAGCCTTTAGTTCCGGCTGTGCAACCGGGACTAAATATGCGCGACTAAAGACCCAGTCGCGCCCCTTATGGACCGCGACTAAAGGCCCGTCCACGTGGGCGCCCGTGGTGCGTCGGGGAGGACCTTTAGTCCCGGTTCTCGTGGCTAACCGGGACTAAAGGCCTCCTCCGCAGGTTTAGGGTTTCAGCCCCCCTAAACCTGGTTTCTTTTTAATTTGTAGTGTTTTATTTGTTTTATATTTTATTTTGTGTTTTATTTTATTTTTGATGAAGTTTCAGTACACATATTCTACGCTACTATATACATGCATATGAAATTTCAAACAAGAAGAATTCAAGAGGAATATATAATATATATTCAATCTCGGGTGACCATATACAACTTCGAACAAGTTTTCATACACAATTAGGATGGATGACCCTATACAACTTCGAACAAGTTTCAATCTCGGGTATGCATATAAATTTCTTCGTCCTCGGTATAGTGTTCTCCTTTAGGATTGATGACTTCCCTCATGAAAAATCCTGCTAATTCTTCTTGAATTGGTCGGAAGCGAGCTTCTGGACTAAGCCTCCTCCGCAAGTTATCCGTCGCGTTCCGCACGCTATCTGATGCCTTTCGCTCAGTGGTGTGTCTCCGGATGTTCTCACAAACATAGTATCCACATAGATTGGTCCCCGGTGGCTGCTTATCCACATCAACTAACCTTCTGAAATCTAGTTCATGTTTGAATTCACCGACAATTTCTTCTGAGAACCGTCTCCAAACCCTACAGGGCAAAGAAAATTAAATGAATAAGGGAGTTATTAGTTACTTGATATTAGGAAATGAACGAAAGAGACCGATCGATATAGAGCTCAAATGATTGAAAATAATTACTCTTGCAGCATTTTTCTCATGTCGGCCCAACGCTTTGGATCCGAATCCATAGAGTCCATGATTAGAACTCTGGAGGTGTGAAGTTCAATATTTAGCAGAATCCAGTGGAACCTGCGGACACGTTACATGCACAGTCATGCATAACTCATCGATTAGACATACCATGCATGGAGTAAACAAAAGAGAATGGGCACAAGAGAGAAACACTCACCCAAAATGGTAAGGAAATAGAATATGACTTTTGAGTTGATGCTTTCTAAGAAACTTGTACAGGTCTTTCTCCACGTCTTCGGGGTGATGTTGTAACACATGTCCATTAACGATATGTGGGTCAATGAACCCAACATCATGGATGTTTCTTATTTTGCATTCCCAAATCTTCAATCTGCATAATAGCGTACGCAACAATATAGTTAGGACAATATATATATATATATATATATATATATATATATATATATATATAGTGCAGGCAATGAAGAACGAGATGAGGTAGAAATAAATCACTTACAGAACGTAGCAACTCAGCATAGATTTGTCGAGGTCGCGCAGATTGAACAGCTGGAACAATTCACTCATATGAACTTCTACAGAGTACCGTTTGGTGTGATGCTCATCTGTAACATCCGCATAAACATATTCTTTGTCGGCCCATGTTATGAATTGCTTGTACCAACGTAGCAGATTTCGCATTTGTGGTGGTAGACTCTTTTCCTGCGCAGGCTCGACGAGAGGCCCATTCCGCACATATTGTAATGCTATCTCACATACTGGCGCATCCTCAAGGTCTAAGAAGGCACGAAGAGTCAAACCCATCTCGGACGCTTGTTTCATGGCACCCGCTACAGTCAATCCAAGTGCTGCCGCAGCTGCTATGATCTCGGGGTCCTCTTCCGGACCGGCTTTCACTATGAGCGGGGGGATCGATTGTTTCTTCTGCATCCCGAGCAGGTCAACTTGTTTCCCGCTTTTTTTACTTTCTTCTTTCTCCTCCTTCAATATTTTTGCTTGCCTACGAAGTTCATGTCCATAGTCGTCAGGCATATTCAGCTCGGCTTGGGACGGTGTCGTCAAAAAATCCTTAGCCCACTTCTTTTGCTTCTCAGTGAATACTTGCTTGGGCTCAGGCTCTTTTTTCGCCTTCATATCCGCCTTCCATTTCTCATAATCAGCAGACGCGGCCAATTTGATTTCAGCTTCACTAAGTTCCCCAGGCCTTGGGAGGAGAGGCTTCAGTGATGGCTCCGGTACCCTTGTGGTCTTAGGTACATAAGGGTCCGGGTTAATAGTCCAGGAGCGGGTTTCCTTGCTGTCCGCCTGCTTCTGCTTCTTCGCCGGAGGTGGATTGGGGGGCGTCGTACCCGCCGGAGGAGGATTGGGGGGCGTTGTACCCGCCGGAGGTTGTGGATCGGGGGACGGCGTCGAATGGCGTGAAGGAGGTGTAGGTGAACCACCACGACCACCACCACTGCCACCACCGCCACCACCACCACCATCGGAGGGGGGGTGGACTTGCTAGCCTTGGCGCCTCGCCTGGAAACACTATGTACTTCTTTTTCCATAGAATTAACTGGCGCTTGACATCTCCAAGTCTTCTCTCCCCTTCGGGTGTAGGTTTGTCAATCTCCAGGTCTTCAAACCCTTGGACTATGTCTTCCACCATGACACGAGCATAGCCATATGCAATGGGGTTGTTGTGGTGGAGTGCTCCAGGTGTACAGGGTAAAGCACTGCCGCTAGCTACCTTCGTGGAAACGTTCCCCACGGGATAATGCAGATCACATTCTTTCATCTCCTTTACATCATCCACGGGGTAGTGAGGCTCCGGTGCATGAATCTCGATCATCGGTGCACTAGCACCAGGCGGGGCATCCGTGGAAGCCACACTGCTTCTCCGCTGCTGGCTTCCGCGATCCGCTTCATGATCTTCATGCGGCCCTGCAGCCGATTTTTCTCTCACTAGTTCATGCACGGTCTGCTTCAACTCATGGAGTTCCGATGCTAACTTCGTCATAAGATCTGCATCCCGGTCCGTCTTTCTCTTACGGCTTCTGTAACAGTACGGGTCATTGTCCTGGGAAAACCCTACTTTCCACGGAACTTTGCCTTTGCCTCGTACACGTCCTCCGTGTTCATCATTCCCGAGGGCTATTGTCAATGCATCTTTCTCTCTGTTGAACTTGATCAAGCCCTCTTGAGCTTGGGTCATTGCGTCAATAAGGGCTTGGGTGGGAGCAAACTGTCTCTGCTGGTGAACACACACCCCTGTCTCCGGGTCTAGCGATCCCCCATGCCCGTACCACCAGCTTTTGGCCCTTGGGTCCCATCCCTCTGTACCTAGAGGGATTCCTCGCACCCTCAGGTCCTCCTTCATCTTCTGCCACCTAGGCTCCGAAAGGAGGTATCCTCCTGGCCCCATAATATGATGGTACTTTTTCTTACTCGCATTATCCTTTTTTTTTTGATATTTCCTTGAAATGCTCCGATTGCTTTTGCCTCACAAATTCTGGCCAATCATCTTTCAGTTTCTCATGTTGTCCATTGAAATCCGGAGTCTTGCCCTTGTTGACATAGTCACGGGTTAAATTTTTCTTGAAGTTCCGGAATGCTTCGCCCATCTTCTGAAGAGCGAACTCTTTAACTAGCCTCCTCCTCTGACGTCCACCCGGAACCTCGTTACCGAATTCATCGACTTTGTTGTATTCCGGAGGTAGAATGAAATGTTCCATAAGCTTTCTCCAGCAATCCTTTTTCGTTCTCTTGTCGACAAAACTGAAACCAAGACGTGCCTTCTTTGGCTCCTTCCATTCCTGGACGGTGATCGGGACGTTGTCTCTAACAACGACTCCGCATTGGTTGATAAACTTTGAGGTGTGCTGTAGGGGCTTGCCGGTTTCACTGACAAACTCAATGGCATATGTTTCTCCTGTTTTCATCGCCTTGGATTTGCCACGCTTTGTCGTACTCGATCCGGAGGGCTAAAAAAAGAAAGAGAGTCGCGCGCGTTAATACATATGTATTCACATTTCAGTAAGTTTGTATCACGAGAGGCTCAATGTATATATATACCTCGCCGGAGGTGGTTGCTACTTGCAATTCGAGATCGTCGGTTGTTGACGGTTGACCTCCGTCGACAATGTCCGTTCCTTCACCTTCTTGATCATCGACAATCTCTGTTCCACCGTCAAGGTTCAGATAAGAAGAGACTACATCCTCTTGTTGCTCATATTCTGAGCCCGACACATAAGGAATCTCGTTGTTGATGATGCCCATTAAATAACGTTCAGCCTCCGGATCCCTAAGCGGCTCGGTTCTATCGTCCGCCATATGTCACTCCTGCATGTAGTAAAAATTCTTTAAGTATAAAGGAATTAAAAAATAAGATTAAGGGGACATAGAGGAGGAGGAATTAAAAAATAAGATTCTTTAAGTAAAAATTCTTTTTTTCTTCTTCTTCCTTTCTTCTTCCTCTTTCTTCTTTCTTTCTTCTTCTTCCTTTTTCTTTCTTTTTTTTCTTCTTTCTTTTTCTTTCTTCTTTCTTTCTTCTTTCTTTTTTTCTTCTTCCTTTTTTTTCTTCTTTCTTTTTTTCTTCTGTTGTTTTCTTCCTTTTTCTTTTTTTTCTTCCTTTTTCCTTTTTTCTTCCTTTTTCTTGTTTTTCTTCTGTTTTTCTTTTGTTTTCTTCTTCTTTCTTTCTTCTTCTTCCTTTTTCTTTCTTGTTTTTTCTTCTTCCTTTTTCTTTCTTCTTTCTTTCTTCTTTCTTTTTTTCTTCTTCCTTTTTTTTCTTCTTTCTTTTTTTCTTCTGTTGTTTTCTTCCTTTTTCTTTTTTTCTTCCTTTTTCCTTTTTTCTTCCTTTTTCTTGTTTTTCTTCTGTTTTTCTTTTGTTTTCTTCTTCTTTCTTTCTTCTTCTTCCTTTTTCTTTCTTGTTTTTTCTTCTTCCTTTTTCTTTCTTCTTTCTTTCTTCTTTCTTTTTTTCTTCTTCCTTTTTTTTTCTTCTTTCTTTTTTTCTAATGTTGTTTTCTTCCTTTTTCTTTTTTTCTTCCTTTTTCCTTTTTTCTTCCTTTTTCTTGTTTTTCTTCTGTTTTTCTTTTGTTTTCTTCTTCCTTCCTTCTTCTTCTTCCTTTTTCCTTTTTCTTTCTTCTTCTTCTTCCATTTTCTTCTTCCTTCTTCTTCTTCTGCCGACGCGCGGAGGACGGCAGGCAGGGCCAGCGGGCGGCGGGCGGCAGGGCGTCGGGCGGCGGGCGGCGGGCGGCGGGCAAGGGCAGGGCACGGGCGGAGGCGGCGCTCACTGGGGACGGGGGCGGCGGCGCGCAGGGCTTCGGCGTCGGCGTCGGCGTCGGGGCAGGGCTTCGGCGTCGGCGTCGGGGCAGGGCTTCGGCGTCGATCGGCGTCGGGGCAGCGCTTCGGCGTCGAGAGAGAGGAGAATGCTAAGTGCAGTATTTATAGACGCACCTTTAGTCGCGGTTGGGGAGGCGGACCGCGACCAAAGGTACCCTTTAGTCGCGGTCCGCCTCACCAACCGGGACTAAAGGGTACTCTTTAGTCGTGGTCCGCCTCCCCAACCGGGACTAAAGGGTTTTGGCGCCGCTTTCGTTCCCGCGCAGAAAGACCCTTTAGTCGCGGTTGGGGACAACAACCGTGACTAAAGGGTACCCTTTAGTCGCAGTCCTCCTCCCCAACCGGGACTAAAGGTCTGTGCTAGAACTGGCGCGGTGCGGTGGGATGTTTAGTCCCACCTCGCTAGCCGAGAGGCTTCGACAGTGGTTTATAAGCGCGGTTGCGCTCACCACTTCGAGCTCCTCTCAAATGCAGGCTTACGGGCCTATTCTGTCACTATGTGCCTGTGGGCCTACTCTGCCTTCTGCGGGCCTGAATCATGGCCCTTTAATGGGTTTCTAGTCGTATTCAGGCCGTGGTGGCCCAGTAGGTGGCATATTTTTTCTTTTTTGCTTTATTTTTTTTGTTTTCTTCTTTTTTTCTTCCTTTTTTCCGTTTTCCTTTTTTCTTCTGTTTTTTTCTTATGTTTTTCTTCTGTTTGTTTTTTTCTTCTGTTTTTCCTTTTTTCTTCTGTTTTTTTCTTCTGTTTTTTTCTTCCTTTTTCCTTCTTTCTTCTTCTTCCTTTTTCCTTTTAAAATCAGAAAAATAAAACTAATTCATTTTAAAATCTTAAAAATACAATTATATATCAAAAAAATTAGAAAAATAAACTAATTCATTTTAAAACCCCTTGAATGTTTGACAAAAGGTTTGATACATCATTCAGTTCATCGAGCAAATACAAAGTTTGGTACAATAAATTATTACACATCAATTCTTCCCTTGTGTCCCTGCTTGCTTACGATTGTGCCGTATCCATGGAGCATCCTCATCATTTAACTTAATGCTTGGGTCAGTGTTCACTTTGAAGGGCAGAATTTCACCAAACATATTATAATCTTCTGACATGTCTGTCTTGTCCTCCACTCCCACGATGTTTCTTTTCCCTGAAAGAACAATGTGGCGCTTTGGATCATCGCATGATGTACTGATTGTTTTCTTATCTTTCCGTTTCCTCGGTTTGCTACTCATGTCCTTCAAATAAAAAACCTGAGCGACATCTTTGGCAAGGACGAATGGTTCGTCAAGGTAACCAAGATTGTTGAAATCCACCATTGTCATTCCGTATTGCTCGTCCACCTTTACCCCACCTCCTGTTAGCTTGAACCATTTGCACCAGAACAAAGGGACCTTAAAGGAGGGTCCATAGTCAAGTTCCCATATCTCCTCTATGTAACCATAATATGTGACCTTTTGCCCATTCTCGGTTGCTGCATCAAAGCGGACACCACTGTTTTGGTTGGTGCTCTTTTTATCTTGGGCGATGGTGTAAAATGTATTCCCATTTATCTCGTACCCTTGGAAAGTCGTTATAGTCGAAGATGGTTTCTTGGCCAACATGTACAGCTGATCTCCAACATCATTGTCATTCATTAAATGTTTTCGCAACCAACTACCGAAAGTCTCCATGTGGGCCTTTCTAATCCAGGATTCAGGCTTCCCCGGGTTGTCCGAGTGTAAAATATTCTTGTGTTGCTCGAAGTACGGAGCCACCAAGCTGGAATTTTGCAGAACTGTGTGGTGTGCTTCAGTCATAGAATGACCGTCCATACATATTGTGGATTCCCTTCCGATCTTGCCTTTTCCACTTAGTCTCCCCTCGTGCCGCGATTGAGGAATACCAATCGGCTTAAGGTCAGGAACATAGTCAATACAGAACTCAATTACCTCCTCATTTCCATAGCCCTTGACGATGCTTCCTTCTGGCCTAGCACGGTTACGAACATATTTCTTTAATACTCCCATGAACCTCTCAAAGGGGAACATATTGTGTAGAAATACAGGACCGAGAATGGAAATCTCTTCGACTAGGTGGACCAGGAGGTGCGTCATAATATCAAAGAAGGATGGTGGGAACACCAACTCGAAACTGACAAGGCATTGGACCACATCGTTCTGTAACCGTGGTAGATCTTCTGGATTGATTACCTTCTGAGAGATTGCATTGAGGAATGCACATAGCTTCACAATGGCTACTCGAACATTTTCCGGTAGGAGCCCCCTCAAAGCAATCGGAAGCAATTGCGTCATAATCACGTGGCAGTCGTGAGACTTCAGGTTTTGGAACTTTTTCTCCGACATGTTTATTATTCCCTTTATATTCGACGAGAAGCCAGACGGGACCTTCATACTGCTCAGGCATTCAAAAAAAATGACCTTCTCTTCTTTGGTAAGAGCGTAGCTGGCACGACCTTGAAACCATTCCGGATGCCGGTCATCTGGGTCTTTCAAAAGTTGCTGGTCCTGCCGTGCTTCCTTTGTATCATTTGTCTTCCCATACACGCCCAAGAAGCTTAGCAGGTTCACGCAAATATTCTTCGTAACATGCATCACATCGATTGCAGAGCGGACATCTAGGACTTTCCAATATTCTAGCTCCCAAAATATAGATTTCTTCTTCCACATGGGTGCGTGCCCG
Source organism: Triticum timopheevii (assembly GCA_963921465.1). NCBI lineage: Eukaryota > Viridiplantae > Streptophyta > Magnoliopsida > Poales > Poaceae > Triticum > Triticum timopheevii. The sequence continues at coordinate 595,184,256 of OY997266.1, read as the reverse complement.
TCAACTCCCCGCGGAACTGATTGTCCGCCAGGACCCTTTCCAAAGATGACTTTCAAATCCTTGACCATATCAAATATCTCAGCACCAGTACGTTCCGCAGGCTTCGGCCGGTGATCTGCCTTCCCGTTGAAATGCTTGCCTTTCTTTCTTACGTTATGATTTCGGGGAAGAAATCGACGATGACCCAGGTACACGTTCTTCCTACAATTAACCAAACGTACACTTTCAGTCTCATGTAAGCAGTGCGTGCATGCATTGTATCCCTTATTTGTCTGTCCCGAAAGGTTACTGAGAGCAGGCCAATCGTTGATGGTTACAAAAAGCAACGCTCGTAGGTCAAATTCCTCTCCTTTGTTCTCATCCCAGACATGTACACCAGGTTTGGCCCACAACTGTAAAAGTTCTTCAACTAATGGCCTTAGGTACACATCGATGTCGTTGCCGGGTTGCTTAGGGCCTTGGATGAGAATTGGCATCATAATGAACTTCCGCTTCATGCACAACCAAGGAGGAAGGTTGTAGATGCATAGAGTCACGGGCCAGGTGCTATGGCTGGAGCTCTGCTCGCCAAAAGGATTAATGCCATCAGTATTTAGACCAAATCTTATGTTCCTTGCGTCAGCTGCAAAATCTTTGAAAACTCTGTCGATCTTTCTCCATTGCGTTCCATCAGCGGTGTGTCTCAACTCCCCGTCGGACTTACGGTCCTCTTTGTGCCATCGCAACGACTTGGCATGCTTTTTGTTCATGAACAGACGTTTCAACCGTGGTATTATAGGAGCATACCACATCACCTTGGCGGGAACCCTCTTCCTGGGTTTCTCGCCCTCAACATCGTCACCAGGGTCATCGCCTCTGATCTTATAACGCAATGCAGTGCATACAGGGCATTCATTCAAATTCTCGTATTCACCGCGGTAGAGGATGCAGTCATTAATGCATGCATGTATCTTCAGAACCTCTAAACCTAGAGGGCAGACAACCTTCTTTGCTTCGTACGTACTGGCGGGCAACTCGTTATTCTTCGGGAACATATTCTTCAACATTTTCAGCAAATTTTCAAATGATGAGTCACCTACACCTTCCTGTGCCTTCCATTTTAGCAAATCCAGTGTGCAGCCCAGCTTTTTCAGACTATTATCGCATCCTGGATACAACGACTTTTTGTGATCCTCTAACATGCGATCCAAATTCTCCCTCTCCTTGTCAGTTTCGCAGCGTCTCCGTGCATCAGCAATGGTCCGACCAAGATCATCAGCGGGCTCATCATGTGCCTCTTCTTCACCTTCACCTAACCCTTCCCCACCTTCAGCATCATCCTCCATGAAAGTATCACCGAAATGATCATGATAGTTGTCATCGATATCATCCCCTTCTTCATCTTCTTCCATTCTAACCCCTCTTTCTCCATGCTTGGTCCAACAATTATAGCTTGGCATGAAACCATGCCGAAGCAGGTGCATGTGAACGTCTCTTGAGGAGGAGTAACCCTTCTGATTCTTACAGACAGCACATGGACAGATAATAAAACCTTGCTGCTTGTTCGCATTTGCCACTACGAGGAAATCTTTCAAACCCGTAGTGAACTCGCCGGAGAGTCGGGGACCGTACATCCATTGCCGATTCATCTGCATTATTATTATATAAAGTATATAATTAACCATGATGCATTTGTTAAACTAACTAGCTAGAAATAATACAAATTAAACAATGAACTACACACATGCGTATTTTATCAATGACACATGAAAGGTTCAAGTTGCTAACCGCGATCGCGGAGGAAAAATAAATGAGAAAGCTCAAGTGTGGCTCGGACACTTCATATCATGTTTGTTTCAGGCTCTCGGGCATTTCATCAAACACCTTGTGTGCATAGGAGAAACCAAAAGCAAACCCACCACCACCTTCTGAAAATTGTGAAGTGAGCTGAGTGAAGTGAAGTGAGCTGAGTCCTATATATAGGGATGGGCCTTTAGTCCCGGTTGGCCTGGCCAACCGTGACTAAAGGCCTTCGGGGGCCAACCGGGACTAAAGCCCCTCCCGTCCGCCAGCTGTCGACCGAGCGCGCTGGGCCCAGATAGTTGGTCGCGGGTCTTCTTCCGAACCGCGACTAAAGACCCCTTTGGTCGCGGTTCGATTGTTTTGGGGACTAATGGGGGCGTATGGAAGCCTCTTTTTCTACCAGTGCAAGAAGGTCAATGAAAGGAAACAAATACTAGGGATGGCAAGTAAGGCAAGAACCGAGTATTTCCTTGACCAAGAAGATGATGAGAAACGACCGCGACTCCGTGCAAGACCCGGTCACCCGATGCCTATATAAAGCAAAGCCGGGGACAGCATCAATAGGAGCCAGAAGACGCGCCCCGGCGGCGGCGTCGAGAAGACGCAATAACAAACACAGCCGAGGAGACTACGGTGCGTCCGCGGCCGCGCGTTCGCAAATTATGCACCAGATGTGATGAGCCCAGCAGGAAGAGACGCCGGCCACAGCAGCGGCCCGCCCACGGTGAGGATGCAGGCGCCTGAGGAGATGAAGAAACGGGAGCTGACCAAGCCCCACTGACTAATTTTATTTGTTATTTGTGTATTTTATCTATCAGGTGCCGCACATCCATCCAAGGAGAGCGCCGCGTATGGCGGGCTCGCTCAGGAGTCGAGGAGATAATATGCAGGCAGCTTGTCCGGGCTCGAAGATACGCCAGCAACACACTCGGAGGTCGCGGCGCCGCCCACACCGTTGCCAACTAAGATGTCCATATACGCAGGCATCACATGGCGATATATGCCTCCTCTACACTGGCGATGCATCGTGGGTTCACGCCCTCTGCTTTCGCTATGATACGTATATTTGTTTTTCCATGTCCAGATGCAATGGAGACGGCGGGCAACACATCCAACACAGATGGTCGTGGACGACGCGACGCTCTTCTCGTACCGGGTGCAATGGAGATGGCAGGCAACACGCTCAACGGAGAAGACCATCGACAACACGACGCTCTTCCTATACCAGGTGCAACGAAGGCAGTGGACGACGCGCCCTCGTACCAGGTGCATCGAAGACGATTCCACTGGACCAAGAGGCTACGCCGACGCCGTCGGAGTTTGTCTACGTCAAGCTCTTTGTCTTCAAGCTTTGTGTTCTTGGTTGAAGATGATCCAGGAGCAGTCGGAGCTCGCCAACAACGCAGCCCAACCACTGGCCCCTGTGCTCTACCATGGCGGCCTACATGCCCCCGACGAACAGGTTGCGACGCATAAGTCATGGCGAACAGGTCTCCGATGCACAGGTCCATGATGTGCCAATCACGGTGTACAGGTTCCAACGCATAGGTCCTCGGCGAACAGGACACCGGTGCACAGGTCCATGATGCCTCGAACAGGTCACGCGCCTTGCTTCCCGGAGGAGATGACATGGTAGAGCCAGAGCTCGCGACGACATAGCCCGAGACAAGTCCATGATGAACAGGTCTCCGATGCACAGGTCCATGACACGGTGCACAGGTCTGGTGTCTTGCTTCCCGGAGGAGATGACATGGCGGAACCGGTGCTCACAACGATGCAGCCCGAGACCAGTCTCACCTATGAAGGCACACCCACCGTGGCGAACAGGTCCATGGCGTACAGGTCTCGGCGTGATACTTGTCTCGGCAAACCACCGAATACGGCGTTTAGCCGAGATGAGGCACCCATTGTGACGAACATGTCTCTCCGGTGCACAGGTCCATGGCGTTCCAATCATGGTGCACATGTCTGGTGTCTTGCTTCCCGGAGGAGATGACGTGCCGGAACCGAAGCTCGTGACGACGTAGCCCGAGTCAAGTTCATGGCATACAGGTCATTGGTGTACAGGTCCATCGGTCGCCGGCGTACAGGTCACCCCTTTTGGTATTGCACCCACCCAAGGTGATGCGGCCACCTTTCGTCGACCCCGTAGGGAAGCGCCCTTGTCCTAGCAGACCAACCAATACGGGGACCAACTGATACAAGGCGCCGCAACCACTTTGATCTTCTATCCACAAGCTCGCTAGGCGGTGCCCTCGGATATAGCGAACTGTCATAAACTTGGCGTTCAATCAACTGAGGCGCACTTATCATGGCAGAGAGATTCTTGGCGTACAGGTCCCGACGTACAGGTCCATGGCATCGTCGGCATTCACGTCACCCTTTGGCGTAGCACCAACCAAGGCGACGCGGTCTCCGCGGCATCACCTTTCCACGGCACTGTGAGGCGGTGCCTTTTGTTTGGACGGACCGCCGAATACTCGGCGTCTAGTCGAGACGAGGCGCCAACCACACCGGCCATGCCGATTTCAGCGTGCGACGATTTTACACCGACGCGGGTCTCCTAAACAACTTACTCCCACGAGGCATACCCCTTGCATACCCCGACGAGTCCGCTTGGTCGTCTAGAAGTCTAAGCCGAGAAGTACCCATGCAATTTCAACCCCAACTACATCATCGCCGCGAAGACCAACGAGGCGTGACGGCGAGGGCGGACGTGGCTAGCACAAAGCCACGTTTTGAGCGGCGCGTGTACCGACGAGGACACGGGCTCTGCCGCTGCCCACACACCACCATCATCCTGCATCGAGAGCGCAAGGTGAAGACGACGAAGATGACCACACGGTTTAATCGAAGGTGTCTCGCGGAGTAACCCACGAGAGTAATTAACCGGGAGCCTTCCGAGGACCCGAAACCAAGAGACCGCAATCGCTACAGTCAGGCTGGCCGCACTAGTAGGCCACGGAGCGCATATGTAAAGGGATCTTGTATTTTTGTTTCTCCAATGAGAGATTAATAAAGTGCATGTTTCTCTATGTTTATTTGTGTACTTAGTACATTGGCACGCCCGCAATATTTTATTTTCCCTGGAGCATAGAGAGATAATCATACAATAACCCGCGTTATTCCTATTATTTCTCGTGTCAAACAATCGGTATAATGAGTTTATGTGTTTTGATTTACCGAAGGTAGTTCGGAGTTCCGGATGGGATCGGGGACATGACGAGGAGTCTCGAAATGGTCAAGACATAAAGATCGATATATTGGATGACTATATTCGGACTTCGGAAAGGTTCCAAGTGATTCGGGTATTTTTCGGAGTAACGGAGAGTTACGGGAATTTGCCGGGGAGTATATGGGCCTTATTGGGCCATGCGCGAATAGAGGAGAGAGGCCAAAAGGAAGGAGGCGCGCGCCTCCCGTCTGGTCCAAATTGAACAAGGGGTGCAGCCCGCTTTTCCTTCTCCCTCTCCCCCTCTTTCCTTCCTCCTACTCCGGAAAGGAAAGGGAAATCCTACTAGGACTTGGGAGTCCTACTAGGACTCCCCACACTTGGCGCGCCCCCTCTAGGGACGGCCTCTCCCTCCCTCCTTTATATACGGGGGCACGGGGGCACCTCTAGACACAACAATTGATCTCTTGATCTCTTAGCCGTGTGCAGTGCCTCCCTCCACCATATTTCACCTCGGTAATATTGTAGCGGTGCTTAGGCGAAGTCCTGCGTCCGTAGCATCATCAACACCGTCATTACGCCGTCGTGCTGACGGAACTCTCCCGCAAAGCTCTGCTGGATCAGAGTTCGTGGGACGTCATCGAGCTGAACGTGTGCCGAAAATGGAGGTGTCATATGTTCGGTACTTGATCGGTCGGATCGTGAAGACGTACGACTACATCAACCGCGTTGTGCTAATGCTTCCGCTTTCGGTCTACGAGGGTACGTGGACAACACTCTCCCCTCTCGTTGCTATGCATCACCATGATCTTGCGTGTGCGTAGGAAATTTTTTGAAATTACTACGTTCCCCAACAGTGGTATCAGAGCCTGATTTTATGCATAGATGTTATATGCACGAGTAGAACACAAGTAAGTTATGGGTGATACAAGTCATACTGCTTACCAGCATGTCATACTTTGGTTCAGCGATATTGTTGGATGAAGCGGCCCGGACCGACATTACACGTACGCTTACGCGAGACTGGTTCTACCGACGTGCTTTGCACGTAGGTGGCTGGCGGGTGTCAGTTTCTCCAACTTTAGTTGAACTGAGTGTGGATACGCCCGGTCCTTGAGAAAGTAAAAACATCACTAACTTGACGAACTATCGTTGTGGTTTTGATGTGTAGGTAAAAACAGTTCTTGCTCAGCCTATACCAGCCACGTAAAACTTGCAACAACAAAGTAGAGGACGTCTAACTTATTTTTGCAGGGCATGTTGTGATGTGATATGGTCAAGACATGATGCTAAATTTTATTGTATGAGATGATCATGTTTTGTAACCGAGTTACCGGCAACTGGCAGGAGCCATATGGTTGTCGCTTTATTGTATGCAATGCAATCGCCCTGTAATTGTTTTACTTTATCACTAAGCGGTAGCAATAGTCGTAGAAGCAATAGTTGGCGAGACGACAACGATGCTACGATGGAGATCAAGGTGTCGAGCAGGTGACGATGGTGATCATGACGGTGCTTCGGAGATGGAGATCACAAGCACAAGATGATGATGGCCATATCATATCACTTATATTGATTGCATGTGATGTTTATCTTTTATGCATCTTATCTTGCTTTGATTGACGGTAGCATTATAAGATAATCTCTCACTAAATTTCAAGATAAAAGTGTTCTCCCTGAGTATGCACTGTTGCCAAAGTTCGTCGTGCCCAGACACCACGTGATGATCGGGTGTGATAAGCTCTACGTCCATCTACAACGGGTGCAAGCCAGTTTTGCACACACAGAATACTCAGGTTAAACTTGAAAAGCCTAGCATATGCAGATATGGCCTCAGAACACTGAGACCGAAAGGTCGAGCATGAATCATATAGTAGATATGATCAACATAGTGATGCTCACCATTGAAAACTACTCCATTTCACGTGATGATCGGTTATGGCTTAGTTGATTTGGATCACGTGATCACTTAGATGATTAGAGGGATATCTATCTAAGTGGGAGTTCTTAAGTAATATGATTAACTGAACTTTAATTTATCATGAACTTAGTCCTGATAGTATTTTGCAAATTATGTTGTAGATCAATAGCTTGGGTTGTTGCTTCCCTATGTTTTATAAGTGTTCCTAGAGAAAACTATGTTGAAAGATGATATTAGCAATTATGCGGACTAGGTCCGTGATCTGAGGTTTATCCTCATTGCTGCACAGAAGAATTATGTCCTTGATGCACCGCTAGGTGACAGACCTATTGTAGGAGCAGATGCAGACGTTATGAACGTTTGGCTAGCTATATATGATGACTACTTGATAGTTTAGTGCACCATGCTTAACGGCTTAGAATCGGGACTTCAAAGACGTTTTGAACGTCATGGACCATATGAGATGTTCTAGGAGTTGAAGTTAATATTTCCATCAAATACCCGAATTGAGAGATATGAAGTCTCCAACAAGTTCTATAGCTAAAAGATGGAGGAGAATAGCTCAAGCAATGAGCATGTGCTCAAATTGTCTGGGTACTACAATCGCTTAAATTAATTGGGAGTTAATCTCCCAAATAAAATAGTGATTGACATAGTTCTCTAGTCACCATCACCAAGTTACTGGAACTTCGTGATGAACTATAGTATGCAAGGGATGACGAAAACGATTCCCGAGTTTTTCATGATGATGAAATCGATGAAGGTAGAAATCAAGAAAGAGCATCAAGTGTTGATGATTGACAAGACCACTAGTTTCAAGAAAAGGGCAAAGGGAAAGAAAGGAACTTCAAGTAGAATGGCAAGCAAGTTGTCACTCTCGTGAAGAAGCCCAAAGCTGGACCAAAGCCTGAAACTGAGTGCTTCTACTGCAAAGGAAATGGTCACTGGAAGCGGAAATACCCTGAATATTTGGTGGATAAGTAGGATGGCAAAGTGAACAAGGGTATATTTGATATACAGGTTATTGATGTGTACCTTACTAGTGTTTTTAGTAGCCCCTGAATATTTGATACTTGTTAGGTTGCCAAAAATTAGTAACTCGAAACAGGAGTTACAAAATAAACAGAGACTAATTGAGGGTGAAGTGACGATGTGTGTTGGAAGTAGTTCCAAGATTGATATGATCATCATCGCACACTCCCTATACTTTCGGGATTAGTATTAAACCTAAATAAATGTTATTTGGCGTTTGCGTTGAGCATGAATATGATTTGATCATGTTTTTTGCAATACGGTTATTCATTTAAAGTCAAAGCATAATTGTTGTTCTGTTTACATGAATAAAACCTTCAATGGTCATACACCCAATGAAAATAGTTTGTTGGATCTTGATCGTAGTGATACACATAATCATAATATTGATGCCAACAAATGCAAAGTTAATAATGATAGTGCAACTTATTTGTGGCACTGCCGTTTGGGTCATATCGGTGTAAAGCGCATGAAGAAACTCCATAAAGATGGATTTTTGGAATCACTTGGTTATGAATCATTTGATGCTTGCGAACCGTGCCTTTTGGGCAAGATGACTAAAACTCCGTTCTCCGGAACAATGGAACGAGCTACTGACTTGTTGGAAAGGGGAATCCTACTAGGACTTGGGAGTCCTAGTAGGACTCCCCACACTTGGCGTGCCCCCTCTAGGGCCGGCCTCTCCCTCCCTCCTTTATATACGGGGGCACGGGGGCACCTCTAGACACAACAATTGATCTCTTGATCTCTTAGCCGTGTGCGGTGCCCCCCTCCACCATATTCCACCTCGGTTATATCGTAGCGGTGCTTAGGCAAAGTCCTGCGTCAGTAGCATCATCAACACCATCATCACGCTGTCGTGCTGACGGAACTCTCCCGCAAAGCTCTGCTGGATCGGAGTTCGTGGGACGCCATAGAGCTGAACGTGTGCTGAACTCGGAGGTGTCATACGTTCGGTACTTGATCGGTCGGATCGTGAAGACGTACGACTACATCAACCGCGTTGTGCTAACGCTTCCGCTTTTTTCTACAAGGGTACGTGGACAACACTCTCCCCTCTCGTTGCTATGCATCACCATGATCTTGTGTGTGCGTAGGAATTTTTTTGAAAGTACTACGTTCCCCAACACTTTAACCTTAGGAATGAGAGTTGTGACAGCATAGTTAAGCCTGGAAATGTCCACCGTGCCCAAACAGAACCCTTGGATAATCCTACAAATGAGCCCCCGCAGCTGAGGCCAGAATTGTTTGAAAAAGGGAATAAAAAACCATCAGGTCCTGAAGCAGCCGTCATGTTAGCCGGACTAACCACAGTCCAAATTTCCTCATCAGAGAGGGGAATCATGAGATCAACGTTTTCAGCATTGTAGATTTTGTTGTCGTTGTCCCAAAAGTCAGCAACAAAGGACAGGTCAGCATCAGGCTTGGTCGCAAGCAGAGAAGAGAAGAACCCCATAATATGGTTCATAATAAGGGATTGGTCCGAAGTCCTAACTCCGTCGATGATCAGGCTATCAATGAAGCATCTCCGCCTTCTACCATTAGCGATCACAAAAAATAGGCTGTCATCGCATCCCATTCAAAGTCCAGTTATGGGATCCACGCTGGCGCGAGTAGATTTCAGCCTACTGATGCAACTGCATCAAGGCCTCCTCACAGAGTATCAAACGGACCATTGAGAAGCAGAAAGCCCAAAAAGATCCGCAGAAGAGTCCAAGGCCCTGAGTTGAGATTCAAGATCATCTTTCTCTTTGCACTGCTCCGAAGCCCTATTACGAGACCAGCCTCTTAGGAACTTGCGAAGCTCATAAGCACATTTGTGCCAGTCATCCATGTGTCCGAAAGATCGGCAGTTAGTATTAAGGAAAGCAGCGATCTTAGAAGCCAATAAGTCATTAAATCCCTCATCCAAGAGCCACGAGGCATCAAATTGAAAATGAGAGGAGGTCAGTGGAGAACTCAGGCCCGCATCCACCACTAGAGGAACATGATCAGACCCCACCGTAGGTCTAGCTTTCAACGAGGCACGGGGAAAAGGGAGTCCCATCTATCACACACAAAAACCCTTAGCAACACCGACCAGACAGGGTTGGACTGCTGGTTGGACCAAGTGAAACGGGCTCCCACCCTAGGAAGTTCACAGATCGCACAGTTGCTGATGAAGTCATGAAAGGCATCGGCAAGGGGCCAGGAGAAATTGAGGTTATTTTTGTCAGCCAGAGAGCGCGAGAGAGTAAATTCACCGCCAATAAGAAATGAAAAATTGCAAGACTCGATCTTAAGATAAAGCTCGTCAAGGAAGATAGAAGAGAGAGAATGATCAGCGGGGCCATAAACCACTATACATTCCCATAACGTATTTAACTAACGGTGATGAACCACCATGCTTGCCCAAAAAATGCCATGGTCAAAAGTAATAAAATCAAACACGTCTCATTTAGACCCGATCAGAGTACCCCTAGAATGTCCCGAGGCAGAAATAAAGTGCCAATTGAACCTATCCATGCCTGCAACCTCAGATAATTCGGAGGGAGAGAAGGAATCTTTAAAAGTTTCCACTAAACCTACAAAAGCAATCTTTTTCCTGCAAACCAAATCATGAATCTGGTCTCGCCGCCCCCATGAACCCCCACCGGCCCTTGGGCAGGAACAACCCCAGCAGAGGCCGCAGCCTCCTTGGCTTTAGCAATAGCCGCTTGGGCGACCTCGTTCGCCCTAATCACAGAAAGAAAATGAGAGGGGGAGCCCAGCCCCGGATAGACAGCAACCCGACATCCGATAAAATGTGCAACAAATGATCATCCGAAAGAGTAGGCAAAACTAAGCGAACCGGAGAAGAGAGTGGAGGGGACTTAGCAGGCGTACCTGAAGCAGGGAGGTCCCGAGCGGCAGCACGTTTCTCCGCCCGCAGCACCACCGACACGCCGGAGTCACGAACACGCCGACCCTTGCGCGCCGTCGACGCGGGAGACCGCACCACCGGAGAGCGAGCAACAGGCGACGCCAGATCCTGACCAGACCCCGGCACCGCCCCCATGTCCTTGTCCAGACGACGAGCCAAGCCCGTCATGGATTGCTTGGAACCGGAGGAGGCCCTACTCTTAACCGAGAAATTTTTGACTGAGACTTTCTTCTTTCTCTTAGATGCCGGCCCATCAGAAGGGGGAGGTGACGCAAGGAGGTCTTCGTCCCCAAAAAACGATGGAGACTGGGGGTGAGCAGGGAGGTTGGAGCAGACGGCAGAGATAGGAGTACCCTTACTTGCACGGGTCCCAAGGGTGGCCTCATCCACCCCTAGTTTGGACCCCGCGTCTTTCCTGAGCTTTACTAACTGGGGCATTTTCCTTGAACAACTCTTGCATCATAGGCTCCATCCCATCCCACTCAGACTGGGTGAATCGAGGGTCAGAGCCACCACTTGGGTCAGAAGATTTATCCCCCTTCTTATCATCCTCAGGATCAGCAGATTTGGAGGGAGGAGGAGGAGGTGGGACCTGGAAAGCAACAGCACCTTCCACCCGAACCCGCAGACAAACACCCTCAGCAGAAGGGAACACATCAACAGATCTGCGCACACAAACAGGGTCAACACACGAGACATTCAACCGCACCGGGCCAATTTTCCCCAAGGAATCACAATCAACCTCCATAGGTTTACCAATGAGAGTCCCCAACGCCATCATGAATTCAACCGACCGAAAACCCACTAGAACATCATCCACTAACACCCATGTCTTGGCCAGAGGGCCAACAGCCTTCATCCCACATGTGGCCGCCTTGACAGACACAACCAATTGATTGAGTGGAAGAGTAAAGCTCGTGCAGGAGGCAATCATCCAGAGTCTTTCGAAGGGAACACCACAGCAAACTCAGACTCAGAGAGCTGACGCAACTGCCAATCCCACCCACCCTCATCCTAGATTCACAACCCATCCAGCAAGGTTTGCGGGGAAATCTTCTGACCATGGAGAGAGATGATAGTTGCGTTGGATAGCGACGGGGCAGCCACCACCACCGGTGCGTCGCAATCCAGGGCGAAGAAAGAGCAACCGGGGAGACCGGTACCAAAATTAACAAAGGAGGGGGGCTAGGTGCAATTACGGAAATCGACGGTCAAGTGTCCATCAGAGCGACAGATCAGACAGAAGGGGGGATTGGTGCACCTGGATTGGAAATGGCCCGGATGATGGCACGCGAAGCAGGTGAGGGAGGGTGAGGGGTTCGGAGTAGCTGTGGGGTGGCGGGGAAGGGGAGGTGGGGGAGGAGGAAGGAGGCCATCACCAACATTAGCAGACGAGGAGACCGGACCAGAAGGAGGGCCAAGAAGATCTCTACCTTTGAAAGCACAAGTGCTCCCTAGGTGGTTTTGGTAATTAATGTCAACATATCTCTTGTTGGACTAACACTTTTATCTAGTATGTTTCAGATAAGTTCAACAATGGAGTGGCATGGACTAAAGGATGTGGGAAGTCCTTCAAGATGCTAAGGACAAAGGATTGGATCAAGCTTCAAGCTCAAGACTCTTCATTTTACATTTTAGTGATCCAAGATCAAATTGAGTCTATAGGAAAAGCCAATACTATCAAGGAGGGATGAGGTGTTGCTTAATGAGCCTCTTGCTTCAAGTGCTTAGTTATATTCTCCAAAACCCTCAGCTACTTCCTCACATCCACAAATGACCTAAACCCAAAGCCAAAATCGGTCATACTGATTCTTACACTACAAGAGATAGGGCCTACTATAACGAGCTAAAAAATGTCATCGAATAGCTAATAACGTCACAAATTACCCCCTAGTGACATTTTACGGGCGTCACAAGCATCGTCATGGAATCCCCGTCACAGATTACTCCTAGTGACGGCACACGCGCAAAAACGTCATCGAAATTGGGACCTTCGATGACGTTATATAGAACGTCATCAACATCCTATTTCCATGACGGTCAATTAATGTCACATGTTAGGAGAAAATATGCCATATTGTACCATATTCGATGACAAGGCAACATCACTAACATTATTCCAGATCGTCACCCGAGCGGCTATTCCACTACTAGTACCCTACTTTTATTATGGATGTAGACGACATCATCAAAATATATTTACTTTCTTTCGAATCTAAATTGCGATGAAAATAAGTATTTACTTCACATCACATCACATCATATTATATAAAAAAATTGTAGAGAAAAATCACATCATAAATTGATATGTAAGACAAATCATATTATATATGAAATCGTCTCAGCCAAATAATTTTGTAAACAAAAATAACGGTAAAAAACTTACTCAAGTTTGACACAGACAATAGACAAGATGAAAACTAATATTAACTAAAGACCACATATGTTGTCTTGATGATTGCAATCAAATGCTTTCATGAACCATCTGGTTTGGACTGGGACTACAGAGTTGCTTGCTAAGTTGCTTGAGCCCTCAAGAGAAAATCAAGCAGATTATCCATCTCCTTTTGCTTCTTTGCCTAGGCTTTATTCTACTATTGTTGGATCTTCTTTAGAGCTTCTAATTCTTCTTGCTACTTCTTTTGTATCTCTTCAAATGCTCTCTCTTGTGCATCAAGTCTTGCAGCTAAGTCCTCCCGATGCCTATAAATGACAAACACAACAACGTTGCATCATAATGAGATGAAAACTAACAAGATATCATGCATAACCTAGAGCTGGAGGTATAATGGTTAAAGTACATGTAATCAATGCACCCTTAGCTTAGCATACACATCATCCATGCGTTTATGTTCCGCGAGGAATGCCCTCCTTTCCCTCCCACTCTGCCGAACTAGTGGCATGATTGTAGTACCTGAACCTGCAAGATGAAAAAGAGTGGAACTAAATGAATTGCAAAATACTTACTAGCATGTGTCATAAAACTAACTAAATGAGTTCCACTTCAACTAGTTTGGAATTGGACCTTAGACAATGCAACAATTTTTCATGCGCATATGTACTTTCCTAAAACAAACATGAATGTAATAAAGTAGCAAAATTAGCACACAAATACATGTTTGTCTTTGCATTGATGGTAAAAATTAACAAAACAGATTCTGTAACGTAGTACTTCAGCACTATTAATAAGCATTTCACGTAATATTGTATTAGCAAAAAAATGAAGATTTCATCGCTTTGGGGTCTAACGAGTGTACCAAGTAGCATAGAAGACGCAGCCAGCAAGCCTATGAAAACAAGATGAGAAAATTCAGAAGAGAAAAATGGCAAAACTTAAGATTACTATAGATGATACACAAGTGCTTGACTAGAAAGATTACTTACAAAAACTTGCCAATAATGGTAGCAAAGATTTACTAGTACATTATGAAGCTATTTACTCAATCAAGCAATTTAATTTGATGAAAATATGATAAAATATAATATAAGAAACAAGGACTCCTTAAATATTAGAGCATCTCCGAGTGCAATGCTGGGACCAAATCCTGTCCACGCCCTCCTCCACCTTCAGCCTGCTCAAAAAGATTTCAGCTAATCAGGCTATCACTGTTTAGATATATGTTCTGTGTTAGCAAATTGTTTGCCTATCATATCTCCAATAGTGCGTCCTGCTCATGCTTGCTGCACTCGTGTAATTGAAAAATAAAAGTGTAAAACTCCTAGCGATTGCATATTTCAGTTGAAAAACATCAATTGCTTTCTAAGTGTTGATAAGCTGCAGGTGCCAACGTTAGTCATTATCTCCAGAGTATACACATACTAATAGAAGCATGGGTAAACACGTCAAAAATACAACAAGAAACATTTTGCTCACCTTGGGTTCAGTCTTCTCATCGACGATGTCAGCTTTGAACTTGAGAAATCCCACACGCGCTGAACATGTCCACTCCTGCACAGCCAGAAAGCGCCATTGATTTCTCGCTCAAACATTTAAATGGAGAGAATGATAGGAGGAGCGCCACAACAAAGCATCTGGATGGGAGCAGCGCCGCAAAATGCCTGCGACAATGGCCTCATCAGGGAAACAGAGAACGGCGGCATGGTCTCGAGGAGGATGCAGCGGGCGTGATAGAGGAGTGCCACGGTGGCTGGCTCCGGCCAGAAGCCCAGAAGCCGCCCGGCTGTAAGCCAAGTGTAAGAACTGGAGCAAGAGGTCAGCGTGGTTGGAGGCAGCGGCACCGGAGATCACGCCATGGACGAACAGCGCCGAGAGCGTCCAGAAGAGCAGCCGCATGACACGGAGTTCTTCAGGTGGGTCGACGGATTGCGTCACTAGATCATGTGGAGAATTGTCCCGTGCAGAGGCTGCTCCTACCGAGCACGGCTGCCTGTGGCGTCGGCAGCGCCTCTTCCACCACCGGTGCTGCAACGGCTTCCTCCGCGGTCTCGATGGCGGCGGTGGCGGTGGTTGTTGCGTCGACGGTGGGGGCGGCGGAGGTAAACGGGGCGGGAGTGGGAGCGTGGGGGCTGCTGGAGAGGAGCGGCGGAGGGGGGATGCTAGCAGATTGGATCGGGACGGTGAAAGGAAGGAGACGTCGCAAGATTGGATTGGGGCAACGCCAGATGAGATAATGGGGATTAGGGTGGAACTGTGGGTAGTTAAATGGGCTTCGTTGAGAAAGTTTTGCCATCGAGTCTAATTAACTTAAAATTAATAAAGCTGCGATTGT
Source organism: Triticum timopheevii (assembly GCA_963921465.1). NCBI lineage: Eukaryota > Viridiplantae > Streptophyta > Magnoliopsida > Poales > Poaceae > Triticum > Triticum timopheevii. The sequence goes on along the minus strand of OY997266.1, from coordinate 595,168,717 downwards.
TTTTCTCAAAAAAAATTAACTTAAAATTTTAATTCTTGGCGCGCAGGGGCGAATAAATTATATGCTTAAACTAGAAAAAAATGTGGATTTGACACGCTCACGTCAAACAAATGTGGGTTTTTTTAGGGGTAAAAAAATAAGGGTTTGACACGTACCATGAACGTCTATAATTTGATCAGAAAAATTAGAAAGGCACGTACCATGTTTGTGTATAATCTGCTAATAAAAAAAAAAGTAAAAAGGCACCAGGGGATAGGTCATGTAGTACAATGACATGATAAAGATATATTCGCATAGTTTCACGTGAACTCTATCCTGTTGGAAATCCCTACAGGAAAGACCATGTGGGAGGGAGTACTTTTTTTTTGTTAGGACGAAACAACTGTTGCACTATATTGCCATACCCATCAGCTCACCAGCGCAACCAATGAGCATTTTTTTCGGCCACTACTTATTTATATTAGACTCAGAAAAAATTTATATTGCTCAATACGCCGTAAAGAAATTCTCATGGGTCCTACGTGTGGACCCCATAGAGAAACACTGAAGCATAGGTCCCGCAGAAAACTCCTACCAAATCTTTCCCAGCCAATCTCGTATTTACCTTTTTGAGATGGAGCGAAACAACTGCAACGTCATATTCATCAGCTCACGACCCCACTAACGAACTTTTTTCTGGCCACCACATATTTATATTAGATTGAACAAAATAATGGCATCACACAATAACCTATGAAGAAATTATGGTGCGTTCAACTACCAAAATTGACACATGGGTCCCATAAAAAAACACGACATGTTGGTCCTACCACTCAATAACCAGTGAAGCAGATATGGCAGGTCCCACTACTAGGAGTTATATATGTAAGTCGGTGCTGTAGCAAGTTCGTCATGAAAATTACCAAAATGGCATAGAAGTTGGTAGCTAGGTGGTGCTCAGCGTTCGAGTCGATTCAATGACATTAATCGTCACTGGTTTACAAAAATTAGTGACACGACCTCTAGACTGTCACACATTAGATACATACGTGACGTTATCAACCACCGTCATGAGGATTTTTGTCACAGTATCTCAATTTTCTTGTAGTGTTACAACCCGGCGTCACCGATTTCAAAAGTCATAGCCACTGCCACAAACCCTAGACAAATCGGTCCTACCGATAGGGATCTCGGTCTCACCGAGATGGGATTGCAATCTCTCTGTTTCCCTTCGTAACGTTTCGGTCTAACCGAAGTGAGAGATCGGTCCCACAGATTGCAATGTAAACTCTCTGTTTCCCTTTTGTAACATTTCGGTCTCACCGAAAAGAGCAAATCGGTCCCACCGAGTTTACCTGACCAACTCTCTGGAAAGCTTATTACCAAAATCGGTCTCACCGAGTTTGCGTAATCGGTCTTACCGAGATTACGTTATGCCCTAACCCTAACCGAATCGGTCTCACCGAGTTGCATGTCAGTCCCACCGAAAATCACTAACGGTCACTAGGTTTACTAAATCGGTCCGACCGAGTCTGTTGAATCGGTCCCACCGAGTTTGGTAAATTGTGTGTAACGGTTAGATTTTGTGTGGAGGCTATATATACCCCTCCACCTCCTCTTCATTCGTGGAGAGATCCATCAGATGAAACCTACACTTCCAACTTACTATTTCTGAGAGAGAACCACCTACTCATGTGTTGAGGCCAAGATATTCCATTCCTACCATATGAATCTTGATCTCTAGCCTTCCCCAAGTTGCTTTCCACTCAAATCTTCTTTCCACCAGATCCAAATCCTATGAGAGAGAGTTGAGTGTTGGGGAGACTATCATTTGAAGCACAAGACCAAGGAGTTCATCATCAACGCACCATTTGTTACTTCTTGGAGAGTGGTGCCTCCTAGATTGGCTAGGTGTCACTTGGGAGCCTCCGACAAGATTGTGGAGTTGAACCAAGGAGTTTGTAAGGGCAAGCAGATCGCCTACTTCGTGAAGATCTACCGCTAGTGAGGCAAGTCCTTCGTGGGCGACGGCCATGGTGGGATAGACAAGGTTGCTTCTTCGTGGTCCCTTCGTGGGTGGAGCCCTCCGTGGACTCGCGCAACCGTTACCCTTCGTGGGTTGAAGTCTCCATCAACGTGGATGTACGATAGCACCACCTATCGGAACCATGCCAAAAACATCCGTGTCTCCGATTGCGTTTGAATCCTCCAAACCCTTCCCTTTACATTCTTGCAAGTTGCATGCTTTACTTTCCGCTGCTCATGTACTCTTTGCATGCTTGCTTGATATGTGTTGTGAATGTTAAACTTGTGCCTAAACTCCACTTAAGATTTAAAAAGCTTAAAAACTGCAACTTTGGTACTTAGTGTCTAATCACCCCCCCCCCTCTAGACACATCTTCTCAAGGTCCTACAGGTGGTATCAGAGCAAATCGGTCCCACCGAGTTTATTTGAGCTTATGTTTGGTGATCGTCTATTTGAGCTTACAAACCTTATCGGTCCAACCGAGTTTGCCTGGCCAACTCTCTGGTTAGCTAATTACCAAAATCGATCTCACCAAGTTTGTGTAATCGGTCTCACCGAGATTACATTATGCCCTAACCCTAACCATATCGGTTATACCGAGTTGCATTTCGGTCCCACCGAAAATCCTAACGGTCACTAGATTTGCTGAATCGGTCCGACCGAGTTTCTCAATTCGGCCCACCGAGTTTGGTAAATTGTGTGTAATGGTTAGATTTTGTGTGGAGGCTAGATATACCCCTCCACCTCCTCTTCATTCGTGGAGAGAGCCATCAGACTAAACCTACACTTCCAACTTACTATTTCTGAGAGAGAACTACCTACTCATGTGTTGAGGCCAAGATATTCCATTCCTACCATATGAATCGGTCCCATACTAGTGATCCTCTGTTTGGTGATCGTCTATTTGAGCTTACAAACCTTATGCGTGCCAAAGGAAATGTTGGTATTATTAGTGACATTATTTCCGAAGCTATAAAAATTCATAGACAAGATCATTGTCAAACTCACTCTAACGAATCACCCTCTCTAGGATTTGATCCACCACACGACGATGTTGAACATGGATACTATGATGAGGATGATGATAGTGACTTCAATCTTGATGATGCAATGAGACACTTTGGTCTTATGGCAAATCTTCGGGGATATATGTCAGGAGGAAAGGAATGGGTTCTTGATAGTGGATGTACCGATCACATGACCGGAGATAAATACATGTTTCGTGAGCTTGCTGATAATGATAGTCCTCGAAAGTATGTCACTTTCGGTGACAACTCAAAGGGTAAGGTGGTTGGCCTTGGTAAAGTGGCCATATCACATGATAGCTCCATACAAAATGTCATGCTCGTTGAATCTCTTGGGTACAACTTACTTTCAGTATCTAGACTTGCTGATTTCGGTTCCAATGTCCTATTTACTAAAGTAGATTGCCAAGTGTTTCGTCGAGACAATCATAAAATGGTCTTTACCAGTGTGCGTAGAGGTGATCTATACATCGTTGATTTCACTAAAAAGACTCAACCTAAAACTTGCTTCATTGCTAAATCCTCAAAAGGTTGGTTATGGAATATACGATTAGGTCATGTTGGTATGTGAAACTTTGACAAGCTGGAAGCACAAGTTCTCCCTAGGTGGTTTTGGTAATTGATGAAAACATCTCTCTTGTTGTACTAACACTTTTATCTAGTATGTTTCAGATAAGTTCAACAATGGAGTGGCATGGACTAAAGGATGTGGGAACTCCTTCAAGATGCTAAGGACAAAGGATTGGCTCAAGCTTCAAGCTCAAGACTCTTCATTTTACATTCCAGTGATCCAAGATCACATTGAGTCTATAGGAAAAGCCAATACTATCAAGGAGGGATGAGGTGTTGCTTAATGAGCCTCTTGCTTCATGTGCTTAGTGATATGCTCCAAAAACCCTCAACCACTTTCTCACATCCACATATGTCCAAAACCTAAAGTCAAACTCGGACCCACTGATTCTTTCTATCTGGCGCCACCGAGTTTGGATGTCTTAGCCACTGCCACAAACCCTAGGCAAATCGGTCTCATCGATAGGGATCTCGGTCTCACCAAGATGGGATTGTAATCTCTCTGTGTATGTTCATTATCAAAATCGGTCTCACCGAGTTTGAGCAATCGGTACTACCGAGATTACAATGCAAACTTTCTGGTTGACTCATTATCAAAATCGGTCCCACCGAGTTTGATAATCGGTCCAACCGAGTTTGCCTGACCAACTCTCTGGTTATCTAATTACCAAAATCGGTCTCACCGAGTTTGTGTAATCGGTCTCACCGAGATTGTGTAATCGGTCTCACCGAGATTACGTTATGCCCTAACCCTAACCGAATCGGTCCCACCGAGTTGCATTTCGGTCCCACCAAAAACCCTAACGGTCACTAGGTTTACTAAATCGGTCCGACCGAGTTTAACTATTCGGTCCCACCGAGTTTGGTAAATTGTGTGTAATGGTTAGATTTTGTGTGGAGGCTATATATACCCCTCCACCTCCTCTTCATTCGTGGAGAGAGCCATCAGACTAAACCTACACTTCCAACTTAATCTTGATCTCTAGCCTTCCCCAAGTTGCTTTCCACTCAAACCCTCTTTCCACCAGATCCAAATCCTATGAGAGAGAGTTGAGTGTTGGGGAGACTATCATTTGAAGCACAAGAGCAAGGAGTTCATCATCAACGCACCATTTGTTACTTCTTGGAGAGTGGTGTCTCCTAGATTGGCTAGGTGTCACTTGGGAGCCTCCGACAAGATTGTGGAGTTGAACCAAGGAGTTTGTAAGGGCAAGGAGATCACCTACTTCGTGAAGATCTACCGCTAGTGAGGCAAGTCCTTTGTGGGCGACGACCATGGTGGGATAGACAAGGTTGCTTCTTCATGGACCCTTCGTGGGCGGAGCCCTCCGTGGACTCGCGTAGCCGTTACCCTTCGTGGGTTGAAGTCTCCATCAACGTGGATGTACGATAGCACCACCTATCGGAACCACGCCAAAAACATCTGTGTCTCCAATTGCGTTTGAATCCTCCAAACCCTTCCCTTTACATTCTTGCAAGTTGCATGCTTTACTTTCTGCTGCTCATATACTCTTTGCATGCTTGCTTGCTATATGTTGTGAATGTTAAACTTGTGCCTAAACTCCACTCAAATTTAAAGAAACATAAAAACTGCAACTTTTGGCTCTTAGTGTCTAATCACCCCCCCCCCCTCTAGACACATCTTCTCAAGGTCCTACAGGTGGTATCAGAGCAAATCGGTCCCACCGAGTTTATTTGAGCTTATGTTTGGTGATCGTCTATTTGAGCTTACAAACCTTATCGGTCCAACCGAGTTTGCCTGGCCAACTCTCTGGTTAGCTAATTACCAAAATCAATCTCACCAAGTTTGTGTAATCGGTCTCACCGAGATTACATTATGCCCTAACCCTAACCATATCGGTTATACCGAGTTGCATTTCGGTCCCACCGAAAATCCTAACGGTCACTAGATTTGCTGAATCGGTCCGACCGAGTTTCTCAATTCGGCCCACCGAGTTTGGTAAATTGTGTGTAATGGTTAGATTTTGTGTGGAGGCTAGATATACCCCTCCACCTCCTCTTCATTCGTGGAGAGAGCCATCAGACTAAACCTACACTTCCAACTTACTATTTCTGAGAGAGAACTACCTACTCATGTGTTGAGGCCAAGATATTCCATTCCTACCATATGAATCGGTCCCATACTAGTGATCCTCTGTTTGGTGATCGTCTATTTGAGCTTACAAACCTTATGCGTGCCAAAGGAAATGTTGGTATTATTAGTGACATTATTTCCGAAGCTATAAAAATTCATAGACAAGATCATTGTCAAACTCACTCTAACGAATCACCCTCTCTAGGATTTGATCCACCACACGACGATGTTGAACATGGATACTATGATGAGGATGATGATAGTGACTTCAATCTTGATGATGCAATGAGACACTTTGGTCTTATGGCAAATCTTCGGGGATATATGTCAGGAGGAAAGGAATGGGTTCTTGATAGTGGATGTACCGATCACATGACCGGAGATAAATACATGTTTCGTGAGCTTGCTGATAATGATAGTCCTCGAAAGTATGTCACTTTCGGTGACAACTCAAAGGGTAAGGTGGTTGGCCTTGGTAAAGTGGCCATATCACATGATAGCTCCATACAAAATGTCATGCTCGTTGAATCTCTTGGGTACAACTTACTTTCAGTATCTAGACTTGCTGATTTCGGTTCCAATGTCCTATTTACTAAAGTAGATTGCCAAGTGTTTCGTCGAGACAATCATAAAATGGTCTTTACCAGTGTGCGTAGAGGTGATCTATACATCGTTGATTTCACTAAAAAGACTCAACCTAAAACTTGCTTCATTGCTAAATCCTCAAAAGGTTGGTTATGGAATATACGATTAGGTCATGTTGGTATGTGAAACCTTGACAAGCTGGAAGCACAAGTTCTCCCTAGGTGGTTTTGGTAATTGATGAAAACATCTCTCTTGTTGTACTAACACTTTTATCTAGTATGTTTCAGATAAGTTCAACAATGGAGTGGCATGGACTAAAGGATGTGGGAACTCCTTCAAGATGCTAAGGACAAAGGATTGGCTCAAGCTTCAAGCTCAAGACTCTTCATTTTACATTCCAGTGATCCAAGATCACATTGAGTCTATAGGAAAAGCCAATACTATCAAGGAGGGATGAGGTGTTGCTTAATGAGCCTCTTGCTTCATGTGCTTAGTGATATGCTCCAAAAACCCTCAACCACTTTCTCACATCCACATATGTCCAAAACCTAAAGTCAAACTCGGACCCACTGATTCTTTCTATCTGGCGCCACCGAGTTTGGATGTCTTAGCCACTGCCACAAACCCTAGGCAAATCGGTCTCATCGATAGGGATCTCGGTCTCACCAAGATGGGATTGTAATCTCTCTGTGTATGTTCATTATCAAAATCGGTCTCACCGAGTTTGAGCAATCGGTACTACCGAGATTACAATGCAAACTTTCTGGTTGACTCATTATCAAAATCGGTCCCACCGAGTTTGATAATCGGTCCAACCGAGTTTGCCTGACCAACTCTCTGGTTATCTAATTACCAAAATCGGTCTCACCGAGTTTGTGTAATCGGTCTCACCGAGATTGTGTAATCGGTCTCACCGAGATTACGTTATGCCCTAACCCTAACCGAATCGGTCCCACCGAGTTGCATTTCGGTCCCACCAAAAACCCTAACGGTCACTAGGTTTACTAAATCGGTCCGACCGAGTTTAACTATTCGGTCCCACCGAGTTTGGTAAATTGTGTGTAATGGTTAGATTTTGTGTGGAGGCTATATATACCCCTCCACCTCCTCTTCATTCGTGGAGAGAGCCATCAGACTAAACCTACACTTCCAACTTAATCTTGATCTCTAGCCTTCCCCAAGTTGCTTTCCACTCAAACCCTCTTTCCACCAGATCCAAATCCTATGAGAGAGAGTTGAGTGTTGGGGAGACTATCATTTGAAGCACAAGAGCAAGGAGTTCATCATCAACGCACCATTTGTTACTTCTTGGAGAGTGGTGTCTCCTAGATTGGCTAGGTGTCACTTGGGAGCCTCCGACAAGATTGTGGAGTTGAACCAAGGAGTTTGTAAGGGCAAGGAGATCACCTACTTCGTGAAGATCTACCGCTAGTGAGGCAAGTCCTTTGTGGGCGACGACCATGGTGGGATAGACAAGGTTGCTTCTTCATGGACCCTTCGTGGGCGGAGCCCTCCGTGGACTCGCGTAGCCGTTACCCTTCGTGGGTTGAAGTCTCCATCAACGTGGATGTACGATAGCACCACCTATCGGAACCACGCCAAAAACATCTGTGTCTCCAATTGCGTTTGAATCCTCCAAACCCTTCCCTTTACATTCTTGCAAGTTGCATGCTTTACTTTCTGCTGCTCATATACTCTTTGCATGCTTGCTTGCTATATGTTGTGAATGTTAAACTTGTGCCTAAACTCCACTCAAATTTAAAGAAACATAAAAACTGCAACTTTTGGCTCTTAGTGTCTAATCACCCCCCCCCCTCTAGACACATCTTCTCAAGGTCCTACAGGTGGTATCAGAGCAAATCGGTCCCACCGAGTTTATTTGAGCTTATGTTTGGTGATCGTCTATTTGAGCTTACAAACCTTATCGGTCCAACCGAGTTTGCCTGGCCAACTCTCTGGTTAGCTAATTACCAAAATCAATCTCACCAAGTTTGTGTAATCGGTCTCACCGAGATTACATTATGCCCTAACCCTAACCATATCGGTTATACCGAGTTGCATTTCGGTCCCACCGAAAATCCTAACGGTCACTAGATTTGCTGAATCGGTCCGACCGAGTTTCTCAATTCGGCCCACCGAGTTTGGTAAATTGTGTGTAATGGTTAGATTTTGTGTGGAGGCTAGATATACCCCTCCACCTCCTCTTCATTCGTGGAGAGAGCCATCAGACTAAACCTACACTTCCAACTTACTATTTCTGAGAGAGAACTACCTACTCATGTGTTGAGGCCAAGATATTCCATTCCTACCATATGAATCGGTCCCATACTAGTGATCCTCTGTTTGGTGATCGTCTATTTGAGCTTACAAACCTTATGCGTGCCAAAGGAAATGTTGGTATTATTAGTGACATTATTTCCGAAGCTATAAAAATTCATAGACAAGATCATTGTCAAACTCACTCTAACGAATCACCCTCTCTAGGATTTGATCCACCACACGACGATGTTGAACATGGATACTATGATGAGGATGATGATAGTGACTTCAATCTTGATGATGCAATGAGACACTTTGGTCTTATGGCAAATCTTCGGGGATATATGTCAGGAGGAAAGGAATGGGTTCTTGATAGTGGATGTACCGATCACATGACCGGAGATAAATACATGTTTCGTGAGCTTGCTGATAATGATAGTCCTCGAAAGTATGTCACTTTCGGTGACAACTCAAAGGGTAAGGTGGTTGGCCTTGGTAAAGTGGCCATATCACATGATAGCTCCATACAAAATGTCATGCTCGTTGAATCTCTTGGGTACAACTTACTTTCAGTATCTAGACTTGCTGATTTCGGTTCCAATGTCCTATTTACTAAAGTAGATTGCCAAGTGTTTCGTCGAGACAATCATAAAATGGTCTTTACCAGTGTGCGTAGAGGTGATCTATACATCGTTGATTTCACTAAAAAGACTCAACCTAAAACTTGCTTCATTGCTAAATCCTCAAAAGGTTGGTTATGGAATATACGATTAGGTCATGTTGGTATGTGAAACCTTGACAAGCTGGAAGCACAAGTGCTCCCTAGGTGGTTTTGGTAATTGATGAAAACATCTCTCTTGTTGTACTAACACTTTTATCTAGTATGTTTCAGATAAGTTCAACAATGGAGTGGCATGGACTAAAGGATGTGGGAACTCCTTCAAGATGCTAAGGACAAAGGATTGGCTCAAGCTTCAAGCTCAAGACTCTTCATTTTACATTCCAGTGATCCAAGATCACATTGAGTCTATAGGAAAAGCCAATACTATCAAGGAGGGATGAGGTGTTGCTTAATGAGCCTCTTGCTTCATGTGCTTAGTGATATGCTCCAAAAACCCTCAACCACTTTCTCACATCCACATATGTCCAAAACCTAAAGTCAAACTCGGACCCACTGATTCTTTCTATCTAGCGCCACCGAGTTTGGATGTCTTAGCCACTGCCACAAACCCTAGGCAAATCGGTCTCATCGATAGGGATCTCGGTCTCACCAAGATGGGATTGTAATCTCTCTGTGTATGTTCATTATCAAAATCGGTCTCACCGAGTTTGAGCAATCGGTACTACCGAGATTACAATGCAAACTTTCTGGTTGACTCATTATCAAAATCGGTCCCACCGAGTTTGATAATCGGTCCAACCGAGTTTGCCTGACCAACTCTCTGGTTATCTAATTACCAAAATCGGTCTCACCGAGTTTGTGTAATCGGTCTCACCGAGATTACGTTATGCCCTAACCCTAACCGAATCGGTCCCACCGAGTTGCATTTCGGTCCCACCAAAAACCCTAACGGTCACTAGGTTTACTAAATCGGTCCGACCGAGTTTAACTATTCGGTCCCACCGAGTTTGGTAAATTGTGTGTAATGGTTAGATTTTGTGTGGAGGCTATATATACCCCTCCACCTCCTCTTCATTCGTGGAGAGAGCCATCAGACTAAACCTACACTTCCAACTTAATCTTGATCTCTAGCCTTCCCCAAGTAGCTTTCCACTCAAACCCTCTTTCCACCAGATCCACATCCTATGAGAGAGAGTTGAGTGTTGGGGAGACTATCATTTGAAGCACAAGAGCAAGGAGTTCATCATCAACGCACCATTTGTTACTTCTTGGAGAGTGGTGTCTCCTAGATTGGCTAGGTGTCACTTGGGAGCCTCCGACAAGATTGTGGAGTTGAACCAAGGAGTTTGTAAGGGCAAGGAGATCACCTACTTCGTGAAGATCTACCGCTAGTGAGGCAAGTCCTTTGTGGGCGACGGCCATGGTGGGATAGACAAGGTTGCTTCTTCATGGACCCTTCGTGGGCGGAGCCCTCCGTGGACTCGCATAGCCGTTACCCTTCGTGGGTTGAAGTCTCCATCAACGTGGATGTACGATAGCACCACCTATCGGAACCACGCCAAAAACATCTGTGTCTCCAATTGCGTTTGAATCCTCCAAACCCTTCCCTTTACATTCTTGCAAGTTGCATGCTTTACTTTCTGCTGCTCATATACTCTTTGCATGCTTGCTTGCTATATGTTGTGAATGTTAAACTTGTGCCTAAACTCCACTCAAATTTAAAGAAACATAAAAACTGCAACTTTTGGCTCTTAGTGTCTAATCACCCCCCTCTAGACACCTCTTCTCAAGGTCCTACATGTGGTAGCAGAGCATTGGTCTCCATTGCCTTGGTTTAATCACCATTGGAGGAAGATGGATAAGTCTACTTTGGGGAGTCTTAGACATAGAGTGCCTATTCTTGATGAAGAGTATTTTCATGAGTGGAAAAATGAGATGCTTGTTATTTTCAATCAATATCATTTGAACAAGTACATTGCTAGTCCTTGTGCACCTTGTGTTGATCCTATGCATCCTACCCTTGATGAGTCTATTGGCATGATTAGAAATGTTACAACTGTTAATCTTATCACTAGAGGCTTGCCTAGAAACTTGATTATAAAACTGCCTACTCTTGAGTGTGCCTACACTATATGGAAATTTCTTGACGAACGATTTCCAGATTATTCTTTGAAAAATCTTGACGAAATTCTTCATAAGTCTATTGCTTTGAGTAAAATGAATACTAGTGATCCTATGTTTGGTGATCGTCTATTTGAGCTTACAAATCTTATGCGTGCCAAAGGAAATGTTGGTATTATTAGTGACATTATTTCCGAAGCTATAAGAATTCATAAGCAAGATTATTATCAAACTCATACTAATGAATCACCCTCTCTAGGATTTGATCCACCACATGACGATGTTGAACATGGATACTATGATGAGGATGATGATGACTTTGATCTTGATGATGCAATGAGACATTTTGGTCTTATGGCAAATCTTCGGGGATATATGTCAGGAGGAAAGGAATGGGTTCTTGATAGTGGATGTACCGATCACATGACCGGAGATAAAGACATGTTTCGTGAGCTTGCTGATAATGATAGTCCTCGAAAGTATGTCACTTTCGGTGACAACTCAAAGGGTAAGGTGGTTGGCCTCGGTAAGGTGGCCATCTCACATGATAGCTCCATACAAAATGTTATCCTCGTTGAATCTCTTGGATACAACTTACTTTCAGTATCTAGACTTGCTGATTTCGGTTTCAATGTTCTATTTACTGAAGTTGATTGCCAAGTGTTTCGTCGAGACAATCATAAAATGGTCTTTACCGGCATACGTAGAGGTGATCTATACATTGTTGATTTCATTAAAAAGGCTCAACCTAAAACTTGTTTCATTGCTAAATCCTCAAAAGGTTGGTTATGGCATAGACGGCTAGGTCACGTTGGCATGAGAAACCTTGACAAGCTTATTAAAGTGAATCATACCTTGGTGTTAATGATGTCAATTTTGATAAGGATAGACTTTGTAGTGCTTGTCAAGCAGGTAAACTGGTTGGAGGAAGGCATCCCATGAAGAACATCATGACCACAAAGAGGCCACTCGAGCTACTTCACATGGATCTCTTTGGTCCCAACTCTTACAAGAGTCTCGGTGGAAATTCTTTTGGTCTAGTTATAGTTGATGATTTTTTCAGATTTACGTGGGTGTTCTTTCTTGATGATAAATCGCGGGTCCAAAAGATATTCAAAAACTTTGCTAGGAAGGCTCAAAATCAATTTGAAGTGAAGATCAAGAAGGTTCACAGCGACAACGAAACGGAGTTCAAGAACGCAAATGTGGACTGCTTTCTTGATGAAGAAGGGATTTCACACGAGTTCTCGGCTATGTACACACCTCAACAAAATGGAGTTGTTGAGAGGAAGAACCGGACGCTCATCGAAATGGCGAGAACGATGCTCGATGAGTACAAGACGCTGAAGCACTTTTGGGCAGAAGCGGTTGAGACAGCTTGCCATCCAACAAATCACTTGTATCTTCACAAGCTACTCGGCAAGACGGCATACGAGCTACTCACCGGTAACAAACCCCAAGTTGGATACTTTCGAGTATTCAGTTCAAAGTGCTACATTCTTGATAAGCATCGTTGTTCTAAATTTGCTCCTAAGTCTCATGAAGGTTTCCTACTAGGTTATGGCTCAAACTCTCACACTTACCGTGTCTACAACAATTTCACCCGAAAGGTTGAAGAGACGGTAGATGTGAAGTTTGATGAATCTAACGGCTCGCAAGTAGAGCAACTGCCAATTGATGTAGGAGACAAAGATCCTTTGAAAGCAATCCAAGACTTGTCTATTGGCAAGGTCCGTCCAACGGAGGTGAAGGAGAGTACCTCGTCTGTCCAAGTGGAAGCTTCTACTTCACGACAAGGTGAACCAAGAGTTGATACAGAAGCATCCACAAGTGGGACACACCAAGATGAAGAAAACGAGGAAGTGCATCAAGATGAACGTCAACAACCTCCTTCTCCACCACGACAAGAGAACGACAACGCCAACAATGAAGAAGGCCAAGAAGAAGAACAAGATGAAGAAGATGTTCAACAAAGATCCAAGCAAAAGCTTTCACGAGTTCGAGCAAGAATTGCAAAAGACCATCTCGTCGAGCAAATCTACAATGATATTCAAACCGGGAGAATCACTCGCTCTAAAAGTCGTTTAGCTAACTTTTGTGAAAACTATTCTTTCATCTCTACCATTGAACCTATGAAGGTCGAAGAAGCATTGGAAGATCTGGATTGGATAAATGCTATGCATGAAGAGCTACACAACTTTGAGAGGAACCAAGTTTGGACATTGGTTGAGAAGCCCGACAACAACCACAACATCATCGGTACCAAATGGGTGTTTCGCAACAAGCAAGATGAAGATGGACAAGTTGTTCGCAACAAAGCACGTCTCGTCGCCCAAGGCTACACACAAGTCGAAGGTATGGACTATGGTGAGACTTATGCTCCTGTTGCTAGACTTGAGTCTATTCGCATCTTACTTGCCTATGCTAATCACCATGATATCACTTTTTACCAAATGGATATTAAAAGTGCTTTTATAAATGGTGAAATAGAGGTGGAAGTTTATGTTAAACAACCTCCCGGCTTTGTCAATCCTAAGAAACCCAATCATGTTTACAAACTTCACAAAGCTCTTTATGGTCTTAAACAAGCTCCTAGAGCATGGTATAAATGCTTGACCAAGTTCCTTATTGAAAAAGGCTTTGAAATTGGGAAAATTGATTCTACTCTTTTTACTAAAAGGGTTAATGATGAACTCTTTGTGTGCCAAATTTATGTTGATGATATTATATTTGGTTCAACTAACCCTCATTTTAGTGAAAAGTTTGGGAAGCTAATGTCGGAGAAGTTTGAGATGTCTATGATGAGTGAACTCAAATTCTTTCTTGGGTTGCAAATCAAGCAAACTAAGGAAGGTACTTTTGTCTCTCAAACAAAGTACACTAAGGACTTATTCAAGAAGTTCAATATGCAAGAATGCAAAGGTATGTCTACACCCATGCCTACTAGTGGACATCTTGACTTAACCAAAGATGGTGAACCAGTTGATCAAAAGGTTTATCGCTCTATGATTGGTTCATTGTTATATCTATGTGCTTCACGTCCCGATATCATGCTAAGTGTGTGCATGTGTGCACGATATCAAGCTGCTCCTAAAGAATGTCATATTAAGGCCGTGAAAAGGATAGTGAGATACTTAATTCATACACCAAATTTTGGCATTTGGTATCCTAAGAGGGCCTCTTTCGATCTTGTTGGCTATTCCGAATCGGACTATGCCGGAGACAAGGTTTATAGAAAGTCCACTTCGGGTACTTGTCAATTCCTTGGTAGATCTCTTGTTTCTTGGTCCTCCAAGAAACAAAACTCGGTATCCTTATCCACCGTCGAAGCTGAATATATTGCCGCTGGTTCATGTTGTGCTCAATTACTTTGGATGACCCAAACTCTTAAAGATTATGGGATATATGTGAGACATGTTCCATTGCTTTGTGATAATGAAAGTGCAATCAAAATTGGTCAAAATCCTGTGCAACATTCTCGAACTAAGCATATTGAAGTTCGTCATCATTTCATTCGAGATCATGTTGCTAAGGGTGACATTGATCTTAAGCATGTTCGCACCGAAAAGCAATTAACTGATATATTCACTAAACCTCTTGATGAGAAAGTGTTTTGCAGGTTAAGAGGAGAATTGAACATCATTGATGCTTCAAACCTGGACTAGAAACTCCATTGGATACATGCAAGACATGAGCTTATGACTAATCCTTGATATTTCCCTTATGGTGAAGATCTTATGTCTTGGATATATTTGTATCTTGCATGTTATCTAATCCATGTAGGTACTTGGTTGAATCAAATTCCATGAGATTGTAACCTACTCACATCTTGAGCAATCTCTACATCACCAAGTCTCTATACAAAGGTGGTTGAAGACAAGGAAGCACGAAACCATTCAAACATATCCTTTGACAAATTCTATGTTGAGTTTCATGATTGTCATTTTTGGATATACAAGTGCTCTTCCTTGCAAGAACTAACCCATGTAGGTAGATGGACTCAAATTCCAAGTGGTGCTCCAAATTCTTGATGAGCTACATCAACCTCGAGCAACCCACGCAAGTTCAACTACATGGACAACACCACCAACCAAGGTATGTTATTCCATCTTAGAGAAGCTTTACTCCGAGTCATGACTTAAAGCAACTCGACAAGATGAGAATACATCAAGATGCTTAAACGAAAAATGGCAACCCCATTTTGAGCTTAAACGATGAGTATGACCTATGATCAAATGATCTCACTTGACTCCTAAGTCAATATACTCTAACATAGGTGACTTTGTCGCCGACCATCTCTAGATGAAGTTCTCCTGTGTTCTTTTCTGAGTTTTTGCATTTGTCTCATGCATATGTGTTTCCCCTTTCAAAAAAAAACTTCATCTATATTTCTTTCTGTTTTCTCTGAATTTTCTGCATCTAATTCCTTGCAAATCTTTGTGAGATCTTACTAGTCTAGTGAGCTGAGGTGACAAGTGTTTTCTCTGCGATGAACTCGGTTACACCGATTTGTTATTTTCGGTCCAACTGAATCTTTTCGCTATGACCGAAGCATACCACTCGGTGCCACCGATTTCATAACAGGAAAAACTCTTTGCCACATATTCTGTGTTTCTTCTGATCCAACTCCACTCAATGAATCTTGTCCTCTACAAGCATCACATTTTTATCATTGCTTTGTTCTGTGTCTCAAGGACCAAACCCATTCACGACAAATTCCAGAGGGAGAGAGAGAGATTACATCTTTATCAAGCCCTTCTTGTAAATTGATGTCAAAGGGGGAGAGAGAGATCACATCAAAGCTTATCATTTAGAGAGAGATCACATCTCATAGGGGGAGAGAGATCCTTCAGGGAGAGAGAGAGAGACCTCCAGGGGGAGAGAATACTAGTAGAAAGTATTTCTCAAGGATCCCAGATGCTTGGTGTTCAAGAGGAGAGATGCCACATGTCTTCTTGAGGGGAAAGACATGTTCATATGTGCTTACTTGCATTAGTTTGCATTAGTTCTGTTCATTCATATCTTTCAGCTCTGTTTTTCCTTCAGCTCTGATTTTCTGTTCCCTATCTTCTCCCAGTATCACATGTTAGATTCAGGGGGAGCAACACATCTAACGGAAAGAGAACATTTAAATTCATTGCATATCTTTACTCTTGGGGACATGTCTAATCCAATGTGGTACTCAGTACTCACTCTCTACATGTCATCCCAGTCTTGGTATTCTTGTGGTTTCTTCTGTTTGCTCTGGCTAGTAGATGTATCTGTGTTATCTAACCTTGTTTACACAGGTTCATTCCATCCTAAGCCTACTCAAGACTACAAGGTAAGTATATGCGTCACAATCTTGTGCATGAAGAATTCTTGCTGATGTACATACTGTTTGCAAGAAGGACTCATGGGCATGAAGGTATTTCCTTTAATATTTTCTGATGCATATGGCCAAGATACATGTAACACATTGCCTGCTCTATCATGGTTATGCTCTCACATGCTTCTATATTTCATATTCACATGATTGCATACATGTAGGGGGAGCCTATGCTTGTTACATGTCTTTCCAAAGCTTTACTTGCTATTCTTTATATCTTTATCTAAAGCTTTGATGTATGTTGCCATCAATTACCAAAAAGGGGGAGATTGAAAGCACAAGTGCTCCCTAGGTTGTTTTGGTAATTAATGACAACATATCTCTTATTGGACTAACACTTTTATCTAGTATGTTTCAGATAAGTTCAACAATGGAGTGGCATGGACTAAAGGATGTGGGAACTCCTTCAAGATGCTAAGGACAAAGGATTGGCTCAAGCTTCAAGCTCAAGACTCTTCATTTTACATTTCAGTGATCCAAGATCACATTGAGTCTATAGGAAAAGCCAATACTATCAAGGAGGGATGAGGTGTTCATTAATGAGCCTCTTGCTTCATGTGCTTAGTGATATGCTCCAAAAACCCTCAACCACTTTCTCACATCCACATATGTCCTAAACCTAAAGTCAAACTCGGCCCCACTGATTCTTTCTATCCGGCGCCACCGAGTTTGGATGTCTTAGACACTGCCACAAACCCTAGGGAAATCGGTCTCACCGATAGGGATCTCGGTCTCACCGAGATGGGATTGTAATCTCTCTGTGTATGTCCATTATCAAAATTGGTCTCACCGAGTTTGAGCAATCGGTACTACCGAGATTACAATGCAAACTTTCTGGTTGACTCATTATCAAAATCGGTCCCACCGAGTTTAATAATCGGTCCAACCGAGTTTGCATGACCAACTCTCTGGTTAGCTAATTACCAAAATTGGTCTCACCGAGTTTGTGTAATCGGTCTCACCGAGATTACGTTATTCCCTAACCCTAACCGAATCGGTCCCACCGAGTTGCATTTCAGTCCCACCGAAAACCCTAATGGTCACTAGGTTTACTAAATCGGTCCGACCGAGTTTAACTATTCGGTCCCACCGAGTTTGGTAAATTGTGTGTAACGGTTAGATTTTGTGTGGAGGCTATATATACCCCTCCACCTCCTCTTCATTCGTGGAGAGAGCCATCAGACTAAACCTACACTTCCAACTTACCATTTCTGAGAGAGAACCACCTACTCATGTGTTGAGGCCAGGATATTCCATTCCTACCATATGAATCTTGATCTCTAGCCTTCCCCAAGTTGCTTTCCACTCTAACCCTCTTTCCACCAGATCCAAATCCTATGAGAGAGAGTTGAGTGTTGGGGAGACTATCATTTGAAGCACAAGAGCAAGGAGTTCATCATCAACGCACCATTTGTTACTTCTTGGAGAGTGGTGTCTTCTAGATTGGCTAGGTTTCACTTGGGAGCCTCCGACAAGATTGTGGAGTTGAACCAAAGAGTTTGTAAGGGCAAGGAGATCGCCTACTTCGTGAAGATCTACCGCTAGTGAGGCAAGTCCTTTGTGGGCGACGGCGATGGTGGGATAGACAAGGTTGCTTCTTCGTGGACCTTTCGTGGGCGGAGCCCACCGTGGACTCGCATAGCCGTTACCCTTCGTGGGTTGAAGTCTCCATCAACGTGGATGTACGATAGCACCACCTATCGGAACCACGCCAAAAACATCTGTGTCTCCAATTGCGTTTGAATCCTCCAAACCCTTCCCTTTACATTCTTGCAAGTTGCATGCTTTACTTTCCGCTGCTCATATACTCTTTGCATGCTTGCTTGCTATATGTTGTGAATGTTAAACTTGTGCCTAAACTCCACTCAAATTTAAAGAAACATAAAAACTGCAACTTTTGGCTCTTAGTGTCTAATCACCCCCCTCTAGACACCTCTTCTCAAGGTCCTACACAAGCTTATTAAGTGAAATCATATCCTTGGAGTTAATGATGTAATATTTGATAAGGATAGACTTTGCAGTGCTTGTCAAGCAGGTAAACAGGTTGGAGGAAGGCATCCCGTGAAGAACATCATGACCACAAAGAGGCCACTTGAGCTACTTCATATGGATCTCTTTGGTCCCAAATCTTACAAGAGTCTCGGTGGAAATTCTTTTGGTCTAGTTATAGTTGATGATTTTTCCATATTTACGTGGGTGTTCTTTCTCGATGATAAATCGCAGGTCCAAAAGATCTTCAAAAACTTTGCTAGGAAGGCTCAAAATCAATTTGAAGTGAAGATCAAGAAGGTTCGCAGCGACAACGGAACGGAGTTCAAGAACGCAAATGTGGACAGCTTTGTTGATGAAGAAGGGATTTCACACGAGTTCTCGGCTACGTACACACCTCAACAAAATGGAGTTGTTGAGAGGAAGAACCGGACGCTCATCGAAATGGCGAGAACGATGCTCGATGAGTACAAGACGCCGATGCACTTTTGGGCAGAAGCGGTTGAGACAGCTTGTCATGCAACAAATTGCTTGTATCTTCACAAGCTACTCGGCAAGATGGCATACGAGCTCTTCACCAGTAACAAACCCCAAGTTGGATACTTTCGAGTATTCGGCTCAAAGTGCTACATTCTTGATAAGCATCGTCGTTCTAAATTTGCTCCTAAGTCTCATGAAGGTTTCCTACTAGGTTATGGCTCAAACTCTCACACTTACCGTGTCTACAACAATTTCACCCGAAAGGTTGAAGAGACGGTAGATGTGAAGTTTGATGAATCTAACGGCTCGCAAGTAGAGCAATTGCCAATTGATGTAGGAGACAAAGATCCATCGAAAGCAATCCAAGACTTGTCTATTGGCAAGGTCCGTCCAACGGAGGTGAAGGAGAGTACCCCATCCGTCCAAGTGGAAGATGCTACTTCATGACAAGGTGAACCAAGAGTTGATACGGAAGCATCCACAAGTGGGACACACCGAGATGAAGAAAACGAGGAAGTGCATCAAGATGAACGTCAACAACCTCCTTCTCCACCACGACAAGAGAACGACAACGCCAACAATGAAGAAGGCCAAGAAGAAGAACAAGATGAATAAGATGTTCAACCAAGAACCAAGCAAAAGCTTTCACGAGTTCGAGCAAGAATTGCTAAAGACCATCCCGTCGAGCAAATCTGCAATGATATTCAAACCGGGAGAATCACTCGCTCTAAAACTCGTTTAGCTAACTTTTGTGAAAACTATTCTTTCATCTCTAGCATTGAACCTATGAAGGTCGAAGAAGCATTGGGAGATCCGGATTGGATAAATGCTATGCATGAAGAGCTACACAACTTTGAGAGAAACCAAGTTTGGACATTGGTTGAGAAGCCCGACAACAACCACAACATCATCTGTACCAACTGGGTGTTTCGCAACAAGCAAGATGAAGATGGACAAATACTTCGCAACAAAGCATGTCTCGTCGCCCAAGGCTAAACGCAAGTCGAAGGTATGGACTATGGTGAAACTTATGCCCCCGTTGATAGACTTGAGTCCATTCGCATCTTACTTGCCTATGCTAATCACCATGATATCACCTTGTACCAAATGGACATTAAAAGTGCTTTTCTAAATGGTGAAATAGAGGAAGTTTATGTTAAGCAACCTCCCAGCTTTGTCAATCCTACGAAACACAATCATATTTACAAACTTCACAAAGCTCTTTATGGTCTTAAACAAGCTCCTAGAGCATGGTATAATTGCTTGACCTAGTTCCTTATTGAAAAAGGCTTTGAAATTGGGAAAATTGATTCAACACTTTTTACTAAAAGGGTTAATGGTGAACTATTTGTGTGCCAAATCTATGTTGACGATATTATATTTGGTTCAACTAACCCTCATTTTAGTGAAAAGTTTGGGAAGCTAATGTCGGAGAAGTTTGAGATGTCTACGATGAGTGAACTCAAATTCTTTCTTGGGTTGCAAATCAAGCAAACTAAGGAAGGTACTTTTGTCTCTCAAACAAAGTACACCAAGGACTTATTCAAGAAGTTCAATATGCTAGAATATAAAGGTATGACTACACCCATGCCTACTAGTGGACATCTTGACTTAACCAAAGATGATAAACCGGTTGATCAAAAGGTTTATCGCTCTATGATTGGTTCATTGTTATATCTATGTGCTTCACGTCCCGATATTATGCTAAGTGTGTGCATGTGTGCACGATATCAAGCTGCTCCTAAAGAATGGCATCTTAAGGCCGTGAAAAGGATAGTGAGATACTTAATCCATACACCAAATTTTGGCATTTGGTATCCTAAGAGGGCCTCTTTCGATCTTGTTGGCTACTCCGACTCGGACTATGCCGGAGACAAGGTTGATAGAAAGTCCACTTCGGGTACTTGTCAATTTCTTGGTAGATCTCTTGTGTCTTGGTATTCCAAGAAACAAAAGTCGGTATCCTTATCTACCGCCGAAGCGGTATACATTGCCGCTGGTTCATGTTGTGCTCAATTACTTTGGATGACCCAAACTCTTAAAGATTATGGAATACCTGTGAAATATGTTCCATTGCTTTGTGACAATGAAAGTGCTATCAAAATTGTTCATAATCATGTGCAACATTCTCGAACTAAGCATATTGAAGTTCGTCATCATTTCATTCGAGATCATGTTGCTAAGGGTGACATTGATCTTAAGCATGTTCGCACCGAAAAGCAATTAGCAGATATATTCACTAAACCTCTTGATGAGAAAGTGTTTTGTAGGTTAAGAAGAGAATTGAACATCATTGATGCCTCAAACTTGGAGTAGAAACTCCATTGGATACATGCAAGACATGAGCTTATGACTAATCCTTGATATTTCCCTTATGATGAAAATCTTATGTCTTGGATATATTTGTATCTTGCATGTTATCTAACCCATGTAGGTACTTGGTTGAATCAAATTCCATGAGGTTGTAATCTACTCATATCTTGAACAATCTCTACATCACCAAGTCTCTACACTATGGTGGTTGAAGACAAGGAAGCACAAAAACCATTCAAACATATCCTTTGACAAATTCCATGTTGAGCTTCATGATTGTCATTGTTGGATACACAATTGCTCTTCCTTGCACGAACTAACCCATGTAGGTAGATGGACTCAAATTTCAAGTGGTGCTCCAAATTCTTGATGAGCTATACCAACCTGGAGCAACCCACACAAGTTCAAGTACATGGACAACACCACCAACCAAGGTATGTTATTCCATCTTAGAGAAGCTTTAATCCAAGTCATGAGTTAAGGAAACTCGACAAGATGAGAATACATCAAGATGCTTAAACAAAAAATGGCAACCCCATTCTGAGCTTAAACGATGAGTATGACCCATGATCAAGTGATCTCACTTGACTCCTAAGTCAATATACTCTAACATAGGTGACTTTGTCGCCGACCATATCTAGATGAAGTTCTCTTATGTTCCATTCTATGTTTTTGCATTCATCTCATGCATATTTGTTTCCCCTTTCGGAAAAAAGTTCATCTAGATTTCTTTCTGTTTGCTCTGCATTTTCTGCATCAAATTCCTTGCACATCTTTCAGTAAATTCATTGCAAATCTTTGTGAGATCTTACTAGTCTAGTGAGCTGAGGTGACAAGTGTTTTCTCTGTGATGAACTCGGTTTCACCGATTTGTTGTTTTCGGTCCAACCGAATCCTTTCGGTGCAACCGAAGCCTACAACTCGGTGCCACCGATTTCACAACAGGAAAAACAGTTTGCCACTTATTCTGTGTTTCTTCTGATCCAGCTCCACTCAATGAATCTTGTCCTCTACAAGCATCACATTTTTATCATTGCTTTATGTTGTGACTCAAGGATCAAACCCATTCACGACAAATTCCAAAGGGGGAGAGAGAGGGGTTACATCTTTATCAAGCCCTTCTTGGAAATTAATGTCAAAGGGGGAGAGAGAGATCACATCAAAGCTTATCATTTAGAGAGAGAGAGAGAGTATCACCTTCTCAGGGGGAGAGAATACTAGTAGAGAGTATTTCTCAAGGATCCCAGATGCTTGGTGTTCAAGAGGAGATATGCCACATGTCTTCTTGAGGGGAAAGACATGTTCATATGTGCTTATTTGCATTAGTTTGCATTAGCTCTGTTCATTTATATTTTCAGCTCTGATTTTCTGTTCCCTATCTTCTCCCAGTATCCTATGCTAGATTCAGGGGGAGCAAGACATCTAAGGGAAAGAAATCATTCAAATTCATTGCATATCTTTACTCTTGGGGACATGTCTAATCCAATGTAGTACTTAGTACTCACTCTCTACATGTCATCCCAGTCTTGGTATTCTTGTGGTTTCTTCTGTTTGCTCTCGCTAGTAGATGTATCTGTGTTATCTAACCTTATTTTCACAGGTTCATTCCATCCTAAGCCAACTCAAGACCACAAGGTAAGTATATGCATCACAATCATGTGTATGAGGAATTCTTGTTGATGTACATACTGTTTGCAAGAAGGACTCTTGGGCATGAAGGTATTTCCTTTAGTACTTTTTGCTCTGATGCATATGGCCAAGATACATGTAACACATTGCCTGCTGTATCATGGTTATGCTATCACATGCTTCTATAGTTCGTGTTCACATGATTGCATACGTGTAGGGGGAGCCTATGCTTGTTACATGTCTTTCCAAAGCTTTACTTGCTATTCTTTATATCTTTATCTAAAGCTTTGATGTATGTTGTCATGAATTACCAAAAAGGGGGAGATTGAAAGCACAAGTGCTCCCTAGGTGGTTTTGGTAATTAATGTCAACATATCTCTTGTTGGACTAACACTTTTATCTAGTATGTTTCAGATAAGTTCAACAATGGAGTGGCATGGACTAAAGGATGTGGGAACTCCTTCAAGATGCTAAGGACAAAGGATTGGCTCAAGCTTCAAGCTCAAGACTCTTCATTTTACCTTTTAGTGATCCAAGATCACATTGAGTCTATAGGAAAAGCCAATACTATCAAGGAGGGATGAGGTGTTGCTTAATGAGCCTCTTGCTTCAAGTGCTTAGTGATATGCTCCAAATACCCTCAACTACTATCCCACTTCCACACATATGTCCTAAACCTAGAATCAAACTCGGCCCCATTGATTCTTCCTATCCGGCGCCACCGAGTTTGGATGTCTTAGCCACTGCCACAAACCCTAGGCAAATCGGTCTCACCGATAGGGATCTCGATCTCACCGAGATGGGATTGTAATCTCTCTATGTATGTCCATTATCAAAATCGGTCTCACCAAGTTTGAGAAATCGGTACTACCGAGATTACAATGCAAACTTTTTGATTGACTCATTATCAAAATCGGTCCCACCGAGTTTGAGTAATCGGTCCAACCGAGTTTGCCTGACCAATTCTCTGGTTAGCTAATTACCAAAATCGGTCTCACCGAGTTTGTGTAATCGGTCTCACCGAGATTACGTTATGCCCTAACCCTAACCATATCGGTCCTACCGAGTTGCATTTCGGTCCCACCGAAAATCCTAACGGTCACTAGATTTGCTGAATCGGTCCGATCGAGTTTCTCAATTCGGTCCCACCGAGTTTGGTAAATTGTGTGTAACGGTTAGATTTTGTGTGGAGGCTATATATACCCCTCCACCTCCTCTTCATTCGTGGAGAGAGCCATCAGACTAAACCTACACTTCCAACTTACCATTTCTGAGAGAGAACCACCTACTCATGTGTTGACGCCAAGATATTCCATTCCTACCATATGAATCTTGATCTCTAGCCTTCCCCAAGTTGCTTTCCACTCAAATCTTCTTTCAACCAGATACAAATCCTATGAGAGAGAGTTGAGTGTTGGGGAGACTATCATTTGAAGCACAAGAGCAAGGAGTTCATCATCAACGCACCATTTGTTACTTCTTGGAGAGTGGTGTCTCCTAGATTGACTAGGTGTCACTTGGGAGCCTCCGACAAGATTGTGGAGTTGAACCAAGGAGTTTGTAAGGGCAAGGAGATCGCCTACTTCGTGAAGATCTACCGCTAGTGAGGCAAGTCCTTCGTGGGCGACGGCCATGGTGGGATAGACAAGGTTGCTTCTTCGTGGACCCTTCGTGGGTGGAGCCCTCCGTGGACTCGCGCAACCGTTACCCTTCGTGGGTTCAAGTCTCCATCAACGTGGATGTACGATAGCACCACCTATCGGAACCACGCCAAAAACATTCGTGTCTCCAATTGCGTTTGAATCCTCCAAACCCTTCCCTTTACTTTCTTGCAAGTTGCATGCTTTAATTTCCGCTGCCTATATATTGTTTGCATGATTGCTTGACTTGTCCTAAGATAGCTAAAATCTGTCAAACTCTAAAATTGGGAAAAGGTTAAGTTTTTAATTGGTCAAGTAGTCTAATCACCCCCCTCTAGACATACTTCAAGGTCCTACAACCTTGCACAAAAGAAGGACCAGATCCAAATCGCAGGGGAGTATGGGATATAGCACCGGCCGCAAAGGCCCGCGGAGGCTGCCGCAGCAGAGCCACCAGGCCACGGACTGGAGCCGGACGCGGAGCCGACGAGGACGAACCACCACCATTGGAGGCAGCAGCAGCCTCCCACGGATCCGGGGGCACCGCAGCCTCGCCCCTAGATCCGGGCATGGCTGCCCCCGATCCCACAGCCGACGGCGCCAGATCCACTCCATCCCATGCTTAACGATCACGCACCACCTCACGAGAGGCACGGCCAGCCTCCAACTTGGACCGCAATTCAGCCTCATAGGCCAGATCCGCACTGGATCCCGGCGAGGCCTCACGCCGACGCTTACTGCCTGAGAAAGCCTCACTGGAAGAGCCCCTGGATTTATCCATGGTCAGGGCCTCCGCAAAGGAAAGGAGGAGGGGGGAGAGGAGATGGATTTGAGGAAGCGGCGGATGGGGCGACGAGCTTTGCGGACATCAGTGGCGGAAGCAGGAAACCCTAGCAGGGGCGACAGAACCACGCCACACCCATATAAATCCCGAACTGGCCAGGCCCAACTGAGCCGAGCCAAGCGCCTGGGCCGAGAGAGGCGACGGGATGAGGCAGAGACCACCACCATCTGCCCCTGGCCCCAGAGAAAAGGGGGGAAAGTCGCCAGCAGAGGAGAGCGCAGGTAGCCCACCAGGCCCAACCCGGTCCGACCCAGACACAGACAGGCCCACCAAGCCCAGCGATTCCAAGGAACCTTGCGGCCGAGCCGATCCTAGGGTTTGACCCCCAGCCAGCCTCCCGCCCGCCGACGTCACGTCCGCCATCCACCGCGGCTCTGACCAGGATGACGACGGAGCAACACCACCAAGCGGAGAACCCAAGTCAGCAACTGCAGACCCAACAGAGAACGGAGGAGATCCAAGGATGCCTGCAGAGGGAGATGGCGGAGGACACCAACCAGATTTGTGCCGGCGACGCCCGACATGCTGCCAGCCCGAAGATCCCGCCATCGACAGCACCGGCCTCCCCCGACCCCCCGAAGCAAACTTCCGCACCCGGGACGGCGGCCCGCCGCCCCGAGGACCGGAGCCGCATCCTCCAGATCCGAGGACGACGCATCCTCGTCCCCTAGGGCCCAAAACCTGGACCCAGAGAAATCCGCCATCGAGCCAGGACGGCAAGCCACGGGCGGAGAGCCATGGAGACCCACCAGCAGGCCAGGAGCAGGGAGAGGCGGCGAGGGAGAGAGGGGAGGGGGGAGGGGTGACGGGCAGAGGGGCGGCGAGGGCAGGGAGCGAGAGGGGGAGGGAAGGGGGAAGGAGGGGGAGAGAGGAGCCATCATGAGGTGTCTTGATATGTTCTAAGTCCTCCGTTGTACTAGTCTCTTGAAAAATGCATCAGGAACCCATCTGTACACTAAAATAATCTTCAAGGTGGACAAATGCCCAGTTGATGGTTCTTCTGTCTCTAGTATGTGAAGTTGCTATGTTTTTTTGCCCCTCCTACTAGGGCTATGATTGATGAATGACCAAACAAAGTACCAAGCAAGTGAGTTTACAAATTTTCTTTTTTCAGAAGACAGTTACCCCCGGTCTCTGCTTTAATTGATGCATGCAGCCATCTTTATTAATTATTCCACAAAAGATTGACAAGAACATACATCAATCCACCTGAAGCCACCACTCACACCTACAGACTCGATAATATGGAGTGCTCTCACTGCCCGTATCAAAAACCGGTGTCGTCGTTGATCTATCCACATAATGTATCGGGACCAACATCCGGTGCATCCTACCTAAAGCCTGCACCACATCCACACGTTTTAGGAGCCGCCATCATCATCGGACCACAAATCCATCTTCAGGAGAGAGATCTGGATCACCCTTGCCAATCCGGACATCCGTTGATGCCACCACGGCGCCACCACCCTGCACTCGTCCGTCTAAACGCGAAGACTCTGGAAGATCTGTCGTGCGTAGCACCTGTCGGCCAGGCATGACTTGATAGCTCCACCGAAGCTCCGTGCAGAGGAAGTGGGTCCACCTCCTGCCTCTGTCTTCCAGCGCTGCTCCACAAATGATGCTCCCAAGAGAGAAATGGCACAGTAGTACCGCCATTGTCCGATCTGAAAAACCAGATCCTAGGTTTCCCCTGAAGCAGCACGAGTGCGTCGACAATAGTTACACGACGATGCCTTCATCAAGGTAACGACGCAAAACGCCGCCATCTCCCGCCAACGGCTCGGTTTTCACCGACAACTATGTCTCCCCGACTCGTAGCCGGGACTAGATGAAGAATCTCGAGATCCGACCACCCAGCCACGGGCCGACCATCTCTGGCGGAAGAGATGACCAACACCGCCGGCAGCACCAGCCAGAACAGATTGACTCGAGGTGCCGCCGATGCTACCACCAGGCCTTCCATGCCGCCGTCGACGATCCAAAGGCAGATGGCGCGCTGCCGCCCGGACAGGACTTGTCGCCGCGCCCGCGGCCCGCGCCGCCTCCAACGCCGATGCGCCACAGATCGGATCGGGCGCGTCTCCATACGAATCGGGACTGCGCACAACCCCAGAGACATGGGAGAGAGGTGATGTCCTCCGCCACTGCGGTGGGCCCCCGGGAGGAGGGAGAGGAGGAGGGAGTGCGGGCTGGCGGCAGCTAGGTTTTTGGGTGCTGCACGAGTTGCCCTAGCGGGAGGAGACGCGGAGTGAGTTTACAAATGGTGATACAATTTGGGATCATCTACTTTCTGTTTACATTGAGTTCACTAAATCTCTTTCGTTTTGGAGTGGCTATTTGTCATGTATATTACCTGTAAAAAACCTTTCTGTTAGTAGTACTCTCTCCGTTGTTCGGATTCAAGGTGTGGCTGGTGATCGAGGGCATCCCCCCCCCCATCCGTGGGATCGCTCTGTGGTGGAGGAACTGCTTGGGTCTTCTTGCAAGGTGGAGGAGGTGGCTCCTGAGATGGCTTCCCGCTCTGATCTGTCCTCGTTCAAGCTCACGGCATGGACGGCGAGCCCGGAAGAGATTCCTGCTCTCAGATGGCTGGCGGTGCCGGAGCCTGGACTGGAGGCGCCGCCCGCTCTCCTGCAGTACAAGGTGCTCATACACACCGACATGATCATGGATCTGAGAGAGGCTGGCGAGCCTTGGTTCTTTGGAAGCTCGTCGGGCAGCGGCCAAAGCGGCCTCCCCGACGACGACGACATTGCGGGCGGCGGACCCAGATCGCGCAGGCTGGTGTGGCAGTTTGGGGTCCCTGACACCCGCTCCGGCGGCCTGGGCGGCGTCGCCGCTGGTGGCGGGGGTGGGGCCTGGTCCAGACCGTTGGGACACGATTGGCGCCTCCCTCCCATGGAGGCCACGCCGGTCGCTACGCCTGGGGCCCCACCAATCCCTATCCTGTGCAGGCTGACGAGACGAGTTTCAGCTTTTCAGCATTTGACCGGTCAGGCCAGGAGAGAGGATTCAAATCGCGCGCCAACTGTGGATGCTGCTAGGGGTGAAGTGATGGCGACTTCAAACAGGAGTGGTGGAACGGTTCCGGAAGCAACGGCCAATCCTCCGCCTCGGCTGCTGAGGTGTGCAGAGTCTGAGCAGAGAAAAGAAGGGGAAGGCACATGCCCATCGGTTGTCCAGTCTGGAACGCTCCGGGTGGGTCCGCAGGTGGCAGCCCCGATGCAGCATATGGGGCTAGTTCTCGTGCTGGCGGCCACTAAGGATGGAAACCAAGAACCCCAAGGAGGAGTGGCCACTGGGCAATCGGTTACGGCCAAAACGAGTGCAGAGCCTGCTGTGGTTGTGCCTCCTGTCGCTTCTGAGAAGGTAGGACCAGGATCCCAAGGCGGTGGGGAAATTGGGCCCCCGGATGTGACCAATCCTGTCGCACCGCGGGAAGAGCCGACACGTGCGTTGGCGAGCGTGCCCCCCGTGTTCACGCAGGACACAGCGGCACATGAGGCCGTGGTGGAGACGCAGACTCAAGGGACACCTGGCAACACCCCCCTGGATGAGTGCATGCAATCGATGGATGGCCTCAGGATGACTGGGCCCCGCACTGATGGGAACCATGCAGTTCTTGCATGCGATACGATCCACGTACACGAGCCATTGGTGATGCATATGGGCAATCTGCCTGCACAGCGGCCCTCGGATGTTTGTGACAAGGGGACAGGTATGGAGATTGTCGTGACGAACGGTCCAGCAACAGGACTGACTACCAAGGAGGCGGAGATGTACGCAAAGCTCAAGGTGTTCTGCTCAAGCATTGTGAAGAAATTGGCCCCACCAATTCTCAGGGAAGTCCAGGCCACCACCTTGCGGGTCGAGGCTGAGCCATTCACGCCCAGAAGAACCACTCGAGCTGCCAAGAAATCAGCAGTGCATGTAGCGCCAAGGGCCACGCCAGCGGAGAACGTTCTCTTGCGCACGCTGGGACTCATACCGGAAGACTTGGACGTGGAATACGCAGCCGTGCAAGAGCTTAAGGCACTGTTTGACTCGCCTCTTCGCGAGCAGCACGTGCGCGTGATCGCAGCCCTGTTCGGCAAAGAGATGCCGGGGCAGCTCAGTGGCACTTGCTCTGGGGTTGCGGCTGGAATCGGTGCGCACTAGATGTGTCCTGTGCCGGGTGTTGGATGCACATCTGCTCCATGGATACAAACCCATCGGTGACGTGTTGGAATGTCCGAGGCTTGAACAACCCAGCCAAGAGACAAGCGGTGAAAGACTTTTTAGTGTCGGTGCGGCCTAACTTAGTGTGCTTGCAAGAAACTAAGCTCGATGTAGTGGATAATTTTCTCATTATGCAATGTTGTGGCCCGTCTTTAGACGGCTTTGCTTATTTGCCGGCGGTGGACACGAGAGGTGGGATCATTCTAGCGTGGGATACCACCGTGATGATGGTGGATAATATCACGCGTGACACTAACTCCCTCACAGGCTTGGTGCATCCAAAGTCTGGAGAGGAATGGTGGATCACCGTGGTATATGGGCCACAAGGCGACGACCAGAAGACCCTTTTCCTTGAGGAGTTGTGCACGAGGAGAACCACATGTCCGGGGCCGTGGATGGTTCTGGGTGACTTCAACCTAATCCTCCGCGCCTCGGAGAAGAATAATATGAATCTTAATCGGGCCATGATGAACAAATTCAGAAGTTTTGTCGACAGCAATGAGTTGAAAGAGCTCTACATGCACGGACGTCGTTTCACTTGGTCCAACGAGAGAGATGACCCAATTATGACCAAAATAGACAGGATCCTCGTGTCCGTAGACTGGGAATTGGCGCGGCCTGATTATCTACTGCAGGCGCTCTCGACTAGTGTTTCGGATCATGAGCCGCTACACTTATCGACCAGTGCAACATATTGGCTGAAGAAGAGGTTTCGTTTTGAGAGCTTCTGGGTCAAATTGGAGGGTTTTGAGAAGGCGGTTCGGGAGGCCTGGGTTTGTGATCACTCCATTGTGGACCCATTCAAGAGACTAGACGCGCTCTTCCGTAATGCCGCGGTGGCGCTACAAGCATGGGGTCAGAGGAAAGTGGGGAACATCAAACTCCAGATCGCCATTGCCACACTAGTAATCCTCCGATTGGATCAAGCTATGGAATCTAGAGGGCTCACCGAGTTAGAGACGTGGCTAAGAAGAACGCTAAAGCTTGCACTTCTGGGGCTGGCGTCGCTTGAACGTATGATCGAGAGGCAAAGATCAAGACATAGATGGCTTCGCGAGGGAGACGCTAACACAAAGTTTTTCCAGTTGGTTGCGAACGGCAGGAGAGCGAAGAACTTCATACCGCAGGTTAAACGAGGAGATGAGATTGCCACTGACCAGACCCGCATAGAAGAGATTTTCACAGAGGCCTTTCAAAACTCCCTTGGCACAGCACAGGCCAGGGATCACACGCTCAATCTTCAAGAGCTAGGCTTGGCGCAGCAAGACTTGAGCAGTTTGGACGCGCTGTTTACTGTTGAGGAGGTTTGGTCTGTTATCAGAGAGATGGCCCTGAACAGGGCCCCTGGGCCGGACGGATTCACGGCTGAATTCTACCAAAAGGCGTGGTCAATTATCAAGGATGACATCATGGCAGCGCTCCTAAAGCTTTGCGTTGGGGATGACCGAGGGTTCGCCAGATTAAACCGCGCTCTGATCGTTTTGATACCCAAGAAGCAGGATGCTATGGAGGTGGGCGATTACAGACCGATTAGTCTACCGCACAGTTTCTCCAAACTGTTCGCCAAGCTACTGGCTAATCGGATTAGGCCTTTCATGAAAGATTTAGTGGCTGCCAATCAGTCCGCGTTCATCTGCGGAAGAAGCTTGCATGACAACTACCTCCTTGTTAAGCAAGTGGCCAGGAAGATTCACGCGAGGAAGAACAGAGGTGTGTTCCTAAAGCTCGACATATCTCGTGCCTTCGATTCCCTGTCCTGGCCCTTCTTGTTCGAAGTGCTCGGCGCCAAAGGCTTTGGAGGGAGATGTCTCAGGTGGATAGTTGTCCTGCTGCATACTTCGAGCACCAAAGTGCTAGTCAATGGAGCCCCGGGAAGAAGGATCTGGCATGCAAAAGGGCTGCGACAAGGGGACCCGGTCTCCCCGCTGCTTTTTGTCATTGCTATGGAGGTCCTCACGGCTTTGGTTTCCAAAGCCATGGCTGATGGAGTTCTAAGCTCATACACCGAAATCTCGGCGACCCAGCGACTATCTATATATGCGGATGACGTGGCGTTATTCGTCAAGCCAAACATTCAGGATCTGGGATTCGTCAGGATCGCACTGCAGCTATTTGGAGAAGCTTCAGGACTGAGGGTCAATTACAGGAAATCGTCGGCGATTTTGATCTCGGAGGACCAGGAAGACAAAGCCAGAGTGCAGAATCTGTTGCAATGCCCCATTGGAGAATTCCCGTGCAAATACCTTGGACTGCAACTGGCCATCAAGCATCTCACGAAGGCGCATTGGCAGCCCCTTTTGGATCAAGTGCGGCACTGCCTCCCGGCTTGGCAGAGGGGTCTGCTGCAGCGATCAAGCCGGCTTGTACTTGTGAAATCGGTCATCGCAGTGAGACCTGTGCATCAACTGCTCGCGATGAAGGCCCCTGGCTGGGTACTCGAGGATATTGATGGATGGATGCGAGCGTTCTTTTGGGCGGGGAAAGATCAAGTGAACGGAGGCCAATGCTTAGTGGCATGGAATACGATCTGCAAGCCGACTAGCTTCGGAGGCCTAGGAGTTAAAAACCTGAGACTGCAAGCGCTCGCACTTAGGGTGCGCTGGGAATGGATGAGGCGCACAGACCCTCAAAGGCCGTGGCATGGACTGGGACTCATGGTGGATGAAGATGCGAGGCTCGTTTTCGATAGCTTGGTGCAGATCACAGTGGGCAAAGGAGACAAGATCCTGTTTTGGAGGGATCGGTGGATTCATGGATTCTCCGTCAGGGATATAGCGCCGTTGCTTGTGGCGGGAGTGGAGAAAAGGGTCAGAAACTCACGCACGGTTGCCCAGGCTTTGATCGGAGAAAGGTGGGCACTCGACGTGCAACCACAGACAACCTTCGGAGCATTGCTGCAAACAGTCCATTTGAGACATGCCATTGCGACAGTGCCGAGAGATGAGCTGCTGGAGGACACGTTCTCTTGGCCGCATGATCCATCAGGTTTATACACGGCGAGATCCACCTACTTGAGGCTCAACCAGGGTGCGATCGTATCACCTACAGCTGTGGCGATTTGGCGTAGCTGGGCGCCATTAAAGTGCAAAATCTTTACCTGGCTTGCGGTGCAGCATCGATTGTGGACATCGGACAGACGGGTACGCCATGGCCTGCAAGATAACCCATCGCCATGCTATACTTGTTTGCAGGATGAGGACACGGCTGAGCACATCTTGGTGCAATGTGTCTATGCTAGACAAGTGTGGCATAAGTGCTTGGACACCCTGGAAATTGACATACCCCACCCCAGCAGCACGGACACTTTTGTCGACTGGTAGCTAAGGACACGAGCTGGATTCCATGGGAAGCAAAAGCGAGGTTTCGATTCACTCATAATTGCTGCGGCTTGGTCGCTATGGAAACAGAGAAACGCCAAAGTTTTCAACAGATCGGAACAGGTTAAGGACTACAATGAGTTAGCTAGAGCCATCCTTGAGGAGATTCGCGATTGGCATATTGCAGGTGTTGGAGTGGGTGGATTAGAACGTTTTGTGAGAGATCACGATTGATCTACCGTAG
This sequence comes from Triticum timopheevii, assembly GCA_963921465.1. Taxonomy (NCBI): domain Eukaryota; kingdom Viridiplantae; phylum Streptophyta; class Magnoliopsida; order Poales; family Poaceae; genus Triticum; species Triticum timopheevii. Next base: position 595,135,393 of record OY997266.1, on the reverse strand, counting down.
GTGTGAGTGGGTGCTTGGGTGATCGATGTTCGCATTGATCGCTCGTCTCTTGTAAAACTTTTCTCCCTTCTATAAAAATACGGTACGCTATTGGCGTACTCTCGAAAAAAGTACTCTCTCCGTTTTTTTAGTTTGCGTATAAAATTTGGTTAAAGTCAAACTTTGTAAATTTTGGCTAGCTTTGTAGGAAAAAATGTCAACATCCACACTATGAAATCAATAATATTAGATGCACGATGAAATTAATTTTCATAACAAATAACTTTAGTATTGGAGATGTTATATTTTTTTTTATAAAGTTAGTCAAACTTTACAAAGTTTGAAGTTTGACTTTGACCAAATCTTAGATGCGGACTAAAAAAAAGCGGAGAGAGTACGTCATAAAAGAAAGATCAACATCCAACGGCTCTGGATTCATCTTCCTCGTCAAGCTCGCCCCGCCGTGTTCATCTTCTTCCTCACGCAGCCACCGGCTGACCCAGGGCAACCGCCTGCCTCCGTCCCCCGCGGCCAGCAGCTACCGCCGGCCCCGCCCTCCCCCACCGCCATGCTGGCCGTCGCCCCAACCAATCATCCTCCTATATGCTGGTTCTCGAAATCGTCTACTTTTGGTAGCCCAAAATGGTGTAGATTGTCTGCAACATGGCCGGCACAATGATGAGCGCAACCACGGCGGCGAGCGAGACGGATACCCAGGGAGACGGGAGGAAGTGCAGTATCAAGTCCCCACACCATCTGCGCGCCCGCCTCCTCCTGTGCCGCGCCACCGCGCGGATCATCTCGCCGTACTCTTCGGGCATGGGCACCCCAGCCGCCTCCGCGACCATGTCACGGAAGAAATCCACCACCTCCTCGTCAGTGCACTTGACGCTGCCGAGGATCCACCGGCGCCGAAGCAGCGCCGCGTCCTGCGGGCACCGTATGAGGCCCTCCATGCGCTTGACGTGTACCGTTACGCAGGCGCCGCTCGCCCAGTGGAAGTGCTTCTCGAAGGCCAGCATGGAATGGAGCAGCGCCGCGGTGTAGGCGAGGATGTGGAAGCTGGGGATGGTCATCACCGCCATCGGGCTCGCCGCCGCGCTCCGGAACTCCATGTTGAGGTCCCCGCCGTGCCTCTCCGCCCCGTCCAGAGAGGGCTTCCGGAACCACACCGCCGCCCGATGCAGCTCTCTGGCGCAAGGCATGATCCACCCCGACTGATCCGATTCCTCCTTGGCCTCGAGAAGCTTCAGTGGCACCGAGAGGACGCGGTACTTGTTCTCCGGGACGCGCGACCAGTGGAAGAGGTGTAGGATGTGATAGAATTTCGCGTCCGTCGTCTCCCGGAGCAACAAGTCGACCTTGCCGCGCGCCCTCGTCGGGCAGATGCCGCCGAAGCAGCCGAGCACCAGCTCCTCGACGGAGCGGAGCTTCAGGCCGCGGCACGAGGCGGCGAGCAGCTTGACGACGGCGAAGGGGATCTGGTTCTCCAGCACGAGCAGATCGAGCTTGATCTCGTCGGCGTACTGCGCCACGGCCGTGTACAGTATGAATCGCTCCCTGGTGACCACGAGCGCCGCCGCCCGTTCCCCCCAACCGCCGGCCTTGCCGAACATGAGGCTGAAGACGAGGAGGAAGCTGCTGTCGAGGAGGAGCATCTTCACGAACTTCTCCTCGTCCCGGAGCCAATCCGCGGCGACCGCGTCCGCGTCGTCCGCGAACTCGTTGCGGAAGCAGCCGCGCGCCGCCCCGAGCGCCGCCACGTACTGCTCGACGTCGAGCCCGCACTGCTCCTGCAGGTACCGCAGGAACGGCAGCTTGGCCTCGTCGTCGAAGGCGAGGCCACGGTCCCCGCGGTGGTACGGGCCGATGGCCACCGCGCGCAGCGCGTGTAGCGCCTTCAGGTCGGCGCGCCGCGAGCGCGGCCGGAGGATGGTGGCCGCGCGCTCGCCGAGGTACCACAGCATCGGCGTTCGGCCGACGAGGTCGTTCAGGACGGCGGCGCTCCGTGACGCCGAGGTCAGCTCCCGCAGCCATTCCGTGTGGATCTCGCCTCCGCCGCCGCTCTGATTGATGCCAGTGGTTGGACTTGGAGCGATGTCAATGAGGTGGCCATCGTTTCTGATGCTCAGCTCAGAGGTTGCGCTCATTGTGAATTTTTGGTTGGGTCATCGCTCCGTGTTCATCTGGAGAATTATGGTATGTAAACCTGACTTGGAGAATTTCACAGAAACAGCCGTGCAGCATCCACACTGAAAATTCTTCGGCCAACCAGAACCAGGCCGTCAATTTGGCGGGTCCTCGACAGCAGACACCACTAATATCACAGGCATGCAAGCGGGTTCAGCCAACTGTCCATCATGTGCACTAACCTCCAAATTATATTGCTGTGTTCAACAACAACAACAAAATAAAGCCTCCAAATTGCATGGTAGCAATGCATGTCCTATAGCACCGGCTACGTACTACTCCCTTCGTTTAAAAAAGTTTGTTCCTCATATGAATCATTCATTTAAGAAACAAGTTTCGGACAAGCTTTTTCAGACAAAGAGAGTACCAATTTAGATGACGGTTCAACACTAGGATATTTGTAGGCATTTTCTCCTATTTTTATCGGTTGTGACATTTTGTCTTGTACTCCCTCCGTCCGGAAATACTTGTCATCAAAATGAATAAAAAGGAATGTATCTAGATGTATTTTAGTTCTAGATACATCCTTTTTTGTCCATTTTGATGACAAGTATTTTCGGGCGGAGGGAGTAACTATTAATATTTTTTTGCTGAAGCTTGTTACTTGCAACTTATTAATAACGGAAATGTTATCTGCCTGACGTTCCCTGTGAGGCCAACCCCAGCGAATGCCCCTTCACCGCCGCACGCATCTTGACGCACGTCTGATGCCGCGTAGATCAGCTCACCTGTGCAGAAATGGCTAGCGGCCGTGATCTCTGCACTGCTCACCCGTGCTGGCATGTTTGGTCTCCTTCTGAACCTCAACACATTTTTATTCGCAGCAAAAATCGTGTGCGCTAAATGACGCACACCACGACCTCTATATATTACTCTAGTCCTTTTTGTCTATTTTCATTCTGGATATAGTCTTGCCTTTTATTGGCAACTTGCAGCAGGTATATCATCTGCATGTGTTTTCTTATTTCCCTTTCAAGTTCCTGGCAACTTGTAACTTGTAACTTGCAAAGTTCCAACTTGTAACCCGGAGAAATTGTTCGCTTTGTATGAAAAGAAAAACCTGTAGTTTCTTGGTGTTCTTGTCAGAGTTTAACACTGGTTTGTTTTCAACGAAAAGCAGATTTCAAGTTACTAGCAACAAGTACAGAATGTAGTAGAACTGGTTCGTGCATCTTATTAGAAAGAAGACGGACTGATCGAGTCGCCCTATCTCTTTCTCTCATGATACCATGTTAGTTGCAGCGGAAGCTGCAAAACGCGCCGACACAGGTACAGTTACAAGTCAATATACTGAAACTTTCAACGGTGTCTAGAGAACATGAAAGAATCATCAGCCCTGTTTAAATTCCAAAAAGGTACACCTGCCATTAAGGTTTCTTGTGCAGACTTTCAGTTGCTAGCTACTCCCTCCGTTCGGAATTACTTGTTGCAGAAATTGATGTATCTAGACGTATTTTAGTTCTAGATACATTCATTTCCAAGACAAGTAATTCCGAACGGAGGGAGTAGCTAGTTGGGATCATTTTCTAATTGTTATAGTCCAGCAGATTCCCTATCTGTTGTCAAACCATCACGGCGCTTAATATAGATGACAGTGGATCTGGTATATCCAACAGTTCTGTATGATCCAGTCTGGACATTGGATTCTCAACTGCACAATGTCTGTGCCCTCTTCTTTATTTATTTATTTATTTGTTCTCTTTAGCTTTTGTGCAGTAACTTGGGCACCCTGCCTGAAGATGTGTCTATTGATATACTCTGAAGATGCTTTTGTGCAGTAATCCAGGAGAACAGCTGCAGCAGTGTATCTGAGATCATTTCCATCAGCAGTCCAGGTTCGGTGAAGTTGTTCTATTCATGCAAGCTTAAGCTTTTAAAAATTAGCGACTGATACTATATGCTAGTGGGGACGAGTAAGCAGGATTTAGCTTGTCGGGGACCTCGGAATGGACTTTGTTTTCGTAAATAGACTGACAGATACATGTCCAGATCGAACAGACTGACAGTTTGACTCGATTGTTTTTGGAGCGCTGCTACACAGACGACACACAGTGGCCGATTCTTGCACGACACTGCTAATCAAGCCGTCCGTGCAAATGAGCAAACTATGGCTAGCCAATGGATTCATCATCGTCCAGTTTTCGTCCCAGCAGTTTCGTTGTTTTTGTTCAGTCAGTACAGGTTATGAAATTGATGATATGTCTCTTGAGCAGTCCAGCTTCTGAAATTCAGGCAAACACCAACCACAAGAATGAAATAAAGGAGGAGATAAAAAGAAGATTCAGGGAACCACGTCGTGTAATCTGACTGCGACTTCATATCAGAACAGTCCTGCTGCAGAGGCGGAGCAGGATGAAACCTTAATTTACTGTCAGATCGCCTCGTGTCTATAAACAAACAATGTTCAGATGCTTGCAATTTTCCATCTGCAGTGTGGCTGTATGGGCAAGAAAATCTGATAAAAACAAGTGCTGGGTTCAGATTTGGATCCCAAAGAGTATCTTACTGGGCCCCTTGCTCATCCCTGGCATGGAATTCAAGCAACTTGCATGCTGCTAGCCTGCAAGCCGTTGCATCATGTGCCTACCCCTGCTGTCTAAATCATTCAGATCCTTCCAGAAAGTAAACACGCAGTGCAGGGCATCATCCCCGGTTCTCTTTAAAAGAAAACGCTGAACTAACAGGATAGTGAGAAACCATGGACGACAGAACGAACCCGATATTGATTCCGACGAGAACACCGGCCGGCTGCCTCATTTCCCTCCAGGACAGCATGGGACTGGGGTTGGCATGTGACTAGCCCATAATGTAGATTGTAGGGCAACGTTCCTGCAAATTCTGTCCTTCTGAAGTTTTGTAAACAAGTATCTTTGCAACCAACCGGGCAATGTTCTTGAGAAAATTTTGGTTTTTCCCCGCGTCGCCCCCGTCTCGGGTGACTCGGGCGGCTCTTCAAACCCTAGCCGCCAGGGTCACCACCACCTCCCTCCCTTCCCTCCGCCGCCGCCGGAGGATGCCGCTGGGCTAAGCCCGGGGGCCAACGGCGGTGGCGGAGGCTCCCCTCCCTGGATCGCGTCGGAGGGGGTGGGGCGGGACCTCCACGCGCGTGACGACCGCAGCGTCGATCTGATCCATGGTGGCGCGACGACGTGCTCCGGGCAGAGGCCTTGGGCGGCGGGGCAGTTGCCTGGTGGCGAGCCGGTGGCGGCGGCGTGAAGAGGGCGCCGTGGAGGTCTGGGCTGGCCAGGTTAGGATCCTGGGGCGGCGGCCCTAGATGGCGGCGGCGGGTGAAGCTCGGGCTTCCCGCGGCGGCATGGCGTGGCGCAGTCCATATCCAAGGCGGATCTGCATCAGCGATCTCGTGGTTGTGCCACGGATTGGTTCCAATCAGAGACGACGATGAGTGCGCAGGATCGATCTCAGCTGCTCTCGCGGTTTGGCGAGGTGGGGTGGGAGTCCCCCTCCCAGGCTCCAGCGGTGGCGCATTCACGCAGTGGCCGGTGTGCCAGGGCTCCTACGGTGGCACTGCTGTTGCGGTTGGTCACCGGATCTAGGCGGCCAGATCTGGGGGTTTGAAGGCGGTCGAGACAGTGCACAGGTTGTCGGGTGGCTTTCTTGGGACGGATCCGAGTGAAAACTTGGTCTTCGGTCATTTGTCGGAGCCGGTGATGACGATGCCCTTATCATCATTTTCTTCATGAAGGCATCATCGAGGTACAAATCTCAAACCCACCCAATACCTTCGGGGAAAACCCTAGATCAGTTGATCGGATGACGGCGGCATTCATGTGTCTTTACCCACTTGGGGGCGGCATTCTTGGAGATGCACTCGGGCTCCAGGGACCAGCGGATGGCTTCTTCGGTGGAGCGGTGTTTCTTTCTACATATTCATGGCGGCAGCTCTTGGCGGCATGGAGCAGCGGAGGCTTGGCGTTAGATGTGCGGTGATGGACACGCGCAGGAGGTCAACGTTGTCTGGCGTCGTGGTGGCGGTGGCGGCAGCTAGACCGGGCAAGGTCGATGCAGCAGTACAACTCTGAAGATGGATTGGTGGCAGGTGGCTGCGGGGGCCTCCTACCCGGCAGGCGTCCTGGTTGAGGAGCACGCCGGACTGGTGGGTGCCCATAAACGGCAGGCGTCCTTGTTGGGACCTTAGGTCTTAGATGTTAGGTTTGGCTGTGAGGTCTATTTGGTATTAGGCCTAGACTATCAGCGCCCCTTCATCAACTGGATAGGAGTAGCGACAGATGTTGCTTAGATGGTGGCTTTGATCTTACTGTTGTATGACTTTGTAAGGTCTTGTTATAATAATTAATAAAATGGCTGTATGCATCGTCCAGATGCAGAGGCCGGGGGTATTCCTCCTTTTCTAAAAAAACCGGGCAATGTTCTTGTTGGGAGATCATCCTATTCGTACTTCTTTTTATGCAAAATAGAAGAGACATCACCCACTTTGGAGAAGCACGTGTATGTAACAATTTGCTGCCAATTTGCCAGCACAATGCAACCAAACTTATTCTCAAAGAGGAACTGAACTTACTTTTAAGAAGGAACTGTTTCTCAAAGGAACCTTTTATGGATTTCCCGCCATGTGTCTCTCTCGAAAACAAGAAAAAGTTTTGTCTTCCAGCTTTTGCATCGGAGATGCGCACAACTTACATGTACACACATGCAAAATGGAAACAAACTCAGTAAAAGTTTATTTACTAGAAAAACAAGAAGAAGAAAACTCATGGTGCCACTCGAAGGTTCATGGTGGCAAAATGCAGAGACTAAATCGCCACGGATGATGAGAGGTGGAGCCAGGGTCACGCCGTTGGGTTCAAGTGGGTAGTGCTTATTAGCTATGAATCCAATAAAAATCACGCTTGAACCCATCAAATCCCAATGCACAAGCCACGTCTACGGATGCTTCAAACCTCTCGTCACACGATCCCTCCCCAACTCCGCAATCTCGCCTCTTTGGTCTCCCCTCTTCATCCATCTCTCCGACGAAAGACACCAGCAGCACACCGATAATGGCAACTCGGCAGCGGCAACCGGCAAGCGTGAAGTGAAATCACATCACCACATCTTCTCCCTCTTCTTTCTTTGGGAGTTTGAGTGTTATATTCTTGTTAGTGATATAAATTATACTTTACACTTAATTACTTTTGTACCAAACCATCACAATTTTCAGGCTTCAGCGGGGGGGGGGGGGGGGGGGGGGGCTAGGAGCATCTCCAACAGCCGCGCTAAATTAGCGCCGCGCCGCAAATTAGTCCGTTTTAGCTAGCGCGCTATAACGAGTTGGGCGCGCGGTCGGAAACACTATCCCGTGCGGTGTATTTCGGGCGCGGGCTACAGCGCGCGGCACACTCGAGCGCTCGCGCCGCACTCTCTCCTCTCCTCCTCCTACGCCCCGTGCGCGCCGGCACCGGCGCCCTGCCACCCACCCATGGACGCGCACACCGGCACCCCGCTCACCCCGTTGTACAGTCGCGACCCCCCTCCCCCCACCGCCGTCGCCGGAAACCCTAGCGCGGGGAGCGTTGGCGTCGCCACCGCCGGAGCTCCTCCGAGCTTCGGCCTCGCGCGCAGCCTCTTCTTGCCGCCGCGGATGACCACGGCGCCGGGTGACGTCGCGCCGGCGCCGTCCCGTGCCGCCGCCGCACCGCCGAAGGTCCCCAATGCGGCGCGGCCGAAGAAGGGCAAAACATCCACGAGGAAGAACAAGGCGGCGGACGGCTCCGGCAGCACGAAGGCAAGGGGAAAGAAGTTTGCAGGGCGTTCGACTGCCGCGGCGGCTACCGAAGCGCCGGCGAGCTCACTTGTTGAGCCGGCCGCCGACGCGCACCACGTGTTCGACGAAATGCCCCCAAGGTGAAAAAATTTCCAACTTATCTTTCCTTGTTATTTTTTCAATGCATCATCACATATAGATAGCTTATTTGCATTGTTCAAAAAACTTTGTAGTCTCAACAATGATGCATACATGTTAACTATGGGTGTTGGGTCCAACAATTCGCATTGGTCTCAAACCAATGACATCCATTTCGAAGACCATGAGTTTGAGGTGGACGAGGAGGGTGAGGGCATTGTCGACGCACCGAAAGGAAGAGCGGGCAATTACAGCACCAACTATGACAAGTTACTATCTATACTTATTTGCAAGTGTCGAGGGATCCATCCATTGGAGGTGATCAAAGTAGAGACGTGTATTGGGGGCGAATGAAAGAACACTTTGATGCTCACAACGTGAGTGGAGTTGACCGCTCCGAGAGGAAGATGATTGATGTGTCTTTCATTTATGTCTTGGACTTTTAGTTTGCATTTGAACTTGGTTGGATGAACTTGTGGGCATGATTTTGAACTTGTGGGCATGAACTTTTATTCATCAACTTGTTCGTGTCAAATTTCATATGTTCATTGCATTTTGATGAATGTTTCAAACTCATTTTGTGTCCAAAATACCATACATGTCCGGCGAGTCCCGCGCGCTGTATTTTCGCGCGCTGCTGGAGCGGCGCGTCGCGCGCTGCATTATAGTGCGGCTGCTGGAGCCGGCGCTGGCGGCCGCGCTAAACAGGCCGAAGCGCGCGCAACAAACTGGTTTTTTGCGTGCGACGCTTAGCGCGGCTGTTGGAGATGCTCTAAGCATATATATGTTGCGTGCAGATGACACCAACTACTTTTGCCAATCAAGTGGAGTTATACAAGTAATCAACTTCCTAACCCAACAAAAGGTCACGGTTTGAACCCATTGACTCCCCGACCGCACTATTCAAAAGGCTTTTGGCCCATTTTCAGTGCAAGCATAAATGGTTGGCCTAGGTGCCCACAAGTAAAGAGTTGAAGCAATCCTATACCCCACCCATATTCACTAGGAGATTCATATTATCATACTCATGCTTTTTTTAAGCAGCTGGGAGAAGTGTTGACTTTTCATTAAAAAGGGGGGAAATATGTACATGGTGGCATGTTTAAAGGGGGACATGCCTGAAACCCAAGATAGACTAAAACCAAATGCGATCTACTCTTGGATGTCAATAACTTTCGCCTAAAAGCCAAATGTCGTTGCGCAATCTCGGGAAGGTGAGATGGGCCACCTCGATATGATTCAATCTCGTGACATTGAAAATGCATCGGTTCCTCTCCTTCTAGGCGTTCTACATGATGTAGATTAGGACTCTACTTCGTCGCCTCCTTTGAGGGATTTTGATATCTTTGAGTTCTCCCTCCCACCATGCACCAATGGAGGTAAAAGTGGTCCTCGGTTCGGAAGCAGTCGAATGTGTATATGGCCTTGTTGCCTTCTCGCGTGAATCCTCACTGTCATGGCAAGACAAAAGGAAGAAAATAGAAATTCTGAATATCTCGTCGCCGTTCGCTCGAAGTTTGGTGGCCCGAAGCAACAGCCTCTCATTGTACCTCAAAATCCAAGTAGGAAAGCACATCTTCTTCCTCTTGTACAAATCATGGCTAGCCCTAAGCCCCTAATGTTGTGTTTACTTTTTCTGTGGACCATGATATATTGATCTAGGCCATCTCATAAAATGATGCAAACACTTCAACGATACCCCTAAGAAGCCAGAACCGAAACTCCTAGTACTAATCACCCAAAGCCTTCTATTTATAGCGACATGGATTTAGATAAATTGCCTTTTGCTCGAACTGAACGGTAGGGAATTTCAAAGTGCATCAATAATCGTAAAAAAGCAGGATGAGATTTGGCTTAAATCAAAAAAGGAAACTTTGAATGTGAGCAACTTTACATGTTTTGCTTAATTTACTTGTTTAAAACTAATGAAATTTAGAAGTGAATTTTGCTCAAACTTTCCAGAAAGAATGAACCTGCCTATAAAGGTACAAATATATTTTTACTAATTTATTCCAATTTTTCTCAACCTCACACTTCTTTCCAAGGCTGGGGGCAATCACTAGTAGAAAACAGGGCTTTGGTCGCCCAGAAAAGAGCATTAATCCCGGTTGCATTACGAACGGGGACTAATGTGAGCATTAGTCCCGGTTCAAGCGGCTAGGGCACCGTACAGGCATTAGTACCGGACCTTTAGTCCCGGTCAGTGCCACGAACTGGCACTAAAGGGTGCGATGCCCATTAGTACCGGTTCATGGCACCAACCGGTACTAAAGGCTAGACCTTTAGTCCCGGTTCGAGCCACCAACCGGTACTAATGGGGTTTGAGGCATTAGTAGCGGTTCGTGGCACGAACTGGTACTAAAGGTCCCATTTTCAAACTCTACCCCCCCCCCCCCTCCCCCGAATCACCTTTTCAGTTTTGTAAAAAGCAAAAGAAAATGATAAAAACTTCAAAAATTAAAATCCTTCGAGATGTAGTTATTTTACTACACGTACTAGTTAGAAAAATTTAAAAACTTAAATTTGAACATGTTTTGTAAAAAGTGTAGGAAAAATGTAAAACGGCTATAACTTTTGCATACGATGTCAGAAAAAAAACGTATAATATATCAAAATGTTTAGCACAAACATCCGCATACGGCCTGTTTGCAAATTTTTAGAATCCTCACATTCTAAAAGGAAAAAAAGTCATGCTCAAATTTCTGTTTTTTTATTTTTGTTAAATCTGGTCAAACTACTTATTCAACACGTATTAGTGTTACTAAATAATTATTCAAGAATATTAGTATTACTAAATAATTATTTCAGTTTTTTTTGAATTTTGGTCAAATCTGGTCAAACTGTGGTCAAACAATGGTCAAACTATATATTCAAGAAATATTAGTGTTACTAAATAATTATTTTAGTTTTTTTTTGAATTTTGGTCAAATCTGGTCAAACTGTGGTCAAACTGCTTATTCAAGAAATATTAGTGTTACTAAATAATTATTGTTTTTTAGAATAATAGTTTCAAACTCAAATAGTGAAATGTATGACTTGATGCTCAAGCTAAATTCCTGAGGGTTAATAGGATTGACATCTTACTATTGTCAGGAAAACAACAAGTACAGAGTTGGAAACGAGGGAGAATAGAACCCAGAAGTTAAGCATGCTCAGGCTGGAGTTGTGAGAGGATGGGTGACCGTCCGGGAAGTTAGATGATTTGGAATGATGAGGGATGATTAGAGATTAGAGGTTAAATTGAGCAGTGATGAGAGGTGATTAGGTTAAAATAATTCAGAAATTTGAAATAAAAAATTCAAAAAAAGTTTTAAAAAAAAATCATAAAATTTTCTTTAGTACCGGTTGGTGTTACCAACCGGGACTAAAGGTGGACCTCCAGGCAGCGGACACGTGAACGGCCTTTAGTCCCGGTTCGTGTAAGAACCGGGACTAAAAGGGGAGGCTTTAATAACAACCCTTTAGTCCCGGTTTTAGAACCGGGACTAAAGGCCCTTATGAACCGGGACAATAAGCCCTTATGGAAATGTATGCACTCTTTTTTATATATATAAATATGTTTTTTCAATACCAAGAGCTAGTCCAGACGATGAGAATGCACACAAGAATAAGCAACAACACCAACCATTGCCCTGGGCAACACAGAAAACTGCAAGAGAGTTGTCTTTTAATAGCAAATCCTAAAAAGAAAACTATGCACCCAGATCCAATCACTAAAGGTCAGATCATGAATTTTCACCCTAAAGAACGAGTCCGAGCAAACGCAAAACGAAGCCTTCAAAAGGCATGCGTTGCTATTAGTACAAGACGTGTGACGGCGATGCATCTAGCATCGTTGGTGGGCGTGTGGAGCATGACGACTTCCCGACTGTCTACTACAACAAATTGTGCCCGACTCCGGTGATGGAGGGGCGATGACGGCGGCGCGCCTTCGGCTCGCTTCAGTGCTGGTAGTTGTCGCTAGGTGGTCTACGGATCTAGATGTAATTTCTATTATTTCTGATATTCGTTGTACTGCCATGATTGAAGATGAATAGATTGAAAGTTTTTTTTTTTAAAAAAAGAGAGGGCGGATCACAGCCCACCCTGAGATCTCCGACGTTCCAAATACGAAACTGCTCTATGTACGATTCTTTTTTATCGGACGCTGGTACGACCAGACAGCAGATGATATGACCCATAAACTGGTAATCTATGATTTGTCTCTAATCGTTATGCGCGTTGGACCGAAATTCGCCATACATATAGCAAGGTTCTTCCAAATATCAATCGTAGGCTCGTAGCGGAAAATAAAAAATGCAAAATGTTTGGCACAAAAAATCATATGAAAAGTTAATTATCGATCCCCTCCTCCAAAAACCCGACCCGCCGTGATATAAAAAGGACAAACTGCAGTCGGAGTAATCTTGAGCTGCTTCTCACGCTCGCTGGTGCCGCTCCGGCCGGCAGCCGCCGGTAGATGACAAGTGCGTCGCATCATACTGCCGGCTTTCCAGCCTATCACAGCCGGTCAAAGGGAAGTCCCACATCGACAGCCAGGCGCGGGACAGGACACCAGGACAGGGACCAGCCGCCGGGCTGGGCCGCCGCGGCGCTCTCCTGCGAGCGCGCACCACACACACATGGGGCACGGGATCGGCATGGCGCGGCGCCCAGTTGCCATGTGAGGGCTGCGCGCACTTGCGCATTCACTTCGTTGCGCCCAGCCCACAGCTATAGGAGCCAACGCTGGCTGGCTGCTGCCGTAGTCGCGTCGCGCCCCCGCCCCCGACGGCATTGCCAACGGGCAACCGCCGCCGTCGCCACGCTGCTGCTGCTGGCCCGCCGCCCTGTCCGCGCTCTGTTCGTGCCGGCTGGGGCTCGGGACGCGCCGTAGCAGGAGTGCAGGACGCCCGGCATCCCCTCCGACGAAACTCCTCCCTCCCACGCTACAACTGAGGCTCAAGATGAGCCCGGCTTTGCCGGGCCAAAATCATGTGTGACCAGGAATTCAGCGCGAACGACCATGCGGTGAATGGGCTGGCAGCTGCAGGGCTCTCATCCCAGACTGCTCGACGGTGATGCTTGGCCTTCTTCTAAATCTGAACGATTTTTTATTCATAGAAGAAAAAATCGTGTGCCAAGAACTCTGTTACTCTAGTCCTTTCTGGACACTTTCAGTTTGGGCAGAGTCTACTCTTGCAAATGGATCTTCTTAAGTCTCTGTCTCCGTTTTGCTTTCCCTTTCCATTCCCGCCAAACTTGTAGTTCTTCTTGTTCTTGTCAGATTCTTTCTTTTTTGAACGGCGTCCTCGTCAGATTCTACCACTGTTTCGGTTTTTAATTGAAGCTGCTAGTACAATCACAAGCAAATGTACCGAAAATTTTGACAGTCTCTAGATTCACTGCACCATACAAGAGCCTGTTTCAACATACAATAATCATCAACACTAGGTTTCAATAAAGTTCCTAAAAGGTACAGCTGCCATTAAGGTTTCATGTGCAGACTTTCAGTTGCAAGCTACTCCCTCCGTTCCTAAATATTTGTCTTTTTAAAGATTCAAATGGACTATCACATACGGATGTATATAGACATATTTTAGAGTGTAGATTCACTCATTTTGCTTCGTATGTAGTCACTTGTTGAAATCTCTAGAAAGACAAATACTCCCTCCGTCCGAAAATACTTGTCATCAAAATATTGATGACAAGTATTTTCGGACGGAGGGAGTATTTAGGAACGGAGGGAGTAGTTGGGATCAATCCTTATCTAATTATTATGGTCCAGCAGGAGCAACCTCCCTATATTTAGTCAAACCATCATGGTGCCTAACATAGGTGACAACATTTTGCTAACTAATGTCAGCATATGGATCTGGTTTCTGGTATATCCAACAGCTCTGCACGATCCAGGGAGGAAGCTGCCACGCTGCCATTAGTATTCTTTTCTACTGATGACAGTCATTGGATTCTCACCTGCACAAGCGCATCTGGGCATGGATGAATGGTTCATGTGCCCTCTTCTTTATTTATCTTTCTTCTATTTGGTAATTGTGCACCCTGAAGATGTTTCTATTGGTAGTAGTATATGCTATCAGGAGAGCAGCTGAACAGTGTACCTGAGATCATTTCTATGAGCAGTCCAGGTTCGCTGAAGCTGATCTATTCATATAGGAATACAGTAGTTTACTTTACTAGTGATATTATATACTACTGCAGGCTAGTGAGATATAGCTGATGTTGCGCAACTCAGAATTGACTTTGCTTTCATGGATATGGTCAGATGGACATGAGTGTCTGAACATATATAGATCAGTAGATAACTCAGTCATAGATCAGTAGATCAGGTGGCATGAGCAGACAGTTTGACTAAACTAACTATTTTTTTCAGACAAAACAAGTACTGAAATTAGTGATGCGTGTGCTGAGCAACAAAGAACACAAGTCAATCTGCTTCAGGAAACACAACATGTTCGAACTGCAATTTTCAGATCAAAGCACTCATATGTGGTGTGTGTGTATGTATGGGCAAGCAAATCTGAAAAAAGAATCGATATCGGATTCAGATTTGGATCTCGTCTCAGGGAGGAGTATCTAACTGGACCCCTTGCTGCCTGCTGCATAGAATTTGATCAACTTGCATGCTGCTAGCCTGCAAAGAGTTGTAGAGATTGCACATTGCTGTCTGAATCATTTAGATTCTCCTGTCAAGTAATTGCATTGCAGCAAATCAATGTTTCTCTGTAAAATATATAAATGATCCATGTTTCTCTGGAAAACATATAAACACTCCGTCGTAATGGAAATGAAAAAATAAGGGAGAGACTAGGGATAAGTCGACTCAAAAAATAAATTAGGGTCAGCCGGTCATTTTCAGCCTTTAGTTCTAGATCCAATGACGCAGATGCCTTCTTCTACCTCTCAACCGTCTCCTGTTCATCTTCTGCCTGATCTGACCCCAAGCTGCCAGCTACCACCGGCCTAACCGCCGCTTGTGGCCAGCGGCGCTCCCGCAACTGCCTCCCTCCGCCACACCCGACCATCCCTCTAACCCCCTTTTTTTCCAGCAAACTTGCACCAGCCCCCACACCCTTAATAAGATAGATAATGGGGTAGATTGCCACCCTAAGTTAGATAATGGGCTAGCCTGCCACCCTAAGATAGATACCGGGGTCTTCTCCGGCAAGCTCCTTCCTTCCCTCCGGCGAGTTCCTCCCTTTCCTCCGGCGAGTTCCACCCTTTCCTCCGGTTGTTCCTTCATTCACGTGAAAATTGACCGACTCAAATCCAAATTCAGGCGACTTACATATAAGCTATTGTTTGAAATTAAATGGCTCGCTAAAGGATGTTGGAGTATAATTTTCGACCCTCTTCATCAGTTCGGACTGATGGGAACTGGTTAGGTGTATAAGCTTGCAACCAAGAGGTTCAGGATTGAAAACCAAGTAAATGCAATAAATGATTACGGCCTGCCCCCGCTTCTGCCGCCAACGTCGTAAGAACATCTCCAATAGATGATGCCAATTTGGAGATGTAAAACTAGATGTTGTATAATTTACATCATCAAAAAGTGCTTTTTACATCTCCAAAAAAGAGCCAACTCCAACAGATGATGTATATTTGTGATGTAAAACTCTAACTCCAACAGATGATGTATTTGAAGATGTAAAACTACTGCACTGAACCTACAGTCGAAACTGTCAAAGCTTGTGCGCTCCCGCTGCAGCTCGCCGGGGCCGGTGGGGATGGCCGGAATTAACCGGCGATGGAGAGGAATGGGTAGGGGAAGTTGAGAGGAAGCCAAACCAATTGCGGCTGCACAGGGCGGCGCCGGAGCTGCATGTAACCGGTCAACGACGGGGGCGGCGGAAAGGGGATCGGGCAGGTGGCGGGCCGGCGGCGAGGCAGGCAGCGGGGGACGGGGTCAAAGTCACGGCGGGCCCGGCGGCCGCTGGAGAAAGCGTTTAGGCTAGTCGCAGTCATCGGAGAAGCTTCAATTCAGTGGCTGTCAAAAGTGAATCGGCGGGTGCTGGCGGCGGGGGACGAGGGGCGAAGTTGCGGTTGGCCCGGCGGCCGCCGGAGAAGCTTCGTTCGGCGGCGGCCGAAAGGAATGGCAGCTGGGCAATTGCGATTTTACATCTCCTGTAGGTGAAGATATAAATTTGCACCGCGAGGTGTTATAGTTTACATCTCCGGGAGGTGGAGATGTAATTTTTTTTTACATGTACATCATCTCATCTGTTGGAGCAGTGTCTTTTGGCCTCGAAGATGCAAAATGTAGTTATTTTTGCATCTACAACTTTTATTGGAGATGCTCTAAACTCCAAAGAAGCGTAGACATGAGGGAAGTGTTGTAGTATATTGTCCGGTCCTCTTTCATAGTCTAGACTTTTCGATGAGTTGGTTGGAGCATGAATTCAGTAGAGGATATGATAGTGATATTGATAAAGCGACCAGAGAGGCCATAAAACCAGAGATGTAAAAACGCTTGAAATACATCTTGGACGTGTTTACGGTTGATTGTCACGCACGCCTCCTGGGATGTCGAAACACCATGAATGGAATGGAGGAGGAGGCCAGTACGGCGCTGTGCTGGAGTACCAGCCAGCCCAGCGCCCAGGCCACCTGGTTTTCCTCAAGGTCGGAACCGAGGTTGGCATGTGTGATGACGTGATAATGTACTTGGCACGATACCGGATCCTTCTTTTCTTTTGTAAAGCAAAGTAGTACTGTACGTAGCATCTTCACAACCAACCGAATATGTTTGTTCATGGTGTGCTGGCTGTCACGAGACAACCCAATTTGCGCCAGTTTATTGAAGAAGTATCTGGAGGCAGGTAGCAAAAGAAGGCAACCCTGCGCGGACGAGACTTGCCTGCTCCCTGTCCGTGCTCTCATTCGTGCTCCCGCGTACGTGGCTTGATTTGATTGGAAGAAAATAAGGCCCGGCCCCACCCCTGAAAATCAGGGGAAGATGATTAGATTAGAAAAGAAAAAGAAAAAATGACAGTCGTAGGATGAAGTGGGAGCACGAATGGGAACATAGAAAGGGAGCAGGCAAGCCGGATCCACCCTGCGCCGCCGTCATGCCACTCCGGCCGGCCGGGCGCCGCTAGATGCCAAGTGCTTCTTGTTGCCCATCTCAGATATTCTTTCTTTTTCGAACGGGCTTCTTGTCAGATTCCAGCACTGTTTCGTTTTTCAATAGAAGCTGCAAGTACAGTTACAAGCAAATGTACTGAAACTTTCTACAGTCTCTAGATTCACTGCACCATAAAAGAACCTCAACATGCAAGAATCATCACCACTCTATTAATAAAGTTCCTAAAAAGTACACCTGCCGTTAAGGTTTGTTGCGTGGACTTTCAGTTGCTAGCTGGGATCCTTATCTAATTATAATAGTCCAGTTCGAGCATGGGCAACCACCCTATCTTTAGTCAAACTATCACGGTGCCTAATATAATATCGATGACAACATTTTGCTAACTATCGATCAAGTATATCAAACAGTTCTGCACGATCCAGGCTGGAAACTGGCATCCTGCCATAAGGATTTCTTTTCTAGTGACAGTCACTCAGGACAACTCCACCGCGCGATCCCAAACGGACATCTGCCAGCGGCCCTAGTCCATACCGCCAACATTTCAAATACCAGCGGCCCTAGTTCACGCCGGCAACACAGCCAGCGGCCTACATGTCTTCGCCGGCAACACAGTCAGCGGCCGACAACACAGCCAGCCTCCAAAATGAATAGTTTTGTTCGCCGACAACACAGCCAGCGGCTGGCGACATAGCCAGCCTCCAAAATGAATTTGTTTCTCGCCGACACATAGCCAGCGACCCAGCGGGTGGCACCCATGCCAGCCTCCAAAAAGAACGGCCACGGTCGATCGGACGACCTAGTTCAGGCCGTCGGCGCCGAACGTCTCCTTCTGCCTGGCCTCGAACCAGCTCCTCGTCTTCTCGCTTATCTTAGTCAAGTCCACGCTCATGATCGCAAGGGCTACCTCCTTTGCTTTGGTTGCAGCATTGGTGGCCTCGATGTCGAGCTGCCTCTGCCTGGCCTTGACATTGGCGGCCTCAATGTCGAGCTGCCTTTGCCGGGACGCCTCCTCCATGTCAATCTTCCTCTTCTTGGCCGCCTCCTTCATCTCAAGTTTCTTCCTTTGAAGCTCTAGGTATTGCTTCATTTGCTCGTCCTTCCTTTGCCGCTTCTTCTCGTCCCTCACATCCTTTTGAGACATCATGCCATGCAAAGTCTCATGCAAGGCCATGGATGAGGCATCACGTATGTCGTCCACCTTGGAGTTGGTCTTGCCCCTCGACCTCTTCAACGCCTCGCCATCTCCACCTCCGACCAACTTGGTCGTCTTCTTGCCTCTCTTCCTTTGAAGTTCACGGTATTGATCCTTGAACTTAGTGCAACCGTTGATGATCGTCCAACAATGCGTAAGAGTGAATGGCTTGTCATTGTGCCGGGCCTTGAATGCTTCCAAAGATAGAAATGCCTACACCACATGACCAACAAGAATTGGACATGCAAACATATACAAGGCCGAAGTCTCATATCCGTAGCAAGGAAAGGACTAGGATGAGGAGAGCATACCATGTCCCCAACGCCGAGACGACTCATGGGTCGTGCTTCAACGCTCTCACATGCAGCGCAATACTTGTTGCACTCTTGTTGGATGAACAACCACCTTTTTTGAATCGAGGTGATGCCACGGTTGCTTGTAATTTGGTAGGGCTCAAACATCTTCATTTTATGGAAAGTTTTGTGGATTCTCGTCCAAAAAACTAGGCCCTTTTGTTGCGCGCCCGTCCTCGGATCTTGGCTAATCTACATCCAACATTGGCAAATCAACTTGTCCTCCTCTTGTGTATATGAACCCATGCGAATGCTCTTCCTCCTCTTTTGTGCTTCCGCTCTTTGGGTGAGCTCGTCGATGAACAATGGCTCTCCACTAATATCAATGTCATTGTCTTCTTCTTCATCACCATCACCTTTGCAATAGATGTCATCGTCTTCATGCCACAAGTCACCATGGTCGTAGTCAGCACGGTCGTCGGCCTCTTCATCGGCAACGAACTAGGCGCGGCCATCCTGACTTTGGGTCTCCTAGGGATCGTAGGTAGGGCCATGCCCACCGTCGTAGATCACATCCTTCATGAACTGGTTGTAGTAGGGGTCGTCGACCGGTGGCGTTGGTGTCGGCATTCCGTCGAACAAGACGCAGGGGACGGCATGGTGCCCGTAAATGGCGGTCGTGCTTGCTTTCTTTGCATCTCGATGGACGGCCGGCCGCCGCTGCTTGACCCAGGTGTGAAGTTCAGGTCGATGACGGCCGAGGGGCGCGGGGTGGACGGCGCGATCACGCCAACGTCCGGCGACCCCGAGAAACGGGTCTGACTGTTGTGCCTTGGCGGGGGAAATCCGGGCGACATAGGCGTGGTCCGCGACTAGCAGTGCGGAGGACGGGCGACCGACGAGCCTGTACTCGCCGGGCCAACGGACGCTCCAGAGAAACCCGTCGGACGACAAATGCCAAGCATGAGGAGGGCGTGCGCTTCAGTGACGATGGCCTCCTTCTCCTCGACCTCGGCCTTGCGCCGCGCGACCTCGATCGCATCGCGCTCGGCGGCCAACTTGGTCGCGGCGGCATTGTCCTTGACGACCGCCCTCTGGTTCCTCCTCTTCGCCGATTCCGCGTCCAACTTGGTGATCTCCTCCGGCGTGCACTCCGACCACGGGTTCCTTGGCGCCTTGGCCTTCTTCTGCTTGACCATTCCGGGCGGGTTGACGACCAGGCCGCCGGAATTTGGCTGGGCGACGGCCATGGACTGGGGAGGGAGGGGGCGGCGGGACGTGGGAGGGTTTTTTTTTTGGGGGGGGGGGGGGGGGGGATGGCGCCAAATGGGGCGCGGGGGGGGGGGGGGGGGGGCTTTGCTTTGTGCCACCGACAGACGGGCCAGGGGCGGACAAGCTCGCGCATCCCGCCCGTCCGCGCGCTATTCGTTTCACCCCAAAATCGGCGCAAACTTGGGCCGGGGATTGGTCGAAAGCGGACAGAAAACAGACAAAAGTCCATTTGCTCCCGTGCGTTGGGCCGTCTGGTTCATCCGTTTTACCCCAAACGGACGCGCGCTGACAGGATGGGGTCGCGCGGTGGAGTTGGCCTCATTGGATTATCCTCTGCACAAGGGCATCACTCTTCTTTATTTATTTATTTTGTTCCCTTTGGTAATTATGCACCCTGAAGATGTTTCTATTGGTAGTATATGGCTATGTGCTATCAGGAGAACAGCTGAAACAGTGCATCTGAGATCATTTCCCTGAGCAGTCCAGGTTCACTGAAGTTTGATCAATCTGTTCATCTAAGCATACAATAATTTACTTTACTAGTGATCTCATATTATGTACTACTACTACTGGAGGCTACTAGCAAGATATAGCTGATGTTGAGGAACTCAGAATTGACTTTGCTTTCATGGATATGTAGAAAACTCAGTCATGGTCACTTGGACTTGAGCCAACAGTGCTAGATTGAACAGAACAGACAGTTTGACTAAATATATAGTTTTCTTCAGACATGACAAGTACTGGAGTTAATGATGCGTGTGTTAAGCAACTCAGAAAAACCAGTCAGTCTGATTCAGGAAACACAACATGTTCGAACTGCATTTCAGATCAAAACACTCATCTGTAGTGTGTGCGTCTGTATGGGCACCCAAATCTGAAAAAAGAATCGATATCGGATTCAGATTTGGATCTCGTCTCAGGGAGGAGTATCTAACTGGACCCCTTGCTGCCTGCCCGCTGCATGGAATTTGGGCAACTTGCATGCTGCTAGCCTGCAAAGAGTTGTAGAGATTGCGCATTGCTGTCTGAATCTTTTAGATTCTCCTTTCAAGTACTTCCTCCGTCTAGGTGAGTAAGTCATTCGCGTAGTTCTAGGTCATCGATTTGAGGAATTAAATATGTGTTATATGTCATGAAAAGTATATCACTAGATTTCTACACGGATGTAGTTTCTAAATATATATTTTTTGTCACATATAATACATATTTAGATAGTTAAATCGTTGACCTAGAACTACGCGAATGACTTATTCACCGAGACGGAGGGAGTAATTGCATTGTAGCACATTCATGTTTCTCAGCATGGTCCTGAAAAAAAAATCCATGTTTCTTTGAAAAATAAATAAATGCTCGGTCAGAATGAGAATGGAAGTTAAATGGCTCGGTAGAGGATCTGAAAGTGATAAAGCGCCGAGAATCAGAGACGTAAAAACCCTTGAGATTCACGGCCACGTCATGACGCTCCCTCAGCTTGGGTACACCATGGACCGATCAAGGAGGAGTTCCGTACTGTGCTGTGATATACTCCCTCCATCCCAAAATCTTGTCATAGATTTGTTACGGATGTACCTAATACTAAAACGTGACTTGATACATTCGTGTTTAGAAAAATCTAGGACAAGAATTTTGAGACGGAGTGAGTATTAGTAGGAGTACCAGCCAGGCAGGCGGCCAGGCCACCTCGTTTTCCGCAAGGTCGAGCCGAGGTTGGCATGTGTCATGACGCGATTATGTACTTGGCACGATACCGGATCCTTCTCTTTTCTAAAGCAAGTATCTTCACGATCGACAAACCGAATATACATGCTGGCTGTCACGAGGCTACCCAATTTGCACCAGTTTATAGAAGAGGTATCTGGAAGCAGGTAGCAAAAGTTGGCAACCCTGCGCCGCCGTCATGCCACTCCGGCCGGCCGGCCGGCCGCCGCTAGATGCCAAGTGCACAATATAATCATGAGATCTCTACAATCATCCTTCCTCGCTCGGGTCTCCAGCCTATCACAGCCGGGTCAAAGCGGCCTGTGGGCGGTCCCAGCCCCACGTTGACAGCTAGCCGAAGGTCAGGACAGCCACCGGGCTGGGCCCGCGCACGACCGGGTCCCGCTCCCAGCTGCCCATGGCAGAATCGCTCGCCCGGTGAAGAAGACGACGACGGCGACCCGTTCGTTCGTTTCACCTTCTTCACCACCCTGGCCCTCGCCACCGCGGTGAAATGCTTCCTCTCCACGTGCATGCGCGGCGCGGCATGGCGGGCGTCCAAGTTGCCATGTGCTCATCTGCATTCATTTCATATCGGCCACCTGCGTCTTCTTGGCCTGGCTCTAGTCTAGCTGCTCTGTTCCTCCCTCCTCTGATTGCGCACCAGCTAGGAGCTAGCCCAATTGCATCCATCCCTCCCGTCGTGCTCTGCTCTTTAAAACACCCAGCCCAGCCTTCGTCTAGCTTCCGTACGTTCCTTGCTCCGATCGGGCGGCTCGAGGAGTGATCCGTCCGGAGCTGCTGAGCGAGCGACGTCGCCGCATTGATGAATGCCGAAGCTATAGCGGCTCTCCGTCGTCGCTCTTCCCAGGTTAGCACTCAGCGCACGCACTGCACCGCCGGGCGCATCCGGGGCACGGACTCTCGGCCGGCCAGCGACTGATCCAGTAGTTCTTGGTTTGCGTGCGCGCACTGCAGGGATGCCACGGTCGCCCGGATCATGGCATTGCCAACCGCGGTCGTAGCCGGCGTTGCCGCGTCCGTCGCCACGCTGGTGCTGCTGGCGGTCGCCGCCGCGCTCTGCTGGTGGTGGCTAGCGGCGCGCCGTAGCCGGACCTCCGACACCGCCTCCGACGAAACTCCTCCCACGCTGGGTAAGTAACTGACACCAGCAAAGTAGTAGCAATTCGCGCCGCTTCATCCGCTGCAATTTTTTGCGCATTTTCCCGTAACTAACGTTTTGTATGTTTGGTCCCAGCGGAGTGGGGCAGGTGCGGCCGGACGTCGTCGGCGCCGGACTACCAGGGCGCCAGGCGGTTCACGCTGGAGGAGATGTCCCACGCCACCAAGAACTTCAGCGACGCCAACCTCATCGGCGCCGGCACCTTCGGGAAGGTGTACATGGGCCTCCTGCTCGACGGCACCGTCGTCGCCATCAAGCGCCGCGTCGGCCAGCCGCGCCAGGACTTCGTCGACGAGGTACCTACAAACATCTGAATCTCTGCTAGCTCAGGAACCAGTGACATCCCTGCATTTCGTCATTTCTCATTTAGTTTCTGAAAAACTGGCTAGATTTTCGCCTCGACAAGGAAGTAATTGAACTCTCTACTTACACCCTTACACGAGACGACGGTTCATGAATTGTCTCTGTACTTGACTGAATTCGCCTCTCACCTCATGGGGGTTTCATTGTGCAGGTAAGGCGGCAGTCGGAGATCTGGCACCGGAACGTGGTGACCCTCATCGGCTACTGCCAGGACGGGGGTCTGCAGATGCTCGTCTTCGAGCACCTGCCCAACGGCAGCGTCTGCGGCCACCTATACGGTAATGCAGTTGCACAGCTCCATTCCTTGTCAGACAAATTCGAAGCAGCAAACAACCCAACGCTAACGCGCCGACGCTGCATCAATTTACCAGATACCGGAAAAGAGTCCATGACAAGGCTGGAGTTCAAGCAGAGGCTCTCGATCGCCATCGGAGCAGCCAAAGGTACTGGTAACCCAGAACTTATTACACAATGCACTGTGTTTGTTTCAGAAACAGAGTGTCTGAACTCTGAACTTCATTGCAGGTCTGGACCATCTGCACAGCCTCGCGCCTCCCTTGATCCACAAGGGCTTCAAGACGAGCAACGTCCTGGTGGACGAGAACTTCATCGCCAAGGTGTCCGACGCCGGAGTCGACCGGCTGCTCCGAGGGCTCGAGGACCCCGGCTCGCCGCTGAACGGATTCCGTTCCGGCATCTACCAGGATCCAGAGTAAGCCTGTCTGAAACTCTGAACCCTGGACATCATTCTGCAGTGAATGTCTGCTGCGTCAACTCCGCTCTTATCTGACCATCTGACCGTTACGCATGCGTCCTCAGGGCACATTCCTTGGCACAGCTCTCTGCGAGCAGCGACGTGTACAGCTTTGGGGTTTTTCTTCTGGAGCTCATCACCGGCAGGGAGGCTGCAAGCTTGGTTTCTCCGGAATCAACCGAATCTCTCGCTCATTGGGTAATTATTCAGTGATACCAATCTTCAGTATATTTGCATTTTTTTAAAGTACTAGTTGTATCGAAGATTTCTTCTGACAAAAGTAACATTAGTTGAAGTTTCATCCAAAATTAAGCTAAATCCAACTATTACATTATATTGACGCTAGTTTCCTGCTGAATGTGGCAGCTGGAGTCGTCAGGAGACGAGGTGGTGGACCCGAGGCTCGGCGGCAGCTTCACCTCAGAGGGCATGAAGGAGCTAGTCGGGCTGACAATGCAGTGCCTGAGCCCGTCGGTGGTGAGGAGGCGGCCCAAGATGCGTCTGGTCGCGGCGGAGCTCGACCGCATCCTAGAGAAGGAGATGACACTGACGACCGTCATGGGCGACGGCACCGCCATCATCACCCTCGGGAGCCAGCTCTTCACGTCATGATCATCCAATATTTGTTGCCACAATGGACATTTTTGTGTTTCGCGGCTGCTAAACTTTAGTTGCCTGAAAATGAATTGAGCATCAGTTGAATTCCCCAAACATCGAGCTGGAAATGAAGACGATATGGCGACGGAGGGGAGTCCGAGGTTTGAAGGATATGGGTGTGGGTATAGGAGGACTTCACGAGTGCTAAGAAAATGGGGAATGATGGTTAGAGGGATGATCGGGGTGACGGCCAGCGGACCGGCATAGGAAGCAGTTAAGGCGGGGCGGGACGAGGTGGCCACGCCGGTTGCAGGGGTTTGGCCAATAGAGGCGGGCGGCAAAACCATGGAAGCTGTTGTCGGCAATGGGGACGAAGGGGAAATCGACCGTTGTATGTATTTTTTCCAGGCAACTGACATTTAGCCGGTCCATTTTGTTTTGTACATTTGCATATGAAGCAACTGGTTGTGTACATTCTATATACTCGATACAAAAGTCGGGAGGTAATGAAGTTTTTTTTCTCCCGGAGAAGATAACAAAGTTCCTCTTCCATGGACTCGCAAGGCTAGTTCCGCGGCTTGAAACATACTGTACTATAAAGTCTCCGGGCTTGAATTCCATGGAGCGGCGATTTTTTGAGCGTTGGATACGACGAAGACGAGGTTGCTTCAACCGTTGACAAGATCCTTCCCGTCGATGATCCAGCGAGAGTCGGGCTTCATGCGGGGGAGACTATGGAGATGTTGCAGCGGGTAGTTCACCGGCGAACGGCGGCGGCGTCGGTCCGGCCCTGGAAGGGTGCATTGCCTAAGGTATGTCTCCCGAATTTGACTCTTTTTGATATGATTCGGCCGGATTGCTGGACTTTGGTGAAGAGACGAAAGAATGCCTGCCGGAAAAGCTCTAGATCGGCGCCGGATGTGACCGCGGCGGTGTCGCTGGCGGTCACGGCGATCCAGATCGGCGACGCTCGCCAGGAGCGTTTGAATTTGCTCCTGGGCCGAGCCGAGCCGCGAGTTATTGGGCCGGTTGGTATTATTGGGCCGGGGTCTGGTGGGTATGAGGCCCAGCCGGAACCGGTTCCGATCAATACTGTGGGAGGAGCGCATGCACGTACCGATCGTCGTCGCCTCCTCTGTCGCAGCGCCCTAGGGTTCTGCTTCGTCGAGCGCCGCGTCTACGTACTGCGGGACCTGGCCGGGCACGCCGCATCCTTCCTCTCGGCGCGATGGCAGGTCCTGGTGGTGTGCCTCCTCCCGGAAAGAGGCCGCCTCCGCCTAGCGGGGCAAATCGTGCCAGTGGGGCGCCGTCCCGGGTCAGGGCAATGGCCGGGCCGCGCTGCCGGCGCCGGCATCGGGTGCTGGGCGTGGCGGCGTGGCGCCCCCCAAGGCCGCTGCAGGATGCGGGTCGGGTGGCCCTAGTGCAATGCACTTTGCTGGCGGGGCGCCCGCTGGGAGGCCGCCGGCACCGGTCTTGCCGTCGAGCGGGCGAGGCGGGCAGGCCTCCAGTCTTCGGCCGGTGGCATCTGGCGGTGCTGCGGTGGCCGCTGCGGGCCGGGGGGCTGCGCCCCCAAGGCCGCCTGTGTCCTCAGGTCCGCAGCCTAGACCGGCCCCTCCACCCCCACATCGTTGCTCGCCCGTCTCTGCCGTCGCAATCCAACGTTGGTGGTACTGTGGTTGCGCCCCGGGGTCAATGGGGGGATGACGGCTACGATGCCTATGGGGCTGGCCAACACCGTGGTTCTTCGTCCATGGGTGGAGGTCGTGGTTATGCGTGGCAAAGCGACGGTTCGGCTGAGAGGCCGTTCTTGGGTCCTTCAGGTGGCTTCGTTGAGGGTCTTCTGGTCCGGGTAATCGGCAGCGGGGAGGTTTCCGTGGCCATCGTCGTGGTCCGGGCGGTCGAGGGGCCCGGTACTGTCCACGACAACCGCCCCCACCTGTTGTTGTCGAGTAGACGACAGATAACGGGGCTGCTGAGGAGCCAGTGTTGACCGGTCACGCTATGGAGGTGGTGACGGCTCTTGCTACCACTACTAGGGAAAAGCCTAGCAGCATCGCAGGTTTTAGGCCTATCAGTAGCGTCGGGCTGTGCACTACTAATAAGGCGCTACAACTAACGTGTAGCAGTAGCGCCTGCCATCCCACGCTACTGCTATACATGGATAGGTGCAGCGCGCTTCTGTGGATAGCGCTACTGATATTATCTGCAGCGCTTTTTGAAGGTCAGCACTACTGGTAAGGCGGCGCTACTGCTAACTTTTGCCCATCGCTACTACTAGTTTTATTAGTTTTTTCCCTGCATATTTGTTTTGTATTTGAATAGGCTTTATACAAATGTAATCATAGCATATACATACAACTAGTCTCATCAAATCATGTCATCATCATAATCATCATCCAACACAAAGTGGTCTCTCGTCATCATCTCGAAAATAGCGATACAAGTCTCAGTTACTTGCAAATACATCGTCATCCATCTAAACAATGATATACGCGAGACGAGCTATCACTTTGAGTGAGAGCGGAACTATGCAGTACATGAGTTCGTATCCCTCTCTCGCATTAGCGTGAACCTAAACTAACTACTGCCTGTTGCTCGGAAACCAAAAAACGGTACACCTGGGCCTGACACTCCGGCCACTCGTCGTATATATACTCCTGGCATAGCACTTCTTCGCCATCGATGATCTATGCACCTGCATTCTCACATGAGTTGATGATATGCAACATATATAGTTGACCAACAGAAAGAGACAGACTTGGCAAAAATAGAAACAACATATCATAAGCATAAATAACAAAGTTCATCGTACCCAAAATGCCCTAACTAGAGTGATCTTCGCTAGTCGAGGAGGAGGACGGTTTAATTACATCACAAATAAAGTTTCACCGCGCATAACTCAAAGTTTTGTCATACATAAAGTATGGACTAAACGGACACATTGTCATATATCGACAATCACTCTAATATGTCATGCCATCCAATCATGTCAGGGAGATAGTCCCCGAGCTTAGTGAAAGGCTTCATGTCGAGACGCTGAGAGGCTAACCATGTTCGGACGTCTCCACGCGACATTTGTCCTTCTTCGTAGAACATCCCTGTTTTTTCGACGACCTGCTTCATGCTGATTTGGGCAAGTTCGCGCTGGATGTGATAGAACTCAGCTCGAAGTCGATGATCCTCGATATCTCCTACGTTCTTTGCGCATTGCTGAATATGGGCATCGCCGGATCTAGGTGACATGCGAAGGTTCTGGTGATCCCGTCTGTACTCTAGCATGTGGTGTAGGACATGGAATCCATCATTAAGAGAATCACTTGGTTGCTGGATGCAGCAGAAGTCGGTCTTATGGCTGAAGGCGAGCCTGCCACCCCTTTTCTTCTTGTCCCTAACCTCTCCACCCAGTGATTGGTAGTAAAACATAGCACTGTCGAGAACATCCTTGATGTGGGTGTAATCCTTTTTGTGAATGTTCTTCGACGAGTCCAAGTAAAGAGCGTGGGAGTATCGGGGGTAGAGGATGATGAGGACGGCGCGCCCGCCGCTGCGCAAAATAAGTACACCTCAAATTAATTAGCCTCCACCGTGCAAATGAATGATTGAAATCAAAGGAAGGATATCCGCGCGGATGACTTACACGGGATGATAAGGCACGAGAATCGCCTCCTTGTCCTTATTGGCGAGCATGAAACTGACGATGTATTCCTAGCGTATTCATGGTGCTTTGTGCAGACTCCCAAGAAGGCCTCGCGCATGTAGTACGGGTTAGCGACACAGATATAAGATATCTGCTCAAGCCCAATGATGTAGTTCATGTGAAAGGCATAAAGGCGGACAAACGTAAAATCCAGCTTCTTCACGTGAAACATGTCGAATATGTAATCGAACCGAAGGAAGAACTTATCCGCGGGGAAGCAGTCGACGTATGACAATTGCCGCGGAACTTTAACCACATAGAATGGGTATCCTAGATCTTTTGAGGCGATGAGGCCTTTCTCTATCCGCATCACATCGTCATGAAGTCTCCTTAGATCGCCGTATCTGGCCCCTAGCGCTCTTGCAGGTAGGATTGGTTGACCGGGGATATGCCATTTATCCGCATAGGGGATATCTACACTACTAGGGGAAACCCTAGTAGTAGCGCGGGTTTTGAGGCTAGCAGCAGCGCAGGTGGCCCCGCTACTAATAAGGCGCTACAACTAACTTATAGTAGTAGTACGGTCCCTACCCATGCTACTACTGTTGACGATATCAGCATCGCTTTTTATGAACGCGCTATTATTACTTAGCTATAGCGATTTCGCAGTCCCTCGCTACTGCTATATCTTTCATCATTTTCCCGTACCCCTTTCCCTTTCCCTTTCAGTTTCCCTTTCAGATACTAGATACTAGGTACTGCTAGTAGATATCAAATTCATAAACCATTACTGGGTAGTACTCCCTTCGTTCCAAATTACTCGTCGTGGTTTTAGTTCAAACCACGATGAGTAATTTCGAACGAAGGGAGTACTAGATAACAATTTCATGCATAGTCAACATGCATCCTCAAGCAGTACAAGGTCATATCAATGGCGATTATCATATGTAGTTCTAGATGATATCGACGACGATCATCATATGTAGTTCTAGATGATATAGCCACACACACACATATGTAGTTCTAGATGATATAGCCACACACACATATGTAGTTCTAGATGA
Organism: Triticum timopheevii; assembly: GCA_963921465.1. NCBI lineage: Eukaryota > Viridiplantae > Streptophyta > Magnoliopsida > Poales > Poaceae > Triticum > Triticum timopheevii. The sequence goes on along the minus strand of OY997266.1, from coordinate 595,106,229 downwards.
TATCGAAGACAATCATCATCCTCACGCCTGGGCGGTTGGTGTTCCTGATAGTAATTAGGATGGCATGTCCAACACAAAGATTCTTGCCATCGAGGAATTTCTTCCACCCAACTGTGTTTAAGTGTGTGCGGCCGTCCGTGTCCACACGGTAAGTACAAGTTGTGACGGAGCCCCTTGCAGTAAGGCGTAGTCCAGCTGAGCCTTCTTCATCAGGCTCGATACCATAACTCACAGATATGCTCTTTGCCAATTTTTGAATAAGAAAAACATATCAATTAATAAATAGCCTCGCAAATAAGTACATATGGATTATCTACACTATTAATAGTTTCCTTAGATTCTACACTAATAAGCATGTGATCAAACTCTACACTAAAACACATCATCGACTAGATTCCACACAACATACCATATCATTGGACTGTACACTAAGTATTTCATCGAATAATTTGCATTTGTAAGTATAACATACCATATCATGTCGATCAACCTTGGTATTTGTCAGGCGGGTCACGAATGGCACCCTGACAAAGTCAGCACGTGGCGGAATTATGTCCCATAGGTTAGACACCTCCTCCTCACTCAGCCTTGTTCTTTGAGCTACGATGGCTTCATGAAGTGGGTCCTCATCATCTTCATCGAGTGGGTCCTCATTATCTTCATCATCTTCATCATCTTCGTCATCTTCATCATCTTCCATCAGGTTGAGATAAATGACAGCCAGCTTGAGTCTTTCTGTTCTGAAGGAGAAGCTGGTCAACTCACCACCAGTAAGACGCATGCGAGCGACAAAATGAGCCCATCCATCTCCTCCAATCTGCGACATATTGCGTCCTTTGTCGACCTCCATAGTGTACGACCCCCCAGGAGCCTCAAATGTCACAGTGTCTCCTATCAGCTTGTTGAATTTCAACCTCACATTGCATGGGACGATCTGTGTAAAATAAGAAAAATGACACAATGCAGTAATGCCAACACTAAAAATAAAATAGTTATTACATTTCATCTAATTTCTTACCGCCGCATGATGAAAACTCGGCTGGAAGTAGATGCCGAACAGCTTACCAGTTGCAAGGCTGCTGGCGCACCTTGACTTGCACAGTCGACATAGTGGTGGTGGTGGTGGCGCCATTTTTCCTAAAGCTATATGAGCAAAGGATTAACGATCCACTTCACAGGAAAGAAAAACAGTAGCATGTGATATTTTTGGTTCATACTAAATCAACTAAATGGTGCATACTAAATCAACTAAATGAACTAGCCTACTAAATCAACTAAATCAAAATGTTCTAAATCAACTAAATGAACTAGCCTACTAAATCAACTAAATCAAAATGTTCTAAATCAACTAAATGAACTAGCCTACTAAATCATCTAAATCAAAATGTTCTAAATCAACTAAATGAACTAGCCTACTAAATCAACTAAATCAAAATGTTCTAAATCAACTAAATGAACTAGCCTACTAAATCAACTAAATCAAAATGTTCTAAATCAACTAAAAGAACTAGCCTACTAAATCAACTAAATCAAAATGTTCTAAATCAACTAAATGAACTAGCCTACTAAATCAACTAAATCAAAATGTTCTAAATCAACTAAATGAACTAGCCTACTAAATCAACTAAATCAAAATGTTCTAAATCAACTAAATGAACTAGCCTACTAAATCAACTAAATCAAAATGTTCTAAATCAACTAAATGAACTAGCCTACTAAATCAACTAAATCATATCAACTAAATCAAAATGTTGCATATGAACTAGCCTACTAAATCAAAATGTAGCAGGCAGGAGGGAGAAGGAGGGGCGACTCGAGGAGGGAGAAAAGAGTAAGACAGAGGAGGAAGGCAGAGCGAGGAGGGGCCGGCCGGCGGCCAGTGGAGGGAGAACGGAGGAGGAAGGCGGAGCGAGGAGGGGCCGACCAGTGGTGAGTGGAGGAAGGACGGAGGAGGAGGTCGGTACCGAGTTCAGCAAGGAGGAGGAGGTGACGGCGGCGCAGAGGGAGGAGGGGCGACGGGGGAGGACCGGTGCGGGGGATTGAGAAGGGATCCAGTGAGTGTGTGACTGTGAGTGGATCGGATAGAGGAGATGGGGGGTGGGAGATGGAATGGCTTAGCAGTAGCGCTCTATTGAGAAAGGCGCTACTGCTGAACTACCTAGCAGCAACGCCTTTCACAAAGAAGTGCTACTGCTATGTGTCAGCATGTAAAAATAGACTTAGTTCAATGTATCAAAAATACATTGATCATCAACGATCTTTTTGTGTACAATCTGATTTGTCAATATGAGTCCTCACCGGTTTAGGAACTGGTGAAGACTCATATTGCAGCCACAAATTCTACACATAGAGTTCAATGAAGACCAAGTGCTTGTCAAAGTTTGAGAAGTAACATATTTAAGGTGGTAGGAACTCTCTTCACGGAGCGAGGTGGGACTAAATTTTTGTAGTAAACTTAGCAGTAGCGCTTATTGGCGAAATGCGCTGCTACTATGCTACGTAGCAGTAGCGCTCGTCTTTATAACACATTGCTGCTATAACTAGCCTCGCGGCGGCCTCGTGGGAATTATAGCAGCAGCGCGTCTTTGAGCGGGCGCGCTACTACTATATATATTTCAGCAGCGAGTTATGCTTGAGCTCGCTACTGCTAATTAGCAGCAGCGCCTTATTTTAAAGCGCGCTGCTGATAAGATTCTGTGTATAGGCTTTTCCCTAGTAGTGCAATACGGTCCTGAAGCCGAGGCTGCTGAGGCGGCTGGATCATAGAATCAGCTTTTTTGCCTTTCCTCGCTCTCTTCCTAGACTTCTTTACTACCGGAAGGTCGTCCATAATACGTTGAGACGACAATTCAGTCACCGACTCATGATGCTCAAACCCTGAGGAGGCGCCAGTATAGACATAATGTTCAGCGCCATTGGCATCCTCATCCTCATCCATGGTGACGTCATCGGCGACTAATGGAGCCTCCTCCTTACCCCATTCGCTATCACCCAACCCGACACCCGACGCTAATTGGGCATGTGGGGTGTTGATGTTCATACCTTGCTGAGGCTGCGTGCTCGTAGGTGTGCTCCCGGCCGCCTCCAGACGAAGCAGACTCTTTGGCCACAACAGGACCCACCCATTGCAACAATCACCAAGCCACCGCGGGGTCTCGTCGTCATCCCCCACTAGTATTAGAGAAGGAAAATTCTCGTGGCCCGGTTTGACACTGGCCACGGAAACCTTGAAGATGTTCGGGGGGATCGGCCGGTTGTGGAACAATGGTTCCTTCAGCTCCATTATCGTCGCCTTCCCCATGTCCACCTTCTGGTCGCCGATGGTGTACAATATGGCGCACGGGGTTTCGTCGGCCTGCAAAGAAAAGTCTGCGATGTGAGACATCCGAAAGGCAACGAAAACAGGAGATTATACATTTATATTAAAGGGGGCCGGTGTGACAGATACCGTGAGGGCGTCGAGCTCAGCCAAAGACGAAGCATCGCCGAGCACGTCCGGTGCGGGAGCCGGTGCGGGAGCAGGTGCTGGTGCAACGCTAGTCGAGCTGCTCCCCAAGAAGTCAGCAAGGGGAAAGTCCTTTGCATTTTTTTCTGGATTTTGCCTTGACCAAGTGAAAACGGCCGAAACCAAGGAAGTAGACAAATCTGCAACCACCTGTTTTGCGGCAGCTACCGCTGTTGCGACTGTCTGAGATGATTTCTTCTCAACCGCAATCTCAACCTTCTTGTCGATGTTTTATTCAGTTAACCTCCGGCTTTCCTTTCTCTCCTCCGTGGTCTCACGGTAGTACTTCTTCCACGTGGCGCCGTCTCCGACACCGTGCACGCATCCATACGACGGTCGAGTATCCACCGGTTGTCGTTTCAATATGTTCAACGCCCGGTTGAATGGAGTGTCCCACTTGGGCCTCGCCAATGCCTCAGACGGCGAGTCGCTTTCGGCCGCAATCCTGTGCTGCTCTCTCTGCAAAAGGCACAAGGATCATTTACAAATATGACTAACATGTGCAGTCGAATTGATCAGAAACTAAAATTACCAGCAGTCTCATGAACTCCGTAATGACCGGTTTTGTCTCGTAAACCTTCTTCACTGGGTCCCAACGGTGCCGGTCCCTGAGGACGTCACGCTCCTACGGGACGGTGAACTCCGCCAAGGGGTCTGGGATGACCAGACTCACGGCTTCCGCGTCCTCCTTGGCCCATTTGGACCTCTTTCCCCCGTAACCACGACTTCCGAGGTGGTGGCTCCCAATGTTCCTCTCTTGAAGCCCCTTCATGTACTTAGAATTTTTTTTGGCAGCTTCGGCCTCGCAAGCCTCCTTGAATATTTGAAACTGATCTTCCGTGGTTGTCGGATTATCCTTTACAATCTCGGAGTAGGGTTCCTTCTTGTCGATGATCTTTGCTTTCACTCGATTTTTCCAGGCGGCCAACGCGTCGCTAAACTTGGTCATGGCGTGTTTGTTTATCTTCTTCATTGCGGGTCCTCATCTGGATCTTCATAATCCTTCTCATTTTGGCCCGGGAACAAGAATATCTGGTGAAACTTCTTTAGGAGGGAGTGCCTCATATTATCTATCTTCTGTAGTTTCTCATCGTTGATGGTGGCGGTTGCCCGTACGATGCAGCCTATTTGATTGCCGTAGCACGAGCACGCTTCCTCGGGCGCCTTTGGCTCAAAATTGCCGTCGTCCACCTCCATGACCACCAGTCTAGTAGTCCTGAGTTTGTTAGGAAGCCGTTGCCTCTTTGCTTTCGGTTCTACACCGGCTCCGCTCCCCGAGGCAGCGCCGGTCTTAGTCCCAGCACCGGTCTCGATGCCGGTCCGAGTCTCCGCGCTGGTCTCAGTCTCAGCACCGGTCTGCGTGTCGGTCTCAGTCCCCGATGCCACCGGCGGGCCCAACAACAACATCGGTTGATCGTTGGCAAGGCTAAAAAATTCGTCTGTGGCCAGGTAGACGTTGTCGCAATCACCAGAACTTTGTCCTTCATCGTTGCTAGCCATGTTTCCTATGATTAAATCTAGTCCATTAATTCTAGACCTAATAAAATGAATAATGACATAAAAAAGGCCTATTGTTTTGCAGGAATGTTGACTCCTTCCTGGTGCGCAAATCCCGGGCACTCGATGTGTCCTAGTTTGTAGCACAAGTCATGCCAAAATTCACGGAAAATTTCGGCATGACCTTTGCTAAAAAGTGGACAAATCGAGAACCTAAAATTTGCTGGGACAGAAATGAATCAACATTTTGGCAAAACATAGGCCACTCAGCATCATTCCCTGGAAACAACAAAGCCACTTGGGCACAATCAAAACATGCATGTGCAAACACAATTGAGGAATTTGCATATATCCTGATCACTTCAAATTTGCATGTCCTAGCGTTCCCTATTGCCCTAAACTAATATAAATTACATTTAGTTAACTACCGAACTAAATTACTTTACTCTAAACCAAATTCCCTAATGCCCTAATTAACATCTAGTTAAACAACTAAACCCTACAGAACTAATTAACATCTAGTTAAACAACTAAACTCTACTAAACTAATTAACATCAACATTAGCTACTACTTAACATCTATTATTACGCTAACTAAAAAACATCTACTATTAACCATACTACTACTACTAAAAATCATTATGTATGGACCCTAGTACTAATTAACATCTACTACTACTGCTAATTAACATGGCAGAGGAAGAAGAGATGGGGTGGGGGGCTTACAGAGAGGGGAGAGATGGTGGTGGGGAGGTGCTCGGCGACAGAGGTAGGGCGGCGAGGGCGGGCTTAGGATCGAGAGGCAGTGCTCCTGGGCGGGCTCAGGGGCGGTGAGATCGAGTGCGGCGGCGGAGAGGTCGAGGGTGGTGATGGTGAGGTCGAGGGCGGCCTGAGAGGCGGCGCCGGTGAAGCTGGGCGGTCTCGGGCAGAGGCGGTGAGGCTGGGCGGCCTCGGGCGGAGGCAGTGAGGATGAACACGGCGTCGATGTCGGCAGGAGATGGCGGCGAAGCGGGGGCGACGGTGAAGTGGGGGAGACGGCGACGAAGAGTGGGGCGAGGGATTTGGGGGAGAAGTGGTGGCCGGGGGAAACCGTTTTTGGGGTTAAGTCAAAAATAACGGTAGCACGTTAGGGAAAACGCGCTATAGCTAAGTTAGCTATAGTGCGCTTCCGCAAACTTGCTACTGATATTCCTTCATCCTTTTTTCCCTTTTTCGTTTATTTTTCTTTACATTTTATATTTTTCCTTTCTCCTTTTTCTATTTCTTTCATTTTCATTTACTTTTTTATTTTATTTTATTTTCATTAGCAGTAGCGCTCTATGCGTAAACGCGCTGCTATAAGAATATTAGGAGTAACGCGGTTTCTGGAAGATCGCTACTACTATGTGTAGCCCATCAGCTTAGTGGTCGAAATTTTAGTAGTAGCGAGTTTTCAGCGAGACGCGCTACTGCTATATATGCATCTGCAGCGAGCTTATTTGTCACGCGCTACTGCTGCCTAGCAGTAGCAAGCTTTTTTTAACAATCGCTACTGCTAAAGTTCTGTGTATAACGTTTTCCCTAGTAGTGTACTGTTCAGGTTCCCGAGAACTAGGCTATGGCTGATGTGTCTGTGGAGATGACGGATAGGGCTGACTCTCATAGGGCGTCCAAATGGGCGCGCAAGAAGGAAAAAATGCTTTGTTATCATCACGGCGACAAGGGCCATTTCATTGCGGATGTGGCTCTGTTATGTGATACCTGTGGTAAGCCGGCACATGACTCTGGGGACTATCTGATTCTGCGAGATCAGGCACCGTCGCTTATGATGTATGGAGTTTACTGTGCTGAGCTCATGTTTTTTGAGTCTCGGAATGAGCAAGAGGTTACTGATGAGACCCCGAGCATGACTACGGGGATTGTCAAGGTCACCAGAGGGGAGGTCTCTGAGACACAGATCGTGCAGAGGCTTCGGGAGCTGGCCCCTGGGGACTTCCAGTGGGACCTTGTCAGTCTCGCTGATAAGATGTTTAGAGTTGAGTTTCCTTCGGTGGAGGATCTACAGAGGTTGCTGAGTTTTGGGATGTGTGAAGTGTCGGGAACTGATTGCATCCTTGAGTTTCATGAGTGGAAGCAGGTGGAGCCTCAGGGTAAGCCGCTTACTCAGGCGTGGTTGCGTTTCTCCGGGGCCCCCTCCAAACCGTTGCAGGATGCTCGGGTTGTGGCCAGCTTGGGTACTTTGGTGGGGAAGCCTGAGCGAGTGGATATGGCGTTCACCAAAGCTCACGGGATTGCTCAGGTTCTGGTTAGTTTTCTGAACATCGAGTATGTGCCGGAAGTTGTTAAATGGGCTTATCGAGGCAGGATTTATAATCTGGTTATTGAGTTTGAGGATGAGAGCCTTTTGGCTGCGGCGGCTCACGGATCTGACGTGGATATGCACGAGGGTGATGGCAGCGCGGGAGCAAAGGAGCCGTCGGTCGATGACTTTGGACGACAGCTTTCCAAGGGACCAGGGTCCGAGTCCGCGACGATCGGGGATGGGGCGGCTCCACTCTCGGTGCCTACGACGACTCTGAGATTTGGGTCCTTCGAACCCGCTTCTGCACCCCCGAGACCGTGGAGTTATCGGGTGGAGTCCGAGGAGGCTTTTGAGCTCGCGTTTCCTGCTTTGGTTTCTGAGGATACTGTGTGTACTATTCCTGGGGTTCGTGGGGCTTCGTCGGTCTCAGTCTAGGGAGAGGAGGAGGTGAGTCAGCAGGTGGCCACTCCCTCTCGTGCTCAGCACGTTGTCCCTCCTCAGGATGTGGCGCCGGTGTTTGTGGCCGGTTTGTCGGGAGGGGTCCCGGGGCAGGTGGCCTCGGGTTGCTCTTCTCCTGCCGAGGTAGGAGATTCGGGGCAGGTGGTACCCGTGTCCTTCTCTATGTTGGGAGGGTGTCTGGGGCAGGTGGCCTCGTACACCTCCTCTCCCGTTGCTCTACCTCTCTGCTGGTGGCGACTATGCCGTCGGGGGGGGGGGGGAGGGGGGCTCGGGGCAGGTGGCCTCGGAGCCCTCTTCTCCTGAGGCGCCTATGGTGGTGGCCTCTCTGGTGCTGGGTGGGGAGTTCGGGCAGGTGGCCCATGCACTCCCTTCCTCCCGTTCGCCGTCGGCTCCGTCTTGTGGGGCGCGCCAGACGTCTGAGGCCATGGTGAGTGCCTTTCCACTTCCTGGCGAGTCTGTTGGGGAGTCCGTGCAGGCGGACCGGCCTAGCAGATGGGGTGAGGCAGGAGGCCCTACCCCGACCAGGATCTCTCGGGAGGGGTTATAGCGTTTGGAGGGATTCAGGATCCGATGTCTGATGGGCGATGGGTGAGTGGCCGTCTCCAGACTCAGCCGGATGTGGACGACATTCAGCAGCGGTGCGCCATGAGGGCGGCCAAGCTCCGTGACGTTGAGGTCACTACTGGTATGTCGGTTAATACTTCTAATTCCATTCTGCATTTTTCTAATGATGAGATTGTTGAAAATGCAAATCAATTAGGAGTTTCACTAGGTAATAATGTTACTGAAATCTCTAATTCTGTTAATGATCTTCTGGATCTAGAGGCTGAGCGGGCCTTAGAGATGATTCGTAATATAGTGGCGGTTAAGCCCATGAGTGATTCTGAGGTTGATGCTTTGGGGGTCAGGGTGCTCGATAATTTTTGTGCGGATCTTATTCCTCCCATACCTGAGGCGGAAGAGGAGGATGATACTTCTGAGATGGTTATGGCTAGACCTTCTAAGACTGGCTGTGAGGACCGGTTGCAGAGTCAAATTGTCTCTAAACGCAAGTGGAAACGGAAGGTGTACCCGGTGTCCGCAGTGCGTAGGAGTGCTAGGATTCGTACGGCTAAAAAATTCCATGATGAACTATGAAAGGAATCTTTTGGAATAGCAGAGGTCTAAAGGACTTGGCTAAAAGAAGGTTTCTTGCTGAGGCGTTTGTCGAGCATCGATTAGATTTTATTGCTCTATCGGAGACTGCTAGAGATAATTTTGCGCCACAATTTCTAAATACTTTGTCGGGTGGTATTGATTTTGATTGGCATTGCCTGCCACCGAGAGGGAGATCGGGTGGGATCTTACTCGGCGTTCGATGTGAAGCGCTCGAGGTTCAAAGTGTGGTAATGGGTGACTTTGCAGTCAAGTTTCGGGTACGTTCGAAGGACGATGGGTTTAATTGGGCTTTGGTTGCGGTATATGGTGCCGCACAACCCGAACTCAAGCCCGAGTTCTTGGCTGATCTCGTTAGGATTTGCGGTTCCGAGCAGCTTCCTATCCTGGTGGGGGGTGATTTCAATATCATTAGATGGTGTGAGGATTAAAACAATGATAACTTTGATGGCAGATGGTCGTTCATGTTTAATACTATCATTGAAAGTCTTGACCTGAGAGAGATTGAGCGCTCGGGTAGAAAATTCACCTGGGCTAACGCGCTGCCAAATCCGACGTATGAGAAGTTGGATCGAGTGTTGGCTAGTGTCGATTGGGAACAGAAGTTTCCGTTAGTAACAGTTCAGGCTTTGTCCCGTGGGAATTTGTGATCACACGCCGTTATTTGTGGACTCTGGTGAGGCCACCCACCTGGGAAACAAAAACTCGTTCTCCTTTGAGCTGGCTTGGTTTGAACAAGAAGGTTTCTTCGATCTCGTAGCCATAGAGTGGGCTAAGGATTCAGGAGGGAAGACTGCGCTTCAGCACTGGCAGAATAAGATTAGGCATTTGAGAAGTTTCCTGCATGGGTGGGCTAAGCATCTTAGCGGGATTTATAAGGTCGAAAAGGAAAGGCTCCTTTCCCTTATTCAGTCCCTAGATATAAAAGAAGAAACCACGGTGCTGCTGGCCGCGGAGCTTCATGCCAAGCTTGACGCGGAGATGAGGCTGAAAGAACTTCTTCGAGAAGAGGAATTGAAGTGGGCGTTGCGGGCCAAGGTCCAGCGAGTAGTCCAGGGGGATGCGAACACTCAATTCTTTCACATGATCGCTAATGGTAAACATAGAAAGAAGAGGATCTTTTAGCTGGAGCAAGATGAAGGAACAATTTTAGGGCAGGAAAACCTAAAACTGTACATTATAGAGTATTACAAGTAGCTGATTGGTCCTCGAGAGGATAACTGTGTGTCTCTGGATGAGTCCAGGGTTGAGGATGTTCCTCAACTCACAGCGGTAGAGAATGATATTCTAGCGGCTCCTTTTTCTGAGAAAGAGGTGTTTGAGGCCATATAGCAAATGAAAAATAACAAGGTGCCGGGCCCCGATGGATTTCTAGCGGAGTTTTATAAAAAGTGCTGGCATATTATTAAAGGAGATCTGTTGCCTTTGTTCAATGATCTCTTCTCTGGGCAGCTTTAGCTTTTTCAGCTGAATTTTGGAACGATAACCCTTCTTCCTAAGAAAACGGAGGCTGTGAGAATTGAGCAATTTAGGCCCATCTATCTTCTTAATGTAAGTTTCAAAATCTTTACCAAGGTCGGGACTAATAGGCTCACACATATCGTGCATGTTGTGGTGCAGCCTACCCAAACCGCTTTCATGCCGGACAGGAACATCCTTGAAGGGGTTGTGGTCCTTCATGAAACTCTCCATGAGATCCACACGAAAAAGCTAGATGAGATTTGTGACGCCCCCGATTCAATCGTACACTAATCATGCACGCAAACGTGTACGATCAAGATCAGGGACTCACGGGAAGATATCACAACACAACTCTACAAATAAAATAAGTCATACAAGCATCATAATACAAGCCAGGGGCCTCGAGGGCTCGAATACAAGTGCTCGATCATAGACGAGTCAGCGGAAGCAACAATATCTGAGTACAGACATAAGTTAAACAAGTTTGCCTTAAGAAGGCTAGCACAAACTGGGATACAGATCGAAAGAGGCGCAGGCCTCCTGCCTGGGATCCTCCTAAACTACTCCTGGTCGTCGTCAGCGGGCTGCACGTAGTAGTAGGCTCCTCCAGTGTAGTAGTCGTCATCGACGGTGGCGTCTGACTCCTGGGCTCCAGCATCTGGTTGCGACAACCAGAGAGAAAGGAAAGGGGGGGAAAAGGGGGAAGAAAGCAACCGTGAGTACTCATCCAAAGTACTCGCAAGCAAGGAACTACACTACATATGCATGGATATATGTGTAAAGGGCCATATCAGTGGACTGAACTGCAGAATGCCAGAATAAGAGGGGGATAGCTAGTCTTATCGAAGACTACGCTTCTGGCAGCCTCCGTCTTGCAGCATGTAGAAGAGAGTAGACTGAAGTCCTCCAAGTAGCATCTCCAAGTAGCATCTCCAGTAGCATCGCATAGCATAATCCTACCCGGCGATCCTCTCCTCGTAACCCTGTTAGAGAGCGATCACCGGGTTGTCTGTGGAACTTGGAAGGGTGTGTTTTATTAAGTATCCGGTTCTAGTTGTCATAAGGTCACGGTACAACTCCAAGTCGTCCTGTTACCGAAGATCACGGCTATTCGAATAGATTAACTTCCCTGCAGGGGTGCACCAACTTACCCAACACGCTCGATCCCATTTGGCCGGACACACTTTCCTGGGTCATGCCCGGCCTCGGAAGATCAACACGTCGCAGCCCCACCTAGGCACAACAGAGAGGTCAGCACGCCGGTCTAACTCCTATGGCGCAGGGGTCTGGGCCCATCGCCCTTTGCACACCTGCACGTTGCGAACGCGGCCGGAAGCAGACCTAGCCTAGTGGCGTTCCAGTCCAATCCGGCGCGCGCCACTCAGTCGCTGACGTCACGAAGGCTTCGGCTGATACCACGACGCCGGGATACCCATAACTACTCCCGCGTAGATGGTTAGTGCGTATAGGCTCGTAGCCAACTCAGATCAAATACCAAGATCTCGTTAAGCGTGTTAAGTATCCGCGAACGCCGACGAGGGCCAGGCCCACCTGTCTCCTAGGTGGTCTCAACCTGCCCTGTCGCTCCGCCACAAAGTAACAGTCGGGGGCCGTCGGGAACCCAGGCCCACCTCTACCGGGATGGAGCCACCTGTCCTTTCAGCCCCCATCTCCGAACAGTATCACAGGTAATGTAACTGTGTAAAATATATCGTATATGCCCGTGATCACCTCCCGAAGTGATCACGGCCCAGTAGTATAGCATGGCAGACGGACAAGAGTGTAGGGCCACTGATGGAACACTAGCATCCTATACTAAGCAGTAGGATAGCAGGTAATGGTAACAACAGTAGTAACAAGGACAGGCTATGCATCAGGATAGGAATAACGGAAAGCAGTAACATGCTACACTACTCTAATGCAAGCAGTATAGAGAAGAATAGGCGATATCTGGTGATCAAGGGGGGGGGGCTTGCCTGGTTGCTCTGGCAAGAGAGAGGGGTCGTCAACTCCGTAGTCGAACTGGGCAGCAGCAGCGTCGGTCTCGTAGTCTACCAGAGAGAAGAGGGGGAAGAAACAATGAATACCTGGCAAACAAGTGCATATCGATGCATGACATGACAAGTAACGGTGCTAGGGGTGCCCTAACGAGGTATGAGGTGATACCGGTGAAGGGGGAAAACATCCGGGAAAGTATTCCCGGTGTTTCGCGTTTTCGGGCAGAGGAGCCAGAGGGGGAAAGTTGCGAGTTGGATAGGTTAGGAATGTGTGGCGGACGAACGGGCTGCGTATCCGGAATTGCCTCGTCATTCTGAGCAACTTTCATGTTGAAAATATTTTAATCCGAGTTACGGATTAAAAGATATGATTTTCTAAAGATTTTAATAATTTCCGGAATTTAATTAATTATTTAAATCTAACATTATCCAAAACAGTGTTTGCTGACGTCATCATGACGTCAGCATGACGTCAGCAGTCAACAGAGGTGTTGACTGGTCAACTGACGTGTGGGTCCCACTGGTCATTGACTGTTTAACCTAATCAGTGTTTAACTAATCTAACTACTGTTTAATTGACCTAATTAGTTAATTAGGTTAATCTAATTATGATTAATTAACTTAATTAATTCCTTAATTAATTAATTAATTTAATTATTATTTATTTAATTATTTTTATTAATATTATTATTTTTTTAAACGTTTCTGGGGCTGGGGCCCGCTAGTCAGTGGCCCAGAGGGCATCGGACCCCACCCGGCAGTGGCCCAGGAGGCCGACCGGGCGCGGGTGCGGGCGCTCGCCCGAACGGGCGTGGGCGCTGCGGGCGCAGCCCAGCAAGGCGTCGCGGGGCGCCGGTGGCGACGGCGAGGTCATGGCCGGAGCGGGGCGCAGCGTGGCCGTGGCCTGAGCGGGACGGCGCGGGCCGGGGTTCCCGGGGGGGGGGGGGTGGGGCGCTCGCGCGAGGTCAAGGCAAGGGAGCAGCACGGGGAAGCGGGGAGGGGCCGGCGTCGCCGGAGGGAGAGGAGGCCGGGGGTGCGGTCGCGCACCGGGCGCGGACGGCGAGCCGCGCGGGCGGGGAGAACCGGGACGAGGCCCGTGCGAGGGGGACGGCGCGGCCGTGCGTGGCCGTGCGGGGCCGTGGCTGTGGCCGCGTGGGCGCGTGCGGGCGCCGCCGAGGTGCGGGCGTGCCGGAGCCCGGACGGCGCGGTGAGTGAGCGAGGGGGAGAGGGGAGGGGTCGGGGACGGGACGGCCCGGCGCGGCACGGGCGACGGTGGCGCCGGAGCACGTCGAGCGGCGGCGGCCGAGGCGACCTAGGGGGAGAGGGGGGAGCGAAGGGGGGAGCTCACGGGGGGGGGGGGGGGGGGGAGGGGCGCGTAGGGTCTAGGCAGCGTGCTCGGGGGCGGCCGGAGAAGACCGGCGAGGAGGAGGGCGAGGAGGCGGCGCTCGACGGCGATGTGGTCCCGGCGAGGTGGGAGACGGGGACGGATCCGAGGCGACGAGGGGGCGTCGGGCGTGCGGCGAGGGGGGGGAGGACGGGGCGGCGTCGGGTGGGGGTGGGGCGCCGGCGTCGGGGTCGACGGGATCGGGGCCGATCCCGATCCGGATCGGTGGGAGGGGGAGAAGGGGATCGAGGGGGAGTGGGGGGGGGGGGGCGTCGGCTAGGGTTTCGCCGTCCGCGGGGTTATGGGAGTGAGGGGGGGGGGATGGGCCATGGGCCGGTCGGCTGGGCCAGTTGGCCCAGTTGGCCAGGGGGTTTTCCCCCCTGTAGTTATTAGGTTTATTTTTCTTTTCTTATTTTTCCTTTTCTGTTTTAATTCATTTTAAAATATTCAGACACTTTATGAAAATGTGTGCACCCCACCATAATTAACTTTGTAATATTTGACAACCCCCGAACATTTTAGTTTTGATTTTTTTTTGAAAACTTTTATTGCCATCAAAATTTCGATTTGAATTTCGAAACCGTTTTGATTTAACCCGCGGTTAACTACAGTGACAGAGGTGACGTGGCACCATCAACGTGAGATTACTGTAGCATGATTATCCGGGCGTTACAAATCTCCTCCACTACAAGAAATCTCGTCCCGAGATTTAGGAGGTAGAAGGAAAGAGTGCGGGGTATTCATCACGAAGACGATCCTCGCGTTCCCAGGTGGCTTCGTCTTCAGAGTGATTTGACCACTGGACTTTGAGGAACTTGATCGCCTTCTGACGTGTGCGGCGTTCGGCTTGGTCGAGAATGCGGACCGGATGCTCTTTATAGGAGAGGTCCTGTTGCAATTCAAGCACTTCATGGTCCACTGCTCGGATTGGGTCCTTGAAGCAACGGCGGAGCTGTGATACATGGAACACATCGTGAACCTGAGAAAGGTTCGGCGGAAGCTCCAGTTGATATGCCACTTTTCCACGCCTTTCGAGAATAGTGAATGGGCCAATATAGCGAGGAGCTAGCTTGCCCTTGATCCCGAAGCGGTGAGCACCCTTCATTGGTGTAACTCGAAGATAGGCCTTTTCGCCAGGTTGATAGACCATGTCTTTATGATGACGGTCATAATTACTCTTTTGGCGTGACTGAGCAGTCTTGAGATTCTCGCGAATAATGCGGACTTGTTCTTCGGCATGTTGGATAATATCCGGACCGAAGAGTGGACGTTCCCCAGCTTCTGACCAGTTCAGAGGGGTTCGGCACTTTCGTCCATATAACACTTCGAAGGGGGCCATCTTCAGACTAGCTTGATAGCTATTATTATAAGAGAACTCAGCATACGGGAGAGATTCCTCCCATTTCTTGCCGAAGGAAATAACACAAGCTCGAAGCATGTCTTCGAGAACTTGGTTAACACGTTCAACTTGCCCTTGTGACTGAGGATGAAACGCAGTACTGAATGTCAGATGAGTTCCCATAGCTTCTTGAAAACTTGACCAGAATCTTGAAGTGAATAAGCTGCCACGGTCCGAACTGATAACCAGCGGAATACCGTGAAGTGAAACAATTCTGGACATGTAGAGAGTTGCAAGCTGACTAGCAGTGATCGTTTCTTTGACCGCCAGAAAATGTGCAACTTTAGAAAGTCGGTCAATGACGACAAGAATAGCATCATTACCCTTTTGCGATTTGGGAAATCCAGTGATGAAGTCCATTTCAACATGGTCCCATTTCCATTCAGGAATAGAGATAGGTTGCAGAGTTCCAGCAGGCCTTTGATGTTCTGCTTTGATACGACGGCAAACGTCACACTCAGCAACATAGCGAGCAATGTCTTGCTTCATATTAGACCACCAGAATCTTTGACGAATGTCCTGATACATCTTTGTACTACCAGGATGGATACATAGGGGCGTATCATGAGCTTCTTTCATAACCTTCAGAGTCATATTCAGGTTTTCCTTCTTACACGGCACGACTAGGCGGCCTTTGAAGTACAAGGCGCCATCATCAGCAATAGTGAAGAATGAGGGCTTTCCTTCTTTGAGGTCGCGCTTAATCTTGTGGACTCCAGAGTCATATCCCTGTATTGTCTTGATGGAGCTCACGAGATCGGGTTCGACAGCCAGGGTATAGAGGGAGCCCTGGGAAACAACACGGAGATTCATCTTGAGAAACTCCTCAGGAGGGGGAGCGAGTGCACCCGGAGGAACAATATGGAGGTTTAGCTTTCTGAATTCTTCAACAAGTGAGGGCTGCACTTTGTGAATCTGGAGGTGGTTGCAGTAAGACTTGCGGCTCAAGGCATCAGCCATTACGTTAGCCTTGCCTGGTGTATAGGAAATACCCAAGTCAAAGTCTGCAACAATCTCCATCCATCTCTGCTGACGGAGGTTCAGGTCTGGCTGAGTAAACAGATACTTCAGACTTTGGTGGTCAGTGAAGATCTCGCAACGATTACCGAGAAGGTAATGTCGCCACTGCTTCAGTGCATGAATGACAGCAGCAAGCTCGAGGTCGTGAACTGGGTAGTTCTCTTCGTGAGGGCGCAATTGCCGAGAGGCATAAGCAATAACTTTGCGGTCTTGCATTAGGACACAGCCTAATCCTTGACGGGAAGCGTCGCAATAAATGACGAAGTCCTTCTTAGTATCAGGAGGAGCTAGTACTGGGGCAGTAGTCAACTTGTCTTTGAGTGCCTGGAAACTTTCCTGACATTTATCTGTCCATTGGAACTTGACGCCCTTATGCAACAGGTTAGTCAGGGGCCTGGCAATCTTGGAGAAGTTCTCGACGAATCGACGGCAATAGCTGGCGAGACCGAGAAAACTTCTGACTTGCTTGACATTCTTCGGAGGAGTCCAATCGTGAACAGCCTGAACTCGTTCAGGGTTAACGGCAATACCATCCTTAGAGATGACATGTCCAAGATAGGTTACTTCGGGAAGCCAGAATTCACATTTGGAGAACTTGGCGTATAGCTGATGCTCTCGTAGCTTTTCCAGCACAAGACGAAGATGTTCAGCATGTTCTTCTTCATTTTTGGAAAATACCAGGATATCATCTAGATAAACCACGACAAATTTGTCGAGGTAATCCATGAATATATAGTTCATCAGGCGAGAGAAGGTGGCTGGAGCATTGGTTAAGCCAAAGGACATGACGGTGTACTCGTATGAACCATAACGAGTCACAAAGGCGGTCTTTGGGATATCCTCTTTACGAACACGGATCTGGTGGTAACCCAACCTCAAGTCGAGTTTAGAGAACACTGATGAACCAGCCAGTTGATCATACAGATCATTGATCCGAGGAAGAGGATACTTATTCTGAATGGTAGCTTGGTTTATAGGACGGTAGTCTTGGACCAATCGGTTTGTCCCATCCTTCTTCTTGACAAAGAGAGAAGGTGCTCCCCAAGGAGAGCAACTTGGGCGAATGAAACCACTTCGAAGAGATTTGTCGATTTCCTCCTTAAGCTCAAGGAGTTCATGCGGCGGCATCTTGTAAGGTCGTTTGGCTATAGGAGTGGTGCCTGGTTTCAAGTCGATGACGAATTCGACAGCTCTAGCAGGGGGAATCCCTGGGAGTCCTTCAGGAAAGACGTCGAGGAAGTCACGAACGACGGGAATGTTTTCAATGCCCTCGAGTGGTGCGGCGTTCAATGCATTCAATGCATAGAGCCTTGCCTCGGCATTCTGAACCAAATGGGCATTGTAGCTTATTATTTCATCAGAAGGGTGTAGCAGATGGACGGTCTTGGTGGCGCAAACGATAGAAGCAGTATGCGCCTTTAACCAATTCATTCCCAGAATGAGATCAATGCTACAGGACTTCAATACAATGGGAGAGACAAAGAATTCCAGTCCTTCGATTTCAACAGGAACGTCGTGACTAACCATAGAGGTTTGACATTGGCCCGCAGGGGTGTGTACCACTAGCGAAGCGTTCATATCTTCGTATTTAATGCCATGCATGAATGCAAATTCTGCCGATATGAATGAATGCGATGCTCCTGTATCAAATAAAACGGAAGCCGGTACTGAATTTACGAGGAGTGTACCCATCACAGTAGCAGGCTGGTCTTGAGCTTCGTTCAGATCAACATGGTTGGCATGAACACGACCATATGACTTGGCATTGTTGTTGCGGGGCTGGTTGTTTCCACGGCCAGTTGCTGGAAGGGCCAGTTGATTCTGTTTCTGGTTGCATTCCCTAGCACGGTGCCCTGGTTGACCACACCTGAAGCACAAACCATTCTCGGGAGTAGGAACAGGAGCTCGGGGTGGTGGAGCTGGAAGCCTCGGCTGCCTAGTTGGAGCAGTAGGCAGACGAGGTGCAGCATAGGACTGCCTTGGGGCAGGTGCATTCGGCTGGTACATGCTGTTGGGAATCCATATCTTGCGCTTCTGCGAGGACGGGCCCGAAGATGAGCCCGTGTCACGGCTGCGCCTGTGAGAGCTCTGGTATTCCTGCAGACCAGTCTCGACATTGATGGCCTTGTTCACCAAGGTGGCAAAATCAGCAAAGTCGTGCACTAGAAGTGCGAGCTTGATGTTAGCTTGAAGGCCGTCACGGAACTTCTCCTGTCTGCGTGCATCAGTTGCAATGTCCTCTTCAGCATAGCGGGACAAGTCCAGAAACTCCCGCTGATAAGCTTCAACAGTTTTGTTGCCTTGGGTGAGATTGCGGAACTCACGCTTCTTCCGGTCCATGACTCCTTGAGGAATGAAGCGGGCACGGAAAGCAGCTTGAAAGTCTGGCCAGGTGATAATTGTTCCAACTGGCAGAGTACGCCTGTGGCTGTCCCACCATTGAGCTGCGGGTCCCTTTAGGAAGAAGGAAGCAAAGGTGACATAGCTGGCAGGGGCTACATCAGCAGACTCCATCTCGTAGGTGATATCACGGAGCCAGTCATCAGCATCCAGTGGCTGGGTTGAGCTGCGGTACACGCTTGGGTTGAGGCGAACGAATTCCTGCAGAGTTACTGTGTTTGGCTGCTGATTCATATTGGGGCGAGGAAACTGAGCCATCATGTTCTCCATGAACTGGCGATTCAGCTCAAGCTGTTGGATCATACCAGCCATGTACTCAGGCGGTGGTGGGAAGTTGCCACCACGACCACGACCAGCTGGTCTAACCATCCTGCTAATGCATAACAGGGGTAGTTCAGCATTTGAGAAATTTGCAAAGGAAAATAATCATTCATGATGAAACATGCTTAATGAAAGCAGCACGATAGTTACTACATAGTAGTCGGCATATCTTACAAAAAAGATCATGCATAGAGTGCGGTACACAGAGTTCAGTACATAGACTAAGACATCATAGGCGGCACGCAGGCTCGCGGCGAATGCAACTAACACTAACAAGCCAGCCTACATTAGTCCCACGCGGTACTGCGGAGGTAGCTGTAGCCTGAAAGCCGGTAGTGTGGCATCGGAAACTCCACATCAGTAACCTGGGGTCCGCGGATACTCTGGTGCGGAACCCGACGCTCCAGTGGCAGAAGAGGACCAAGTGCGGGAGAGTAGCCTCCCACCTCTGGCCAGCCGACACCCTGGGGCATCACGGTCCTGGCTGGGTAGATCGCAGAACGAGGCAGCTCTCTGGATCGGACAAAGGGGTGCAACAGTGTTAGAGCATGGTAAAGGTGCTGACGAGTGGTGTACAACTCGTGGCGAAGAGCTCGGTTAGCTCGATCCAGCCCATCAACATGCAGAACAAAGTTCTGATGGTAGAAGGGCTCTCGGGTGACAGTGGAGTAGGCAGCAGTGTAGTAACCCTCCTCACCAACATCAGATGCGATAGCAATGTGCCGGAAGGGGGAGGTGTCCAACTCCCGATACTCTCCACGAAGACGTGTCAGAGCAGCATAAGCAGCATCGTGGACTGCCATATCGATAGTCACCCCAACACCATGTGCGGTGTGCAGCACAGTAGTGGAGTCATACTCCCGAGAGTAGAGGTGGACGATGGCACGGTACTGCTCCTGGTTAAAGTCCTGGTACTCCTCATAGACGGTGTACTCAGGGTGCCAGCGATATCCCAGATAGGTCATCATATCAGCTAGCACGACAGGTGATCCCGAGGCACCAATGGCCGTCGTGTGGCGGACGACCTGCCTCGTGGGTTCCATCTGAAAACAAAGATGTTTCAAGGGAGTCAATGATAGTGTGGAAATCGTCCAAAATACTATCCCAAAGAATACTATGGCTTTATCCAACTTTGGGGTGAATGGGGTCACGGGATCCTAGTGATAGTTAGTAAATTCGTTTAACCCGAGTAGAAAAGAGTTTAGAGTCCCAGAGTAAAGGTCGAGGAGTAAAAGATCCTAATACCACCCAATGGCGACGTGGGCCCGTAAGGCACACAGCCATGTTAGTAAAAGTTTTGCAATGTCTAGACTCGACTGCGGCCAAGGAGTTTGAAAGGGGGATTCCTACAGGCAGTCGGCTCTGATACCAACTTGTGACGCCCCCGATTCAATCGTACACTAATCATGCACGCAAACGTGTACGATCAAGATCAGGGACTCACGGGAAGATATCACAACACAACTCTACAAATAAAATAAGTCATACAAGCATCATAATACAAGCCAGGGGCCTCGAGGGCTCGAATACAAGTGCTCGATCATAGACGAGTCAGCGGAAGCAACAATATCTGAGTACAGACATAAATTAAACAAGTTTGCCTTAAGAAGGCTAGCACAAACTGGGATACAGATCGAAAGAGGCACAGGCCTCCTGCCTGGGATCCTCCTAAACTACTCCTGGTCGTCGTCAGCGGGCTGCACGTAGTAGTAGGCTCCTCCAGTGTAGTAGTCGTCATCGACGGTGGCGTCTGACTCCTGGGCTCCAGCATCTGGTTGCGACAACCAGAGAGAAAGGAAAGGGGGGGAAAAGGGGGAAGAAAGCAACCGTGAGTACTCATCCAAAGTACTCGCAAGCAAGGAACTACACTACATATGCATGGATATATGTGTAAAGGGCCATATCAGTGGACTGAACTGCAGAATGCCAGAATAAGAGGGGGATAGCTAGTCTTATCGAAGACTACGCTTCTGGCAGCCTCCGTCTTGCAGCATGTAGAAGAGAGTAGACTGAAGTCCTCCAAGTAGCATCTCCAAGTAGCATCTCCAGTAGCATCGCATAGCATAATCCTACCCGGCGATCCTCTCCTCGTAACCCTGTTAGAGAGCGATCACCGGGTTGTCTGTGGAACTTGGAAGGGTGTGTTTTATTAAGTATCCGGTTCTAGTTGTCATAAGGTCACGGTACAACTCCAAGTCGTCCTGTTACCGAAGATCACGGCTATTCGAATAGATTAACTTCCCTGCAGGGGTGCACCAACTTACCCAACACGCTCGATCCCATTTGGCCGGACACACTTTCCTGGGTCATGCCCGGCCTCGGAAGATCAACACGTCGCAGCCCCACCTAGGCACAACAGAGAGGTCAGCATGCCGGTCTAACTCCTATGGCGCAGGGGTCTGGGCCCATCGCCCTTTGCACACCTGCACGTTGCGAACGCGGCCGGAAGCAGACCTAGCCTAGTGGCGTTCCAGTCCAATCCGGCGCGCGCCACTCAGTCACTGACGTCACGAAGGCTTCGGCTGATACCACGATGCCGGGATACCCATAACTACTCCCGCGTAGATGGTTAGTGCGTATAGGCTCGTAGCCAACTCAGATCAAATACCAAGATCTCGTTAAGCGTGTTAAGTATCCGCGAACGCCGACGAGGGCCAGGCCCACCTGTCTCCTAGGTGGTCTCAACCTGCCCTGTCGCTCCGCCACAAAGTAACAGTCGGGGGCCGTCGGGAACCCAGGCCCACCTCTACCGGGATGGAGCCACCTGTCCTTTCAGCCCCCATCTCCGAACAGTATCACAGGTAATGTAACTGTGTAAAATATATCGTATATGCCCGTGATCACCTCCCGAAGTGATCACGGCCCAGTAGTATAGCATGGCAGACGGACAAGAGTGTAGGGCCACTGATGGAACACTAGCATCCTATACTAAGCAGTAGGATAGCAGGTAATGGTAACAACAGTAGTAACAAGGACAGGCTATGCATCAGGATAGGAATAACGGAAAGCAGTAACATGCTACACTACTCTAATGCAAGCAGTATAGAGAAGAATAGGCGATATCTGGTGATCAAGTGGGGGGGGGGGCTTGCCTGGTTGCTCTGGCAAGAGAGAGGGGTCGTCAACTCCGTAGTCGAACTGGGCAGCAGCAGCGTCGGTCTCGTAGTCTACCAGAGAGAAGAGGGGGAAGAAACAATGAATACCTGGCAAACAAGTGCATATCGATGCATGACATGACAAGTAACGGTGCTAGGGGTGCCCTAACGAGGTATGAGGTGATACCGGTGAAGGGGGAAAACATCCGGGAAAGTATTCCCGGTGTTTCGCGTTTTCGGGCAGAGGAGCCAGAGGGGGAAAGTTGCGAGTTGGATAGGTTAGGAATGTGTGGCGGACGAACGGGCTGCGTATCCGGAATTGTCTCGTCGTTCTGAGCAACTTTCATGTTGAAAATATTTTAATCCGAGTTACGGATTAAAAGATATGATTTTCTAAAGATTTTAATAATTTCTGGAATTTAATTAATTATTTAAATCTAACATTATCCAAAACAGTGTTTGCTGACGTCATCATGATGTCAGCATGACGTCAGCAGTCAACAGAGGTGTTGACTGGTCAACTGACGTGTGGGTCCCACTGGTCATTGACTGTTTAACCTAATCAGTGTTTAACTAATCTAACTACTGTTTAATTAACCTAATTAGTTAATTAGGTTAATCTAATTATGATTAATTAACTTAATTAATTCCTTAATTAATTAATTAATTTAATTATTATTTATTTAATTATTTTTATTAATATTATTTTTTTTAAACGTTTCTGGGGCTGGGGCCCGCTAGTCAGTGGCCCAGAGGGCATCGGACCCCACCCGGCAGTGGCCCAGGAGGCCGACCGGGCGCGGGTGCGGGCGCTCGCCCGAACGGGCGTGGGCGCTGCGGGCGCAGCCCAGCAAGGCGTCGCGGGGCGCCGGTGGCGACGACGAGGTCATGGCCGGAGCGGGGCGCAGCGTGGCCGTGGCCTGAGCGGGACGGCGCGGGCCGGGGTTCCCGGGGGGGGGGGGGGGCGCTCGCGCGAGGTCAAGGCAAGGGAGCAGCACGGGGAAGCGGGGAGGGGCCGGCGTCGCCGGAGGGAGAGGAGGCCGGGGGTGCGGTCGCGCACCGGGCGCGGACGGCGAGCCGCGCGGGCGGGGAGAACCGGGACGAGGCCCGTGCGAGGGGGACGGCGCGGCCGTGCGTGGCCGTGCGGGGCCGCGGCTGTGGCCGCGTGGGCGCGTGCGGGCGCCGCCGAGGTGCGGGCGTGCCGGAGCCCGGACGGCGCGGTGAGTGAGCGAGGGGGAGAGGGGAGGGGTCGGGGACGGGACGGCCCGGCGCGGCACGGGCGACGGTGGCGCCGGAGCACGTCGAGCGGCGGCGGCCGAGGCGACCTAGGGGGAGAGGGGGGAGCGAAGGGGGGAGCTCACGGGGGGGGGGGGGAGGGGCGCGTAGGGTCTAGGCAGCGTGCTCGGGGGCGGCCGGAGAAGACCGGCGAGGAGGAGGGCGAGGAGGCGGCGCTCGACGGCGATGTGGTCCCGGCGAGGTGGGAGACGGGGACGGATCCGAGGCGACGAGGGGGCGTCGGGCGTGCGGCGAGGGGGGGGAGGACGGGGCGGCGTCGGGTGGGGGTGGGGCGCCGGCGTCGGGGTCGACGGGATCGGGGCCGATCCCGATCCGGATCGGTGGGAGGGGGAGAAGGGGATCGAGGGGGAGTGGGGGGGGGGGGGTCGGCTAGGGTTTCGCCGTCCGCGGGGTTATGGGAGTGAGGGGGGGGGGGGGGATGGGCCATGGGCCGGTCGGCTGGGCCAGTTGGCCCAGTTGGCCAGGGGGTTTTCCCCCCTGTAGTTATTAGGTTTATTTTTCTTTTCTTATTTTTCCTTTTCTGTTTTAATTCATTTTAAAATATTCAGACACTTTATAAAAATGTGTGCACCCCACCATAATTAACTTTGTAATATTTGACAACCCCCGAACATTTTAGTTTTGATTTTTTTTTGAAAACTTTTATTGCCATCAAAATTTCGATTTGAATTTCGAAACCGTTTTGATTTAACCCGCGGTTAACTACAGTGACAGAGGTGACGTGGCACCATCAACGTGAGATTACTGTAGCATGATTATCCGGGCGTTACAAGATTGTTTTCAAAGTGGATTTCGAGAAAGCGTACGACAAAGTCAAATGGCCCTTCCTTCAATAGGCCTTACGCATGAAGGGTTTTGATGAAGCTTGGCGACGCCAGGTAGAATCCTTCACGCAAAAAGGGAGTGTTGGAATTAAAGTGAATGACAATATAGGTCATTATTTCCAGACACACAAAGGCCTAAGGCAAGGTGATCCAATGTCTCCTATTTTGTTCAACATTGTGGTTGACATGTTGGCAATTCTCATAGGAAGGGCAAAGGAGGCCGGTCAGGTAGGTGGCTTGGTGCCTCATCTAGTTAATGGGGGTGTGTCCATTCTGCAGTACGCTGATGATACAATCATCTTTATGGAGCATGACTTGGCAAAAGCGAGAAATATGAGGCTGGTGTTATGCTTATTTGAACAATTGATCGGATTAAAGATTAAATTTCATAAAAGCGAGTTGTTCTGCTTTGGTAGAGCCAAGGAGGTACAAGAGGCTTATAGGCAATTGTTTGGATGTGAATTAGGGGTTTTACCTTTTACTTACCTAGGTATACCCATTCACCATCGTAAGCTAACAAACAGAGAGTGCAAATGCATCGAAGATCGGTTTGAGAAGAAACTTAGTTGCTGGAAGGGCAAACTCATGTCTTATGGAGGCCGGTTGATTCTTATCAATTCGGTGCTCACAAGTATGCCGATGTTCCTACTATCTTTCTTCGAAGTTCCAGTTGGGGTTAGGAAAAGGCTGGACTTCTACCGATCAAGATTTTTTTGGCAGAGTGATGAACTAAAGAGAAAGTACCGACTCGCCAAATGGGATATCATCTGTAGACCAAAGGACCAAGGGGGTCTGGGTATTGAGAATCTTGAGGTCAAGAATAGATGCCTTCTCAGTAAGTGGCTGTATAAGTTATCAGTTGAGACTAACGCAACATGGGCACAGATTCTCCGTAACAAGTATCTGCAGTCCAAGACTTTGTCACAGGTGACCGTGAGACCAACTGATTCGCCATTTTGGAAGGGGCTTATGAGAGTTAAGGCAGCCTTCTTTAATAGAACAAAGTTTATAGTCGGTAATGGCAACAATACCCGTTTCTTGGAGGATAGTTGGCTTGGTGATACGCCATTGGTGCTCCAGTACCCGTCCCTGTATCGTATTGTTCAACGACGTGATGCGCTAGTTGCAATGATTATGCAGTCCATTCCCCTTAATATCCAGTTTTGGAGGGTGCTTGTTGGTGATAGGTGGGACGCATGGCTTCATTTGGTGAGTAGAGTGATGGAGGTTCAGTTAGCTCATCAGCCCGATCAGTTGTGTTGGAAACTTACTAGGTCTGGAGAATTTACGGTTAAGTCGATGTATATCGATATCATTAACTCTAATGCCATTCCTAGTTCCAAACATGTTTGGAAAGTAAAAGTTCCTTTGAAGATTAAAGTGTTTATGTGGTTTGTACATAAACAAGTCATTTTAACAAAGGACAACTTGGTTAAGTGCAATTGGACAGGATCTACTAGGTGTAGTTTCTGTGATCGGGATGAGACCATTAAGCACCTCTTCTTTAAGTGCCCGTTGGCGAGATTTTTGTGGCGCACCATGCAAATTGCCTTTAACATTACTCCTCCGAATTCGGTCGGTACGTTATTTGGAATGTGGCTTGTTGGGATAGAGTCCGATACAGCCAGACACATCCGTGTAGGAGTATGTGCGTTGTTATGGGCAATTTGGAACTGCAGAAATGATTTGGCTTTTAACAGAACAACAACTATTCATTTTTTGCAGGTTTTATTCCGAGCTACGGTGCTGATCCGTATATGGTCCTTACTCACTCCGACGGAGGCCAGGGAGCGTTTGGTTACTGGATCTGTCCGGTGGGAGATGGTAGCGCAGGATATCTTCAACTGGTTTGGATGGCGGTCATGTAATAGGATAGGTCATTAGTTCTCCAATCTTTGTTTTGCCAGCCGGTTGTGGCTCTATGGCCTTTTTGTCTTTGGTGTTGAGGCTCTCTGTGAGCTAGCCTATCTTTTTATTTCCAGACTTTAAGACCTTGTTGAACCTATTTTATTTATAAATGTGGTCGTATGCATCATTCTGATACAGAGGCCGTGGAGTCCCCCCTTCTCAAAAAAAAGTCAATTACCAAAATGTCCTAGGGAGAAAAAATCAGGGGTCAATAATGACCATTGGATCAGTTATATACTACCCACTATTTCCGGTAGTACGATGCACCGTAAAAAGTCTCAAAACATATCACAGGGTTCAGGTAACCACCCATACACAGGATTTTATCTCATCACTGATCTGAAACTTTTACGCTTCCATCCAGTTGGACTGCTGCTCGACGGGGTCTTCGTCCCGCCGGAACCAATACATGATCTGTTGGAGTAATTATGCATCTCTAGGATGCCATTAGCAGGAACAGATTGCATCTAGCTCACCTAAAAGCATGAACAAAGAAGGGTTTAGGGGATCATTACATATCACGGCAGTGGACATGATCGCCTGCTCGATGCAGGCGTGATGCAGGGGTGATGTGGTCGAGGTAGAAGTCCTCCTGAACGTCCTGATGCCCTCAGGACGCCACCGGCACTGTCCGGGGACGGCAGCGGCGGCTGGAGTAGGTCTTCCCGTCGCTGCAGCGCTCCCCCTGATTGGATGGGGTGAGAGAATATCGGGATGGGAGTGAAACCATACGGTAATTGTGATCGCGCAGGCTACCACCCCTCTCCTGTACCCCCTTTTATGTAGCGCTAGCGACAGGGGACCTAAACCATCAGTTGGTTTGGTGCCTACGATCAGGGCGCCTCAGTTGGGGTAAAAAGCCCATGTACGTTGGTGCGTGGGGCCTTTTTCCTTAATGTTATCTTTCACTTTTTTTCTGTTAGACTAATAGATCTAGCTGGCTTGTTTAAGCCATCAGATCAAACCAACATGATCATCTTGTACCAACTCAAGTCTCACGGCCTGGAAACCTCCCCTTTGGGATTTGGGCAACGGCGACGAGGTAGATTATCATGTCATGGCGGCACATCGGGCACGTCGATCGATGGTGGAACCACGACAGGAGGCACCGGACGTGGAAGGCGTGTGAGCACGGCAACATCACGGCGTTGGGCCCGTCGAGTTCACGTGTCGACATATCCTCC
Organism: Triticum timopheevii; assembly: GCA_963921465.1. Lineage (NCBI taxonomy): Eukaryota > Viridiplantae > Streptophyta > Magnoliopsida > Poales > Poaceae > Triticum > Triticum timopheevii. The sequence continues at coordinate 595,079,043 of OY997266.1, read as the reverse complement.
ATGCAGACGCAGCACTCTGAGGCACCTGCATCGGCCGCTCGGCCCGCCGTGAACCGGCAGTGCGCCACCGTAACCTGCTTGCACGTGAGCAGCAGCACCCTTGGCTTGTTGTACATGGCGCTCACCAGGACGTCCACGCACATGTCAACTTGGCTATGGAGCAGGTCGGGCAACTAGCTATTTTTTTTCCTTTTTTTTGAAAAGGAGGCGTACCCCCAGCCTCTGCATCTTTTGATGCACACAACCGTTTATTGAAAGGCAACCAGCTTCTACGCGCATGGATCATGGTGGCCACATCGTGGGGCAGGAAGTGGTCTTCGTCCCAGTTGCCGGCGGCGAGGTCCAAGTCACCGACGATCGGCGTCTGCGCGAGCATCTGGTGGATGATGTCGCGGCATGAGGAGCGGCTCCGGAAGAAGGTGTCGTGGTCGTAGATGTAGAACATCTTGTCATACCGCCGGGGCAGGTCCTCGTGCACCGTCCTGGTCCGGTGGCCGCCCACCTCGCGCAGGCAGTAGCTGACGACCACATCACCATGGAGGCGCACGGAGCAGGGCTGGCCCATGGCGCTCGGCTCGTTCTGTTTTTTGCCTGATAGCTCGACTATGATCAACCATCCGGTGCTCAGCCGGCAGTCGGTCCCTACCGCGGCCAGCGTCGGCATGGTCGGCACCGGTGGATGCATCGGTCGGTCGGTCCGTGGGGTGGCTGGGTCGATTGCTCGGTCTCTGGGGCATGTTTGGTTGTCGTTTGCTATAGTGCCTACATCGCATACACTTCTCCACCCAACCTGGCTATGCAAATGCACCCTCAAATGCACCATATGCATGTTGTTTGGTTGCCTGCATGCCCTCTTACCTGCATGGGCTGAACCACACTGCCTGGTGTTTGGTTGCCTGCATGTTAGTCATCAAACCCAAGGCATGGTGTTGGTTGTATGCAAGGCCTGATCTGTGGTAACCTCTTTGGCTAGTTGGTGAGGTTACCACCACACTTCGGCAGCACACATCATAAGCACAACAGAGTATAAACAGACTATCAACTAGATAATTCAGATATAAGCAGTACGACAGTTCATAACAGTTCTACGCATAAACCATAGCAGACTCGATAGTACATAGGGAGGCCCTGGCCCTACTCCTTGGTGGCGAAGGCTTCGTCGTGCTTCCCGCACTTGTTGACGACCTCAATGTCATCGTCGTCGAAGATGATGACCCTGAGGGTGTCGGGAGTGAGGAGCTTGAACGTCACCATGTAGCCGATCTTGATCTGATGAATGGCTACGTAGGTGGCCCAACCCTGATCTAGGGTCAACCTGCCGTTCATCAGCTTAACCGTCACCTTCCAGGAGCAGTCGGTGTTGTTCCTAAGCTTGAACTCCGTCGGCACCGCGACGAAGTGCTTGGTGAAGTCCAGGGGCATGGGGATGCACTCAAACTTCGGTGCAAGGATGACCTTGCAGAAGTGAGTTGCTCCATCCTCCTAATGGTAGTGGCCGTAGTTGCGGCGCTTGTTGCTGGGGTGCTCCTCCATGCCCTCGTCTTCGCCACCCTCAGGCGTCTTCGGGTCTTCCTCGACGGTGGGCGGCAGCTCAACCTCGTCAGGCATTAGGTGAAGGGGCTGCTTGCCCTTGCTGTCAACGGCCGGGAGCACCTCCGTGCCCATCGCATTGCTATCCTCGATCTGCACACAAGTCATGGAGTCAGGCATTGCACAGAGTTCATGGCTAATTCAAGAGCTTGCAGTTAAAACGGCATGACTGTCACTCTTCTCCTCCTCTCCACCCCCCTATATTTACTCACCCTGCCCACCACTATTTACCCACCCCCTCCTTCTCTCACTGTCAACCTTCCTCCTCCCCATCGCCATGAGCTCTAGCTCCAGCTCCAACGACAACCCCTTCCCTTGAGGTATTGGCTGGAGGGCCTTCTTCCTTGGGTGGACGGCTGGTGACCAGACCAAGTTTGAGAACACCATGGAGGTGTGCTCGAACTTCGGCTCCATGCCGGCAATGCAGAAGGAATCCAATGCTGTGCTCACGAAGGCCACTCAAGATGAGCTGAAGACGCTGATTCCTGACCCAACAAAGGGCGCGATGGCAGTTGACATCCTTCGCTGGGCCATGAATCAGGCCGTCTCTGACGACCCTAAACAGAGGAAGAAGTGGCACAAGTACAAGACCTACTTTGCTCCTAATGACCGACGTGCCGCAGTATACTGGGAGACGGGTATCGCGCCGCTGCTGGTCATCGGCGGGGAGCCTAAGGAGGAGGAAGAAGAGGCAGTGCACATGCCAGGTAGGGCACCGGAGCCAGTCCGTCCTACCTGGCAGATCGACCTCGACTCCGCCGAGGACGACGAGGACGATCCGCCGACCCGCACGGCGACGAAGAAGAAGATGAAGGCCAGCGGCTCGACCAGCCGCTCCGCACACCGGTGACGGCCGCCGCGGTCAGCCGGTGTCCATTCTGTACCCCCTTTCCCCTTATTCCCCTATCCCCCAATCCCTAAATCTATCGATCTTGCATGTATGAACTGCTATGAACTAGTATGATTTACCCCTATGCTTAGCTACCTCTATTCCCCATTCCCGCCCGCCGTGGATCGAATCTATCGCCGTGGATTGAATCTAGCGTTCATGTGGAAGAGAGAGAAGTGCTTACCGCCATTGGGGAGTCCGGTGGTCTTCTTCCTCTGCTCTGATCCGCCGTCGCCAGTGATGGATTCCGGTGGTCTTCTTCCTCTGCTCTGATCCGCCGCCGCTGGTGAGAGTTGGGAGAGTGGGGAAGAGTGGGGAGAGGGAGCGGTGAGGGGCCGTGAAGCTAATAACTACCGGTGCTTCGGGAAGCAACGCGGCTTCCCGAGCGTGACCGCACGTGTGTAGCCGCGCCCGCCCACGTGCACCGCTCGGGCCTGACCCTGGAGAAACTGCCGATTCGTGCATTCCCAGTGAGCCAGGCCCTGAGGTGCTTTAAGAAGCATGCGATGCAGGCCCAATAGTGTATTCGGGTGATACGTCTCCGTCGTATCTATAATTTTTCATTGTTCCATGCCAATATTCTTCAACTTTCATATACTTTTGGCAACTTTTTATACTATTTTTGGGACTAACATATTGATCCAGTGCCCAGTGCCAGTTCCTGTCTATTGCATGTTTTATGTTTCGTAGGAAACCAATATCAAACGGAATCCAAACGGGATAAAAACGGGCGGAGAATTATTTTGGAATATTTGGGATTTTCCGGAGGAAGAATCAACGCGAAACGGTGTCCGGGGTGGCCACAAGATAGGGGGGCGCGCCCTCCCCCCTGGGCGCACCCTGGACTCTCGTGGGCCACCCGTAAGGCGGTTGATGCCCTTCTTTTGCCGCAAGAAAGCTAATTTTACAAGAAAAATCTGGAAAGATTCACCCCAATCGGAGTTACGGATCTCCAGATATCAAGGAAAGGGTGAAGGGGCGGAAACAGAGAACGGAGAAACAGAGAGATAGATCCAATCTCGAAGGGGCTCTCGACCCTCCCAAGCCATGGGAGCCAAGGACCAGAGGGGAAGCCCTTCTCCCATCTAGGGAGGAGGTCAAGGAAGAAGAAGAAGAAGGGGGCCTCTCTCCCCCTTTCTTCCGGTGGCGCCGGAGCGCTGCCGGGGGCCATCATCATCACCGTGATATTCACCAACACCGCCGTCATCTTCACCAACATCTCCATCACCTTCCCCCTTCTATATCCAGCGGTCCAATCTCCCGCAACCCGTTGTACCCTCTACTTGAACATGGTGCTTTATGCTTCATATTATTATCCAATGATGTGTTTGAAGGAAATATGCCCTAGAGGCAATAATAAAGTTATTATTTATTTCCTCATATCATGATAAATGTTTATTATTCCTGCTAGAATTGTATTAACCGGAAACATGATACATGTGTGAATACATAGACAAACATAGTGTCACTAGTATGCCTCTACTTGAACTAGCTCATTGATCAAAGATGGTTATGTTTCCTAACCATAGGCATGTGTTGTTATTTGATTAATGGGATCACATCATTAGGAGAATGATGTGATTGACTTGACCCATTCCGTTAGCTTAGCACTTGATCGTTTAGTATGTTGCTATTGCTTTCTTCATGACTTATACAAAGTTCCTACAACTATGAGATTGTGCAACTCCCGTTTACCGGAGGAACACTTTGTGTGCTACCAAACGTCACAACGTAACTGGGTGATTATAAAGGTGCTCTACAAGTGTATCCAAAGGTACATGTTGAGTTGGCATAATTTGAGATTAGGTTTTGTCACTCCGATTGTCGGAGAGGTATCTTTGGGCCCTCTCAGTAATACTCATCACCTAAGCCTTGCAAGCATTGTAACTAATGAGTTAGTTATGAAATGATGTATTACGGAACGAGTAAAGAGACTTACCGGTAATGAGATTGAACTAGGTATTGGATACCGACGATTGAATCTCGGGCAAGTAACATACCGATGACAAAGGGAACAACGTATGTCGTTATGCGGTTTGACCGATAAAGATCTTCATAGAATATGTAGGAACCAATATGAACATCCAGGTTCTGCTATTGGTTATTGACCGAGAATAGTTCTAGGTCATGTCTACATAGTTCTCGAACCCGTAGGGTCCGCACGCTTAACGTTACGATGACAGTCTTATTATGAGTTTATAAGTTTTGATGTACTGAAGGTTGTTCGGAGTACCGGATGTGATCACGGACATGACGAGGAGTCTCGAAATGGTCGAGACATAAAGATTGATATATTGAACGGATATATTTGGACACCGGAAAGGTTCCGGATGAGATTAGGACTATACCGGAGTTCCGGGAGGTTACCAGAACCCCCCGGTAAGTATATGGGCCTTATTGGGCCTTAGTGGAAGGGAGGGAGAAGGAGCAAAGGAGGGGGCGCCCCGCCCCCCCCAAGCCCAATCCGAATTCGGAGGGGGGCCGGCCCCCCTTTCCTTCTTCCCTCCCCTCTCTTCCTTCCCTCTCCTACTCCTAATAGGAAAGGGGGGCCAAACCTACTTGGAGTAGGTTTGCCCCCCCTAGGGCGCGCCTCCCCTCTTGGCCGGCCCCCTCCTCCTCTCCCCCTTTATATACGGAGGGGGTGCACCCCATAGACACACAAGTTGATCTACGGATCGTTCCTTAGCCGTGTGCGGTGCCCCCCCCCTCCCCCACCATATTCCACCTCGGTCATATCGTCGCGGAGTTTAGGCGAAGCCCTGCGCCGGTAGAACATCATCATTGTCACCACGCCGTCGTGCTGACAGAACTCATCCTCGACACTTTGCTGGATTGGAGCCCGGGGAACGTCATCGAGCTGAACGTGTGCTGAACAAGGAGGTGCCGTACGTTCGGTGCTTGGATCGGTCGAATCGTGAAGACGTATGACTACATCAACCGCGTTGTCATAACGCTTCCGCTTACGGTCTACGAGGGTACGTGGACAACACTCTCCCCTCTCGTTGCTATGCCATCACCATGATTTTGCGTGTGCGTAGGAATTTTTTTGAAATTACTACGTTCCCCAACAGTGGTATCAGAGCCTAGGTTTTATGCGTTGATGTTATATGCACGAGTAGAACACAAGTGAGTTGTGGGCGATACAAGTCATACTGCTTACCAGCATGTCATTCTTTGGTTCGGCGGTATTGTTGGATGAAGCGGCCCGGACCGACATTACGCGTACGCTTACGCGAGACTAGTTTTACCGCCGTTCTTTGCACACAGGTGACTAGCGGGTGTCAGTTTCTCCAACTTTAGTTGAACCGAGTGTGGCTACGCCCGGTCCTTGCGAAGGTTAAAACAGCACCAACTTGACAAACTATCGTTGTGGTTTTTGATGCGTAGGTAAGAACGGTTCTTGCTCAGCCCGTAGCAGCCACGTAAAACTTGCAACAACAAAGTAGAGGACGTCTAACTTGTTTTTGCAGGGCATGTTGTGATGTGATATGGCCAAGACGTGATGCTATATTTTATTGTATGAAATGATCATGTTTTGTAACCGAAGTTATCGGCAACTGGCAGGAGCCATATGGTTGTCGCTTTATTGTATGAAATGCAAACGCCCTGTAATTGCTTTACTTTATCAGTAAGCGTAGCGATAGTCGTAGAAGCAATAGATGGCGTAAACGACAACGATGCTACGATGGAGATCAAGGTGTCGCGCCGGTGACGATGGTGATCACGATGGTGCTTCGGAGATGGAGATCACAAGCACAAGATGATGATGGCCATATCATATCACTTATATTGATTGCATGTGATGTTTATCCTTTATGCATCTTATCTTGCTTTGATTGACGGTAGCATTTTAAGATGATCTCTCACTAAAAATTATCAAGAAGTGTTCTCCCTGAGTATGCACCGTTGCCAAAGTTCGTCGTGCCCAGACACCACGTGATGATCGGGTGTGATAAGCTCTACGTCCATCTACAACGGGTGCAAGCCAGTTTTGCACACGCAGAATACTCAGGTTAAACTTGACGAACCTAGCATATGCAGATATGGCCTCGGAACACGGAGACCGAAAGGTCGAGCGTGAATCATATAGTAGATATGATCAACATAGAGATGTTCACCATTGAAAACTACTCCATCTCACGTGATGATCGGTTATGGTTTAGTTGAATTCGATCACGTGATCACTTAGATGACTAGAGAGATGTCTGTCTAAGTGGGAGTTCTTAAATAATATGATTAATTGAACTTAAATTTATCATGAACTTAGTACCTGATAGTATTTTGCTTGTCTATGTTTGTTGTAGATAGATGGCTCGTGCTGTTGTTCCGTTGAATTTTAATGCGTTCCTTGAGAAAGCAAAGTTGAAAGATGATGGTAGCAATTACACGGACTGGGTTTGTAACTTGAGGATTATCCTCATTGCTGCACAGAAGAATTACGTCCTGGAAGCACCGCTGGGTGCCAGGCCTGCTGCAGGAGCAATACCAGATGTTGTGAATGTCTGGCAGAGCAAAGCTGATGACTACTCTATAGTTCAGTGTGCCATGCTTTACGTCTTAGAACCGGGTCTTCAACGACGTTTTGAACGTCATGGAGCATATGAGATGTTCCAGGAGTTGAAGTTAATATTTCAAGCAAATGCCCGAATTGAGAGATATGAAGTCTCCAATAAGTTCTACAGCTGCAAGATGGAGGAGAATAGTTCTGTCAGTGAGCATATACTCAAAATGTCTGGGTATAATAATCACTTGATTCAACTGGGAGTTAATCTTCCGGATGATAGCGTCATTGACAGAATTCTCCAATCACTGCCACCAAGCTACAAAAGCTTTGTGATGAACTATAATATGCAAGGGATGAACAAGACAATTCCCGAGCTCTTCGCAATGCTAAAGGCTGCGGAGGTAGAAATCAAGAAGGAGCATCAAGTGTTGATGGTCAACAAGACCACTAGTTTCAAGAAAAAGGGCAAAGGGAAGAAGAAGGGGAACTTCAAGAAGAATAGCAAGCAAGTTGCTGCTCAAGAGAAGAAACCCAAGTCTAGACCTAAGCCTGAAACTGAGTGCTTCTACTGCAAGCAGACTGGTCACTGGAAGCGGAACTGCCCCAAGTATTTGGCGGATAAGAAGGATGGCAAAGTGAACAAAGGTATATGTGATATACATGTTATTGATGTGTACCTAACTAGAGCTCGTAGTAGCACCTGGGTATTTGATACTGGTTCTGTTGCTAATATTTGCAACTCGAAACAGGGACTACGGAATAAGCGAGCACTGGCCAAGGACGAGGTGACGATGCGCGTGGGAAACGGTTCCAAAGTCGATGTGATCGCAGTCGGCACGCTACCTCTACATCTACCTTAGGGATTAGTTTTAGACCTGAATAATTGTTATTTGGTGCCAGCATTAAGCATGAACATTATATCTGGATCTTGTTTAATGCGAGAGGGTTATTCATTTAAATCAGAGAATAATGGTTGTTCTATTTATATGAGTAATATCTTTTATGGTCATGCACCCTTGAAGAGTGGTCTATTTTTATTGAATCTCGATATTAGTGATACACATATTCATAATGTTGAAGCCAAAAGATGCAGAGTTGATAATGATAGTGCAACTTATTTGTGGCACTACCGTTTAGGTCATATCGGTGTAAAGCGCATGAAGAAACTCCATACTGATGGACTTTTGGAATCACTTGATTATGAATCACTTGGTACTTGCGAACCGTGCCTCATGGGCAAGATGACTAAAACACCGTTCTCCGGTACTATGGAGAGAGCAACGGATTTGTTGGAAATCATACATACAGATGTATGTGGTCCGATGAATGTTGAAGCTCGTGGCGGATATCGTTATTTTCTCACCTTCACAGATGATTTGAGCAGATATGGGTATATCTACTTAATGAAGCACAAGTCTGAAACATTTGAAAAGTTCAAAGAATTTTAGAGTGAAGTGGAAAATCATCGTAATAAGAAAATAAAGTTTCTACGATCTGATCGTGGAGGAGAATATTTGAGTTACGAGTTTGGTTTACATTTGAAACAATGCGGAATAGTTTCGCAACTCACACCACCTGGAACACCACAAAGAAATGGTGTGTCCGAACGTCGTAATCGTACTTTACTAGATATGGTGCGATCTATGATGTCTCTTACTGATTTACCGCTATCGTTTTGGGGTTATGCTTTAGAGACGGCTGCATTCACATTAAATAGGGCACCATCTAAATCCGTTAAGACGACACCTTATGAACTGTGGTTTGGCAAGAAACCAAAGTTGTCGTTTCTTAAAGTTTGGAGCTGCGATGCTTATGTGAAGAAACTTCAACCAGATAAGCTCGAACCCAAATCGGAAAAATGTATCTTCATAGGATACCCAAAAGAGACTGTTCGGTACACCTTCTATCACAGATCCGAAGGCAAGACATTCGTTGCTAAGAATGGATCCTTTCTAGAGAAGGAGTTTCTCTCGAAAGAAGTGAGTGGGAGGAAAGTAGAACTTGATGAGGTAACGGTACCTACTCCCTTATTGGAAAGTAGTTCATCACAGAAATCAGTTCCTGTGACAAATACACCAATTAGTGAGGAAGCTAATGATATTGATCATGAAACTTCAGATCAAGTGTCTATTGAACCTCGTAGGTCTACCAGAGTAAGATCCGCACCAGAGTGGTACGGTAATCCTGTTCTGGAAGGCATGTTACTTGACCATGATGAACCTACGAACTATGAGGAAGCGATGATGAGCCCAGATTCCGCAAAATGGCTAGAGGCCATGAAATCTGAGATGGGATCCATGTATGAGAACAAAGTATGGACTTTGGTTGACTTGCCCGATGATCGGCAAGCCATTGAGAATAAATGGATTTTTAAGAAGAAGACTGACGCTGACGGTAATGTAACTGTCTATAAAGCTCGACTTGTTGCGAAAGGTTTTCGACAAGTTCAAGGGGTTGACTACGATGAGACTTTCTCACCCGTAGCGATGCTTAAGTCTGTCCGAATCATGTTAGGGATTGCCGCATTTTATGATTATGAAATTTGGCAGATGGATGTAAAAACTGCATTCCTGAATGGATTTCTGAAAGAAGAGTTGTATATGATGCAACCGGAGGGTTTTGTAGATCCTAAGGGAGCTAACAAAGTGTGCAAGCTCCAGCGATCAATCTATGGTCTGGTGCAAGCCTCTCGGAGTTGGAATAAACGCTTTGATAGTGTGATCAAAGCATATGGTTTTATACAGACTTTTGGAGAAGCCTGTATTTACAAGAAAGTGAGTGGTAGCTCTGTAGCATTTCTAATATTATATGTGGATGACATATTGTTGATTGGAAATGATATAGAATTTCTGGATAGCATAAAAGGATACTTGAATAAAAGTTTTTCAATGAAAGACCTCGGTGAAGCTGCTTACATATTGGGCATTAAGATCTATAGAGATAGATCAAGATGCTTGATTGGACTTTCACAAAGCACGTACCTTGATAAAGTATTGAAAAGGTTCAATATGGAACAGGCAAGAAAGGGTTCTTGCCTGTATTACAAGGTATAAAGTTGAGTCAGACTCAATGCCCGACCACTGCAGAAGATAGAGAGAAATGAAAGGAGTTCCCTATGCTTCAGCCATAGGCTCTATCATGTATGCAATGCTGTGTACCAGACCTGATGTGTGCCTTGCTATTAGTTTGGCAGGGAGGTACCAAAGTAATCCAGGAGTGGGTCACTGGACAGCGGTCAAGAACATCCTGAAATACCTGAAAAGGACTAAGGATATGTTTCTCATATATGGAGGTGACAAAGAGCTAGTCATAAATGGTTACGTCGATGCAAGCTTTGACACTGATCCGGACGATTCTAAATCGCAAACCGGATACGTATTTTTATTAAACAGTGGAGCTGTAAGTTGGTGCAGTTCTAAACAAAGCGTCGTGGCGGGATTTACATGTGAAGCGGAGTACATAGCTGCTTCAGAAGCAGCAAATGAAGGAGTCTGGATGAAGGAGTTCATTTCCGATCTAGGTGTTGTACCTAGTGCATCAGGACCAATGAAGATCTTCTGTGACAATACTGGTGCAATTGCCTTGGCAAAGGAATCCAGATTTCACAAGAGGACCAAGCACATCAAGAGACGCTTCAATTCCATTCGGGACCAAGTCCAAGTGGGAGACATAGAGATTTGCAAGATACATACTGATGGAGTCATGTACCTAGGGTAGGGTCATAGACCTGATCTAAGTACCCTGCCCAAGGACACCCTTAGAAGAGATCACCTTCCAGTCGACCTACGAGGAACTCACTCGACTGACTTGAAGGACTCGACCACCAGAAGGTCAAGAAGCACTCTGCACTGCAACGGTCTGTAATTAAGTAGACTTTATGATAGTTAAGACCCTTTATGTGGGGCGTTACCAGTAATGCCCCAGACTTAATGTACCTTAAACCCTTCATTACGTGGGTCGGCTGGGGTCCTGGCGCACTCTATATAAGCCACCCCCCTCCACAGGCAGAAGGGTTCGCACCCCTGTAACTCATATACACATAATCCACTCGACCGCCTCCGGGCTCCGAGACGTAGGGCTTTTACTTCCTCCGAGAAGGGCCTGAACTCGTACATCTCTTGTGTTTACAACCTCTCCATAGCTAGGACCTTGCCTCTCCATACCTACCCCCCACTCTACTGTCAGACTTAGAACCACGACAGTTGGCGCCCACCGTGGGGCACGGTGTTTTAGCGATTTTGTGGAGAAGTTGCGATTCTTTCGAGTACTTTCATCATGGTGGCTGCTGGAGTTTTGGTCGAGGGTCACGAGGTCCGCCTCGGCGCTCTTACCTTCGTCGCCGACGACTCCGCCTGGCTCCAGGAGGCTCCACTCGACGTTGATGCGCTCCCCGTCCGCGGGGCGACGCATTTTCACGCATGTGTCCGCGGCGTTCTGCTGCGGCAACCGTCGACCCCGTATCGGTCGACTCCCCTATCGACCACCCTCCCGGTCTCCCGCCAGCGCAAGCGCTCTGGTCGGTCGAGGCTTCAGCGGTGGGTGAGACACGCGGTGGCTCGCCAGACGGCCACCACCCAAGTTGCGGCAATCGAGCCCGACGAATCTCTCTACGGCCTGTTCGACCTGTCGACTGGCTCCGTAGATACTGCATCCGAATGCGATAGCAGTGATCCAGCGGCGGAAATCCTGATGGTCAACGGGCCTCGCAGTCCGCCTGGCTTCGCTCATGATGGTGGGGCAGGCGGCGGAGACGACCCCGCATGAGGCCACGAAGAGTACCAGCCCGAGCCACTCGACTCTCTGCAAAGAGAGGAACTTCGCCGCAGGAATGTGGATGCCCTGCATACTACCATCGCAGGAGAAACCCCCGAGGCTCGCGCCTTGGAGGAGGCACGATTGGCCAATTTGGCCGAACGTGCTCGCTTGGAGAATCTTCAGCGAGCACTCGACGAGCGCGCGTGACAACGAGTTCCCGACGCCAATCGACGTCAACTCTTCCCGCCGACTCAGGTATATCGAACCCCAATCCAGAATTTAGCAGCTGCGACCCGTATAGCAGAGTCCATCCAGCCCTCTCAGTCGGAAGCTGGCAGAGGCTTGATGCAGATCAGGGATTTTCTCCGGGCAGCAGGAGACCAGAATTCAGCCGAGTCGCAGTCGCGCAACAGAATTCACAGTCGATCCGTCGCTGCGAATACGGTTCAGTCGGCTCACAGTCCTAGATCGCCTCCGCGGCGAGAAGGGCGCGAGAATCGGCAGGACCAGTATGGAGACCGACACGACCGTGATGATAGGCGTCGAGTGCCCGCTTCCCCTCCGAGGGTAGGGTCTTACGCTCCTCGGTGGCAAGACGACAGGCGTCAGCTCAGTGTGGGGCGAAGATCTCCAGTCGACCCCAGAGAACCAGGCTTCGACGCGCGATCCATTATCGTGCAAGGCTTGGTCGACCGGAACAGAGCCCATCGGGATGGACCCGACAGAGATGCGCCCACAAGCAGTTGAGTGCATGTTTCTGGTCCAGAATGTTTCAGCAGAGCTATCAGAGCCGCAGTGATCCCCCCCAATTTCAGGTTGGCAACAGGAGTCAGCAAGTTCACCGGTGAGTCTAAGCCTGAAACTTGGCTTGAGGACTACCGAGTGGCGGTTCAGATTGGTGGTGGGAACGACGAGGTGGCCATGAAGCATTTGCCCCTCATGTTGGAAGGTTCTGCCAGAGCGTGGTTGAATCAGTTACCTCCTGGTAGCATTTACAATTGGAAAGACCTGTCCCGAGTGTTCGTCAGAACGTTTGAAGGAACTTGCAAGCGACCGGCTGGATTGACGGAGCTACAAGTCTGTGTGCAGAAGACCAATGAGACTCTCAGGGAATATATTCAGAAATGGATCATTTTGCACCATACTGTGGAGAATGTGTCTGATCATCAGGCAGTCTGCGCCTTCAAGGATGGCGTCAAGAACAGAGAATTGAGTCTGAAATTTGGTCGAACCGGAGACATGACCCTGAGTCGGATGATGGAGATTGCTACCAAGTACGCCAACGGTGAAGAAGAAGACCGACTCCGAAGCGGCAAGTACAAACCGAGTCAGTCGGAGAACGGAAACACCAGTCGGAAACAGAAGCGGAAGGATGAACCAGCAGCTCCTGGAGAGGCTCTGGCCGTGACTCAGGGAAAGTTTAAAGGGAAACCAAAAGGATCCTGGAACCCTAAGAAGGTAAAGGATAAGGAAGGGAACGACGTGATGGATATGCCGTGTCACATCCACACGAAGAAAGACGAAGAGGGCAATATCATTTACCCAAAGCATACCACATGCCAATGTCGACTCCTGATCTAGCAGTTTCAAGGAAAACAGTCTAAGGACAAGGAAAAGGAGTCGGACAAGGCCGAAGACAAGGAGGACAGTGAGGAAGGATATCCGCATGTCAACTCCACTCTGATGATCTTTGCAGATGTGGAAAGCAAGAGTCGACTGAAAGTCATTAACCGTGAGGTGAACATGGTTGCCCCAGCAAAAGCAAGTTATCTGAGATGGTCCCAAACACCCATCACATTCGACCAATCTGATCACCCGACTCATATTGCCACCCCTGGGAGGCAAGCTTTGGTGGTCGATCCAGTTGTCGAAGGCACTTGACTGACAAAAGTGCTGATGGACGGTGGTAGTGGGCTGAATTTGTTGTATGCAGACACACTGAAAGGAATGGGCATTCCGATGTCCCGACTGAGCACCAGTAACATGAGCTTTCTTGGGGTTATACCAGGGAAGAAAGCCGAGTCACTCGGCCAAATAGCTCTGGACGTGGTGTTTGGTGATTCGAAACATTTTCGCAAAGAGAAGTTGACGTTTGAGGTCGTGGATTTTCAGAGTGCGTATCATGCAATTTTGGGGAGACCAACTTATGCACGGTTCATGGCTCGACCATGTTACGTGTACCTCAAACTGAAGATGCCCGGCCCCAAAGGAGTGATCACTGTCACCGGTGATCGGAAAAAGGCAGAAGAGTGCTTTCAGAAGGGCTCAAAGATTGCCGATTCCCAGGTGACAGCAGTCGAGTTTGAAGAATACAAGCAAAACGCAGATCCGAGTGATTTGCTGCGATCCAAGAAACCCGCCACAGAATCTGCATTTCAGTCGTCCGGTGAGACGAAGCCTGTTCACATTCACCCGACCGACCCCAATGCAGCCCCGACCCACATCTCCACAACACTCGACCCGAAATAGGAAGAAGCGCTCATCCAGTTCCTCCGTGAGAACTGGGACATTTTTGCATGGAAGCCCGCTGACATGCCAAGTGTTCCCAGGGGACTGGCTGAGCATCGCCTAAGAGTCGACTCATCAGCAAAACCAGTCAAAGAGCATCTTCGGCGGTCCGCCGTCCAGAAGAGAAAAGTCATTGGTGAGGAAGTGGCTCGACTGTTGGCGGCAGAATTTATCCGAGAGATATACCACTCCGAGTGGCTCGCCAATGTCGTCATGGTTCCTAAGAAGGACAAATCACTCCGAATGTGCATTGATTTCAAGCACATCAACCGAGCCTGCCCGAAAGATCATTTTCCTCTCCCTCGCATAGATCAAATTGTTGATTCGACCGCGGGATGCGAGAGATTGTCTTTTCTAGAAGCCTATTCCGGGTACCACCAGATCCGTCTGTACGGCCCCGATGAGATAAAAACAGCTTTCATCACTCCATTCGGGTGCTTCTGCTATATCACCATGCCATTCGGCCTCAAGAATGCCGGAGCCACATTTATGCGAATGATTCAGAAGTGTCTGCTCACTCAAATCAGTCGGAATGTGGAAGCGTATATGGATGATATCGTCGTCAAGTCACGAAAAGGTTCCGACCTGCTCGCTGTCCTCGCCGAAACATTTGCCAACCTCAGAAGGTATGATATCAAGCTCAATCCATCAAAGTGCACATTCGGAGTTCCTGGTGGCAAGTTACTCGGTTTTCTCGTTTCCGAGCGAGGGATCGATGCTAATGCAGAAAAGATCGGCACTGTTCTCCGAATGAAACGCCCTGTGCGAGTGCACGATGTCCAGAAGCTTACTGGATGCTTGGACGCATTAAGTCGATTCATCTCACGACTCGGTGAAAAGGCATTACCTCTTTACCGACTGATGAAGAAGGAAGACAAGTTCGAGTGGACTCCAGAAGCTGATGCAGCGTTTGCCAAGCTAAAAGCTCTGCTCTCCACCCAGCCGGTGCTTGTTGCTCCAATCAGCAAAGAGCCTTTGTTGCTTTATATCGCAGCCACAGGACAAGTCGTCAGTACAGTGCTTACGGTCGAGCGGGAGGAAGAAGGAAAAGCCTTCAAAGTTCAACGCCCAGTGTATTATTTGTCTGAAGTCTTGACTCCATCCAAGCAGATATACCCTCATTATCAGAAGCTTGTGTATGGAATATACATGACCACGAAGAAGGTTGCTCATTATTTCTCTGATCATTCCATCACAGTCGTCAGCGACGCTCCACTATCAGAGATTTTGCACAACAGAGATGCAACTGGTCGAGTGGCGAAATGGGCGATTGAACTTCTTCCCCTTGATATCAAGTTTGAGGCAAAGAAAGCCATTAAGTCCCAGGCAATAGCAGATTTCCTCGCCGAGTGGATTGAACAACAGCAGCCGACTGAAGTTCACTCGGAGCAGTGGACCATGTTCTTTGATGTCTCTAAAATGCTGAATGGTTCCGGTGTTGGGGTGGTCTTGGTTTCCCCCAGAGGAGATAAGCTTAGATATGTGCTCCAAATTCACTTTGATTCCTCCAACAACGAGGCAGAGTATGAGGCCCTCTTACACGGATTACGCATGGCCATTTCACTCGGCGTCCGTCGCCTGATGGTCTATGGCGATTCAGATTTAGTGGTCAACCAAGTGATGAAGGAGTGGGACGTGAGAAGCCCAGCCATGACTGGATACTGCAATGCAGTGAGGAAGCTGGAAAAGAAGTTTGAGGGGTTAGAGCTCCATCACATACCCCGACTGAAAAATCAGGCAGCAGATGATCTGGCAAAGATAGGTTCCAAGAGAGAAGCCATTCTGAGTGGTGTGTTCTTGGAGCATATACACACTCCGTCAGTCAAAGAAGATCCTTTCACCGAAGAAGCTCCAGAGAAGCCATTCTGAGTGGTGTGTTCTTGGAGCATATACACACTCCGTCAGTCAAAGAAGATCCTTTCACCGAAGAAGCTCCACAGCCCAAGAGTGCCACAGATCCGACTGAGGTTGAGGTCCCAGCGGTGGTCGACTTGATCATGGAGGTCTTAGTGGTCATTCTCGACTGGACAGTTCCATATATCGCGTATATCCTAAGAAAAGAGCTCCCAGAGGATGAGGAAGAGGCTCGACAGATCGTCCGTCGATCCAAGGCCTTTACCGTAATCAAAGGACAGTTATACAAAGAAAGCGCGACTGGAGTTGGTCAGAAGTGCATAACGCCAGAAGAAGGTCGAATCATCCTTAATGATATCCACTCGGGGACCTGTGGTCATCATGCGTCCTCTCGGACCATCATGGCCAAAGCATACCGAGCCGGATTTTATTGGCCAAAGGCGAATGAGATGGCAAAGGAAATAGTGGACAAGTGCGAAGGATGTCAGTTCTACTCGAATATGTCGCACAAGCCTGCATCAGCTCTGAAGACCATTCCACTCGTCTGGCCTTTCGCAGTATGGGGGTTGGACATGGTTGGTCCTTTGAGAACGGGTCGAAGTGGCTTCACGCATGTACTGGTGGCAGACGACAAGTTCACCAAGTGGATCGAGGCTAAACCAATCAAGAACCTTGACGCCGGGACTGTTGTTAGCTTCATCAGGGAACTGATATTCAGATATGGAGTGCCGCACAGCATCATCACGGATAATGGGTCAAACTTTGACTCGGAGGAATTCAGAGATTTATGCAACTCTCAAGGAACACGAGTCGACTACGCTTCAGTCGCCCATCCGCAGTCGAATGGACAAGCAGAGCGAGCCAATGGCCTGATTCTCAAGGGATTGAAGCCCCGGCTGATGCGTGATCTCAAGCATGCGGCTGGAGCGTGGGTCGATGAACTTCCCTCGGTGCTTTGGGGACTGCGAACCACACCTAATCGGTCGACCGGAAGAACTCCATTCTTCTTGGTCTACGGAGCTGAAGCAGTCTTGCCGAGTGATCTCCTCCACAATGCTCCTCGAGTTGAACTCTACAACGAAGCAGAAGCTGAACAAGCGCGGCAGGACGCAGTCGACCTTTTAGAGGAAGAAAGGGAGATGGCCTTGATCCGCTCGACCATCTACCAACAAGACTTGCGTCGTTTCCACGCCAGAAATGTGAGGGGTCGAGCCTTCCAGGAAGGGGATTTAGTTCTCCGAGTGGATCAGAAGAAACAACACAAGCTTGCTCCTTCTTGGGAAGGACCCTTCATCGTCTCCAAAGTTCTCCACAACGGGGCGTACCGTCTTTACAACGTCGAACATAATATCGACGAGCCCCGAGCTTGGAATGCGGAACTACTCCGCCCATTTTACACTTAAGTTTATCACTCGGAGGAATTGTAATAAAGTACTTTTGTAGTTCATGGATTTCAAAATAATAGTGTCATAATTCCTCCATAATTTTTGTCACTTTTTATTTTCCCCTCAGTGGGTGACTTAGCTGCGAATCCGTTTCGCCTAAGTTTGTAAAAATCCTTACCGAGTGGTAAGCCAGACTTCCACTCGGGGGGCTTAGCTGCGAATCCGTCTCGCCTAAGATTAAATAAAATCCTACCGAGTGGCGAGCCAGACACCCACTCGGAGGCTTAGCTGCAGTCCAAAGTACTCGCCTAAGTTATAAAAATCCTACCGAGTGGCGAGCCAGACTCCCACTCGGAGGCTTAGCTGCAGTCCAAAGTACTCGCCTAAGTTATTTAAATCCTACCGAGTGGCGAGCCAGACTCCCACTCGGAGGCTTAGCTGCAGTCCAAAGTACTCGCCTAAGTTATTTAAATCCTACCGAGTGGCGAGCCAGACTCCCACTCGGAGGGCTTAGCTGCAGTGTAAACACTTGCCTAAGTACAATGTGCGCTCGTAAGGAGGACGAGGTGCAGGTCGACTGTGACCCTCTCCTCTGAGCTTCGCCACAAGTACAACGTGAAAATTCTACCGAGTGAAGAGCAAACCTCTCACTTGGGGGCTTAGCTGCAGCCCAGCGCTCGCCTAAGATGTGAAAATCCTACCGAGTGAAGAGCAAACCTCTCACTCGGGGGCTTAGCTGCAGCCCAGCGCTCGCCTAAGATGTGAAAATCCTGCCGAGTGAAGGGCAAACCCCTCACTCGGGGGCTTAGCTGCAGCCCAGCGCTTGCCTAAGATGTGAAAATCCTACCGAGTGAAGAGCAAACCTCTCACTCGGGGGCTTAGCTGCAGCCCAGTGCTCGCCTAAGATATGAAAATCCTGCCGGGTGAAGAGCAAACCTCTCACTCGGGGGCTTAGCTGCAGCCCAGTGCTCGCCTAAGACATCAAAATCCTACCGAGTGAAGAGTAAACCTCACACTCGGGGGCTTAGCTGCAGCCCAGCGCTCGCCTAAGTGGATTAAGGAATAAGTCGACTGCAGTAAGCGTCTTGCTTTGAACCTGCAAAAAGACATTTCGAGCCAAAAACAATCATATTCAAACATCAAATCCAAGCTTGGATCGATACCTAAAGCAACTGAAAGTGCTCAGGCGCTAAGCCTGTTAAGGTTTATCGGTTACAACTCCACTCGGCATACCGAGGCAAATTTAAAGTGTCAAGCTTAAAAGAAGTTTTTTACCCCTCCTGTGGAGGGCTGGAAGGAGCGACGAACTCATCAAGATCAATTCCATCTGCGATCCGAGTGGCAGCAGCAATGAAGGTTTCCATGAAGGACCTGAAGTCGTGTTTCTTGGTGTTGGCCACTCGGAGAGCCGCCAGCTTGTCTTCTCGCGCATCTTTGCAGTGGACTCGGGCCAGACACAGAGCAACATCTGCACCGCACCGAGCCGACGACTTTTTCCACTCCTGCACTCGACCAGGGACCGTGTTCAGGCGAGCCATCAGCGACTCAAGGTCGTTCTGGAGTGTCTCCCTGGGCCAGAGCGATGAGTCGATGCGAGATGTGGCGACCTTCAGCCTTGCAAGATAGTCCACGACAGCTGCAACACGGGACTCCAGTCGGAAAACATTCATGGCAACTTCGTCGTTCACCGGAGAATTGATGGGGTCAAGGTTTGGTTCAAGTCGGCTAGTCTCTTCTTCAAAGTTTTGACAAAATTCTGCAAGGACAATCACCGAGTCAAGGCAATGGTCGAATGGAAAAGTCACAGTTGAAAATGATTGTGGAGAGTAAAGGGTTACCTTCAAGCATAAGGAACAGCTTCTTGGCAAGACCACTCAGGAAGGCCTCCAGATCATTTTTCTTCCCAGTCAACTGGTTGACTTGGTCGGTCAGGGCAGCTTTGTCAGTTTTCAGTCGACTGATTTCCTTGTTGGCAATCCCAAGAGCAGCTTCCAGATTGGTATTTTCTTGTTCAAGCTTGGTGACTAAAGCTAACTTCTCGTCAGCAAGCTTGATCTTATCAGCTAGTTCAAGGTCTTTCTTCTGTTGGGCCTCCCTCACCTTACCTGCAAGTTACAGCAAGATCAGATTTTGAAACAAACTAAGGGAAAAAGCAGTCATCGAGGCCTCACCAAACATACCTTCGGTCTCCTCCTTTGCCTTCGTCAGATTCTCCTGAACCAGCTTCAAATCCAGCTCGAGCTGAATGTGCTTGTTTTCCAGCTCGGTGTAGCGAGCCGCAAGGTCACAGGATTTCTGCGAAGAACCAATCGACTAAATGTCAAAGAAAATTCACTTCCGAGTGGAAAAGGAAAAATCATGCGTTTCTAAGACTACAGCCGAATACAAACATTCGACCGTAGTCTCGGGGACTACACCCAGTGGGTGCACTCAGCGTGCCCCCACTAATCCTATTGAAGACAGAGTCGACCAGTCGACCTCAAAAAAAAACAAGATGTATTCTTTAAGACTATAATCGACTGCAAGCAGTCGACCACAGTCTCGGGGACTACACCCAGTGGGTGCACTCAGCGTGCCCCCACCGGTTTTGAGAAATCCATTCGCCTCAGACGAATGACAGAAATATTCAACTTATAAAGCCTAAGGCCGACTGCCTGCAGTCAACCTTAGCCTTGGGGACTACACCCAGCGGGTGCACTCAGCGTGCCCCCGCTAACACGGAGTTTGAATCGACACACCCAGTGGGTGACTACTATGAATTCCGGAAAGAAAATTGTTTGATAGCATATCCTAACAGAACAAGCGGTGGTCGACTGACCTGAACATTGCTTTGAAGGGCGGAACTGGCGTCGTAAGCTGCCTGGCCCGCATCCCGGATGGCCTTCACCTGCTCCATCATGATCCCTGCCTGGCGTATCGCCTCCTTCGCGGCCCCAGCTTGGTCCTCTGGGACGTGGTACATCGTGAAGAGGGAGGGCTGTGCGGCACTCGACGAAGCAGGGAGAGTACTCGTCAGTGGAACTGCGAAGGACACAGTGTGTCGAGTGGTGTTCTCCTCCTCCGCGACCAGAGTCTCGGGCGCCGTCACATCCTGGAGCACCCTGCCGGCAGACACTTTCCTGCTCCTTCTGTGCTTCAGCGGTTTCTCATCTTCATCATCATCAGGAAGAGTGATAACAACGTTGGATGGTGCTACAGAAAAGAATCAGAATTAGAGATCATGAGTTAGTCGACTAAAAACGGAACTAAGAGTATAGTACCAAGGTTTGAGGTTGCTGCGTCCTCCATCTCATGGTCATCAGCCCTGGCTGAGGTCTCAGAAGTAGCAGCACTGCAATCCCAAAGAATTAGTCGACTAGCTCAAACGTCAACCAGAGATAAAGCTTGCACAAAACAGGAAGATTTAAGCAGCAATGATTACCCTGATATGGTGGGGATGGACACCTTCATCTTCGGCAGGAGCTTGGTCGGCTTTGACGAGGCCGCCCTGGGCTGCTTCGACGCCCTCTCAGTCGGCACCGGAGAAGTGGTCCGAGGGCGCTTGGTCGACTGCGCCACAGTCGCAACCCCCTTGCCACGTTCAGTCGCAGGGTCATGGACAAGCTTCGACCGCCTTTCCGAGCGCGGTGGTGCGACCTCCTCCTCCTCCTCTTCTTCGTCCTCCTCATCATCATCATCATCATCATCATCCTCAGCGGCATCCGAGTCCCACTCCTCCTGGCTCTCGCCCCCGCTCGCCTCTCCCTCCTCAGTCGGAGCCTGTGCCCCATTGGGCATCGAGTACAGCTCAGTGAGGGCCTGATAGACATCAAGACAAAAGTCAATCGACCGATTGGCAGAGAAAACAGAAATAAATATGACAAGAATACAATGGGAAGTGGAGCAGACATACCTTGTTTGGAACACTGAGGTGGTCGAGTGGAGGAATCCTTCTGGCTCCACGAGGGTTATCCTTGTTCCCAGTAACAGCGGTCATCCACCTTTCCAGAGTGGCATCGTCGACTGCTTCTGGATTGATCCGAGTCTCATCTTCAGTCCCGCGGTACAACCACATGCAATGGCTCCGGAACTGAAGAGGCTGGATGCGACGCCTAAGAAACACCTCCAGGAGATCCATACCCGTCACTCCCTCCCGAACCAACTGAACTACGCGCTCCATCAACATCTTCACGTCAGCTTTCTCCTCCGGAATCACCTTCAGAGAGGAAGGCTTGTTCACTTGGTCCATGGTGAACTGAGGGAGTCCATTCGACTTCCCCGGCGTCGGCTGATCCTGGCAGTAGAACCAGGTCGACTGCCAGCCTCTGACTGACTCGGGAAACATCTTGGCTGGGAAGGTGCTCTTGTTCCTCACCTGGATCCCCAGACCTCCACACATTTGGACAACTTGGGTTCTTTCGTCGCCTGGGCTCGCCTTCTTCACGGCCTGAGAGCGACACGTGAATATATGCTTGAACAATCCCCAATGCGGTCGACAACCCAGGAAATTCTCGCACATGGACACAAACGCGGCGAGGTAGGCGATGGAGTTCGGGGTGAAGTGGTGGAGTTGCGCTCCAAAGAAGTTCAAGAAACCACGAAAGAAAATGCTCGGTGGCAAAGAAAATCCGCGGTCGACATGGGTGGCCAGAAGCACGCACTCACCCTCTTCCGGCTGGGGCTGCCACTCCCTCCCCGGAAGCCTCGCGGCTTCGTGGGGGATCAGCCCGTCGTTGGCCATATCGAGAAGATCCGCCTCCGTGATGGTCGACTGGATCCAATCTCCCTGGACCCAGCCTTTCGGCAGGCGAGATCTAGACGAAGACCCACCGCGACTGGTGGATCTCCCCTTCGCCTTCTCCGTCGCCGACTCCTTCTTCGCGCGTTCTAGCGCCGTCGTCTTATCCTTGACCATGGCTGCCGGCGAGACGCGCGAGGAGAAGTTGTGCGGAGGTGAGAGCGAGCGTGTTGGGCGGAGACGAAGGAAGCAGAGAGAGAATGCTGAGGCACTGTTCAAAAAACCCTCGCCAGGCGCATTTATAAGATCCTTTCCGAGTGGATGACAGGTGGGCCCGGTCGGTCTAATCATATCCCGAAACAGTTGCGCGGGCGTGATACGTGGCGAAGAAAGCGGCACGGAGATCGAGGTGTCTATGCCCTATCCCATCCGAGCGCCGCGGTCCGCCCCGCTTTGCACGCTTCCCCAAATTTCGTATCCTGCGGAATCCGCGAACGGCAGATCAGTCCGTCGGACGCGGAATTTCCTGTGATCCGTCACTCGGAAATCGGCGAAGTCCAAAAGATCACTCGACGAAAGAAAAGAATGGATCGAGTCGACTGAAGAAAAGTTTCTCACTATCAACAAAGAGATTTTTTAGTTCAAAACAACGCACGACCAGTGTGCGAAGGCTAATCGGAAACAACATCAACTCCTTCATCACTCAAGCCTCAATCCATTCGGGGGCTAATGATGGAGTCATGTACCTAGGGTAGGGTCATAGACCTGATCTAAGTACCCTGCCCAAGGACACCCTTAGAAGAGATCACCTTCCAGTCGACCTACGAGGAACTCACTCGACTGACTTGAAGGACTCGACCACGAAGACTAACTCGACCACCAGAAGGTCAAGAAGCACTCTGCACTGCAACGGTCTGTAATTAAGTAGACTTTATGATAGTTAAGACCCTTTATGTGGGGCGTTACCAGTAACGCCCCAGACTTAATGTACCTTAAACCCTTCATTACGTGGGTCAGCTGGGGTCCTGGCGCACTCTATATAAGCCACCCCCCTCCACAGGCAGAAGGGTTCGCACCCCTGTAACTCATATACACATAATCCACTCGACCGCCTCCGGGCTCCGAGACGTAGGGCTTTTACTTCCTCCGAGAAGGGCCTGAACTCGTACATCTCTTGTGTTTACAACCTCTCCATAGCTAGGACCTTGCCTCTCCATACCTACCCCCCACTCTACTGTCAGACTTAGAACCACGACACATACGGATCTGAATGTTGCAGACCCGTTGACTAAGCCTCTCTCACGAGCAAAACATGATCAGCACCAAGACTCCATGGGTGTTAGAATCATTACTATGTAATCTAGATTATTGACTCTAGTGCAAGTGGGAGACTGAAGGAAATATGCCCTAGAGGCAATAATAAAGTTATTATTTATTTCCTCATATCATGATAAATGTTTATTATTCATGCTAGAATTGTATTAACCAGAAACATGATACATGTGTGAATATATAGACAAACATAGTGTCACTAGTATGCCTCTACTTGAACTAGCTCATTGATCAAAGATGGTTATGTTTCCTAACCATAGGCATGTGTTGTCATTTGATTAATGGGATCACATCATTAGGATAATGATGTGATTGACTTGACCCATTCCGTTAGCTTAGCACTTGATCGTTTAGTATGTTGCTATTGCTTTCTTCATGACTTATACAAAGTTCCTACAACTATGAGATTGTGCAACTCCCTTTTACCGGAGGAACACTTTGTGTGCTACCAAACGTCACAACGTAATTGGGTGATTATAAAGGTGCTCTACAGGTGTCTCCAAAGGTACATGTTGAGTTGGCATAATTCGAGATTAGGTTTTGTCACTCCGATTGTCGGAGAGGTATCTTTGGGCCCTCTCAGTAATACTCATCACCTAAGCCTTGCAAGCATTGTAACTAATGAGTTAGTTATGAAATGATGTATTACGGAACGAGTAAAGAGACTTACCGGTAATGAGATTGAACTAGGTATTGGATACCGACGATCGAATCTCGGGCAAGTAACATACCGATGACAAAGGGAACAACGTATGTTGTTATGCGGTTTGACCGATAAAGATCTTCGTAGAATATGTAGGAACCAATATGAACATCCAGGTTGCGCTATTGGTTATTGACCGAGAATAGTTCTAGGTCATGTCTACATAGTTCTCGAACCCGTAGGGTCCGCACGCTTAACGTTACGATGACAGTTTTATTATGAGTTTATATGTTTTGATGTACCAAAGGTTGTTCGGAGTACCGGATGTGATCACAGACATGACGAGGAGTCTCAAAATGGTCGAGACATAAAGATTGATATATTGGACGGATATATTTGGACAACGGAAAGGTTCCGGATGAGATTAGGACTATACCGGAGTTTCGGGAGGTTACCGGAACCCCCCGGTAAGTATATGGGCCTTATTGGGCCTTAGTGGAAGGGAGGGAAAAGGAGCAAAGGAGGGGGCGCCCCCCCCCCAAGCCCAATCCGAATTGGGAGGGGGGCCGGCCCCCCTTTCCTTCTTCCCTCCCCTCTCTTCCTTCCCTCTCCTACTCCTAATAGG
This sequence comes from Triticum timopheevii, assembly GCA_963921465.1. Classification (NCBI taxonomy): domain Eukaryota; kingdom Viridiplantae; phylum Streptophyta; class Magnoliopsida; order Poales; family Poaceae; genus Triticum; species Triticum timopheevii. Next base: position 595,054,241 of record OY997266.1, on the reverse strand, counting down.
AAAGGGGGGCCAAACCTACTTGGAGTAGGTTTGCGCCCCCTAGGGCGCGCCTCCCCTCTTGGCCGGCCCCCTCCTCCTCTCCCCCTTTATATACGGAGGAGGGGGGCACCCCATAGACACACAAGTTGATCTACGGATCGTTCCTTAGCCATGTGCGGTGCCCCCCCCCCCCCCCCCCCCCACACCATATTCCACCTCGGTCATATCATCGCGGAGTTTAGGCGAAGCCCTGCGCCGGTAGAACATCATCATCGTCACCACGCCGTCGTGCTGACAGAACTCATCCCCGACGCTTTGCTGGATTGGATCCCGGGGAACGTCATCGAGCTGAACGTGTGCTGAACACGGAGGTGCCGTACGTTCGGTGCTTGGATATCGGTCGAATCGTGAAGACGTACGACTACATCAACCGCGTTGTCATAACGCTTCCACTTACGGTCTACGAGGGTACGTGGACAACACTCTCCCCTCTTGTTGCTATGCCATCACCATGATCTTGCGTGTGCGTAGGAATTTTTTTGAAATTACTACGTTCCCCAACAGTGTTGCCATCCTATGATGTCTGAGTAGATTTCCGTTGTCCTATTGGTGGTTGATGAATTGCTATGATTGATTTAATTTGCTTGTGGTTATGTTGCTGTCCTATTGTGCCCTCCGTGTCGCGCAAGCGTGAGGGAGTACCGTTGTAGGGTGTTGCAATATGTTCAGGATTCGCTTATAGTGGGTTGCTTGAGTGACAAAAGCATAAACCCGAGTAAGGGGATTGTTGCGTATGGGATAAAAGGGGACTTGATGCTTTAATACTATGGTTGGGTTTTACCTTAATGAATCTTTAGTAGTTGTGGACGCTTGCTAGAGTTCCAATCATAAGTGCATATGATCCAAGAAGAGAAAGTATGTTAGCTTATGCCTCTCCCACATAAAACTTGCTATCGATCTAGTAACGTAGTCAATTGCTTAAGGACAATTTCACAACTCCTACCACCACTTTTTCATACTCGTTATATTTACTTTCTTGCATCTTTAGCTAAACAGCCCCTAGCTTTTATTTACATGCTCTTTATTATCTTGCAAACCTATCCTATCACACCTACAAAGGACTTCTAGTTTCATACTTGTTCTAGGTAAAGCGAACACCAAGCGTGCGTAGAGTTGTATCGGTGGTCGATAGAACTTGAGGGAATATTTATTCTACCTTTAGCTCCTTGTTGGGTTCGACACTCTTACTTATCGAAGACTGTTGCGATCCCCTACACTTGTGGGTTATCAGCGGGCTACCAAATTGTTTGACATGAAAAATAATAAAAAAACAATGATGGTTGTCATGTTATTATCTCTCTACGCGCCAGGGGAAATAAATATGCGGGCGTGCCAGTGTACTGAGTACACAAAGAAAACATAGGGAAACTTGTACTTTATTAATCTCTTGTGGGAGAAAACAAATTACATGATCCCTTTACATAAGCACTCAATGGCCTTCTAGCTCGGCCAATATGACTTCGACGATCGTGAGGTTCTGGTTCACGGGGCCTCGGAAGGCTCCCGATTAATTATGTCCGCGAGCCGGAACCGCGAACTACCTCCGATTAAGCTGCTGCAATAGTCGTCGTCTTCAAGTCTCGTCTTCTCCAAGTGCTCGGTGTAGACGATGGTGATGATGTGGTGGAATATAAGAGTGGAGCGGTACGTCCGTCGCTCCGGCGATGCTTAGCCACATCCCTCCGGCTTGTCGATGTCCGATGATGAAGATGTCTGGCCTCGTCAGCTTAGACAGATGGGCGGCCTTCGCCTCGTCGGTGCCCGGCCTGGTGGTGTCCGCCTCGTCGGTGTCGGACATGGTGTGTCTTGCCATCGCCTCGTCGGTGCCCGGCAAGATGTGGGTACCTTCATCGGAAGAAGACATGTCGGTGAAGTGGCTTCGCCTCGTTGGAGCTTGGGAGGGGTTGGGGGAGTGTGTTGATGTAGAAGTTGGAGTAGACTCGAGTGTCGCCGTGTGGCGGCGTTGCTTGAAGATGATGACAATGCGAGCTCGTCGATGTAGACCTCAGACCATCGCCATTACAGGGATGGCCTCCACTTGGTATAGAAGAATGACAATATGTCAGTGTAGACGACGTCGTCGCCTAGACGCAAAGTCAAAGAAGATGGCCACGACATATGGACGATCGGTGGCGCTGATGTAGACGACATCCTCGTCGGATGTAGAGCTGATGAAGTTGGCGACGCCATGTCAATGTAGCCGGGTGGCGTGTTGAGGCAGTCGGTGCCCTTGCCGGGAGAGAAGTTGATGAAGATGGCGAAGTCAGGTTGATGTAGAAGCCTTCCTCATCGAGCGCGGGATTGGTGATGACGGCACTGGAGGGGTTGATGATGATGTGAAGACAGTGAGCAGCACCTCCTCCGTCTTCTTCGTTCGCACACGGGTCAGCGCTGATTATCCATCCATCTCGATCGTGATTCGGATGCACTGAAATGAGAAAGTTAGGAAAAGATAAAAATAAAACGATGCATGTACGCATGCCATTTAAAGTAGATAGATGTCGTGATTTTAATCTTCCCTCGCTAGGGTGGATGATGGTATAGCCTTGGACGAGGGCCTCACTCCGGGTTTGTACACCACTGCTGATGTTCGTTGTTGTCGTCGCGGTCGTTATGGGCGTGCACCAGGTCGCAGCCATCTTGAGCCTTGTTGTGGCGCGTACTACGTCGCTGCCGCGACTGTCTCATCGACCACGTGGAGATGGCATCCAAGCCTCTTCTTCGTGTCTACGTGAATATCACCACCCATCCCTTGGGCGCGATGTATCACTGCTATTAACTTGGATGCAGGTTGATGTTGGAATGGAGAAGACGGCGCCAAGCTATAGGTCGGCGGCTTCATCGTTGCCGTGGTGCCGTAGATGGTGTTGGACTACACGCCGATAGGATGGAGATGGCTCCGAGCCGGATACCGCCGGCCTCTCCGATGTCGCCGCCGAGGTGGAGTTAGTGCCGTGATACTCGCCAGCAGCCTCGCCACCATCGTGGTGGTGTAGATGATGGTGGGACGGATGTCGCCGGCTTCCCCGCGCCGCCGAGGTGGATTTGACGCCGTGATACTAGTCGGCAGCCTTGTCGCCGAGGTGGAGTTGGCGCCATGCTGCTTGCCGGCAGCCTCCCCGATGTCACCGCCAAGGCGGAGTTGGCGCCGTGCTTCTCGGTGGCAGCCTCGTCGCCTCCGTCGTGGGAGCATAATGGAAGAAGATTCCTCCGTCCAGCTCTCGGATGAATGTTTGTCGATGTCGTGGGTCGTCCATAGCGTCGGGTCCGGCTGCCAAACTTTACGTCTCCAGTCATCAGACAAGGTGAGCTTCAACTTCGTGGCGCCTCCCGGACTGCTCTTCCCCTTTGCTTGGCCTTGGGGGTTGATGGATGCATGGCCTTGGTGGATCGGTGTGCCTTCAAGTGAGTTATCGTTGACACCGGCGTCAGCTCCGGCCAGATGGTCTCGCCGGCCTTCTGGTGTTTCCGCATATCTGGTCTGGCTTCTCCCGTGGACCGCCCTGCGTCGTCGACCCTCCGGGGCTGCAAAGAATGACAGATGGAAAGAGAGAAGATTAATTATATAGGCATGCCAATGACGAAGATATGATGCTTGTGTTGATTGTTGATGCAGTAGATGGCAGTTCATATGAATGAAGACTCCGTCGGGCTCGCCGGCAGACGTCCATCGTCATCGCGAACACCGGCACATCGTGTGCGGCAGTCCCGACGCCCGTGGTCGCTGCCTCTTGCCTTCTTTTACCTGGGCGCACCTGGTGCTGCCCTCCCCAGATGCGTGCACTAGTAGAAAAGGGGGCAAAGGTCCAGGCCGGGTCAGCCCATTAGTCCCGGTTCAGTCCAGAACCGGGACCCATGGGGCATTGGACCCGGTTCGTGAGCCCCGGGGGCCGGCCGGGCCACGTGGGCCATTGGTCCCGGTTCGTCTGGACCTTTTGGTCCTGGTTGGTGGGACGAATCAGGACCAATGCGCCTCGCTCCTGGCCCACCACCATTAGTACTGGTTGGTGGCTTGAACCGGGACCAAAGGCTGCCCTTTAGTCCTGGTTCATGCCACCAACCGGGACCAATGAGGTGCCTATATATACCCCCCCCTCTCCCGCGTAAGAGCAGAGCACACTGCTCTGTTTTTTCTGGCCGCTGAGGGGGAGAGGGCCTGGTGGTGCTCTAGCTCACCTCCTATGCACACAAGGTGTTCGATGGAATGCCCGAGCCACACTACTTAAGCTTTCTCCTTTCCAAGCTCGACCTCCAAGCTCCATTTTCCTCAATATTTGTCTAGGTTTAGAGGTCCGTCACGCCCCGTCCCGTCTTCACCGTTGTCAATCACCCGCGCCGATCTCATCGCCGGCACCACCGTGGTGAGCCTCTTGTTCTTATCTTCTTTCTGAGAGGAAAAATATTCTTACTTGTATGTTTAGATAGATACTTGTATTATTTTCTTACTTTTATTATTGCATCTTATATAGTGTGATAGTTTTGGTATCCGCCCCCGTCGGCCCTCATCATGTCTATGATTCGGATGTGGTATATATTATCTTTTCATAACTATTAGTTCATTTATTGTTTATGAAAATTATGCCGACCAACGTGACATAGATTTTATTTATCTAGGAGGTTGTTGAACCGGAAATTCCAACCGACCCTATTGTCGAGAGGTTAAATTTAGTTGAAGAAGAAAACAATTTCTTGAAGGAAAAAATAAGAAAATTTGAGGAGGAGAAGATGATATTGGAGTTGCATGTTGCAGATGTCGTCGATAATCACAAGATTAAGATGGATGCAATGCGCTTGAAGATTAGAAAGATTAGAAAATATGCCATTTATACCGAGGCTTGGTATCATTATGCCGTTGGATCAGTTGTTACCTTGGTTGCGATTATGATCACATTTGTTTTCGCATTGAAATGTTTTACATAGTTTCAATGTATGGTTTAATTAATTTAGATGCTCTGCAGAGCTTTATGTTGTTAGATGAGAACTATGTATGTAGTTTGGTTTTAATGTGATGATGAACTTCTATTAATTTTGTCACTTAATTATCTATTCATGATGTTCTGTAATGATTTTTGACACACTTAATTATATATAATGCACGCAGATGAACCGGCAATGGATGTACGGTGACAGACACACCTCCGAGTACATTAAGGGCATGCATGATTTTCTCGAAGTGGCTGAGGCAAACAAGCAGAATGGTTTTATGTGTTGTCCATGCCCTATATGTGGGAATACGAAGTCTTACTCTGACCGGAAAATCCTTCACACCCACCTGCTTTACAAGGGTTTCATGCCACACTATAATGTTTGGCCGAGGCACGGAGAAATAGGGGTTATGATGGAAGACGGCGAAGAAGAAGAGTACGATGACAACTATGTGCCCCCTAAATACGGTGATGCTACTGAACATCAAGAGGAACCAGACGATGTGCACGATGTGCTGCAACGGGTGAAGCTGCTGAAGATCAAGATGAACCAGACGATGTGCCCGATGATGATGATCTCCGCCGGGTCATTGTCCATGCAAGGACGCAATGCGAAAGTCAAAAGGAGAAGCTGAAGTTCGATCACATGTTAGAGGATCACAAAAAATGGTTGTGCCCCAATTGCGAAGATGGCAACACAAAGCTCGGTACCGTACTGGAATTGCTGCAGCGGAAGGCAGAGAATGCTGTACCTGACAAGGGATTTGAGAAGCTACTGAAAATATTGAAGAAGAAGCTTCCAAAGGATAACGAATTGCCGACAGTACATACGCAGCAAAGAAGGTCATATACCCTCTAGGATTGGAGGTGCAGAAGATACATGCATGCCCTAATGACTACATCCTCTACCGCGGTGCGTACAAGGATCTGAACGCATGCCCGGTATGCGGTGCATTACGGTATAAGATCAGACGAGATGACCCTGGTGATGTTGACAGCGAGCCCCCCAGGAAGAGGGTTCCTGCGAAGGTGATGTGGTATGCTCCTATAATACCACGGTTGAAACGTCTGTTCAGAAACGGAGAGCATGCCAAGTTGATGCGATGGCACGGTGAGGACCGTAAGAAAGACGAGGAGTTGAGAGCACCCGCTGATGGGTCGCAGTGGAGAAAAATCAAGAGAGAGTACTGGGCTGAGTTTGCACGTGATCCAAGGAACGTATGGTTTGGTTTAAGCGCGGATGGCATTAATCCTTTCGGGGACCAGAGCAGCAATCACAGCACCTGGCACGTGACTCTATGTATGTATAACCTTCCTCCTTGGATGTGCATGAAGCGGAAGTTCATTATGATGCCAGTTCTCATCCAAGTCCCTAAGCAACCCGGCAACGACATTGATGTGTACCTAAGGCCATTAGTTGAAGAACTTTTACAGCTGTGGAATGGAAACGGTGTACGTACGTGGGATGAGCACAAACAAGAGGAATTTGACCTAAAGGAGTTGCTATTCGTGACCATCAACGATTGGCCCGCTCTCAGTAACCTTTCAGGACAAACAAACAAGGGATACCACGCATGCACGCACTGTTTAGCTGACACCGAAAGTATATACCTGGGAAGCTGCAAGAAGAATTTGTACCTGGGTCATCGTCGATTTCTTCCGACCAACCATTAATGTCAAAAGAAAGGCAAGCATTCCAAAGGCGAGGCAGATCACCGGAAGAAGCCCGCCATGCGTACCGGTGATCACGTACTTGCTATGGTCAATGATTTACACGTAATCTTTGAAAAGGGTCCCGGCGGACTAGCTGTTCCGAGTGACGCTGGGGGACACGCACCCATGTGGAAGAAGAAATCTATATTTTGGGACCTATCCTACTGGAAAGACCTAGAGGTCCGCTCTTCGATCGACGTGATGCACGTGACGAAGAACCTTTGCATGAACCTGCTAGGCTTCTTGGGCGTGTATGGGAAGACAAAAGATACACCTGAGGCATAGGAGGACCTGCAACGTTTGCACGAAAAAGATGGCATGCCTCCGAAGTAGTATGAAGGTCCTGCTAGCTACGCTCTTACCAAAGAAGAGAAGGAAATATTCTTTGAATGCCTGCTTAGTATGAAGGTCCCGACTGGCTTCTCGTCGAATATAAAGGGAATAATAAATGTGGCAGAGAAAAAGTTTCAGAACCTAAAATCTCATGACTACCACGTGATTATGACGCAACTGCTTCCAGTTACATTGAGGGGGCTTCTACCGGAAAACGTCCGATTAGCCATTGTGAAGCTATGTGCATTCCTCAATGCAATCTCTCAGAAGGTGATCGATCCAGAAATCGTACCAAGGCTAAGGAGTGATGTGGCGCAATGTCTTTTCAGTTTCGAGCTGGTGTTCCCACCATCCTTCTTCAATATCATGACGCACGTCCTAGTTCATCTAGTCGACGAGATTGTCATTCTGGGGCCCGTATTTCTACACAAATGTTCCCCTTTGAGAGGATCATGGGAGTCCTAAAGAAATATGTCCGTAACCGCGCTAGGCCAGAAGGAAGCATCTCCATGGGCCATCAAACAGAGGATGTCATCGGGTTTTGTGTTAACTTCATTCCTGACCTTAATAAGATAGGTCTCCCTAAATCGCGGTATGAGGGGAGACTGACTGGAAAAGGCACGCTTGGAAGGGACTCAATAATATGCAGGGACGGATATTTTTGGTCTCAAGCACACTGCACAGTTCTACAGAACTCTACCTTGGTGACCCCTTATGTCGATGAACACAAGAACAGTCTGCGCTCCAAACACCCAGAGCAGTGCGACGACTGGATTACATGTGAACACATCAGGACTTTCAGCAGTTGGTTGGAAACATGTCTCAAAGGTGACAACACTGTTTGTGATGAGTTGTACTTGTTGTCCAGGGGACCATCTTCGACTGTTACGATTTGGAAAGGATACGAGATAAATGGGAATACATTTTACACGATTGACCAAGATCAAAAGAGCACCAACCAAAATAGCGGTGTCCGCTTTGATGCAGCCACCGAGAGGGGAAAGGACACATATTATGGTTACATAGTGGGCATATGGGAACTTGACTATGGACATGATTTTAAGGTCCCTTTGTTTAAGTGCAAATGGGTCAATCTGTCAGGAGGCGGGGTATAGGTAGACCCATAGTACGGAATGACAACAGTGGATCTGAAAAATCTTGGGTACACTAACGAACCGTTCGTCCTAGCCAATGATGTGGCACAAGTTATCTATGTGAAGGACATGTCTACCAGACCGAGAAAAAGAAAAGATAAGGAAGCGAATACATCATACGATGAGCCAAAGTGCCACATAGTTCTTTCAGGAAAAAGGGACATCGTGGGAGTGGAGGACAAGACAGACATGTCTGAAGATCATGAAAATTTTTATGAAATTCCTCCCTTCAAAGTCAAGGCTGACCCAAGCATCCGGATAAACGATGAAGATTATCCATGGTTACGGCGCAATAAGCAAATGACACAAGCGAAGAAAAAGTGAACACTTTCTCCCGCAACTATTATGATGATACCATGCCAACTTTGTAACAGACGGGTATGATACCATTGTCCCTCTCTGCCTCGCCAACCGAAGGACGCTCACACCGGTTTATAAGCCCGTCCCTCTCTGCCTTGTTGAGCTCCTCTCAAAGTGAAAATAGATGCCCCTATACAGGGAACTTGACCTAAATTCATAGTGAATTTCTGTGAAATTCATAGAAATTTATTATGAATTTAGGTTGAATTTTCTCTATAGGCGCATCTATGTTCATTTTTTTAGTAAAGTTAATCACAAACTTGTGATTCACACAAATTTCAAAGAATTCAAATTTTAACTATTCAAATTTGAAAACTAATGGCACTAACAGAAAGTTTGTAATTTTTCTAAAACTAATGGCACTAAAGAAAGTTTATAATTTTGCTGACCTAAAAGCAAAAAGAATTAAAAGTAAAGCAAAAAACAAAAGTAAATAAATAATGCAGAAAATGAAACAAAAAAACTGGAAACAAAATAAAAATAGCAACAATAAGTATTTTGTTGTAAGTAGAAACAAAATAAAATAAATAAAGCAACAAAGAAAACAAAAAAACAAAAAAAGTGTTTTCAAATTTGAAAACTAATGGCACTAATAGAAAGTTTATAATTTTACTAAAACTAAAAGCAAAAAAAATTTAAAAATAAAGCAGAAAACAAAACAAAAAAACTAGAATAAAAATAAAAATAGCAACAATAAGTATTTTGTTGTAAGTAGAAACAAAATAAAATAAATAAAGCAAGAAAGAAAACAAAAAAAGTGTATTCAAATTTAAAAACTAAAGGCACTAACAGAAAGTTTATAATTTTTCTAAACCTAAAAGCAAAAAAGAATTAAAAAATAAAGCAAAAAACAAAAGAAAATAAAAAATGCAGAAAACAAAACAAAAAAACTGGAAAAAAATAAAAATAGCAACAATAAGTAAAAAAAACGAAAAAACAAAAAAGTGCCTCCTACTCGGCCCCCATGGCCTGAATACGACTAGAAACCCAACAATGGGCCAGGATTCAGGCCCGTAGTAAGCCCAGTAGGCCCACAGGCACATACAGACAGATTAGGCCCGAAAGCCTGCTTCAGAGAGGAGCTCGATAGGGTTGGCGCATCGCACCCTATAAACATGTGCGGCTCTCTCTCAGCTAGCGAGGTGGGACTAAACTCCCACCACCATGCCGTTGTGCAAGGCCCATTGGTCCTGGTTGGTGGCACCAACCGAGACTAAAGGGGTGCATTGGTCCCGGTTGGTGCTACAAACCGGGACCAATGCCCCCCCTTTAGTCTCGGTTGGTGCCACCAACCGGGACCAAAGGGTGCATTAGTCCCGGTTGGTTTCACGAACCAGGACCAATGGCTTTTCTATATAAGCAAAGACTTAGCGTTTTTCATTTCATCTTTGCAGTTGCCCGCGCCGACGACGCTGCCAGGCTGCCCGATTCACACCTCGCCGACGCCGTCGTCGCCCGCGCCCCGCGCCGTCACCACCCCGCGCCACCCCGCGCCGCCCTGACGCCGTCGCCGCCCCGCCGACGCCATCGCCGCCACTCCCCGCGCCCCTGCTCGCCCCGACGCCGCCCGCCGCTTGCCCCTGCCCGCCCCGACGCCGCCCTTGTGAGCACCGCGCGCCCCTGCCGGCCCCACCGCCACCGCTGTTGTTTTTAGTTGTATATATATATGCTATTTTTTTTACATGTTTTTAGATGTTTTTGTATTTTCATATATGTATGTATGTATTTTTTTAGATATATGTATTTCTGATGTATGTTCATATATGTATGTATGTATTTTTTACATGTTTTTTTATGAATGTATCTATTTTTTCAATTGTAATATGCATGGTGCTTTAAAAATACATTAATGTTCTCTGATTTAGTACATTAATTTTAGGTTAGTTTCATTTTTAGAAAAGTTTTATATATTTAGGAAGAAGGAAGGGAAGGAAGAAGGAAGAAGGAAGAAGAAGAAAAAGTTTTATATATGCAAAAGTTACATTTTTAGAAAAGTTTTATATATCTAGCTAGAAAGAAGGAAGAAGAAGAAAAAGAAGGAGAGGAAAAAGAAAAATAAGAAGATGAAGAAAGGAGAAGAAGAGGAGAGGAAGAAGAGGAGAAATAAATAAGAAGAGGAAAAAAGAAGAAAAAAAAGAGGAGAAGAAGAAAGGAATAGAGGAGAAGAAGAAAAAAAAGAATATATTCTTTTTTTTTCTTCTCCTCTATTCCTTTCTTCTTCTCCTCTTTTTTTTTCTTCGATCTTCTCCTCTGTCGTCGTCGATATACCCCTCCAGATAACTTCAACACGGCGGGGGGGGGGGGGGGGGGTCGATATACCCCCTCCCCGATAATATTATTTTCCCATGTACGTATGTCGTGTCGATATAAACTCCCGATAACTTCAACACATGGGGGAGGGTCGATATACCCCCTCCCCGATAATATTGTTTTTCCATGTACGTATGTCGTCGTTCTCGATATAAACCCCTCCCGGTAACTTCAACACGTGGGGGGGTCGATATACCCCCTGTTGTTGCCATCTAGCCCTAGCTCTCGCCTACCTCTCACAGCTCTCTTGTTCTGCTGCAGACCGAGGTAGAAGAAGAAGGGAAGAAGAAGACACAGGTGGACACAGGAGGTTTCCGGCGCTCAAACGCCAACACCCACAAGCACGAACCCGTTCCCAAGCACCACACGTTACAACGCATACAAGGGGGGTATTATACCCAGGTCGCACTCACGCACAGGGCCTTGCCCACCCTCCCTACACAGCCGCGTCCACGATCTGCATGCGTGCTCACAACGCAACCAAGGCGCACACTGCGGCCGCTCCAACTGATCACCAACGATCTAGCCTGACTACCGTGGCCACTATGCCAGCTAACAAGCCAATGACCTGCATGCATCCCTATCTACGACGCGCTAGCTTTCCTCAACGGCGGGCCACTGACCAGCTAACTACATGCATGCAACTAACTAATCAAGATTACTACTAACATTTTCCTCCTAATCTTCACTTGCGTCGCTGGAGTTGCTGCCGAGGAACGTCCTTCTTCGTCTCCGAGGAACAGCGCACGCTCACCGTCGCCGGAGTTGACGCTGCTGCTCCCATTGTCATCGTGACCCAGCCCGCGGACCCGACCTGGCGCATCGACGCCGGTCGCACCGCCACGGACCCGACCTGGCGCACTGACGTCGATCGCACCGTGCTCCGTCACGACCCCGGCTTCATCTCCGCCGGCGACACACGCCTGGGGTCCCTCTGCGTCCCGCACGTCACGCATGCATCCGACGTGCCCGACGAGCCCGACCGCACCAATGCGTCCCGCACATCCCGCGCGCATCCGACGCGCCCGACGAGCCCGACAGCACCAGACGCTCACCGCGTCCGCCATGGCAGCCGCCACACCGCGCCTACGTGTCACGCACCTTCCACGGTTGTCGCCCCGAGCCGTCGCGACCTTTGCGCGACCACGCAGGTCCTTCGCGACCTCCTCGTCTCCGCGACCGCCGTGCCCTTCGCGCGCACTCCCCACGTCCCCGCGCTCCCGGCCCGCGCTCCCGCCGCGCACATACGCGATCTGCGCAACCGGGTCCAGCGCCCCGACGTGGTCCGCACCCACGATCCCGACGTGCCCGCTACGTCTGACGCGCGGCCATACACGCGCCCGAGGCGGTGAGCCCGTCGCCGCGGCTTATTCTGCCACGCTCCGCACGCCACCAGCCCGCGCCATGATCGCGCTCCGACGCGACCAACACGGCCGATCCGACGTGTCCTGGAGCTTGGCCTTTCCTCCGCCGAGCCGCGCCGCGGCACCGCAGCCTCTGCGCCACCGTGCAGGTCCGCCGCGGCCGCCGCGCTCCCCGCACGCACGGCGTCACCATGCTCCGCCGCCGCACGGGACGAGCGCCATCGCCGGCGAGCTCCTCCGAACCCGATGCTCCGATACCAATTGTTGTTGCCATCTAGCCCTAGCTCTTGCCTACCTCTCACAGCTCTCTTGTTCTGCTGCAGACCGAGGTAGAAGAAGAAGGGAAGAAGAAGACACAGGTGGACACAGGAGGTTTCCGGCGCTCAAACGCCAACACCCACGAGCACGAACTCGTTCCCAGGCACCACACGTTACAACGCATACAAGGGGGGTATTATACAGAGGTCGCACTCACGCACAGGGCCTTGCCCACCCTCCCTACATAGCCGCGTCCACGATCTGCATGCGTGCTCACAACGCAACCAAGGTGCACACTGCGGCCGCTCCAACTGATCACCAACGATCTAGCCTGACTACCGTGGCCACTATGCCAGCTAACAAGCCAATGACCTGCATGCATCCCTATCTACGACGCGCTAGCTTTCCTCAATGGCGGGCCACTGACCAACTAACTACATGCATGCAACTAACTAATCAAGATTACTACTAACACCCCCTCCCCGATAACATTATTTTCCCGTGTATGTATCTCGTCGTTGTCGATATTACCCCCTTGAAGCATTGTCGAGGCCACCCCAAACCCTAGAGAAGCAGCGCCGAGGCCACTAATTAATATGATTTCTTACTGTGATTAGCTAGCTAGTTCTACGTTTGCCACTAATATATCCATATCTGTCATGTTTGAATAATAATTGCCATGTTGTAAATATTTGTAGAAACTATGGACACCCCCCGAGACGAAGCAACAGAAGCGATGTTGGGGGAGATAATCGCACATGGAAGTGATGCCGTCTTATCGTTTCTGAATGACACCGATGGTCTGGAAGGACAGGGTGAAGAAGCAGGCAATTATGATGGCTCCTTTGACCCAATGCCGGAGCAAGAAGGAGACCATGAGGATGGCTCCGGTGACCCAATGACGGTGCAAGAAGGAGACCGTGATGACGGCTCAGGTGACCAAACCGAGTCTAGCCAGGTATATATATTAGTTAAGTCTGTGCTGACTAGCTAATTGATGCATTCATTGTTTTGGTATATGTACACATATTAATTAACTCTCGCCTTTCTTCTTTTTTTCTAGCCCTCCGGATTGAGCACAACTTCGGTAAGGAGACGAGGCCCAAAGAAAAAGTTGAGCTCGGATGAAAGGTTTGAGATCACAACAATCGCGCGCGACGGCAAACCGATTGAACCCATCCGGACAAAGAACGCATTTGCTGCTCAGTGCGGGGTTCTTGTTAGGGACAAGATCCCGATCAGCATCCACCAATGGTATAAGCCTAAGGAGGAAGACTCTAAGGTGTCTTATGTCAATGATATGCAAAAAGATGATCTTTGGACTGAGCTGAAGGCAAATTTCACCCTACCACCAGAGAAGGATCCGGAGAAGCCAGTTATAGAGCAATTAATCAAGTCTTGTGCTCTTAATAAGATGGTATGCCTATTCAGGAGGTGGAGGAAAGAGCTGACAAAGTTTGTCGACAAAGAAGAGACACCAGAATTCATCGGCAAATATGAGAAGATCAGAGATCACTGGCCCGCATTTGTGGCCTACAAGACATCGGAAAAGAGTAAGAAGATGTCGACGACAAACAAGCAAAATGCTGCGAAGAAGAAGTTTCACCATCGCACGGGGTCAGGTGGCTACCTCAAAGCCCGGCCTAAGTGCTCCAAGGCTGAGAATGATCTGCTTGATAAAGGGATCGAACCAGAGACAATGAACTGGCCAGACCGTTGCCGGACTTGGTTCTTCGGGGCTGGCGGAACCTTGGACCCTGTATCAGGGAAGTGCCGTTGGACGGACGAGCAACTGAAAATACCAGTCAACAGGCTTCAGCACTATATCGATGCACCGCAGCAAGGGACGTTCGTTCCAGACAGGGAGAAAGCCGAGCTCACAATGGCCCTCGGGAATCCGGAGCACCCTGGACGGACACGACGCACTCCAGGCTCCATTCCGTGGAAGGTTGGTTTTCCGGACGCAGGGGGTTACAAAACCCACGAGAGGACGAAAAAACTGGAGCAGAGCCAACTGCAGGCGCTGCACGAAAGGGTACAAGGGCTAGAGGAACGAGAAGCAGATCGCAGCAAACGACCTGCCGAAGCTACCCCGCCATCTCAGCGGAGAAGCAGCGTGGCTTCCACCGAGCTGCTTTAGCCAGAGCATGTCTTGACGGCTCCTGCTAGCTACCCTGTGGATTTTATCACAGAGGCTCACAATTGCCACCTTATGACGCAATGGCAGAACTTAAAAGTCAAGGCGGCTGTCGGCCAAGTTCGACCTTCTGAACCTGGCGCAACTTTTCACTGTCGTCCGATTCCAGAAGGATATGCTAGGGTGACGATGGACGAAATAATGGAGGGATTTGATGACCTCTAGCTTGACCACCCTACCGGTGAAGGGGAGACTCGGCTGGGTTCTGCTCTGAAGACTCCATGCCTATGGCGGAAGGAGTTCATCAAGCTTCCGAACTGGACGCCTCCTCCTCCTCCTCCGGCGAGTCAGGGCACTCCGCCTCCTCCACCGCCTCCTCCTCCAGCGAGTGACGATCAGGGCACTCGGCCTCCTTTTCCGGCGCGTGGCGGCACTCCGCCTCCTTCTCCGCCTGTGCCGGCGTGCCCGAGCAGCCAGCAGCCTCCTCCTTCTCCGGCGCGTGGCGGCACTCCGCCTCCTTCTCCGCCTGCGCCGGTGTGCTCGAGCAACCAGTAGCCTCCTCCTTCTCCGCCTCGCCAGCAAGGGCGGAAGAGACCCGCCACCGCCCCGGCTGCTCCGGCGCGTCGTAGTCCTTCTCCTCTGCCTCGTAAGCAAGCACGAAAGAAGACAGATGCCGCAGCCGCTCCTTCTACTCCGGCGTCTAGTAGTACAGCCAGCAGAGGCGGGAGGCAATACAGATACGGTCCTTCTCTCAAGCCTCTAGAGAAGTTACCGTACGAGAGGACCGAGGAGCAAAACGCGAAGATCGTGCAGACCGAAGTGAACGACTTCTTTGAAGGGGTGAAAGCAAAGAGACATCCACCTCCGGAGGAAAAGGTAGATCCGATGAAAGCAAAGCGCACTATCGATGCCCTGAGGAAACCACCAAAGTCTCCGCCGAAAAACAACTATGAGCGCATTACTGCAAAGACATATCTCGAAGCTAACCGGCCGGGAAGTACTGTCAGTGATAAAAGGTTAAAAGAATGAGCAGCTGGGAAAAAAATTGCCCAGCTCGGCGAACAAGCAAAGCAATCGTGCCCCCCGCTCAATGTGTCTAGCGACATCGTCGCTAATGCTCCGGGAACGGTGCCCGGTTATAACAATCTTGGAGATTACCTGCCTGATGATGCACATTTTGATTTCTTGGAGGTGGACGAACACAGATACGAGTACGGGAAGCCTCTCGTCAAAGATGAAAAATCTCTAACAACGATGATGCGAAGATTCCATAATTGGTACATGAAAACCTGTAGAGAGTCTGGGGGGACGAATACTTTGTATCTGAGTATTAAAGAGGAGCACAACCTCGTTGGATCTGATCTGTTGCCTGTTACATTTGAGGAGTTCTTCGAGTTCTTCAATCAAAAGGCCCTCGATAAATTAACAGTCTTTTGCTACTGTCTGTAAGTACTATTTCTGTCATTAAGTCTCTATATATAGCTCGGCTCTTTCATTGCATGTATTTATAATTAATTATCCTCACTATATTATGCAGATTGAAGATCGTCGAGTGCAAAAAACAAGAAATGTATGATACTGGGTTCATTAACACAAATATCATAGATGAAATTCAGGTTTAAAAGCACGCCGAAGAGGCCGAGGCCAACTTGCTACAATCGTTGATCAAAAATCAAAACAAAGATTTAATTTTCTTTCCTTACAACTTCAAGTAAGTGTTACTGTCGTGTGCATATTCGGTTTCCCTTATTACTCGAGCGAGGTTATATAGTAATGTAATTGATGAGTTATGCATGCGTGCGCAGCTTCCACTATGTTCTTCTGGAGATTAAGCTTGAGCTGGGAGTAGTAAACGTCTTAGACTCGAGACGAAAAGATCCCGAAACCTATGCGGACATGACTAAATTGTTCAACAAGTAAGTTCGATCGATCATTATTGCACCATATCGGCAACTTTTTGTTCATTTCCTGATATCTCAAGTAATAATAATTATTTTCTTTGTCTTGCAGGGTTTGGAAACAGTTCACCGCAAAAGCTCCGGGACTGCCGAAGGAGCTGCGATATACATACCCGAAAGTAAGTACTACTAGCTAGCTAGTTGCGCGCATCTCCCGTTGATTCTATAGCTATACTTTCATCAATGCCATTTATAATGCTTCATTATCAGTTTAATTGACCTCTATTTCTCTTAAAGTGCTTGTGGCAGGAAGAAGGGAATAATTTCTGTGGATACTACGTGTGCGAGTTCATCTACAACGTGACTTTGAAAAATAAGCGGGGCTACTCTAAAAGACAATATGAAGTGCGTAAGCAATAATATTCACAATTTCATTTTATTACACCATCATTTCTGTTGAGTTTCATTCATATATGTATTAACCCTCTTCTTCAAATTAGACGTGGCAGATGCGGAATGAACTTCTAGAATAAGATCGCATGAAAGCAATTCAAAAGGAATTGGCGGGATTCTTTCTTGACCACGTCATCAATAAAGCCGGAGAATACCATGTGGAAGTTGATTTCAATGCTAGGGGATTGTAAGAGATCTTACATATTGTATATGTATGTAGCCAGTAGTGTCGGATAGATAATACGGAAACTTGTTGTTCGACCAATCTCTCGGAGAAGGAGAGGTCGATCGATCACTTCTCTCGGTATGCATGACGAACTTTTGTACTTAATGGTTCCCTTCATTTTATTACTAGCTAGCGTGTCGAGGGCCTCTCTATGTACAGTACGTAGCGTCGACCAAACACGGACATAAGAAAGGACATTTCTCTCTATTAATTAGCTAGCTAACACAATATATGAAAAAACTAAATTAACCCTCCAAAACCCCCACCCCCCCCCCCCCCCCCTTCAAAAAAAAACAAAAACCCCAGCCACTGAAATGCTGACACGTGGATGCCTTTTGGTCCTGGCTGGTGCCACCAACCGGGACCAAAGGCCCTCCTGCCTGGGTTCGACGCACCGGCTACGTGGAGGCCCATCTGTTCCGGTTCGTGTTAGAACCGGGACTAAAGAGGGGAGACATTAGTAACGATCCTTTAGTCCCGGTTCAAGAACCGGGACAAAAGGCCCTCACCAACCAAGACAAATGCCCTGTTTTCTACTAGTGGTGCTTCACCATCCGGTTGACGTGCTTTGCATCTCTAATCTGCATGGTGAAGGAGATAAAAGAAGGACAGGGAGTAATCAATGTGCACGATTCCTATACTGTTTAGGCCTTGTTGCTGCGAGTCTCGACGTCATTGGGTCTTTGCTGGACGTTTGTGCGTCGGCGTGTGCAGGCCGCAGCCTTCTCCTTGTGATGTCCCGGCATGCCATACGGCTACCGGTTGCTTCTGGTCCAGGTGCCTGTGCCATACCGACGTCGGCGCGTCGTTCGTCGCCGTCGCCTTCCTTCTCTCAAAGCATCTCCAACAGCCGTGCTAAACTAGCGCCGCGCCGCAAATTAAGACGTTTTAGCGCGCGCGCAACGCAACGGGTGGCTCCAGCGGGCATGCGAAAACGGCGCGCGCGGCATATGCAGTTCAGCATGCTGGCCGAAACGCAATCGCGCGCCGCTTATTTGCCGCGCCTGCTCCCGCGCGCTGGACTCTCGCGCGCTTGCTCTCCCACTTCCACCCCCCATCCGGCCGCGCCGCCGCCGCCGTCCGCGCCCCTCGGCGACCGTTCCGGCGCTTCCCCCGCCTAGCGTCGCGCCGCCGCGCTCCGCCCCCCCCCCCCCCCTCCTAGTTCCGCCGGCACTCGCGCGCGCCCGTCGTCCGAGGAACAGCACCCGAGCGCTCGCTGCCGCGCCGCGCCCGCAAGGTGTTCGACAAAACACCTACAAGGTATGTATTGCTCAAACTTCATGAATTTGGTGCATGTTTTGAATTGTAGTTTTTATAGTATAGTATTGAACATTGTAGATGAGTTCGTCGTATGATTCTTCCGAAGAAGAATTTGATATGGAAGAGGAGGAGGATCTTGCAATGATCATAGCTATGCATATCAATAAAAAACCGAAGCACGGTGGTTCGGTTATGGGTCGGGAGAAAATTTGGAGAGATAGGATTGATGCCCATAACAGATTGATGAAGAACTATTTCGTGGAGAATCCCACATACACGGAGTCGTATTTTCGTCACCGGTTTAGGATGAGCACCGATTTGTTCAGGCGCATTGCAGAGAAACTAGCGAGCCATGACCGGTTTTTCCAGCAAAGGAGGAATGCCGCCGGAGAGCTCGGGCATAGCACCTTTCTGAAGGTGACAACCGCTTTGCGTATGTTGGCATACGATATCCCGGCTGATCTAGTTGATGATCACTTGGCTATGGGTGAGAGCCAAGCCATCATGTGTGTCAAGCGCTTTGCAGTGGGAATTGTGCAAGTGTTTGACGAGGAGTATTTGAGATCTCTCACTGCTGAAGATGCCGCAAGGCTATTGGCGATGAACAAATCTCGCGGCTTTCCTGGCATGCTTGGCTCAATAGATTGCATGCATTGGAGTTGGAAGAATTGTCCAAAGGCATGGCATGGGCAATTCCACGGCCAAAAAAAGGGTTCCACTATAATCTTTGAAGCGGTGGCCGATCAGGAGACTTGGATTTGGCATGCATTATTTGGAATGCCTGGATCTTTGAATGACATCAATGTTGTCAACCTGTCACCACTGATGAATAAGATTGCAAATGGTGAGTTGCCACCAGTGCAGTTTGTAGCAAATGGCCGTACGTACAACTATGGCTATTATCTAGCGGATGACATCTATCCAAAGTGGCAAACCTTCGTGAAGCCGTTGAAAAAGCCGGAAGGTAAGAAAAAATATTGATTTCCACAATGCTCAGGCGGCGGCTAGAAAAGATGTGGAGAGAGCATTTGGGATTTTGCAAGCCCAATTTGCTATTGTGAGAGGATCGGCTAGATTTTGGGATCAAAAAATGCTTTGGTACATCATGCACGCTTGTGTGATCATGCACAACATGATCATCGAGAATGAGCATGGCCAAGATTTAGACTACTCACAGTATGAGCTCTTGGGACATCCCGTGCGAGTGCGACGGAGGGCTGAAAGGATAGCCCATTTTGTTGCCTCCTATCATGCCATTTGGCGTCCCGCAACGCACAATGAACTTCAAAAGGATCTGATTGAAGAGTGGTGGACATGGCATGGACGACAAAGAGCATGATTTCTGCATTCGACATTGTATTGTTCATGAACTATTTGTTGTGTTTATTGCATTATTTGTTGTATTGAACGATAAACTATTTATTTGAATTGTAATGATAATGAAATTGAACTATGTATTGTTCATTTATTTTGTTTGTTTGATCATTTTTGCTCCTGTTTTTGAAATGTATATGTGGTTTTTGCGTGCTGCGCGCGCTGTATTTTTGCGCGCTGCATTATAGCGCGGGTGTTGAAGCCAGCGCTGGCGGCCGCGCTAAACTAGTCGAAGTGCACGCGGCGCGAAGCGCGACTGTTGGAGATGCTCTCATCACCGAGGGCACAGCGGGGCCTCCTCTGCAGGCTCCTCCGTCCATCTGCTCGACGCTGCCGCCTTGGGCGCGTCTCCACTCAGGGTCACCCTCGTCTCGTGGTGGCTGCTCTTAGAGCATCTCCAACAGCCGCGCTAAACTAGCGCCGCGCCGCAAATTATTCGGTTTTAGCGCGCACGCAACGCGGCGGGTCGCTACAGCGGGCGCGCAAAAACGGCGCGCGCGCTATAACGAGTTGGGCGCGCTGTCGGAAACGCCATCCCGCACGGTGTATTTTGGGCGCCTGCTATAGCGCACGGCACACTCGACCGCTCGCGCCGCACTCTCTCCTCTCCTCCTCCTACGCCCCGCGCGCTCCGACGCCGGCGCCCTGCCACCCATGGACGCGCACAACGGAAACCCGCTCACCCCGCTGTACAGCCGCGACCCCCCCGCCGCCGCCGCCGCAGCCGCCGCCGCCGCCGGAAACCCTAGCACGCGGAGCGTTAGCGTCGCCACCGCCGGAGCTCCGCCGAGCGCCGGCCTCGCGCGCAGCCTCTTCTTGCCGCCGCGGTTGACCACGGCGACGGGTGGCGTTGCGCCGCCGCCGTCCCGTGCCGCCGCCGCACCGTCGAAGCTCCCCAATGCGGCGCGGCCGAAGAAGGGCAAAACTTCGGCGAAGAAAAACAAGGCGGCGGACAGCTCCGGCGGCACGAAGGCGAGGGGAAAGAAGCTTGCAGGGCGTTCGACGACCGCGGCGGCTACCGAAGCGCCGGCGAGCTCACTCGTTGAGCCGGCCGCCGACGCGCACCATGTGTTCGACGAAATGCCCCCAAGGTGAAAAAAATTCCAACTTTTATTTTCTTCTTGTTTTTTCAATGCATCATCACATATAGATAGCTTATTTGCATTGTGCAAAAAAATTTGTAGTCTCAATGATGATGCATACATGTCAACTATGGGTGTTGGGTCCAACAATTCGCATTGGTCTCAAACCAATGACATCCATTTGGAAGACCATGAGTTTGAGGTGGACGAGGAGGGTGAGGGCATTGTCGACGCGCTGAAAGGAAGAGCGGGCATTGTCGACATTGCCTCCTCACACACATTCCCATGAAGATGCCGTTGAAGATCTTGCCAACACCGTAGGAGCTTCACGTGATGTGATGCGTGATGAGGATAGGGAGGAAGATTCATCTTCGGAGATGGAAGAATCGTCTTCGGAAGATGAGGACGAAGACGAGGAAGATGTTTGATGTGTCTTTTGTCTTGAACTTTAGTTTGCATTTTGAACTTGGTTGGATGAACTTGTGGGCATGAACTTGTGGGCATGAACTTGGTTGGAAAATGTTTGTGACAAATTTTACATGTTCATTGCATTTTGATAATTGTTTCAAACTTATTTTGTAGCTAAGTCGCGCGCGCCCGGCGAGTCGCGCGCGCTGTAATTTTGCGCGCTGCTGAAGCGGGACGCGCGCGCTGCATTATAGCGTGGCTGTTGGAGCCAGCGCTCGCGGCCGTGCTAAACCAGCCGAAGCGCGCGCGGTAAACAGGTTTTTTTGCGTGCGGCGCTTAGCGCGGCTGTTGGAGTTGCTCTTATATAGGCAGGAATGTGGCCAGAAAGGATAAGTCTCGCTCCAGAGTTGTTGAACCGGCGCTCCTGATCTCGTGGAGAGATGACAAGATAAGGATGCATTATCTCCTCTGAAGCTTATCCCCTGTGCGTGCATTGCAGCAGCTAGACCTACACACGGTCACGGCTGACACGTAGGGACCTGGCCTGATCAGCTTTCGTGGATAGTCAAGCCAACTAACTCGTCACTTTAAACGAGCTAGCTACATGCACGCATAGGATTTCCATCATAATCATAACTTGTACGTACGTGAGACGTGCCCATGCATAACTCTTTGCATGCCTACGTACAAACTAGGTGCTAGGTAATCAGGTTGATGTGACAAAGCTAACCCCAACAAGAGACACCCCGAGGCTGTTTTCCTCTCGTACCTGGCGGCTGTAACCCTAGCCGCCGCCAGGGGCCGATCTTCCAACGCCGTTCTCTGGCGGCTCCCCTTCATCGGCGACTTCGGTCGTCGGTGGTGAAGGGGGTCGCCGGATCCACGCGTGTGGATCGTTTTTACTCATCCGTAGTCTAGATTTTTAGGTTGTTCATCGTCTTTGCTTCGGCGGCGATGATGATGACGCTGAATAAATATTCTTCGGATTTTTTTCTGACGAGGCCATCGGTCCTATGGTTGGGGATGGATCTGAAAATCAGTCTGTTCAAGCAAGGATGGCGTGGCGGCGGCGGCATCCTTGTGGTGGACCTGTGTCCTCGGGCTCCATCATTGCGACGACGTTTGCTCCAGCGTCGGCGTGGAGCTTGGGAGGTAGTCCAGGAGCGGATGCAGATTGTGGTCTGCATCGACGACATCTGAAAGACGGAACGTATGCTGGGTTCGTGGTTTGTGGATGGCAGGTGTGGTTTCCTCCTTCGGCGTCTTAGTCGTGGTGGGGTGCCAGATCTGGAGTTTGATGACGTGTCCGGGGTGTTGCCCCGGTCTGATTCGTTCAACGGCAATGGCTTCACTTTTGGTGAGCCACCTTGGAGGTCCGCAAAGCTGAATATCAACGATGGGGCCGCGTCGAGCTCGGGTGAGGAGGTGATCCGTCATTCTTTTTTTCGGTGGCTGCTGTGGTGGTGCCGGAGGCAGGTGACGGGCGTTAGTGTCAAGCTCAGAGATGTTCTGCTATCTTTTCAGTTTTGTCATGTCGGTTCTTACGTGACTTGTACTTTGTTTTTTATGATATGAATGAGACACGTATTACCATGAAAAAAAAGGTAATCAGGTTGATTAGATCAAGTATGTGTGGACATAAATAATCACTGCTCCGTGGTCTTGATGACCCTCTCTGATGAATATCAACATATTATTCTTGGTCATATTCATGCTTGCACATTACATATTGACACCATTTTTTAATATTTCATAACAAAAATCCGCCAAAATGGCGTAGAACACAAACAGACCGAATCCTTCCCGCGCGGGCCTGGTTGGACCTCACACAGGCAACCAAACACGCCCTGGATGTATGTGGACAGACGAGGCGGGCGCTGGCCAGGTCGGATTCAGACTGCGTAAACAGTACGTACGAGGCGGTGTCGGTGTGCACGGGTCGGTACCCAACCCAACTGGGCACGTGTACTCCCTATGTAAACTTTTATAAAAACTTTTAAATCACTAGCAAACATGCATGTTCGCTGCAACGGGAGAAAAATAGATAAATACATCAGCAAACCCCTTAAAATCTTTCACGATGTCGTACTTGAAACAACATGATCAGTAGTGTTGTGCAAAAACATAAAGGTGAGACAATTTTTTAAGTGTACTGAAATTGTGTCCAATTTATTAGACAGCAAAAATACCTACCTAGTTGTAGGAAACATATACAATAGACATTTTCAAAATACCCCATATAAAGAAAGGTATTAAATAAGGATGCATCGCAAACATAATTTTAAAAATGATGAATATGCAAGATAGCATCATGTTTGAAATCTACATATTTTTCTGAGCGATTTTCATATATAACATGCTAAATTTGGTGCTAGGATTTGGAAGATATGAATATTTTTAAAGTATACTTGAATCTGCCAAAAAGGAGAAAGGTTAAACTGGGCCAAAATCGCAACACCATGCAGCACACCTGCTAAGCTAGCTTGGGCGAGGCAGGAAGCGCACTTTTGGCTCCGGGTGGGGCGTGCCCCTTGTATCCTGCCCGTCTGCATGTGCTTTGAGATGTGCAGATAAAGTAGTGTTTTTATTAGTTAAAAGAGCTTTTAATCTTTACATAAATCAGTATACAGAGAAATACAGTCAGTTAAGGCAGCACAACGTCAGACAAATAAATGCTCAGTCAATCAAAAGCTGCACACTGTCTCCGTCTTCAAGGCACCATTTAACATGACATTTGATGCCGCTTAATCAGTCAACAAGCAAGCTTGCTTGCCGCTTGTCTTACGGGGTTAATGCCTCGACTAAATGACCCCATTCCACCGCATGTGGCTCAATCCACTGCATATGCCGCCTAATGCCATAATTATTGATAATATTCCTGCTCAAGAATGTTTCGGAAAACAAATGGAAGTATTTCAGATGTACTACTATTAGCCGCCTGATCCTTAATTAGAGAAAAACGAGGTGCTTAATTATTGGAAGTATTTCGGCTCAAACAAGTCTTGGTTCAAAAAACAATATGAAAGCATTTTGGATGTATTAGTCGTCTGTCCTTAATTAGAGCAAAAACAAGATGATTAATTAATGTTTGCATATTATCCGTGTTGTGAAGGACTCACCATGCAGGAGTTAATTTGACTATTAATCAAGACAGGTTAATTGAGGCACTAACTATATGTGTGGTGGTTGGCTAAATTCTCACAATGCAATTAATTTGCTCCTGGTCGTGCTGCAAGAGATTGCAGAGAGTGCAAGATTCTTTAAATGATGACGTGAGAAGGACCCACTTTAAATGCAAATACAAGTGATATATGAGGAGGCTGTGATAGTTATACACAATAAAAATTCTTGTGATACTAGTTATGGACGGATGTTGATGACCACTCAATGGTGAGATTGAAGGGGGTGGCGTGAGTAGGTTCTCCTTTGTATTTTCCGGGCGAGGCATCTCTATCTTACGCCAAGTGGGACTCGAATTCGGGTCTCCTGCTTGGAGAAGTAAGGCTCTAGCTAGTTAGGGTATGGTTTGTTTGTGATGCATACCGGGATAGTTTTAGATGAATCAAACGCGGCGGCTAGCGACTTAAAAGAAAAAGTGAATCATTTTTTGTCACTTACCGGTGGCATTAGTGGGTAATTCTCATCAACTTCGAGAGTAATTCTATGACAGACAGGGAGAAGCACTAATCCCTTTATTAATAGGTATAGACTAGGGAATACGTAATAATGTTTAGTTCGGTACTTGGTTACCGAACCGAAAAGCAATACTGAACGTCTGGTACTCTGGTTATTGGTACAGCTAGGAAAACCACTAACCGCTCAGCCTTTGGTACATGGTTTAATAACCGAGATCATTATTAGTGGTAGCCCTCACAGGGCAGTCCATCGCCATTCGTGACGTCCCATGGAACTCCCCCGCTCTAGCAGCGGTAATGGCGACGGGCGGCTGACCGGGAATAAGAAAGCTAGAGAAAGTAAAAGTTTTTATGTTATGTGCACACAGCTGCATAATATTATTTTTCTTTTAAGTTTTTTTTTTAATTTAGGGTCAATTCACTCCCATGATTCAATTTTCCTTACAAAGAAATTTGTTATTTGCTTTTTCTCTGTTCAAATTGCCATGTGCTAGCTCCAATGATGTGAAGAAACATTAGTCAAAATCTTTGCCTAAAATATTAGCTCCACTGCCATGTACAAATGAATTAGTACGTAGAATTTAAGTAAAACATTAGCTCTCCCTGTAACGTTTTGTATCAATCACCTTGTACGTCTAGTATTATTGAGGAAAAAGTGTGACTGAAACATATTATTTTCAGGCAACTTACAAAGGTGTGGGGCTTCCTCCAGCGTAATTTTTCAATAAAATGAAGCCAACAGAAATCACATTACAGGTTCCTTCCAGCACTGATCCACGGGGATCTTCGATCCGGCCGGAACCAATTTGTGAGTAGCAAGCGTTGGCTCAATTTGTAGGCTACTATTCAACTATTGTACCAGCTAGAGCATCTTGGCCTGGAAACTTGCCCTTTGGGGTTTTGGTGGCGGCGACGAGGTACACGATCATATCGCGGCGGCACATCGGGCAAGTCGACCGCCGGTGGAACCACGGCAGGAGGCACCGGACGTGGAAGGCGTGCGAGCACGGCAGCATCAGGGCGTCGGGACCGTCGACCTCGTGCGCCGCCAGATCCTCCATGCACACGCAGCACTCCGAGGTACCCGCATTGACTCCTCGGGCCGGCGCCGTGGACCTGCAGTGCGCCGGCGTGACCTGCTTGCACGCGAGCAGCAGCGCCCTGGGCTCGCTGTACACGGCCTTCACGCGGACGGTCACGAGCACGTCGACGCTCCCGTGGGGCGGGGCGATGCCCATGTTTTGATCGGTCGCGTCTCGGTACCCGCCCACTATAAAGGTGGCCAGACGGTGTGGCAGGAACTCGTCCCAGTTGTCGACGGCGAGGTCGAACTCGCCGACGACCGGCTTCTGGGCGAGCATCTGGTGGATGATCTCGATGCAGGTCCGGTAGCTCCGGAAGAATGTGTCGGGGTCGTAGAGGTAGAACACCTTGTCGAACGGCCGGGGCGGGTCCTTGTGCACGAGCTTTGGTACGGTGCTGGAGCTCCCCACCGCGCGCACCAGGTATTCGAAGACCAGGTTGCCGTGCAGGCGCACGCAGGGGGGGTGGCCGGAGCCGGTGGCCTCTTTCCTGGCGGCTCGAGTTTCTAGGCTTTGTAGCCGGTACTCGGTCGCCTCGGCGGCCAGCGGCGGCATGGTCCTCAACGGCGGATGCATCTGTTGTCGTCCGGTCCGGTGGGCGGTGGCTGAGTCGACAGCCGGTCTGTCCGTGCCTGTGGATGCATATGTAGACGAGGAGGGGGTGCGCGCGCACGGGCCGCGAGCAGGGTTCGGATTGCGTAGGAAGGACGCGCGTGTACGGGTCCGAACCCGACGTCAAAAGGACGCACGGTGCATGCCAAAGTCCGTCGTGATTGAACCGACCCCGCAGGTGTGCATGTGCATGGAAGGTGACGTGTCCTGGCAGCGTCGTGACGACGCGATCGTGTCCTGTGCATGCAGTGCGATGTGATCGTGTCGACGTGTCCTACGGCTACGAGTGGTGGCATCATCGGAGCAAAGACACAAGGTGGCCGATCAAGTCCAGCCCAACACGAAGAGAAGCTTTCCCGCATTGATCTTCACAGTATTGTTCCCATCTTTTCCGATTTCTAGCGGAACCTGTTTCTACCCGAGTCCTCCAAACCGATGGAAATGTGTCATGTGTTCTACCAAATATTCTACCGAATTCTACTGTTTTACGGGAATATCCACTTTGTAGTAGCAGGAATCTATTACACTCAAGCTATTTTATTCTTTCACCACATGGTCCATCCACACATACTTTTAGTTTGATTCCAAAATTTCAAACACTTTCAACTTTTGAACCGATGGTCTAATTTACAATCCGTTCGCTGATGCATGTCCATGACATTTAAATCTTTAAAACAAGATCAAACTTGGACACGTTTTGAACAAGTTTAAATTTAAATTTTGATACCATAATGAAACTTATATGAAACGTGACATGATACGATAATGAAACCGGAGTGAACCGATAATGAAAACATGCAAAAGGGAATGTAATAAACGATAATGAAACTTTTATCAATTATGAGATGAAACGTTGACGAATTGTCGAATGAGACAACAACAAATAGATGCAAAAGGGAATGTATAAAAAAAATGAAAACATGTAAAATTACGATGACATAGAAGTGATATCGTGTAGAAAATATGTGAAAAGAACACATTTAGAGTCCAGCCCAACCATGAAAGATAATTTAATAAAATGATATGAAAACTTATTTGAAACTCTAAAAATAGAAATAAAACCTGAATCAAATAGCACTGAAATCCGGAATGAAACAGTAGGGAAAACCTATAATTAAAAAAATGAAACATTTAAAAATACGATGAAACACACATGTAATAGTTTCATATAAATTCCAATATGGTTTCAAAATTTGATTTGAAAGTTTTCAAATGTATTCACAAGTGATCTTCTTTTGAAGAGTTTAAATTGTGAATACTGATATTCAAACGATTTGTCAATCGAATATTTGGTTCAAAATATATAATTGGTACACACTATATAATTAAATTGAAAAACATGAGTGGTGGGATGTAACTCTGTCGTGGGTTGGTTGAAAAAAATGGCATGCTACCTTTTGACTACAACATACCCGCTGGTCACTCTGCCATGAAGCCTCCTTGCTAGCTGTCCATACGTCGCAGAGACACTGGCGGAGGAGCCCAGTGGGCAAGGTGTGGCGGCCGCCACACCTTGATTCGGCACCAATATTTTTTTATACGTAAGCATGCATGTTTTTTTGGCGGGAATACTTAAGCATATACTACCTCCGTCTGGGTTTACTGGTCCCCATTGTATTTCGTGACAAATTTTGATCATAGATTAAACTAACAAAATGTTCACGCATGCCACCAAACATTATATTTTTGAAAACTATGTTCAAATACGAATTCAATAAGATAATTTTTCTTGACATGCATTAACATTTTGTTAGTTAAATCTTTAGTCAAAATTAGGCACAAACTACAAAAAGAACTTATAAACCAGGACGGAGGTAGTAGTACTGCTTGTTGGTTTTAGACCACACTAGATCGATTCGCCCAAGCAAGCCTAGATGGAAGCACACAAGCTAGACCGGAAGCACACAAGCAGGCAGCTTGATTGACGTGCTGCCTAGCACATACACATGTCGCCGCGTAGACGTATTCGAACCGGCTCGCTTCCGCTGAATAACGATCGGATCGATTCTCTCGGCGGCTTGCTCTTGATGGATTTCTCATAACTTGGCGATCAAAAAACAGAACGGAGAAAAAATTGCTGGTGTGTGCAACTTGCCTTTTTTGGGTTCTTTTTTCCTTGATATGTACTCCTTCCGCTCAAAAAAATTTATCCCTCAAATGGATGTATCTAATACTAACTTAGTGCTAGACACATCCATTTGTGGGACAAGCTTTTTCGAACGGAGAGAGTATATATTAAGAGTACATGACTGACTAGCGGTGCCCTTTCGCCCAAAGAAAACTGACTACCCGAGCCAACGCGTCACGGGCTTCGCTACCAACACAACATGACCTGGTGTTCAGTTTAACATATGGGATGAGTATGATGTGTGCCGAACAGCTAAATAATTTGATGGTGTATTACATTGAAAAAAGGACATTCAAAAGTTGATATATTGCTATAATTAAGGAAGACCTTCAAAAGGAGGATAGGGCACTGCCATTGCATGCCTCTTCTAGACGTCATTGAAAGCTTCAGTGCAGTGTGAATTGACTATTATGGTTTTGCATCAAAAAAAAAATTAGTTGACAGTTTGCCACACCTTAAATTTTTTTCGTCCTCCGCCTCTGGCAGAGAGAATGTAGTATGATGTATCCATGCGAGACAATGCATGATATAGCAATTGATACTTCATATGTGATATGCGTACATGAACAGTGATTTTTGTTACCGCAGTTACCGAGTATTTCGGTGCCCCCCCCCCCCCCCTCCCCGCCGCCGCCTGGTTAAATAGGCATATCGAGCAAACATACTCGAATTTTTTGAATTTGAACGACCAATATATGGTCAAGTACCATGGGAACCCAGTTTCTACGAATATACAACGGAATTAAGAACAGAGAAAGGCAGGACTCGAACTCACCAAGGAACCAAAGGTAGTTGAAGCGGATGAACAATCACTATGCCATGAGCATTGTGATTAAAACTAGTTCTGCAACCAGTTGACTTAGCACAGATATTTGTTTCAATTTTTGTTCGAAATTGAACGGTATTTTGTGGTATCCATAGTAACCGCAAATTTCGCCGCCCCCCCCCCCCCCCCCCCCCTCCCTCCCCCCCAATTTTCATGTGTTTGGTACGAAAAACATTGACGTAAACACATGGCGTGCCTCAATTGGCTAGCAGGACACTGGTAGGAACCGGTTCTGCTAGAAACAGATTCCGCTAGGAAATCCTCTCTCGCTGAAATCATAGTATTCAGATTGCTTTCTTATTAGTCTGTCTTTAAAATGGATTAAATGGGCTGGGCCTCTAAAGCATTTTGGTGTAGTTTGGGGGTCTGAAACCGTTTCAATCCATAGACTGAAACCAGTCGTACAAGAGCGAGCAGGACAACTCCGGCGACCACCTGGAGGTAATTTCTCCAAGTTTGCTGATTTTCCCTACAAAATTGGAGGTACAAATCTTGGACTCAAATTTTGATTTCTTACACTCTGAAGAATGAGCATGGCTGAGGTTCAGTAGACATTTAAATCCCTAGCACAGTGAGTGAGTGATGATGAAGAACCAATCAAACTAAAGAACTGCACATTTGCTAGCATTACAGAATGTCTAACCGATGCTCTGTTGCTCCAATGTGTCTTTTATGTCAGAAGACTTTCCTGTTAGTAGATGTGTGTGTTCAGAGTTGAGCCATATAAACTTGACAAATCAACAACAGTATTAAACTATTAATTAACCATGGTCAAATGGGGCAAAATTGCTTGCATTGCAGCAGTACGCCCTTCCTGGTAGTAATCTATCGATGCATTTCTTCGGATTACATCCCAGTAGCACCAGCAGAAGCTCTCGCTGGTGCCTCTTTGGATGGCACTACAGGATGCTTGCATCTACTCCTTCTGTTCCTAAATATAAGTCTTTCTAGAGATTCCACTATGGACTACATACGGAGCAAAATGAGTGAATCTACACTCTAAAGTACGTCTATATACATCCATATGTAGCCCGCATTGAAATCTCTAAAAAGACTTATATTTAGGAACGGAGGGAGTACATCTCAAAGAGTCAAATACTCAGATGCCTGCATATATTAATATTAGCCTTTCATCACTCCTTTGCACTTTTACTCACAAAAATGACAGGACACAACATAAATCAGGAACAACATTTTGTCTAATTCGAACTTATAACCTCCACATAACAGTTGACTTGGCACAAACAACATCATCATGCAGAAATTCACGTCTCAATAGTAACAGTAGTCTTGCAGCACAAGGAGGGAAGAGACAGGGTGCTACTAATTAACTTACAGGGATCCTTTCTGCTTTATAGTAGTACTTGAGGTCAAAAGGGTCAGGAAACCCAAAATCAGAAGCTAGTTCGTGTGAGTAAGCTGGACCGGACCCCTCACCGGCTGGGCTCTTGAAGAGCTGCAGTTTGCAACCTTTACTCGACCATTTTGCACTGATCAGAGGCTTCAGTTTGGCATTCACATAACCCGACCCCGAAGAGAAACATTCGCTGGCTACCACAACAACCATCTGCTCCAGCACCCGCCCTCTCTCCGCGAGGAACTTGAGGAAAACAACCTCGCTTCTCGACCCTCGGAACTCGTAGAAAAACACCTTCTTCATGCTCTGCACAACACATTTAATGGGGCCGCCCTCCTGCCAGAACTTGATGTTCACCTTGCCAGTGGGCTCTTCATCAACGCTGGACTGCAGATGAAATCGGCACATAGATAGTTCAGTAGTACATATTAACATATCATGCAGCAGCAGGCCATCAATCATAGACCTCAGGAGCAGATGCTAGATATATAGGCAGCCACTAACTAGTGTTACCAAATTGCCAATGCAGCAAGTGTATCTAGTATTGCAAAATCATAAAACCAATTTTACCTGAACATGGAGCGTCTCCAGGTTAGGAAAGCATCTGAGGAAACCAGGCACTTTCTTGACAGCATTGCGGACACCGAACTGCACCTCTATGGCCAAAATCTGTACACTAGGGACAATGCTCCCCTTTGTTCCAGCCTGCAATGCACCCAAGGCCAGATAAACAAATTGAGATCATAGATTGGGTGTATAAATAACTGACACAACACAGCTACACATGCAAATCAGATTAGGAATAATGCTCTCCTTGTTCCCAGCTTGCAAATGCACATATATTGACATCGAAACTAATTCAGATAAACTAATTGGGATGATTGATTGGGACTATTATTAATTGACACAGCACAGCTACGCATGCAAATCAACTTAGGGATAATCCTCTCCTTGTTCCCAGCCTGCAAATGCACATATATATATTCACATCGAATTACTCTAATTCAGATCACATATTGACATAGCAGGTCCACACATGTAAATCAGATTAGAATTGCAAGCGAGCTGCATAACACGATGACGGTGTTTCCAATCCCCAACTCTTGCTCTCCTGGCTGAAGATATCCCAGCACACGCAGGTTTGGTGCACGCCCAATCTTGATCCTGGAAGAGCAGTTGATGCGGGAGGTAGTCGTAGGCGAAATAGAGGAA
The DNA here is from genome assembly GCA_963921465.1 of Triticum timopheevii. Taxonomy (NCBI): domain Eukaryota; kingdom Viridiplantae; phylum Streptophyta; class Magnoliopsida; order Poales; family Poaceae; genus Triticum; species Triticum timopheevii. The sequence goes on along the minus strand of OY997266.1, from coordinate 595,022,095 downwards.
GAGCTTTATGCCGAGGTCCAGCATCTCGGGGTCCTCGCCGTCGCGCTCCATCCTGGCGAGCATACGGCTTCTGGAGGTGCCGATGATGAACTGCGGGTCGTCCATGGCCGCCGGTGGGGCGGAGGGGTGACGGCGAGGATTTTGGTCTTGCGGAGTAGCGAAGGATGATTGAGGAATGGAGGCGAGGGTTTCGTCGTATTGGGCCAAACGGCTGAATCAGGTCTCTCCTGGGCCCATGAGACAGCTTCTCTTCAATTCCAACGTCTGAATCAGTTTGTGGCAATTACCACATTCTAAATACACCATGCGCTTGCATTTACACTGTAGCCCCTTTTTTTCCTAAAAAAAAATGCAATGTGCAGTGCAGTTCCGTGGACAGGGATGCAAGAACCGACCATCCAACTGCATCCCCTAAACACCCGTCTAGGTCCAGTCAATTTGAATTTCAAATGCATAGCGCCCGATCATAACCAAAAATAGACCAACGTTCATAGTTTTTACATGCACGATCACAAAAGTATCTCAGTTCGGTGGATTTTTTGCCATGCTTGACTGGCTATCCGAGCATCCACGCCCACCTCCTTCCAACCCCCTGCCCCCCTCCTTCATTCAAGTGCTTGACATACTGAAATGAAGGTTTTTGCACAATCATCCTTGCATCGTCATCCAACTCCTCCATCTTCAAGGCCAACATCCTTCGACATCTTTGAATGTTGTGAAGAGGCCGTGATCTCAACCTTCTCTTCAAGCCTGGTTTTCTTCTCTTTGAGCTTGGGCTTCTTGTCGGCCACCACCGTCAAGATGTTAAACCTCTAGGCCAGGAAGGTGTGTATATGGACGATGATGACGCGGTGCCCCGCGTCCCCGCCCACCCCCTACACCCCTTCCGCTGCCACCCTTCTTTTTGAGTGGAGCCTCCTTTGCCTTATGTTTGAGGCGGTGTGCTTGTTGTGCCGCCGAGTTTATCTTTCAGGCAGCCGCATTTGCCGGATCCTCCACCTCTGCAGTCTCCGATAACTTTTCATACAAGTCAATGCGGCGACGACGGTGAAAAAGGGCGGGGATTAGGGTCGAGAGCGGTGGGATTGTACCGGAGAGGGTTGAGAAGGGGGGGGGGGTGGTACCGAAACAGTGCGGCCAACTCCAAACGCACGAGCTCCGCCTCTGGTTTGGGTGGACCATGGATGTCAGGGTCGTACGTGGAGGGTGTCTGTACTCCTGCAAAGCCCCCTGGTTTTCTTTTTGGTTTGCGGGAAAACGGATACCCGGACTGGTCCACGGACAAAAGTGGGACACCATTAAATGGCTTGCGGCCTCCGGACAGCTCGGTCCGAACACTTGGGGTTTGAAGGTCTGTGTTGGAGATGCCCTAATTGCCATGGAATTGGTATTAGATGTCTAGGGTGTGTGTGAATTTGTTGTTCTGACAAGAGTCTCTTGAACATGATGTGGTTGCTGGATCTCTCTAGAAAACCAGTGAAATCACCATGCCTGGCAATCTCACACTAGCACACGTGCAGTCCAGGTGAAAAAGAACGGAATTGCAATTGACAACCATATTTTTTGGCCATCACAAATTTTGTTTAAAAATGCGTAAGTACTAATTTAGTAACAATTTTCAATGTTGGATGCTAAATATTTGCCAAGAACTAGTGTAGTAAACTGCCACGCGAATAATACCAAAATTGCCATGTATACCAGGGCAAAATGATCATAGTATGTAAAGCTGGTATGAAATTGCTATGTGATTGTGTAACAGTATACTACATGCATGATATTTCCCAGGTTTGATAAGAAACAATTGGTTTAGTAAAACAAATGTTTAGAAGAAAAAAATCGGTATCGATCACATGGTGGATTCAGTACATGATGTGCGGACCGTTCTGCTCATATCCAATCCAGCTATATATCTATAAACTCTTCCTCTTCGGGATCGGAATCTATGAGCTGCCGCTCATCTGTGTCCGCGGGGCCGACGAGCTGCTCACCATGGGCTAAGAAGCCTATGACGCGATCGAGCTCCTCTTCGGCCACGTCATCCGTGAACTGCTCCGGCGGCGCCGACGATCTGACGAAGCTGAAGCACTCCATGATGTCACACCGGCACGTCGGGCACGTCGGCGCCCGGTGGAACCACGTCAGGATGCACCCAGTGTGGAAGGCATGGGAGCACGGCAGCGCGACGGTCTCCTCGTCCCAGCTGGCATCCTCGTCCACCATGCAGATGGCGCACGGCTCGCCGGACTCACGGCGGCGCTTTCGGCCCGTCACCGGAGCACCGACAGCCTCGGTCTTCGCGGCGGCGGCGGCCTCTTTGCAGGCGAGGAGCAGCGCCTTGGGCTCGCTGTAGACCAGGGTTACCCGGAGCTCGGGCATGTGGACGTCGAAGTGGAGGCTCGGGGCGACCAAGTCCATGTCGACCATCGTGTCGATCTCCTCGCGGACGTACTCGACGATGGCGATGGCTATGTCGAGGGGCGTGCGGTCCGTGGAGGAATCCATCCAGTTGTCGGCGGCGAGGTCGTAGTCGGCGGTCGCCGGCGCCTCGGCGAGCATACTGTCGATGAGTTCGCTGCAGGCCTCCAGGCTGCGGAGGACGGCGGAGTCGCGGACCCGTACCCGGTGGTCGAGCGCCCTGGCGACGCGGTCGGTGGCCACGCCGAAGTAACGGCCGCCGACGCCGCGCAGCTCGTGGGACAGGATCAGGTCGCTGCGGAGGCGCACGGAGCACGGCTGGCCGCTCGGCTTGGGCTCGACTGAGATGCTGTCTTTCCCGCAGAAACGGACGTGGGTCTCCGTCGCCGCCGCCGGGTGCGGCCACGGCGGCAGTACCGCTGCCATGGATGCCGCCGAATCTGTGTATGCGGAGCAAAGGGCCAGCTGAAGAAAGAATACGCAGATCGGGACAGGTAGCAAGGAATCGAGGCACGTACCAGTGCGGCTGGCTACGCTTATGAAGGCACGGACACTTGGTAGACTGAATTGGAGTCGGAGTCGGAGTCGTGCCGCGTGGCAGGCAGAGTCCTTTGTTGCTATTTAAACGCAGTGAGCACAACGAGCGACCAGGTATGTGGGCCGGCCCACTTGAGGTTCCTACACGTCCCACAAGACCTGGTTTTGGGAACCTTTGGGTTCCTGCACCAGTTTTTTTTTTTTTTTTTTTTGGTTTCTTTTTAGTTTCTTCATTATTCTTTTCAAGTTCAAGTTTCGTTTCAAAAATTTCAAAGATGTCAAATACACGGGGATTCCGCCAAAGTGATCCCACATCACCTTATTTATTCCTGATTGCAGCAGAAGGTTTATCTTGCTCATTGAAGGCACGAAGCTCGGATGAAAATGTGAAGGTGAACCATCTACTCTTCGCCGCTGCTTGTCTGCTGATGTTTAAAGCAAATGTTGAGGCGGCCAATACCATGAAAGACACCATACAAAGATATTGTGGTGCATCAGGACAGCGAGTTAATTAAGCCAAGTTGGGCATTTTCTTATTCGTAAAAAAAAAAAGTAGTTGGGCATTTTCTTCAGGACTAGGGAGGATCGGTTGGAAAACACAAGTGCACATTCAAACACCAAAGAAACAAGTAAGGAATTCCATTCCAACAGAAGATGTGTGGAATCACAGGAATATGGCTGAAACGGATAATATTTGTCCCATCTGCAAGAAAGTAAGCTATCTGACTGATCTGTCACTTATTCCACCAAAGAAAGTCAGTACTACTGCCCAACAATCTCCTCCACATTCTGTTAGGAGAAGATGCTGAGACCATCGGAAAAAAAGAAAAGGGGAGAAGGTGCTGAGAGCTTTCATAAAATCCATGTTGATGCGGTGATACTCAGGGTTGAGACAAGGGGATCAATATCAACAGTTTGTCGAGATCATGACGGGAACTATGTTGGGGCGTCGGCGTTGGTTTTTCAGGGAATGAACGAACCTGGAGTCTTGGAAGGTTTGGCAGTAAGAGAAGCTTCCACTCTTGCAGAGGATCTAAATGTTACGAAAATTCAAGTTCTGACGGACTGTAAGGCGACGGTGAATCACCTACAGTCATAGTATAAGGGGCCTAGTTCTATTATCATCAATGATATCAAAGATAGAATGAGGCTCTTTGAGGCTGCACGTGTGGAGCATGTAGGAAGAGATTCAAATCTAGAAGCACATAATTTAGCTAAAGCTGCCTTGCCATTGCAACTGGGGCGCCATCTGTGGCTGTTAGACCCCCCTGATATTGCTTGTATCCCAACTTATGCTATTATCTAATAAAAAAAAGTGGTGATACCACTAAAAAAAAAGGAGCTCTCATTTACGTGGCTCTACTCTTTGGACATCAGGAACAAGAAAATACAGGAAAAACAAATAAAAATTAAGTATCCCAGCCCAACACGAATGAGTGCAAAAATATACGCTAAACTGAATAATGTTGAAATATTCCTTTGACAAAAGAAGTCATTAAGTCCTGGTATTCCTCCAAATAATAAACTAAAAAAACCATGAAAAAATCTGGAGGATTTGTTTTTTCAAGAGTGGCTTACCATGTTTTTATAGAAGGCAGCAAATAGATTTACAAGAGAGTCCTCGGCAATTGCTATGCAATGCCACTGACTACACTAACTGGTGTACGTTTTATAAGTTTTGGGAAAATATCATGATTGGTTACATATATTAGCCGTTCATCCCTCCTTTGCCCTTTAACGCATAATAAGGTGAAGGCTCACCTGAACAGACTTTCAAAGGAACAGACATAGAAACTGGTGTGCCAATATTTTGTCTAATTCGAACTGCTACCACACAAGACTTGACTTGGCAAAACAACATCATCATGCAGAAATTCAGGTCCCAATAGTAACAGTAGTCTTGCAGCACAAGAGGCAAGAGGCAAGAGGCAGGGTACTACTAATTACCTTGCAGAGAGATCCTTTCTGCTTCATAGTAGTAGTTGAGGTCAAAAGGATCAGCAACCTCAAAATCCGAAGCTATTTCGTGGCAGTAAGCTGGACCTCCCACGTTGTCGAGTGGGCTCTTGAAAAGCTCTAATTTGCAAGCTTTGTTGCTCCATTTTGCACTGATCAGAGGCTTCAGCTTCGCATTCACATTGTCCCCTGAGGAGAAACACTCAGTGGCCACCACAACAACCATCTGCTCCAGCACCCGACCTCTCTCCGCGATGAACTTGAGGAAAGCAACCTCGCTTCTCAACCCCTGGAACTCGTAGAAAAACACCTTCTTGATGCTCTGCACGACGCATTTCATGGGACCGCCCTCCTGCCAGAACTTCAGATTGACCTTGCCATTGGGCTCTTCATCGATGCGGGACTGCAGATGAAATCGATGCATACATAATTCAGGACATATAATTAAGCTGCATCATTCATAGTTCTGACCATGCTAGATATGTAGGCACTAACTAGTACTGCAAAATTGCCAATGCAGCAAGGAGCGTCTCCAGGTTAACCAATTTTACCTGGACATGGAGCGTCTCCAGGTTAGGGAAGCATCTGAGAAAGCCAGGCACTTTCTTGACAGCACTGCGAACACCGAACCGCACCTCTATGGCCAATATGTGCACACTAAGGACAATGCTCTCCTTGCTCCCGGCCTGCAATGCACCCAAGGAACTAAGTCATTCATAGATTGGCATTATTAATCGTGCATCACAGGTACACATGCAAATTTAATTGGAGTACCACGATAACGCTGTTGCAAACCTCCAGCTCTTGCTCTCCTGGCTGAAGATATCCCAGCACACGCAGGTTAGGTGCACGCCCAATCTTGATCCTGGCAGTGTCGCCCTCACTAACGTCGGTGTCCCGCTGGAGGAGCCTCTCCAGGCGAGGGGCGTCCACTACGTTGATGTCCTCCAAAGAAGTAAAGCCCAGTTGAACGCACCGCAGGCTTTGGCTGACGAGGCGGAGGCACACTCCGGTCTGGCTCCCCATGACGACGAGGAACTCCAGGACGGGGCTTCTTTCAAGCATGAAGGCCAGATCACGGTCCTCCATGACACAGAAGCACAGACCGAGCTCCTTGAGATTGGGGAATCTGGCGCCGCGCGGCACGGCAGCGGTGTCCGGCAACCTCCAGACGCCGAGGTAGAGGCGGGTGAGGGTGGAGCAGCTGAAGAGCGTGGCGGGGAGGCGCAGGTCTATCGGCCAAGGCCGGTTGACAAAGATGAGTTCCTGGACCCCCTTGGCGACGAGGATGTCGAGCCAGCGCGACATCTCGCCCCGGTGCTCCTCCATGGTGGTGCGGGTGAGGTGGACGCAGCGGAAGGGGCCCGGGTGCGCCGCGAGGACGCGGGACACCGCGGCGGTGACGGCGCGGGGAGAGGGAGCGCCGATGACGAGCTGCCCGCGCGCGCCGCCGTCCGGGAGCAGGTGGCTGTCGACGAGAGTGAGGGGCGCCGAGCGCCAAAGGGGGCGCCAGCGCGAGGCGAGGGCGGCGGTGCGCGCGGCGTCCTTGGAGGGGAGGCGGGAGATGATGTCGCGGAGGACCGCATCGGGGAGGCGGCTGATGCGGTCTACGCCTCCGGGGACCCAGGACGCGCCGGCGAGCGAGAGGGTGGCGGTGGGGGAGACGGGCGGGTGCGGGAGGTAGTCGTACACGACGTGGAGCAGCAGGTTTGTGCCGACGTCCAGCGTCTCGGCGTCCGCGCCTTCGAGCTCCAAGCCGGCGAGCATATCGCTCCTGCTGACGCCGATCATCGGGTCCATGGCCGCCGGTGGAGGGGGAAAGGGGGGCGACGGCGGCGAGGGTTTGGTCCGTGGAGTAGTGACGAGAGAAATGGGGCCGAGCTGCTTCGGAGGGTTCGCCTGGGCCAAATGTTGGAACCAGCTATTTTCTTGGCCCATGAAACAGCATACGTTCAATTTGGATGACTTTCTTCATAACGAAATGACGGCCCAGTTCGGCTCAAAAAAAGAATGATGATCCGGTTCTAAAGCACCACTCGCTTCAATATAATTTGTGTAGTTTGCATTTCGCACATTTTCCATTGCATCTCGAGCCAACGTATACACCGAGGCACAATCAGCCAACGTATACACGAGCATTCATGCACTAGTGGAGAAATGACTAGTCACAATTTTTGTTGGCGGCGTGCCATTTTCCATCAACGCAAATAGTGCTAACTTAAAAAAAAATCAACGCAAATAGTGCTGACGTTGGCATAGGTATGACATTTATCTGACCTTAGTGCTGGCGTAGTATTTTTTGTCACGTCATATTTGCTGAGATTTTTTTTTTCTATTTACTACAATATGTCATGGGGAAGACCATTAGGCTCATACCAGCACTAGTCCATCTTCAAAAAAACTATGTATGATTCACCCTATCTTTTTCACTTCGTCCCTCTCTCGACCGCCGCCGCCGCCGCCACCTCCCGACCACGCCGCTCGTCACCGCCGAACCAAAGCCGCTGCCGCCACCTCTGGGTCAGCAGGTGAGATGCCCCCTCCCCCGCGCATCTTCTTTCTCTCTCCTAGCGTCTCCCTCGTCCCCACAACACGGAATTCGTGGATTTGGTTTATTTATGTATGAAGTAAGTAGTGTAGAATTAAATTTAGTGATGTAGTATCTTATTATACTTTGTAGAAATTGATTTATTAGTGTAGTGTAGATACCGGTTTTTTTCTATTTAGGGTAGAATTTTATTAGTGTTCAATATGTTTTAGTGTAGAATCGAATGCTACTCCTTTGTGTTGATTTAGTAGTGTAGTGTCCGATTATACTTAGTAGACATTGATTTATTTGTGTAGAAACCATTTTTGTACATAGGGTAGATTTTTTTTAGTGCTCAGTATGTTTTAATGTAGAATCGGATGCTAGTCTTTTGTGTTGATTTAGTAGTGTAGTATTTGATTATACTTAGTAGAAATTGATCTATTTGTGCAGAAACCGTATTTGTACTTAGGGTTGATTTTTTTAGTGTCCAATATGTTTTAGTATGATGGACAAACATTGCACTAGTAAAATAGAATTTGTAATTTGTGTATGGGGCCCATGACCCCACCCCCAGATCCGCCAATGCATACTAGTGTGAACAAGCTTTCTTTTGTTTGCCAAAGCCATGCATATTGTTGTCATATATAGTTCAATTGTCAAGTGCATGGTATAATGACATGAATAGGTACTGAACTTCAAATGGTTCAGTTGTGATATATGTTTTGTAGTTGGCGCTGAGACTTGTCAATATTTTGTAGTTGGCGCTAATTTGTCATGGCCACTGCTGGAGGCAACCAGGAGGTGTATGATGTGGAGATGATCAATCGCGAGCTCTTAGGGTCTTATCAATATACCATCAAGTCCCTCCAGAAGGCAAATGCCTCGCTGAAGGTGGAGATGGGTCAACTGCTGAACGAGAAGGTTGATCTCTTCTACAAGACTCTTAGGATGAGCGGCGAGAGAGATCAGTTGACCGAGGAGAGGGATAAGCTGAAGAATGAGAGAAAACTCCTCATGGCCTAGAGGACTGAGCTCAAGATGGAGATAACTCATTTCCAAAGAGATGGAGAGAACAGCTAACACAAGATTCGCCAGTTGAAGTTACTCCCTCCTTCCATCTATATAGGGCCTAATACGTTTTTCGAGGCTAACTTTGACCAAATGTTAGAGCAATAATATATGACATGCAACTTACACAAAGCACATTGTCAAATTCGTATGTGAAAGGAGTTTTTAATGATATAATTTTCACATTATGCATGTCATGTATTATTAATCTTGTCAATAGTCAAAGGATGTCTTAAAAAACGCATTAGGCCCTATATAGATGGAAGGAGGGAGTAATCTTTGATCAAGAAATATGATCGACCACCTAGCTGCCTTGCTGTGGAACAATTGATGTAGTTTGTGAAGTTGAATTATTTAGTTTTTTAATTAGTAACTTTTATGAAGTTGAACTAGTTAAGTTGATGAGTACTTATGTAGTTTTGTGGAGTTGAACTTATTAAGTTGATGAGTAACTATGTAGTTTTGTGGAGTTGAACTAGTTGATGCAGCATCTCTGGAGTTGAACAACTTGATGCAGCATTACATCTTAAATTAGCTGATGGTTTAAATGCATATAATTTTTTATTAGCGAAAAATCAGTTTGTCACTACAAAAAGAAACACTTCCTTGATGATATGTGTTTGTCACAGTAGGTCACATTTTTTGTCATCCATGTACATCCATGACGATTTTATGACAGAATCAAGATCGCCATACCCGTGTTGTGGTAGAAGTGTTCCATGACAATACCAAAATTATCATCACGGAAGTCCATGACAATAAATGGCGCATCATGGAAGTGCTTTCGTCAAGGATAACCGACACATGGCATCCACTGTAACGGGTCGCCGTTAAGCTACCGGGTTCCGGTTTGGATATGATAACCTGTTAACAGCCCGGACCAATGGGGATTTTCCATGTGTAAAATCATCATTGGCTGGAGGAAACACGTGTCGGCTCCTCGGTGGGCCAGATGTCGTCCGTCCAACGAAGGAGATGTGCCTATGATACGTCGACCCATGGCAGGGCCAAACAGAGGCCCATATAGGTTAAAAAGGCCGGCCCAGTCAAAGGCCGTAGTATTTACTCAGGTAGCGGGCCAGCCCAATAACGCCTTGTTTAAACATGGCCCATTTACGGCCTGAAGCCAGATTTGGCCCGTCAATTGTTCACTGAATATTTGGGCCCAATTACGGCTCAGTGACATTTCGCCGTGTTGGAGGCCCGATGTAGGCATGGGCCCATTTCAGCCCGGTGTGTCTTTCAGCCTGGGAATGGCCCATGCTGCCCATGGGCCATATATGGTCCGACGCGACATCCGGCCCTCTAACGGCCCATGATCAAGGTGGCAATAGTTCAGCCCAACGTGACTTTGGGTCTGTTAAAGGCCTGTAGTATAATTCGGCCCGTTGATGCCTCTACTAAGCTTTCGACCTCTTAAAGGCCCATGATATCAGTGGGCCAACTAAGGCCCGAGATATGTTTTGGCCTGGTAATGACTCGTCATATAACTAGGCCAATAATGTGTGACGCCCCGATTCGACCGTACACTAATCATACACGCAAATGTGTACGATCAAGACTAGGGACTCATGGAAAGATATCACAACATAACTCTAGACACAAATCAAAATAATACAAGCTTTATATTACAAGCCAGGGGCCTCGAGGGCTCGAATACATAAGCTTGGGTTGAGTATAGGCCCGTGTGAGTTGTGGGCCTAGCGCAAAGTGTGAAGGTCCCAACGGCCTTTCAGGCCCAAGAAAGTTGCAGGACGGCCCAATTATGGCCCGCTAAAATGCAGGCCCGTTAGAGGCGAATGTTTCGGCCCGGTCGACTACATCAGATTTTCGCCTTTTTTTAAATAACGAATGATGGCATATACGGTAACCAGTAGGAATTAAGAATAAACCTACTCTATACAATAAAGAAATTATGGCATAGTAACTTAGAATAAACCTACACTATACAATAAATGATTTATGATATATTACATCCACTGGGCATCGAAGTTTGCCACCAGTGATCATAAAGTGCAACGAAGAAGCAAATTACAAAAACTGGGAACCATTGCAGCGTAACAAAATAATACTGAACCAAGACCACTTCCAAGACAGTTCAAGAAAGGTTAGCCTTGCGCGGGAACTGATGCGCAAGCTGTTGAGCAAGGCTGTGAGACCGGCCTAGCATGCCGGTCATAGCTTCTAGGTGTAGCTGTTTAGCAATGAGGTTCTCATTGATGTTCTCCGCAATCTTTCCTAGAGATAGGATTTCAAGTCGAAGTTGAGTTGCAGAATGCCTTTCTGCTAGAACTTGGGACTGAAGAAATCAAACTGATTCAGACAGCGAATTATGTGAGCTTGTCTGGCTGCTAGTCTCAAGTAACTTGAACACTACATCAAGACAAGACTTTGGGGTTGTCTCGCTATCTTCAAATTTTTTTGCCTTCTTTGCTGCAATATATGTTGGGTTTGTCTCACAGCTTTCAGCAGACTTGTGCATGCCATCAGGCATATCACCATGAAACAGACAGAGGGATGACAGGTTTTGCATGTGTATAAACAAAGGTGGTAACTATGCTGTCAATTCCACCCAATTTTAAATTAGAAAATAAAAAGTAAGTTCAAAATATCAATAGCATAATTTGGCATTACTCATAATGCGGGTGTAAGGGCATATTTATCCCCAAGGTGTTTTGGTGATTGATGACAATGCTTTTGCGGACTAATCGTGTGCGTTGAGATTTTCAGAGATTCATCCTTTGGCACGAGACGACTCCCTCCCCTCGGTGTTTTTATTCGAGATGGTGTAGCTCCTTTATTTCTCTGTTGGTGGACTAGTTCCGTAGGAGTCACCGTACTATCAAGAGGGGATCTGCTTGGGTAAGGCTAGGGTGGAATCAACACGTACACATCCTTATCACACCCGCTGTTCCTTTCCGCGTCTTTGGAGCTCTCTTTCCTCCCCTTGCCTGCCCTGACCTGTCCCAGTGGTAGTACCGCGGTCCTCAGCGGTAGTACCGCCGAAGCACGTCAAGCGGTAGTACCGCTCCCCAAGCGGTAGTACCGCTTGCTGCCTTTGGCCGTAGTACCGCTAAGGCTCCAGGCTACTACTGCCTCGACTCGAGACCTTTGTTTTTCGTGTCGGGTTGTGCGGTACTAGTAGCGGCAATAGTGGCGGTAGTACCGCTCCAAGCGGTAGTACCGCCCTTACTTCCACGGTAGTACCGCTCTGGGCCCAGGTCCTTGCTATCCTCGTGTGCGCAGCAGTACCGCTGGGAGGGAATGGTAGTACCGCTGGCTCAGCGGTAGTACCGCCCTGCCCAAGCGGTAGTACCGCTCTGTGCGTGGCTGCTTGGTGGGGTGATGACCCAGAAGTATAGGGGATCTATCGTAGTTCTTTCAATAAGTAAGACTGTCGAACCCAACGAGGAGTAGAAGGAAATGATAAGCAGTTTTCAGCAAGGTTTTCTCTACAAGCACTGAAATAGTAGGTGATAGATAGTTTTGTGATAAGATAAATAGTAACGAGCAAAAGTAAATAAAGTGCAGCAAGGTGGCCCAATCCTTTATGTAACAAAGGATAAGCCTAGACAAATTCTAATAATGAAGAAGGAGCTCCCGAGGACACATTGGGAATTATCGTCAAGCTAGTTTTCATCACGTTCGTAAGATTCGCGTTCGGTACTTTGATAATTTGATATGTGGGTGGACCGACACTTGGGTACTGCCCTAACATGGACAAGCATCCCACTTATGATTAACCCCTATTGCAAGCATCCGCAACTACAAAAAGGAGTATTAAGGTAAACCTAACCACAGCATTAAACATATGGGTCCATATCAACCCCTAACGAAGCAACGCATAAACTAGGGTTTAAGCTTCTGTCACTCTAGCAACCCATCATCTACTTATTACTTCCCTATGCCTTCCTCTAGGCCCAAATAATGGTGAAGTTTCATGTAGTCGACGTTCACATAACACCACTAGAGGAAAGACAACATACATCTCATCAAAATATCGAACGAATACCAAATTCACATGACTACTAATAGCAAGACTTCACCCATGTCCTCAGGAACAAACGTAACTACTCACACAGCATATTCATGTTCATAATCTGAGGAGTAATCATATGCATAAAGGATCTGAACATATGATCTTCCACCAAATAAACCAAATAGCATCAACTACAAGGAGTAATCAACACTACTAGCTACCCACAGGTACCAATTTGTGGTTTTGATACAAGATTGGATACAAGAGATGAACTAGGGTTTTGAGAGGAGATGGTTTTGGTGAAGATGTTGATGGAGATTGACCCCCTCCTGATGAGAGGATCATTGGTGATGACGTTGGTGATGATTTCCCCCTCCCGGAGGGAAGTGTCCCCGGCAGAACAGCTCCGCCAGAGCCCTAGATTGATTCCGCCAAGGTTCCGCCTCGTGGCGGCGGAGTTTCGTCTCGTAAGCTTTCCCACGATTTTTTCCAGAGGGAAAGTGATGATATAGCAGAAGATGGACGCCAGAGGCCCACCAGGGGTCCTAGGAGATAGGGGGTCATGCCCTAGGGAGGGGGCGCGCCCCCCTGTCTCCTGGACAGGGTGTGGCACCCCTGGCTTATTTCTTTTGCCCATAATTTCTTATTAAATCCAAAAAGTTGTTTCGTGGAGTCTCAGGTCTTTTGGAGTTGTGCAGAATAGGTTTCCAATGTTTGCTCCTTTTCCAGCCAGAATTCCAGCTGCCGGCATTCCCCCTCTTCATGGTAAACCTTGTAAAATAAGAGAGAATAGCCATAAGTATTGAGATATAATGTGTAATAACAGCCCATAATGCAATAAATATTGATATAAAAGCATGATGCAAAATGGACGTATCAACTCCCCCAAGCGTAGACCTCGCTTGTCCTCAAGCGGAAGCCGAAATCGAAAAATATGTCCACATGTTTAGAGATAGAGGTGTCGATGAAAATAAAATACAGACATGAGGACATCATGATCATTCTAATAACAACAACATATATGGATTTTGTCATATGATTTCCTGTGTTCAAGTAATAAGCAATTCACAATGTCAAGTATGGTTCAAAAACTTCATTGGGAACTAACAAACTATAATCTCAGTCATTGAAGCAATTGCAATTTATCGTAACATCAGAAAGAGTCAATAATAGAGCTTTTCAGCAAACTCACATACTCAACTATCTTGTAGTCCACTATAATTGTTAACACTCACGCAATACTTGTGGTTATAGAGTTTCAGCCGGACACTGAGAAAGATAGGGGCTTATTGTGTTGCCTCCCAATATATTCACCTTTAGGTGATGTCAACAATAATAGCCTATGCCAACTTGCATCCAATTGGATATATGTATCATGATCTTTCAAACACGAGGAGCTTGCCAAAAGATAAAAATAAAGAGGGAAAGGTGAGTATCACCTTGACTCAAGCATAAAGTAAAAACATAAAGTAAAAGATAGGCCCTTTGCAGAGGGAAGTAGAGGTTGTCATGCGCGTTTAGGGTTGATGCACGAAATCTTAATGCAAAAGAACGCCACTTTATATTGCCCCTTGTATGTGGACCTTTATTATGCAATCCGTCGCTTTTATTACTTCCACAACAAGTTCGTACAAAGCTTATTTTCTCTGCACTAATAAGTCATACATATTTAGAGAGCAATTTTTATTGCTTGCACCGATGACAACTTACTCGAAGGATCTTACTCAATCCATAGGTAGGTATGGTGGACTCTCATGGCAAAACTGGGTTTAAGGATATTTGGAAGCACAAGTAGTATCTCTACTTGGTGCAAGGAATTTGTCTAGCATGAGGGGGAAAGGCAAGCTCAACATGTTTGGAAGGTCAATGACAATATACTTTAACTGAGATGTCAGAAAACATAAACCATTACGTTGTCTTCCTTGTCCAACGTCAACTCTTTTAGCATGTCATACTTAATGAGTGCTTCACAATCATAAAAGATGTCCAAGATAATATATTTATATGTGAACCCCTCTTTCCTTATCACTTCCTATTAATTGCAATGATGACCAAGGCTATGTTCATCAACTCTCAACAATTTTTATGCCTCATACTTTCTATGTGTGAAGTTATCACTATCCATAAGATCAATATGAACTCTTTTGTTCTTTCTACTTTCTCAAGATCATAGCAACATAGCAAAGCCCTTGACTCAACACTAATCTTTATTATAGATAGCACACGGACTCGATTACATAAAGAGATCACAAAGCAAAACTCAAAACTACTTGATATGAAAACTTCGAACTAATAGATCAAGATACTACTAAAAGGATCGAACTAAATAAAGCGGTAAAGATAGGAGTGTGATGGTGATACGATACCGGGGCACCTCCCCCAAGCTTGGCAGTTGCCAAGGGGAGTGCCCATACCCATGTGATTATTTCTTCGGAGGTGGTGAAGTAGGAGTTGTTGCACTCTTCTTCTCTAGCTTGCGTCTGAGGCTAAAATTTTCCTCCCTCAAATCCTCATTCTCGAGCTCAAGTTTCATTATCTTTTTGCATAGTATTGCCTTGCTGTCCTGCAAAAAACGTGGTGGGATAGATTGGAACTTAGGGAGGCTTGACTTCTCGAACTCCACATGCATATCACCAGGTTGAGGCAGTGGATCGTCCTCTTCATCGGAGCTTGTCTCCTCCTTCCTCTTTGGATCATAGTCTTCTTGTTCCTCTATGGTCAAGCCATAATGTTCCACATCCCCATATACTTTTGGGTTTGCAACATAATCAGCCATGTAGATCTCTCCCTCCGAATCTTGGGACGACATCCTGTTCTAAATCTGCAACAGGAACAGCTCGAAATGAAAACAGAGGATATTTGCGTGATACGGTGGTCAAAACCTTCGGGAGTATATATAATGAATTTTTACCGACCAAAATACGTAACATACAAGAAAACGGAGTCCGGGAGGCACACGACGTGCCCACGAGATAGGGGGCGCGCCCTACAGGGGGGGGGGGCGCCCTCCTCTCTCATGGGAGCCTC
The DNA here is from genome assembly GCA_963921465.1 of Triticum timopheevii. Classification (NCBI taxonomy): domain Eukaryota; kingdom Viridiplantae; phylum Streptophyta; class Magnoliopsida; order Poales; family Poaceae; genus Triticum; species Triticum timopheevii. The sequence goes on along the minus strand of OY997266.1, from coordinate 595,006,583 downwards.
GTGCCCCTTTCGGACTACTTCTTTCTTCCTAAAATTCTAAAATAATCCAAAACTGATAAAAATTGCCATTAGAGTTGTTTTGGAGTCGGTTTACTTGCCGTACCACGTACCTATGCCTTTTCGGAGTCTGGAATGTTCTCGAAAGTGTCTCTTATGTATTCCTCAGGGGTTATGGTTTCAATAATATTAGTTTCAAAATTGATAGGATTACCTGAAATATAATGTTGAATTCTTTGTCCGTTTACCACCCTCGGATTTGTGCCTTCGAAGTTGTTGATTTTTATAGCACCAGAACGATAGACCTCCTCGATAACATAGGGACCTTCCCATTTTGAGAGAAGTTTTCCTGCAAAAAATCTTAAACGAGAGTTGAACAATAACACATAATCTCTACGTTAAACTCACGCTTCTGTATCCTCTTATCATGCAAGCGTTTGACTTTTTCTTTGAAAAGCTTGGCATTCTCATATGCTTGGGTTCTCCATTCATCAAGTGAGCTAATATCAAATAACCTTTTCTCACCGGCAAGTTTGAAGTCATAATTGAGCTCTTTAATAGCCCAATATGCTTTATGTTCAAGTTCAAGAGGTAAATGACATGCTTTTCCATAAACCATCTTATATGGAGACATACCCATAGGATTTTTGTATGCAGTTCTATCGGCCCATAATGCATCATCAATTTTTTGGACCAATTCTTTCTAGATCTATTCACAATCTTTTGCAAAATTAATTTGAGCTCTCTATTGCTCAACTCTACTTGACCACTAGACTGCGGGTGATAAGCAGATGCGATTCTGTGATTAACATCATACTTAGCGAGCATCTTACGGAAAGCACCATGAATAAAGTGTGAACCACCATCAATCATAAGATATCTAGGGACTCCAAACCTCGGAAAAATAACTTCTTTAAGCATTTTAATAGAAGTGTTATCATCAACACTACTAGTTGGATAGCTTCTACCCACTTAGTAATGTAATCAACAGCAACTAAAATATGTGTATAACCATTGGAGGCAGGAAAAGGTCCCATATGATCAAAGCCCCAAACATCAAACGATTCAATAACAAGAGAATAATTCATAGGCATTTCTTGACGTCTACTAATGTTACATATTCTTTGGCATTCATCACAAGATACGACAAACTTACGAGCATCTTTGAAAAGAGTAGGCCAATAAAAACTAGATTGTAGTACCTTGTGTGCAGTTCTATCTCCAACGTGGTGTCCTCCATAAGATTCAGAGTGACACTTGCGTAGGATTTGTTCCTGTTCATGCTCAGGCACACAACGTCTAATAATACCATCTACTCCTCCTTTATAAAGGTGTGGATCATCCCAGAAGTAATGTCTTAAATCATAAAAGAACCTTTTCATTTGCTGGTATGTGAAACTAGGCGGTATATATTTAGCAACAATGTAATTAGCATAATCAGCATACCAAGGAGCAGTACAAGAAGCATTGACAACCGCTAATTGTTCATCAAGAAAACTATCATTAATAGGCAGTGGGTCATCAAGAACATTCTCTAGCCTAGACAAGTTGTCTGCAACGGGGTTCTCAGCTCCCTTTCTATCAATAATATGCAAGTCAAATTCTTGGAGCAAGAGAACCCATCTAATGAGTCTAGGCTTAGCATCTTTATTTTCCATAAGATATTTAATAGCGGCATGATCAGTGTGAATAGTAACTTTTGAATCAACAATATAAGGTCTAAACTTATCACATGCAAACACAACTGCTAAGAATTTTTTTTCAGTGGTCGCATAATTTCTCTGGGCAGTATCAAGAGTCTTGCTAGCATAATGGATAACATTCAATTTCTTATCGACTCTTTGCCCTAAAACAGCACCTACAGCATAATCACTAGCATCGCACATAATTTCAAAAGGTAAATTCCAATCAGGTGGCTGAACAATAGGTGTAGTGATCAAAGCTTTCTTAAGTGTTTCAAATGCTTCTACACAATCATCATCAAAGGCAAAAGGAATATCTTTTTGCAATAAATTAGTCAGAGGCCTAGAGATTTTAGAAAAGTCCTTAATGAACCTCCTATACAAACCGGCATGACCAAGGAAACTTCTTATACCTTTTATGTCCTTGGGACATGGCGTCTTTTCAATAGCATCAACTTTGGCTTTATCAACTTCAATACCTCTCTCGGAGATCTTGTGCCCCAAGACAATGCCTTCATTAACCATAAAGTGACACTTTTCCCAATTTAGGACGAGAATAGTGTCTTCGCATCTCTGCAAAACTCGATCAAGGTTGCTCAAACAATCATCAAAAGAGGATCCATAGACGGAGAAGTCATCCATGAATACCTCACAAATCTTTTCACAAAAATCAAAAATTATAGCCATCATGCATCTTTGAAAGGGTAGCAGGTGCATTACATAAACCAAAAGGCATACATCTATAAGCAAAAGTACCAAAAGGGCAAGTAAAAGTAGTTTTAGATTGATCTCCCGCTGATACAGGTATCTGAGAGAAGCCAGAATAACCATCTAGGAAGCAAAAATGTGTGTGTTTGGATAGCCTCTCTAGCATTTGATCAATAAAAGGTAAAGGGTAATGATCTTTCTTAGTAGCTTTATTTAACTTACGAAAATCAATTACCATCCTATAGCCTGTAATAAATCTTTGCGGGATCAATTCATCTTTATCATTAGGAACAACGGTAATACCTCTGAGGGAGTCCTGGACTAGGGGGTGTCCGGACAGCCGGACTATCATCGTCCGCCGGACTCCAAGACTACGAAGATACAAGATTGAAGACTCCGTCCCGTGTCCGGATGGGACTTTCCTTGGCGTGGAAGGCAAGCTTGGCGATACGGATATGTAGATCTCCTACCATTGTAACCGACTCTGTGTAACCCTAGCCTCCTCCGGTGTCTATATAAACCGGAGGGCTTTAGTCCGTAGGGGACAACATACATTACAACAATCATACCATAGGCTAGCTTTAGGGTTTAGCCTCCTTGATCTCGTGGTAGATCCAGTCTTGTACTACCCATATCATCAATATTAATCAAGCAGGACGTAGGGTTTTACCTCCATCGAGAGGGCCCGAACCTGGGTAAAACATCATGTCCCTCGTCTCCTGTTACCATCCGCCTAGACGCACAGTTCGGGACCCCCTACCCGAGATCCGCCGGTTTTGACACCGACATTGGTGCTTTCATTGAGAGTTCCTCTGTGTCGTCACCGATAGGAAGGATGCCTCCACCCGTCTTCAAAGACGGTATTTTTGCCGAAGGGGCCTTGGCCGTCGGCCAAACTATCCGGCTAGGTGGTTTTCTTATGACCGCCTGTCCGGCCACTGCCTCGACAATGACTTCTCAAGTCGTCAAAAGCAATTTTCGCGTCAGCTCGGAATTCGCCGAGCAGTTGGATCCAATAGAGCTCTCGTCTGTTAACGAGCTCTTGGATCGCATCGCCGCCCTGGGAGTCGCCACAAACTACGATCAGATTGGGCTTAAAACCGATCTAAGAGAGATTAACTCTCCCCAGGCCACCCACCACGTCGCAGTGGTAGAGGAGCAATGCGGCAACTCTTCGCCTATATTAAAAACTAGTCACGTCCGGATTCCCGAACCCTCCATGCCGGATTTCCGCGGAGGAACGGGCTTCGATCGAGCATTGAACTTAAAACCATGCATCGCTCCGGACTCGCTGGATCGTGTCCAGCAACCTAAGCTTCCGAATTCGGAAACTCCTCGGCCTTTAAGCCCCAAGATGGGCAGGGATCCGGATTTTAGTCCACCCACCCGCCCAGACATATGCGATCTATCTCTAATACGGCAAGAGCCCGCTGAAACAGTACATCACTACTGGGCCAGATTCCTCCTGGTTATGGACAGGATAAAGGACTGCCGAGAGGAAAACGCAATCTCAATCTTCTGCAATAATTGCACGGACAAGGGAATACTAAACGCCATTGATCGTCGCAAAATTACGCGCTTCACCGATCTGGCATCCATAGTACGAAAGTACTGTGCGATGGAGAGTTTCCGGAAAACCGAAAATCAATTTTGGGATAATCCGGCCCCAAATCCAGTCCGCAGCAAAAGGGCGCCTTACACTCAGGCCCCAGATGCAAAAACGAAAAAACAAAAACCCAATAAGGGAAACAGAACCGTACTGGAGGGATGGCTCAATGGACCCTGTAAGCTTCATAGTACAGAGGGAGCCGTCCCAACACATAGCCTTCGAGCATGTTGGATATTACGGCAGGTGGCCAAAAGTGGCGAGGAGCTTCTAGCCCCGCAAAACCACTCCAAAAATACCGGTACGGTATCAACAGTATTCGAGACTTTTGCATCAAACAATATGCGAAAGCGAACAATCCGCGGACTCGCCAAAGTCTACCAAATAGCAACAGCAAATCCATGGAGCGACACAGCTATCACCTTCAACGCCAGCGATGAGCCTAAATTCCGAACAGCCAGAGCACCAGCCGCACTGGTGCTTAGTCCCATAGTGGACGGCTTTCGACTGACAAAAGTCCTCATGGATGGCGGCAGCGGATTAAACCTCATTTACGAGGAAACTCTGCGGAAAATGGAAATCGATTGGAGACGTATTGAGCGAAGCAGCACAACCTTCAGAGGAATAATCCCTAGCCGGGAAGCATGCTGCACCGGACAAATCACACTCGATGTGGTGTTCGGCTCGCCGGACAATTACAGATCCGAAGAAGTCACGTTCCAAGTGGCCCCGTTCAACAGCGGATATCACGCTATATTAGGACGAGAGGCATTCACAATTTTTCAAGCAATACCTCATTACGGGTACATGAAGCTCAAAATGCCCGGGCCCGGCGGAATAATCACTCTAGCTAGTGATCCGGACATAGCACTCCGCGCCGAAAACAAGACAGCCGCACTAGCTCTGGAGGCACTATCCGAAGCCCTAGCGGCAGAAGAACTCACCGCACTGCGCTCTACAGTGAATAGGGACGATGTGATACTCGATAAAAGATCCAAGTCCACATCCTTCAAACCAGCAGATGAAATAACAAAATTTCAGGTCCATCCAACGGACCCAACAAAGACGGCCTCCATTGGGGCACAACTGAACCCCGAAGTAGACGCCGCACTGCGCGAATTTCTTCGAGAAAACTGGGACATTTTTGCCTGGCATCCTTCGGATATGCCCGGAATCCCACGCAGATTGGCAGAACACAGCCTAAACATCCTAAAAGGATTCAAGCCAGTCAAACAGGCTCTTCGACGATTTTCCGAACCCAAAAGACAGGCAATGGGAGAAGAGCTAGCCAAACTACTGGAAGCCGGATTCATTAGAGATATCAAACATCTAGACTGGCTAGCAAACCTGGTAATGGTACCAAAGAAGGATAAATCCTGGCGCCTCTGTGTCGATTTTAAAGACCTCAATAAGGCTTGCCCAAAGGATCCATTCCCTCTCCCCCGCATCGACCAAATTATCGATGCTACCGCAGGGCACGATTCGTTGTGCTTCCTTGATGCATACTCTGGCTATCATCAAATCAAGATGGCGGAAGCAGACCAAGCCGCAACGGCATTCATCACTCCATACGGACCATTCTGCTTCAACACGATGCCCTTCGGAGTCAAAAATGCCGGCGCAACATATCAGCGCATGATTCAAACATGTCTGGCCACCCAGATCGGCAAAACAGTCGAGGCATACGTAGACGACATAGTCGTCAAAACAAAACACGTCGAAACTCTAGTAGACGATTTGAGGCTCACATTCGACAACCTCAGAGCATATGACATCAAGCTGAATCCGGAAAAATGCATTTTCGGCGTACCAGCCGGAAAGCTGCTGGGCTTCATTGTATCCGGTAGAGGAATTGAAGCAAACCCGGCTAAAATCCGAGCTCTGTCACAGTTGGATATTCCAAAAGACCTCAAACAAATACAAAAATTAACAGGATGCGTGGCAGCCTTAAGCCGCTTTATCTCCCGTCTAGGAGAAAAGGCGTTGCCCCTCTATCGCCTCCTCAGGCGCACCGAACACTTTGAGTGGACGGATGCTGCCACTGCCGGACTCGAAGAAATAAAGGCCATATTGGCAACAAATCCGGTCCTGGCTGCGCCCAATCTGGGCGAACCAATGTTGTTATACATCGCAGCAACGCATCAAGTTGTAAGCGCGGTCCTCGTCGTAGAACGAGCGACAGAAGGGCAGAAATTCCCTCTTCAAAAACCAGTGTATTATGTATCCACTGTGTTAACCCCCTGCAAGTCCGGTTACCCGCACTATCAGAAGATAGCATATGCGGTGTTCATGGCGTCCCGGAAGCTACGACTCTACTTTCAAGAGTGTTTGATAACAGTGGCCTCTGAAGTACCACTCAATGACATTATAAATAACCGCGACGCAACGGGCAGGATTGCAAAATGGGCCATTGAGCTCTTACCATTCGATATAACTTACAAACCTCGGCGAGCTATAAAGTCACAAGTTTTGGCTGACTTCGTCGCCGAATGGACCGAAGCCGAACTCCCTAAAGAGTATGGCGCATAATCCAATTGGGTTATGCATTTCGACGGCTCTAAAATGTTGGCCGAACTGGGGCTGGCGTCGTATTGACGTCCCCAACCGGGGACACAGTCCAGTACGTACTTCAAATAATGTACACGGACTCCAACAACGCAGCCGAATAAGAGGCCCTATTACATGGTCTCCGGATGGCAGTCTCCATGGGTATTCAATGCCTAGAGGTGCGCGGGGATTCAAACCTTGCAATATCCCAAATAAATGGAGACTTTGACGCCAAGGATCCGAAAATGGCAGCATATCGCAACGCCGTCCTAAAAATGTCAGCTCGGTTTGAAAGACTCTAATTCCATCACATAGCCCGAGATAATAACCAAGCGGCCGATGTACTGGCACGCATCAGTGCGAAACGTGATGCTGTCCCTCCAAATATCTTCGTGGAACGGCTCTTCAAGCCATCCGTACTATGGGAAGAGGAGCCCGGAAGCGAAAAACCGGAAAAACCGAGCCAATCGGCGATTCAGCCGATGACATAACACCGTCAGCCCACGACATAATGGCAGTAATCGCCCCGTGGACAGAACCATTCCTAGCCTACTTGCTCAGGCAGGAACTTCCCAAAGACCAAAACGAGGCCCGCTGCATAGTCCGGCGATCGAAAGCCTACAAGGTCCATGAGGGAGAACTTTATAAGAAAAGCACAACCGGAGTCCTTCAAAGGTGTATCTCCGAAGAGGAAGGGCACAACCTCTTGGCTGAAATTCATGCCGGACTAGGCGGACACCACGCAGAAGCCCGGGCCCTTGTAGGAAAGGCATTCCGTACATGATTTTATTGGCCGATGGCCCGGGCAGATTCCCAGGACTTAGTCCAGAGATGCGTTGGTTGTCAGCTCTTTGCTAATCAGAGCCATATGCCGCCTACCGCCCTCAAAACTATACCCATTACCTGGCCGTTCGCGGTCTGGGGGCTTGATATGGTTGGACCTCTTAAAGGGGGAACCCACAAGCAAAGGTACCTATTGGTCATGGTGGATAAATTCACCAAATGGATAGAGGCCAAGCCGGTCAAAACGGCAGAGTCCGGACCAGTGATAGACTTTATATCCGGGGTAGTACACCGTTACGGAGTCCCCCACAGCATCATCACCGACAACGGCACGAACTTCACAGCCGACGAGGTTAAGTCATGGTGCAAGAATATGGGCATCAAGCTCGACTACGCTTCAGTCTATCACCCTCAAACCAACGGTCAAGTGGAACGAGCAAATGGTCTAATAATGAGCGGCATTAAACCCAGACTAGTGCGGTCACTTACTAAATCTGACACGCACTGGGTCGAGGAGCTCGACTCCGTACTCTGGGGGCTGCGGACAACGCCTAACCGTACTACCGGATTCACACCATTTTTTATGGTCTACGGCGCAGAGGCAGTTCTGCCCTGCGACATTATTCATGACTCACCTCGAGTGCGCATGTATGAAGAAAGAGAGGCCGAGTTGGATCGGCAGGACAGCTTGGACACATTGGAGGAAGAACGCGACGTCGCCAAGGCTCGTTCCGCATTCTATCAGCAGCAGGCTCGAAGATATCAAAGCAGAGAAGTACGGGCCAAGACTTATAACGTTGGTGAACTAGTTCTACGCCTGCCGGACAAGAAAAAGGACAAGCTTAAGCCCAAATGGGAGGGCCCTTTCATTATCGATCAAGTCCTGACCGGCGGAGCATACCGTCTACGAAATGCGTCGGATAACCGACTCGAGCCGAACCCATGGAACGCAGCCCGCCTCCGAAGATTCTATGCCTAGCGCCGGACTAAGGGTTCGTCCCCTCCCTCCGTCCAAATTCTTATACTTTAGCTGTCTTTTTGTTTCTCTTTTCATAACGTTTTTATTAAAAAGCCCCTAAAGGCTTACTTTTGCATTTTTCGCATACACTTGATGTGCCATCGCACTCATTATTCCTGGGGGCTTCTTTTACAGAAGCTCAATTATAAGGGTTTCATGCCCAGCACATGTGTCAAGCTTCCACATGTACCTTTTACTCACCATTATATGCATCGATATGACTTAAGTTTTGGCCAAGCTGGGTTGCCTGGCTCCTGTGCTTACCCCTACGTTCCCTATTGTTCGGCTAGGAGGTAAAGGGAGCACCTCTGCGATTGCTACTGCCGGGTCAGCCGGATGTGTACCTCAGACTGGGTGAAGCCGAAAGCTAGCGTTCTTAAGGGAATATTCGGTCGGTGACTTAAAAGATGATTTTCTTTACCTACTCATTTATCTGCCCCCAGATGTTTTTCTGCTTTTTTCGCAGTCCGGACATGCACTTTAGGGCATGCCTCCCAGGGAAAGGAACCCTTAACGGAACTATTCTCCCTGGAAGATGTTTCTTACTAACCATGTAATATAACATAACTAGTTGGGCACTTGTCTGATAAAGCACTAATGACCCCTACGCCTGGTCTCCATGCATACCGCGGTTGTTTCTCATCCACAAAGGCATTCGGACACACTCCGGACTCTAGGGTCTCGAGGTCGAAGCGAAAAGGTCGGCAAAGACAAACGATCTACAATCCGGCTAGAAGGCATTTCACATGTAACTTCAAAGGAAAACATACATTGTCAAATTTATTGATTGTATTCCTCCTCAATCCCGTCTAACAGGCTGTCTAACTTACAGTCCCGTTGAGAAAACTTAGCAGCCAACTCTACTTGGCTGTATACTAAACTCACGGGGATCTCCTTCCCATCGGGCCCCACCGGTCCAACTTCGGCCATATGGTTGGGATCCGCCTTCTTATAACGCGTCTTCACCATGGCCCAAGCCTCCCTGGCACCTTACCGGCAAGCTGAAATCTTCCACAAACGGAAGCGCTACCGCACTCCCTGAAGCTTCTCCGCAAGCTCCCCAAGGCCCTCGGGTAGGGAGAGGGCTGGCCATAAAGCCTTGACGACGCCGCTCATTGCCTGCCGAACTCGTTTGAGCAGTTGCAACAGTTCGGGAAGTTGATCACCCGTTGATATGGGCATCTCCTCTATAGGACGACCTGTGAGTATACCTACAAGACATATCATGTCAATAAACTTCCTCGCTGAACTCTTCTTTTTAAAGGAGTCCGCTCAAGCACTTACTATAAATGCCGCGACGAAGCCGCTCATTCTCCTTAACAGAGCCGGACAGCCCGGCGCGAGCGCCTTTCAGCTCTTCTCCGAGCTTGGCGTTGGCATCCTGAAGTTTATTCCTTTCTTGTTGCACCCTATTCAGCACACTCTCGCCGGCCTTCAGCTGGCGCAGTAATCCTTGCCTGTCCGGATCTTGTCCGGCGGTACCTACACAGTCATTATTAGACTTGCGCGCACGCCGCACAACGCCTATATTTATTAATACAAATGTGTTACCAGGAGGGGTCTTTGAGTCTCCTCCTGCGGTAGCAAGTGCGGCCTCAAGTTGGGCCTTGCATTCTTGCAGCTCCTGAGACAGCTGGGCATTCTTCTCGGTAAGAGCCTGCGTTTCACATGATCCTTAAATTAGTTAACATAACTACTTTAAGTCTCGGGGGCTACTGGTATATACAACCATTAAAATTCCCTTACCCGTATGTCTTTCACATACTGCTCCGTGGCTCTGGTAAAACCATCTTGAGCGGCATGGAGATGCGCGTCCCCTGCGTTAAAGGCGTCCAATGCCTCAGGGGAGAAGCCCGCTTCACGAAATACTGTCCGGCGGCGCCTATGGTTCATGGCGCTCTCCACCTCAGATTTGGTGGCGGACAGTCTGTCGGTGTCCTCCGTTGGAGAAGGATCCGGCCCGCGTCTAGCGCTTGCCTCCCCCTCCAGGCCGGGCGCTGGAGCCTGGCCGGTGTAGGTTGGATCAGCAACTTCTGCGCCCGCAGTCCGGCCAGCGCTTTTTCTCCTACAAAGATCATGAGCACTCAGACGCTTCCTAGGAACGGTGCTCTGAAAATTCAAATACGAGCTATACCTTTGCGGCGACGTTTCCGTCCGCACCGTGCTCCTTTTTCACCTGCAGGTCCGGACTGACCTCTGTTGGTCAGCCGCCGCGGGCTCGGCTTCCTGCCGTAAAGGCGCTTCCTGTAAAATACCATTGTTTGCGAAGGTTAGAAATGGGAAAGGAAGAGATAATGGTGTTCGGACCTCGGTCACGGTCACCTGGGAAGCCGGATACAGTCCGGGGTAGTCCGCCGTAATGGCGACCAAAGCATTATCCATGCTGAGCTGGTGAAATACCCCGTCGATCAGCTCCACCTTGATGTCCGGGTCCTCTTCGGAGGCCGGATCCAAGGATCTTTCTAGATCCTCGGGTTGCGGAGCAGGACTTGCCATGTCCTCCACAGTCCGGCGTAGACCCTGCACCGAAGACATAATGTAAAGAAGCTTAAACTTTGAGAGCATGGGTTGAGCCTTTAAAGGTGTTCGCTTACCCATCCTCTGGGGTTGATCATGGAAAACCCATTCAAAGGGTTCGTTCGAAGGAAGTCCTCCTTTTCCCCCTTGTACAGGCTGGAAAGGATCTCTACCAGATCCTCGGTCGAATCCGGCCCTTTGCGGCCATGACGGGTGGCATCGTCCTCCCCGTTGAAATCCCACATGGGGTGGCCTCTGTATTGCAATGGCTGTACCCCTCGCATGATGCATGTCGTCATGACTCCAATCATGGTCAACCCGGAATGGGCCAGTAATCTTATTCGGCCCATCAAGTAATGGACGCTCTTGTCTTCCTCCAATCGGGGGCTCCGTGGGCGCCAGCTGAGGCGTTTCTTCAGGGGAGCAGCACTAAACTCCGGGAGGCCAATCCGGACTGGGTCCGGCAGCGGAGCGTCTCCTATGTAAAACCACTCTGAGGGCCAGTCTTCAGACGCCTTCTTGGGAGTACCGGATGGGTATTCGGTCCCGGCGATGCGCCATATTTCGGCGCCGGCCACTTGATATATGGACCCCTTGTGAGAACGGGGTACGAGGCAGAACAGCCTCTTCCACAATGCAAAATGGGGCTCAATGCCCAGGAATAGCTTGCAAAGAGCTACGTAGCCCGCGATATGCAGGACAGAGGCGGGCGTGAGGTGGTGGAGCTGGAGTCCGTAGAACTCCAGGAGCCCGCGGAGGAACGGATGTATCGAGAATCCGAGTCCCCTTATCAAATAAGGGACGAAGCATACTCGCTTCCCTTTATTGGGGCTTGGGGTAGCCTCCGCTTGCCTCCCACCTTGATAGGTGACCAGCCCGGCTCGAACCGGGACCATGCAGGCCGGAGGGAGATATCCCCCCGCTTGGAGCTTCACTAGCTCATTGTGCGAAACAGAGCACCTCCTCCAATCCCCCGGCGGTGGGCTGGGAGTGCGTGAAGAAGAGCCGCGTCGACGGTCCATGATGGAATGGATTTTTAGGTCAAAGGCGCTCCGATGAAGTATTCGCGGGAGGAAGATGGTGTGGTTTGGATCTGGATTTTTGCCTCTTTTGTAGGCGGATGACTCGCACGACTGGGGGGTGAAACGTAAAAGACGCCCTGGCTTTTCGCATTCGTGCGACGCATGGAAAAATACCATTATTGGGCGTAGAAGCCGAGAAACACAGTATTTATGGTGAAGTCGGACACTGTTCGGCAGGTACATGGAACTTGAAGGGAGAACCCGCCTTGCAACGCCGAAGGCTATATATGTGCTGGACTTATCGTCATTGAAGCCTGGTTCGGGGGCTACTGAGGGCGTCCTGGACTAGGGGGTGTACGGACAGCCGGACTATCATCGTCCGCCGGACTCCAAGACTACGAAGATACAAGATTGAAGACTCCGTCCCGTGTCCGGATGGGACTTTCCTTGGCGTGGAAGGCAAGCTTGGCGATACGGATATGTAGATCTCCTACCATTGTAACCGACTCTGTGTAACCCTAGCCTCCTCCGGTGTCTATATAAACCGGAGGGCTTTAGTCCGTAGGGGACAACATACATTACAACAATCATACCATAGGCTAGCTTTAGGGTTTAGCCTCCTTGATCTCGTGGTAGATCCACTCTTGTACTACCCATATCATCAATATTAATCAAGCAGGACGTAGGGTTTTACCTCCATCGAGAGGGCCCGAACCTGGGTAAAACATCGTGTCCCTCGTCTCCTGTTACCATCCGCCTAGACGCACAGTTCGGGACCCCCTACCCGAGATCCGCCGGTTTTTACACCGACACTTGTCCAGCCATGTCAGGAGCGGGAGGCAAGTGGATGGCCTCCTCCGTTATGGAGGGACACATCAAGAGGCTGTGAAAGGCCGGATACTTGTCCAGCGACATCGCGCATCAGCTTCCCGACAAGGGGCAGCTCATCCCCACCCCCGGGCCCCATGAGAGGGTGGTGTTCCTCACCCACTTCCTCCGCGGACTAGGTTTTCCACTTCACCCATTTGTCCGGGGGCTCATGTTCTACTATGGCCTGGATTTCCATGAACTGGCCCCGAATTTCATCCTCAACATCTCAGCGTTTATCGTTGTGTGCGAGGCCTTCCTCCGCGTCAAACCCCACTTCGGCTTATGGCTGAAGACCTTCAATGTCAAGCCGAAGGTAGTGGGTGGCCAGCAGGCAGAGTGCGGAGGCGCCATGGTGGGCAAGATGCCCAACGTCATATGACTCGAGGGCTCCTTCATGGAAACCATCAAAGGGTGGCAATCGGGGTGGTTCTACGTCACCGAGCCGCGTGACCCTGAATGGGCAGCGGCCCCCGAATTCAGATCTGGCATCCCCACACGGCTCACCTCCTGGAAAGAGAAGGGCCTGACATGGGGTGACTTGGAAGAGCTGACCGGACTCCAAACCTGCGTCCAAAACCTTGTGAACAAGAAGATCAAGCTCGTCAACGTGGTCCAGGTCATGCTCCTCCGCCGGATCCTCCCGTGCCAACAACGGGCCTCCAACTTGTGGGAGTTTGATCCGGCACAGCACCAAACCTTGAGCAGGCTCTTCGACACTACGTACGAAGATGCCTGGAAGGTGCTGTTCAAGGGCGCCGAGGCTCCCGCATCCGCTATCGAAGATCGCGGATTCAGCTCGCACCGTCAAGCCGGCGAGGTAAGCTATTTTATCCTTTACAGGACGCTTATTTTCCATAGTTTGACTCTATGCGGGATCTAAACTCCCTTACCTTTGACAGGCCTGGCAGAAGAAGTCCGGGCAGGTTAACTGTCCGACTCCCTTGCCCGAAGACCCAGCGGACGCCCAACTAACGGGGCTGCTGACTCCGGCGCCTTACGTGGTGCCGGAGAAGAAGGCCAAGAAGAAGGCCATGGGAACTCGGAGGAGTTCCCGGCGCCAGGTGTTATCGGACTCATCGTCCGGTGACTCCGAGGCGGACTCCTCCCGTGAAGACAAGGAGGAGAAAAAGGAGGCTTCTCCCCCAGCGGGGGGAGAGAAGAAAAGAAAGGCCTCCCCAACAGGGGAGGCCAGAGGGTCCAAGAAGGGAAGGACCCTTCCTCCGGACTGTTCCACCAACGCCGACGACGGCGAAGAGGAGTGGCCCTCGAGGGCCAAGCCCCTGGCGAGATCGTAAGTGTCCGGATTCCGGAATAACTCATGATTTTTCCTTTGTCGCGTAGTGTCTTCTAACGCTGAATACAACCATGTAGCCCACCCAAGGACGAGCTCTCCGCTTCGTTGAGCGGCTCCCTGGATTCGTCGGATGTGAATAGCACGTCACTTCCGACCGCCTCCTCCCCCCGTGACGCAGACAACGCTGCAATGGAGTCCCAAAAGGGGCCCAACCAGGAGGAGGTGGTCCTGGAGGCGCCTCAAGGTGACCTCCTGGACTCTGGGCGAAAAGAGGGCGAAACCCCAGAGGTCTCTAAGTCTGGCCCTGTGCCGGACTCCGTACCGGAACCTACAGTGGTTCCGAAGTCCGGCAGGCAGGCCCTTTGTAAGAAGGGCAAGACTGCGACGCCGGTGGCCTTCGTCCAACCGGAGGCACCAGATAACTTGCTAGAGGCGCTTAACGGCGCCTCCATCGAGGAGGAGCACCGCACTGTTATGAGTGCGGTGATCCGAAAAGTTTAGTCCGCCAAGAGCGGGCTGACTGAAGCCTGTACCAGCCTTCTAACAGGCTTTGAGGTATGTAATTAAGATATGTAAAAATAGTACCGCATAGACAGTAGTCCCTGATGCTCAGTTTGGTGTTCGGAAAGAAAAGCCGAACTGAGGATCTAAAAAGATATACGCAGGAGTCTAACATAAGCATGTCAATATGGGAATGCAGGCTGCGCTGCTGAACTCTGCCGCACTGGCTGCGGAGGTCAATGCGTTGAAGCAGAGCCTCGAGCGGTCCGAGAATGAGCTCGGCCGTGCCAAGAAGCAGCTCGAGGACAAGGAAGGTAAGTAATACCTTATTAAAGTAATACCTTATAGAAATAATTTGGTTGCAAAAAAATGACAGGAATAACGTGAGTATTGCAGGGGCCACGAATGAGGTGACGACCCTGAAGGAAGCGGTGTCCAAGGCCGAAAGCAATGCGGCCGCAGAACGCACCGAGCGAGAGAAGCAGGAGGCGCGGGTGGCGGAGGTGCGGCAAGAGCTCCAGGCTCTCGTGGAAAAACATGAGAGTTTGGAGCGTGACTCGAAGACTCAAGAGTCCGAGCTCGCCTTGGCTCTTGGGAGTGCCAAAGCCGCTAAGGCCGAAGCCCAGAAGGCCCTCCAAGAAATTGAGGCGATAAAAAAGATAGCGGCGGGTAAGGCATTCTTCATGCAAAGCAAGCATGTAAAAGTGAATTATCTGTTACTTACCCGAATTCGGAGCTCTCCAGGAGCATTCGTAGATCTGCCCCATAGCATGTCCGATGCTGCCGCGTTCTACCGAGCCGAGGAGGGGAGCTCGACGGAAAAAGGTGTTCTGGTCTCAATATGCTGAGGCCGGACATCCGGTGCCCCTGAGCGACCAGCTGATGCAGGTGGTCGAGCTCCACAAGGTGGCCGAACAGGCCATGAAGGGCCTCATATATCGGCTGTGGCCTAAAGAAGCCATGCCTGGGAGCTACTTCGGTCTGGTGCGGTGGCTGGTGGACGCCTGTCCATGGATTGAAGTCATCAAGCGTTCCGTCTGCATTGAAGGTGCCCGTCGGGCCCTTGCCCGCGCTAAAGTGCACTGGGGCAAGATGGACGCCGAGAAGCTTGTGACAGACGCGCCACCGCCGGGCAAGGAGTATCGCACACCCGAGATGTACTATAAG
Source organism: Triticum timopheevii (assembly GCA_963921465.1). Lineage (NCBI taxonomy): Eukaryota > Viridiplantae > Streptophyta > Magnoliopsida > Poales > Poaceae > Triticum > Triticum timopheevii. The sequence continues at coordinate 594,990,871 of OY997266.1, read as the reverse complement.
GGTGTCCTGAAGGGTGCCCGCCTTATAGCAGTGAGTGCTCCAAAGATGTAATTTTTTAGTAGACTCGCATTTGTTATCCTGTACGCTGAAAACTTTGTTCATATGCGCTAAGCAACGCTTGTTAATTTAAAATATTACTTTCTGTGCGGCCGTTTATCAAATTTGAGAGATGGCAAGTCGTTGGCTTCAGCCCCCATGCCACGAGTGCTGGGGTGTTCGGGATAAACTTGAGCGCTCTTGTTCCCATTTTTGGGTCCTTCGAGGGAGGCTCTCAACACAACGAACGAGGCAACCGGACTTATAGTGCTTGAACACTCCCACTTAGCCATAGAATTTTATAATTTTAAATTTCGGTGAAGCCCCTAGTGTTCGGAAGGCCGAATTCGGGGCGCTATCCACGCCTGGGCCGGACAAAGCCGGCTCCTCGCTCTAAGCGGCATAAGTCTTTAGGGACTCGAAAAACCTCTCGAACAGCGACCGGCTCTCGCCCTATCATGACGGTCAGTTTTAGCTTTCTCCACTGAGGTGCTCAACCCAGCTCAACCGGGGCACAATCGTAGTGGTTCTCCCAGCACTACCTTAGCCGATATAACGGAACGTAAGGTACCAAAACATGGGAGCCGGGCAAACCCAACTATTGACCCAAGACATGATTCGGAGCCGATGCATATAATGCTATAAGTTCGGGGTGCCGCACTTGTTAAAGTGTTCGGACTTATCACACCATATTTTGGGGTACTTAAGCCCCTGGTGTATTTGGCCGTACCAAAGCGTACGGATGCAACATGTCATAAGTGAACATATATAGATAGAAAAAGGAATGCAATAATAGGCAAAAAGTGATGCATTGTTTATTCAAAAAATACTGCAATGAAAGCAGAACGATACAAATAGTGCGATAAGCAAGGGATGGGACTATTTAACATGTCCCCCTCCAGGGGTAGGCTGCGGGATGGTATGTAAAACAGGTATACTGCTCGTAATAGAGACCACCTGGATACTCAACATAGCTTTTCTGCTTCCCTGGCTGTTGCATCGTGAGTTCGGCGATTCCACTGCCGGGTAGGGCTTCTTGAAAACGGAGTCCTGAGAATAAGAAAAAAAGAATGACACAATTGTGAGCCCCTGGTGTGGTTGAGCCGCACTCTGGGCATGCCGTGGTCGTGCCCCTCCCCCTGTGCCCATGGTATCTCCAGAGCGTAGTTATGTACGCGTGGTACTGGTCTCGTGATTTCGCGAGGGCTGGGGTTGGGGCCGCATTGCTACGCGTGCTCGGAACATGCCAGGCGGTCTTGTTGTAGGTTACTCCGGGCGCGCTTGACGGTGTCCGGCCGCTTAACAGCCGGACTCAAGAATTGCCTTAAGAGGCTGCTTTGTTCTTCTGCCGCGAGAGCCTCTGTATGCTCCTCCGTTCGGAGAGAGCGTTCGGTGTTTCCGTTGACCGTAATGACTCCTCGATGGCCTGGCATCTTGAGCTTGAGGTATGCATAGTGCGGCACCGCATTGAACTTTGCAAATGCGGTTCGTCCGAGCAGTGCATGATAGCCGTTGCAGAACAAGACTATGTCGAAGATTAACTCCTCGCTTCGGAAGTTATCCGGGGATCCGAAGACCACTTCAAGTGTAACTGATCCTGTACAGTTGGCCTCTACACCTGGTATGACGCCTTTATAGGTCGTTTTTGTGGGTTTAATCCTTGAGGGGTCTATGCCCATCTTGCGCATTGTATCCTGATAAAGCAGGTTCAGGCTGCTGCCGCCGTCCATCAGGACTCTAGTGAGGTGAAATCCGTCGACGATTGGGTCTAGAACCAATGCGGCGAATCCGCCATGGTGGATGCTAGTGGGGTGGTCCCTTTGATCAAAAGTGATCGGGCAGGAGGACCACGGATTGAACTTTGGGGCGACTGGCTCCATCGCATATACGTCCCTGAGTGCACGCTTCCGCTCCCTTTTGGGTATGTGGGTTGCGTATATCATGTTCACCGTCCGCACTTGTGGGGGGAAACTCTTCTGTCCTCTATTGTTCGGTGGTCGGGTCTCCTCCTCGTCATCGCTATGCAACCCCTTGTCATTGTTTTCGGCAGTTAACTTGCCTGCCTGCTTGAACACCCAACAATCACTGTTGGTGTGATTGGCTGGCTTTTCGGGGGTGCCGTGTATCTGGCATGAGCGATCGAGTATTCGGTCCAAATTGGACAGGCCCGGAGTATTTCTTTTGAATGGCTTTTTCCGCTGACCGGGTTTGGAGCCTCTGAATCCGGCATTGACTGCCATATCCTCAGTAGTGTCGCCATTAATGCGGCGCTTGTGCTTGTTGCCATGCGACCTGCCATTGTTGTCCTTGGTATCCGAACTACCAGGGTTTTTTGTCAGGTTGTTACTGTGAGCTAGCCAGCTGTCCTCTCCCGCGCAGAAGCGGGTCATGAGTGATGTGAGGGCTTCCATGGATTTCGGCTTTTCCTGTCCTAGGTGCCGAGCAAGCCACTCGTCGCGGATGTTATGTTTGAAGGCTATAAGGGCCTCTGCATCCGGACAGTCAACGATTTGCTTTTTCTTGGTTAAGAACCGTGTCCAGAATTGTCTGGCCGATTCGTCTGGCTACTGAATTATGTGGCTTAGGTCATCGGCGTCTGGTGGTCGCACATATGTGCCCTGGAAGTTGTCAAGGAATGCGGCTTCCAGGTCTTCCCAACACCCAATTGATTTTGCTGGCAAGCTGTTGAGCCAATGCCGAGCTGGTCCTTTAAGCTTGAGTGGGAGGTATTTGATGGCATGTAGATCATCACCGCGGGCCATGTGGATGTGAAGGAGATAGTCCTCGATCCAAACCGCAGGATCTGTTGTGCCGTTGTATGATTCAATGTTTACGTGTTTGAAACCCTCGGGGATTTGATGATCCATTACTTCGTCTGTGAAGCATAGCGGGTGTGCGGCGCCTCTGTATTGGGCCATATCACGACGCAACTCAAATGAGCTTTGTCTACTGTGTTCGGCCCGGCCGGAATTGCTGTATCTGGCGTGACGGTTGTCATCACGTATCGTGGGGCGCCCGCGCGATCCGTAGATCGATCTTATTTGTCTTGCCTTGTCCTCTAATATGTCTCAAAAGTCTGGCGCATTCCCCCATGGCTTTGTACTTTTCGAGCGACGCCGGGGTGCGGCTTTAGCGGAGGGCCTAGAGGCCTCTCTGTCGCGGCCACGAGGTGGCCGGTCGGCCGTATTGTGCGCTGGTGATGTAGGTTTAGGTGCTTCCTCCTCTAATCGGGGTAGCAGCCTGCGTTTTGGGTAGCTCTTGGAGGGGCGTTCGAGTTCATACTCTTCGGCCACAAGGACTTCAGTCCATCTGTCGGCTAGCAAGTCTTGGTCAGCTCTAAGCTGTTGCTGCTTTTTCTTGAGGCTGCTTGCCGTGGCCATAAGCCTCCATTTGAAACGCTCTTGTTCGACGGGATCCTCAGGCACGACAAGTTCATTGTCGTCGAGGCTTGCCTCGTCTTCGGAGGGAGGCATATAATTATCGTCCTCTACCTCTCTGTCTCCGCTCTCTCACGAGGGCAGGCTTCTCCATCCTCCTGCACTGAATCCTACTGGAGGGGGTTGTCTTTGGCACTGTTCGGGGTGTTATTGTCTCCGGTGCCGAAATCTCCATTTTTTCTGTGGCGGGATTTAGAGCGGCGCCGCTGACGCCGGCGCTTAGGCTGTTTCTTGGAGGGGTCATCCTCCGTTGTTCCATCGCCATTCCCATCCTTTGGGATGTCCACCATGTATATGTCGTATGACGAGGTGGCCTTCCAGTGCCCTGTAGGCGTTGGTTCTTGGTCGTCTCCTGCATCGTCGTCCATACCGTCGATGTCTTCGGAGTCGAAGTCAAGCATGTCGGTTAAATCATCGACAGTGGCTACAAAGTGGGTGGTGGGTGGGCGTTGAATTTCTTTGTCGTCCTCATCCCCACCTTCCTGACCATAGTCCGGCTAGGGATCTCCTGATAAAGAGAGAGACTTTAGTGAATTCAGGATGTCGCAGTTTTCGGCGTACCAGCCGGAAAGCTGCTGGGCTTCATCGTATTCGGTAGAGGAATTGAAGCAAACCCGGCCAAGATCCGAGCTCTGTCACAGTTGGATATTCCAAAAGACCTCAAACAGATACAAAAATTGACTGGATGCGTGGCAGCTTTAAGCCGCTTTATCTCCCGCTTGGGAGAAAAGGCACTGCCCCTCTATCGCCTCCTTAGGCGCACTGAACACTTTGAGTGGACGGATGCTGCCACTGCCGGACTCGAAGAAATAAAGGCCATATTGGCAACAAATCTAGTCCTGGCTGCGCCCAACCTGGGCGAACCAATGTCGTTATACATCGCGGCAACACATCAAGTTGTAAGCGCGGTACTCGTCGTCGAACGAGAGACATAAGGGCATAAATTCCCTCTTCAAAAACCAGTGTACTACGTCTCCACTGTGTTAACCCCCTGCAAGTCCCGTTACCCGCACTATCAAAAGATAGCGTATGCGGTGTTCATGGTGTCCCGGAAGCTACGACACTACTTTCAAGAGTGTTCGATAACGGTGGCCTCCGAAGTACCACTCAATGACATTATAAACAACCGCGACGCAACGGGCAGGATTGCAAAATGGGCCATTGAGCTCCTACCATTCGATATAACCTACAAACCTCGGCGAGCTATAAAGTCACAAGTTTTGGCTGACTTTGTCGCTGAATGGACCGAAGCCGAACTCCCTAAAGAGTACGGCGCATACTCCAATTGGACTATGCACTTCGACGGCTCCAAAATGTTGGCCGGACTGGGGGCTGGCGTCGTATTGACGTCCCCGACCGGGGACACAGTCCAATACGTACTTCAAATAATGTACACGGACTCCAACAATGCAGCCGAATACGAGGCCCTTCTACATGGTCTCCGGATGGCAATCTCCATGGGCATTCAACGCCTAGAGGTGTGCGGGGATTCAAACCTCGCAATATCCCAAATAAATGGAGACTTTGACGCCAAGGATCCGAAAATGGCAGCATATTGCAACGCTGGCCTAAAAATGTCAGCTTAGTTTGAAGGACTTGAATTCCATCACGTAGCCCGAGATAATAACCAAGCAGCCGACGTACTGGCGGGCATCGGCGCAAAACGTGACGCTGTCCCCCCAAATATCTTCCTGGAACAGCTCTTCAAGCCATCCGTACTATGGGAAGAGGGGTCCGGAAACGACAAACCGGAAAAAATCGCGCCAACCGGCGATTCAGCCGATGACATAACACCTTCAGCCCACGACATAATGGCAGTAATCGCCCCGTGGACAGAACCATTCCTAGCCTACTTGCTTAGGCAGGAACTTCCCGAAGACCAAAATGAGGCCCGCTGCATAGTCCGGCGATCGAAAGCCTACAAGGTCCATGAGGGAGAACTTTATAAGAAAAGTACAACCGGAGTCCTTCAAAGGTGTATCTCCGAAGAGGAAGGGCGAAACCTCCTGGCTGAAATTCATGCCGGACTAGGCGGACACCACGCAGCAGCCCGGGCCCTTGTAGGAAAGGCATTCCGTACAGGATTTTATTGGCCGACGGCCCGGGCAGATGCTCAGGACTTAGTCCAAAGATGCATTGGTTGTCAGCTCTTTGCTAATCAGAGCCATATGCCACCCACCACCCTCAAAACTATTCCCATTACCTGGCCGTTCGCGGTCTGGGGGCTTGACATGGTTGGACCCCTTAAAGGGGGAACCCACAAGCAAAGGTACCTATTGGTCATGGTGGACAAATTCACCAAATGGATAGAGGCCAAACCAATCAAAACGGCAGAGTCCGGACCAGTGATAGACTTTATATACGGGGTTGTACACCGTTACAGCGTCCCCCACAGCATCATCACCGATAACGGCACGAACTTCACGGCCGACGAGGTTAAGTCGTGGTGCAAAAACATGGGCATTAAGCTCGATTACGCTTCAGTCTATCATCCTGAAACCAACGGTTAAGTGGAACGAGCAAATGGTCTAATAATGAGCAGCATTAAACCCAGACTAGTGCAGTCACTTACGAAATCTGACATGCACTGGGTAGAGGAGCTCGACTCCGTACTCTGGGGGCTGCGGACAACACCCAACCGTACTACCGGATTCACACCATTTTTTATGGTATACGGCGCAGAGGCAGTTTTGCCCTGCGACATCCTTCATGACTCACCTCGAGTGCGCATGTAAGAAGAAAGAGAAGCCGATCTGGATCGGCAGGACAGCTTGGACACATTGGAGGAAGAACGCGACGTCGCCAAGGCTCGTTCCGCATTCTATCAGCAGCAGGCTCGAAGATATCAAAGCAGAGAAGTACGGGCCAAGACTTACAACGTTGGCGAACTAGTTCTACGCCTGCCGGACAAGAAAAAGGACAAGCTCAAGCCCAAATGGGAGGGTCCCTTCATTATCGACCAAGTCCTGACCGGCGGGGCGTACCGTCTACGAAATGCATCGAACAACCGCCTCGAGCCAAACCCATGGAACGCAGCCCGCCTCCGAAGATTCTATGCCTAGCGCCGGACTAAGAGTTCGTCCCCTTCCCCCGTCCAAATTTTTACAATTCAGCTGCCCTTTGTTTCTCTTTCTTCTCTTAACCCTTTTTAAATAAAAAGCCCTTAAGGGCCTACTTGCGCATTGTTTGCACATACTTGATGTGCCATTCACACTCATTATACCTGGGGCTTCTTTTACAGAAGCTCAATTGTAAGGGCTTCATGCCTAGCACATGTGTCAAGCTTCCACATGTACCTTTTACTCACCATTATATGCATCGATATGACTTAAGTTTTGGCCAAGCTGGGTTGCCTGGCTCCTGTGCTTACCCCTACGTTCCCGATTGTTCGGCTAGGAGGTAAAGGGAGCACCTCTGCGATTGTTACTGCCGGGTCAGCCGGATGTGTACCTCAGACTGGGTGAAGCCGAAAGCTAGCGTTCTTAAGGGAATATTCGGTCGGTGACTTGAAAGATGATTTTTTACCTACCTATTTATCTGCCCCCAGATGTTTTTCTTCTTTTTTCGCAGTCCGGACATGCACTTTAGGGCATGCCTACCAGGGAAAGGAACCCTTAACGGAACTATTCTCCCTGGAAGATGTTTCTTACTAACCATGTAATATAACATAACTAGTTGGGCACTTGTCTGATAAAGCACTAATGACCCCTACGCCTGGTCTCCATGCATACCCCGGTTGTTTCTTAACCGAAAAGGTATTCGGACACACTCCGGACTCTAGGGTCCCGAGGTCGAAGCGAAAAGGTCGGCAAGGACAAACGATCTACAATCCGGCTAGAAGGCATTTCACATGTCATTTTAAAAATACATTGTCAAATCTACTGACTGTATTCCTCCTCAATCCCGTCTAGCAGGCTGTCTAATTTACAGTCCCGTTGGGAAAATTTCGCGGCCAACTCTACTTGGCCATATACTAAACTCACAGGGATCTCCTTCCCATCGGGCCCCACAGGTCCGACCTCGGCCATGTGGTTGGGATCCGCCTTCTTGTACCGCGTCTTCACCATGGCCCAAGCCTCCCTGGCACCTTGGCGGCAGGCCGAAATCTTCCACAAACGGAAGCGCGGCCGCATCCCCTGAAGCTTCTCAGTAAGCTCCCCAAGGCCTTCGGGCAGGGAAAGGGCCGGCCATAACGCCTGAACGGCGCCGCTCATCGCTTGTCGAACTCGTTCGAGCAGCTGCAACAGTTCGAAAAGTTGATCACCCGTCGATATGGGCATCTCCTCTGCAGGGTGACCTGTGTGTATACCTACAAGACATATTCTGTCAATTGACTTCCTCGCCGAACTCTTCTTTTCAAAGGAGTTTGCTTAAGCACTTACAATAGATGCCGCGACGAAACCGCTGATTCTCCTTAACGAAGCCGGACAGCTCGGCCCGAGCACCTTTCAGCTCTTCTCCGAGCTGGGCGTGGGCATCCTGGAGCTTGTTCCTTTCCTGCTGCACTCTGTTCAGAATGCTCTCGCCGGCCTTTAGCTGGCGCAGTAGTTCCTGCTTGTCCGGATCTTGTCCGGCAGCACCTGCAATGTCATTATTAGACTTGCGCGCATGCCGCACAGTGCTTATATTTTTTGAAAAAAAATGTGTATTACCAGGGGGGCCTCTGTGTTTCCTCCTGCGGTAGCAAGTGCGGCCTCTAGTTGGGCCTTACACTCTTGCATCTCCTGAGACAGTTGGGTATTCTTCTCAGTAAGATGCTGCGTTTCAAATGATCCTTAAATCAGTTAACATAACTACTTTAAGTCTCGGGGGCTACTGGCATATATTACTGCTAAAATCTCTTACCCGTATGTCTTTTACATACTACTCCGTGGCTCTGGTAAAACCATCTTGAGCAGCACGGAGGTGCGCGTCCCCCGCGTTAAAGGCATTCAACATCTAAGGGGAAAAGCACGCTTCACGAAATACTGTCCGGCGGCGCCTGTGGTTCATGGCGCTCTCCACCTCAGACTTGGTGGCGGACAGTCTGTCGGCATCCTCCGTTGGAGGAGTATCCGGCCCGCGCCTTGCGCTTGCCTCCCCCTCCAGACCGGGTGCTGGAGCCTGGCTGGTAGAGGTCGGATTGGCAACCTCTACGCCCGCAGTCCGGCGGGCGCTTTTTCTCCTAAAAAAGTCATGAGCACTCAAACGCTTCCTAGGAACGTTGCTCCGAATAATAAGCTGCGAGCCATACCTTTGCGGCGACGTTTCAGTCCGCGCCACGCTCCTCTTCCGCCTACTGGTCCGGACTGGCCTTTGTTGGTCAGCCGCCGCGGGCTCGGCTTCCCGCCTTGAAGGCGCTTCCTGCAAAACACCATCGTGTGCGAAGGTCAGAAATAAGCAAGGAAGAGATAATGGTGTCAGGACTTCCGTTACAGTAACCTGGGAAGCCGAATATAGTCCGGGGTAGTCAGCCGTAATGGCGACTAAAGCATTATTCATGCTGAGCTGGTGGAACACCCCGTCGATTAGCTCCACCTTTATGTCCGGATCTTCTTCAGAGGCCGGATCCTGGGATCTCTCGGGATCTTCGGTTTGTGGAGCTGGACTTATCATGTCCTCCACCGTCCGGCGCAGTTCCTGTGTCGAAAACGTAATATAAGAAGCTTAAACTTTGAAAGCATGGTTCGGGCCCTTAAAGTGTTCGCTTACCCAACGACGGGGGTTATTCATGGAGAACCCATCCAATGGGTTCGTCTGAAGGAAGTCCTCCTTCTCCCCCTTATACAGGCCGGACAGGATCTGCACTAGATCCTCGGCCGAATCCGGTCCTTTGCGGCCATGGCGGGTGGCATCGTCTTCCCCGTTGAAATCCCACATGGGGTGGCCTCTGTATTGCAGTGGCTGCACCCCCCGCATAAGGCATGTCGCCATGACTCCAATCATGGTCAACCCGGAGTGGGCTAGTAATCTTATTCGGCCCATCAGATAATGGACGCTCTTGTCTTCCTCCAGTTGGGGGCTCCGCGGGCGCCAACTAAGGCGTTTCTTCAGAGGAGCAGTGCTGAACTCCGGGAGGCCGATCCGAACACGGTCCGGCAGCGGAGCGTCTTCTATGTAAAACCATTCCGAAGGGCATTCTTCGGACGCCTTCTTAGGGGTTCCGGATGGATGTCCGGTCCCGGCAATGCGCCATATTTCGGCGCCGCCCACTTGATATATGGACCACTCGTGAGAACGGAGTACGAGGCAAAACAACCTCTTCCACAGGGCAAAATGGGGCTCGACGCCCAGAAATAGCTCGCAAAGAGCTACATAACCCGCGATATGCAAGATAGAGGCGGGTGTAAGGTGGTGGAGCTGGAGTCCGTAGAACTCCAGGAGCCCGCGGAGGAACGGATGTATAGGAAATCTGAGTCCCCTTATCAGATAGGGGACGAAGCATACCCGCTCCCCTTTGTTGGGACTTGGGGTAGTCTCCGCCTGCTTCCCACCTTGGTAGGTGGCCAGCCCGGCTCGAACCGGAACCATGAAGGCCGAAGGAAGATATCCCCCCGCTTGGAGCTTCACCAGCTCGTTGTGAAGAACAGAGCATCTCCTCCAATCTCCTGGCAGAGGACTGGGAGCGCGAGAGGAGGAGCCGCATCGACGGTCCATGATAGAATGGATTCTGGGTCAAAGGCGCTCCCATGAGTATTCGCGGAAGGAAGATGATGTGATTTGGATCTGGATTTTTGCCTCTCTTATAGGCAGATTATTTGCACGGCCGGGGGGTGAAACATAAAAGATACCCTGACTTTTCGAATTCATGCAACGCGTGGAAGAAGGCCATTATTGGGTGTGGAAGCCAAGAAGCAAAACATTGATGAGGAAGCCGGACACTGTTTGGCAGGTGCACGGAACTTAAAAGGAGAACCCGCCTTGCAACGCCGAAGACTATATACGCGCTGGACTTATCATCATTGAAGCCTGGTTCGGGGCCTACTGAGGGAGTCCTGGACTAGGGGGTGTCCGGACAGCCGGACTATCACCGTCCGCCGGACTCCAAGACTACGAAGATACAAGATTGAAGACTCCGTCCCGTGTCCGGATGGGACTTTCCTTGGCATGGAAGGCAAGCTTGGCGATACGGATATGTAGATCTCCTACCATTGTAACCGACTCTGTGTAACCCTAGCCCTCTCCGGTGTCTATATAAACCGGAGGGCTTTAGTCCGTAGGACATAACATACATTACAACAATCATACCATAGGCTAGCTTCTGGGGTTTAGCCTCCTTGATCTCGTGGTAGATCCACTCTTGTACTACCCATATCATCAATATTAATCAAGCAGGACGTAGGGTTTTACCTCCGTCGAGAGGGCTCGAACCTGGGTAAAACATCGTGTCTCTTGTCTCCTGTTACCATCCGCCTAGACGCACAGTTCGGGACCCCCTACCCGAGATCCGCCGGTTTTGACACCGACAACGCCCGCCGTGACAGTGCGGCGCGCTTGGCTGTGGCTCGAACCCGTCGAAGATCAAGTCTCCGCGGACGTCAGCCGTATAGTTCAAACTTCCAAATATGACCTGATGGCCAGGGGCGTAGCTTCCAATCTGCTCCAGATGGCCTAGCGAATTGGCCCGCAGTGCCAAGCCGCCGAATACAAAGATCTGTCCGGGGAGAAAAGTCTCACCCTGGACCGCGTCGTTGTTGATGATTGAAGGAGCCACCGGGCCTAAAGGTGACGACACATAGGAACTCTCAATGAAAGCACCAATGTCGGTGTCAAAACCGGCGGATCTCGGGTAGGGGTCCCGAACTATGCGTCTAGGCGGATGGTAACAGGAGACAAGGGACACGATGTTTTTACCCAGGTTCGGGCCCTCTCGGTGGAGGTAAAACCCTACTCCTGCTTGATTAATATTGATGATATGGGTAGTACAAGAGTAGATCTACCGCGTGATCAAAGAGGCTAAACCCTAGAAGCTAGCCTATGGTATGATTGTTGTTCGTCCTACAGACTAAAACCCTCCGGTTTATATAGACACCGGAGAGGGCTAGGGTTACACAGAGTCGGTTACAATGGTAGGAGATCTACATATCTGTATCGCCAAGCTTGCCTTCCACACCAAGGCAAGTCCCATCCAGACACGGGACAGAGTCTTCAATCTTGTATCTTCATAGTCCAGGAGTCCGGCCAAAGATGATAGTTCGGCTATCCGGACACCCCCTAGTCCAGGACTCCCTCAGTGGCCCAATTCTTTATGTAACAAAGGATAAGCCTGGACAAATTCTAATAATGAAGAAGGATCTCCCGAGGACACATTGGAATTATCGTCAAGCTAGTTTTCATCACGTTCGTAAGATTCACGTTCGGTACTTTGATAATCTGATATGTGGGTGGACCGGCACATGGGTACTGCCCTAACATGGACAAGAATCCCACTTATGATTAACCCCTATTGCAAGCATCCGCAACTACAAAAAGGAGTATTAAGGTAAACCTAACCACAGCATTAAACATATGCGTCCATATCAACCCCTAACGAAGCAACGTATAAACTAGGGTTTAAGCTTCTGTCACTCTAGCAACCCATCATCTACTTATTACTTCCCTATGCCTTCCTCTAGGCCCAAATAATGGTGAAGTGTCATGTAGTCGACGTTCACATAACACCACTAGAGGAAAGACAACATACATCTCATCAAAATATCGAACGAATACCAAATTCACATGACTACTAATAGCAAGACTTCACCCATGTCCTCAGGAACAAACGTAACTACTCACAAAGCATATTCATGTTCATAATCAGAGGAGTAATAATATGCATAAAGGATCTAAACATATGATCTTCCACCAAGTAAACAAAATAGCATCAACTACAAGGAGTAATCAACACTACTAGCTACCCACAGGTACCAATTTGTGGTTTTGATACAAGATTGGATACAAGAGATGAACTAGGGTTTTGAGAGGAGATGGTGTTGGTGAAGATGTTGATGGATATTGACCCCCTCCCGATGAGAGGATCGTTGGTCATGACGTTGGTGATGATTTCCCCCTCCCGGAGGGAATTGTCCCCGGCAGAACAGCTCCGCCAGAGCCCTAGACTGATTCCGCCAAGGTTCCGCCTCGTGGCGGCGGAGTTTTGTCCCGTAAGCTTGCCCATGATTTTTTCTAGAGGGAAAGTGATGATATAGTAGAAGATGGATGCCGAAGGCCCACCAGGGGGCCCAGGAGATAGGGGCGCGCCCTAGGGAGGGGGGCGCGCCCCCTGTCTCCTGGACAGGGTGTGGCCCATGGCCTATTTTCTTTGCCCATAATTTCTTATTAAATCCAAAAAGTTGTTTCCTGGAGTCTCAGGTCTTTTGGAGTTGTGCAGAATAGGTTCCCAACGTTTGCTCCTTTTCCAGTCAGAATTCCAGCTGACGGCATTCCCCCTCTTCATGGTAAACCTTGTAAAATAAGAGAGAATAGCCATAAGTATTGAGATATAATGTGTAATAACAGCCCATAATGCAATAAATATTGATATAAAAGCATGATGCAAAATGGACATATCATGGGGTAACGGTTGGATTGTCCCCCCCCCCCCCCCCCGCACTATATAAAGGGGTCTTCTTCCCCAAAGTTGACCTACCTCTTCCCCCAAAAGCTCCATTGTTGCTCCAAGCTTCATTTTTGCCCGATCTCTCTCCCTAGCCAATCAAACTTGTTGATTTGCTCAGGATAGGTTGAGAAGGCCCCGATCTACACTTCCACCAAGAGAAATTTGATTCCCCCACTAATCCCTAGCAGATCTTGTTACTCTTGGGTGTTTGAGCACCCTAGACGGTTGAGGTAACCTCAGAGCCATAGTCCATTGTGGTGAAGCTTCATGGTGTCGTTGGGAGCCTCTAATTAGGTTGTGGAGATAGCCCCAACCTTGTTTGTAAAGGTTCGGTCGCCGCCTTCAAGGGCACCAATAGTGGAATCACGGCATCTCGCATTGTGTGAGGGCGTGAGGAGAATACGGTGGCCCTAGTGGCTTCTTGGGGAGTATTGTGCCTCCACACCGCTCTAACAGAGACGTACTTCCCTTTAAAAGGAAGGAACTTCGGTAACACAACCTTGTCTCCATCGGCTCCACTCTTGGTTATCTCGCACCTTTACTTGTGCAAGCTATTTGTGTTGTATCCCTTGCTTGCTTTGCATCATATAGGTTGTTCACCTAGTTGCATATTTAGACAACCTACTTTGATGCAAAGTTTAATTTGGTAAAGAAAAGCTAAAAATTGTTAGTTGCCTATTGAACCCCCCTCTAGTCAACTATATCAATCCTTTCAATTGGTATCAGAGCCTCGTCTCTTTATTAAGGACTTTGCTATCCGAAGAGTATGGTTGACACCGTAGACCATGGGGAGGAGGAGCACTCCGGTGTGAATCCGATCTCGTCTATGGGTGATGGGGAAACCACGGTGTCCCGTGAGGAATTTAATGTGGCCTTGGACACATTGAAAACCTCCATGACAACCACGGTTGAGGGAGTCCTGGACTAGGGGGTGTCTGGACAGCCGGACTATCATCGTCCGCCGGACTCCAAGACTACGAAGATACAAGATTGAAGACTCCGTCTCGTGTCCGGATGGGACTTTCCTTGGCGTGGAAGGCAAGCTTGGCGATACGGATATGTAGATCTCCTACCATTGTAACCGACTCTGTGTAACCCTAGCCCTCTCCGGTGTCTATATAAACCGGAGGGCTTTAGTCCGTAGGACATAACATACATTACAACAATCATACCATAGGCTAGCTTCTAGGGTTTAGCCTCCTTGATCTCGTGGTAGATCCACTCTTGTAATACCCATATCATCAATATTAATCAAGCAGGACGTAGGGTTTTACCTCCATCGAGAGGGCCCGAACCTGGGTAAAACATCGTGTCCCTTGTCTCCTGTTACCATCCGCCTAGACGCACAGTTCGGGACCCCCTACCCGAGATCCGCCGGTTTTGACACCGACATTGGTGCTTTCATTGAGAGTTCCTCTGTGTCGTCGCTGATAGGCTCGATGGCTTCTTCAATCAACAACCACGCTGTCCAGGGTGAGACTTTTCTCCCCGGACAGATCTTCGTATTCGGCGGCTTTGCACTGCGGGCTAATTCACTTGGCCATCTGGAGCAGATCGAAAGTTACGCCCCTGGCCGTCAGGTCAGGTTCGGAAGCCTAAACTTCACGGCCGACATCCGCGGGGACTTGATCTTCGACGGACTCAAGCCACAGCCGAGCGTGCCTCACTGTCACGATGGGCATGATATAGCTCTGCCGCCGGACAGAGCCTTGGTGGCCGCACACGAATCCGCTCCGGCCCTCAGTCCGGAGCCGATCGCCCAGATCGAGGATCGGTGGCTGGACACCGCCTCGGGGGCTGCAACTTCCGCGGCGATGGAGCCGAACACTGACTTTGTCCCCTGTAAAACTCGTGACTCCGAGGTGCCGGACTCCCTGCCGGACTCCGAACCTCCTGCGCCCCTGCCAATTGAATCCGATTGGGCGCCGATCATGGAGTTCACCGCTGTGGACATCTTTCAGCACTCGCCCTTTGGCGACATCCTAAATTCACTAAAGCATCTCTCGCTATCCGGAGAGCCCTGGCTGGATTATGGCCAGGATGGTTGGGAAGTGGACGACGAAGAAATTCAAAGCCCACCCACCTCCCACTTTGTAGCCACTGTCGACGACCTAACCGACATGCTAGACTATGACTCCGAAGACATCAACGGTATGGACGACGATGCCGGAGACGAACAAGATCCAGCGCCTATAGGACACTGGAAGACCACCCCAACACACGACGTATACATGGTGGATACCCCAAAAGGAAGCGATAATGAGGACCAACGGGGTGCGGCAAAAGATAATCCCGCCGATAAACAACCAAAACGGCGACGCAGACGCCGCCCTAAGTCCCGCCTCGACAACAACAGCGCTCCAAATGACCCAGCAATAGAGCAGGGCAAACCAGTGGACGACGAACACGCAGCCAAGCAACCGTCCGAACAGGACGAGTTGGATAATAAATCCACGCCCGGCGAAACCAACAGTCCAGACGACCTCACGCCGGACACACCACCGAAGAATAAAAGCCTTCGGAACAGACTCGTCGCCACTGCAAGAATTTTGAAGAAGGAAAAACGGAAGCTCAGAACAGCGGAAGACATACTCAGAATGAGGTGGAGCAAAGTGCTCAAAACCGCAGACAAATACGAAAATGGCCATCAATCAAAGAGCTACCCGAAGCGCAAGCTGCTGCCAGAATTTGACGAGGAAGCCATAGAGCCCCCACAGTCAAAAAACAAAGAGGCCGCCTAGCCGGATAGACGGCCAGATGATAGGCGAAAATCTAAAAGCGGCGCCGCACACAAGCCGACTCATGACCCTGAAAAAACAGATGGCCCAGCCAGGTCCATTTACGGGCCAAAAAAGAGGGCCCCAGGAAACACCACAACACGTCAAGTGTTCGAAGACGGCGGTACACCCAAATACAGGGGCGCCGCACACCCACTATGTTTCACCAATGAGGTGCTGGATCATGAATTCCCAGCAGGGTTTAAACCCATAAACATAGAGGCTTACGACGGAACAACAGACCCTGGAGTCTGGATAGAGGATTATATACTACACATACACATGGCTAGAGGAGATGATCTCCACGCCATAAAATATTTACCCCTCAAGCTCAAAGGGCCAGCCCGTCATTGGCTCAAAAGCCTCACAGAAAACACTGTTGGAAGTTGGGAAGAGCTTGAGGACGCGTTTAGAGCAAATTTTCAAGGGACTTATGTCCGCCCTCTGGATGCAGATGATCTAAGTCATATAACTCAACAGCCCGGAGAGTCAGCGCGCAAATTCTGGAACAGGTTCCTTACTAAAAAGAACCAAATAGTCGACTGTCTGGACGCCGAAGCATTAGCAGCTTTCAAACACAACGTCCGAGACGAATGGCTCGCCAGACACCTCGGCCAAGAGAAGCCGAGGACAATGTCCGCGCTAACAAGCCTCATGACCCGCTTTTGCGCAGGGGAAGATAGCTGGCTAGCAAGATGCAGCACCAGCGACCCGAGTACATCCGAGATTAGAGATGGAAACGGAAAATCACAGCGCAAAAAGGATCAGCGCCGGAATAAAGAAAAAAGCCCAAAGAACACGGTGGTCAACGCCGGATTCAAGAGCTCGCGGCCAAACAACAAAACACTGCCTCTTAAGGATAACGGTGATGAGCTATCCAACTTAAACAAAATTTTGGATCGGATATGTCAAATCCACAGTACCCCCGGAAGGCCTGCAAACCACACCCACCGAGATTGTTGGGTTTTCAAACAGTCCGGCCGACTCAACGCCGAACACAAGGGGCTCGACGCATCAAGCGAAGATGATGATAAACCCCACCAGCAGAGCACCGGAAAACAAAAGACTTTCCCACAAGAAGTCAAAGCAGTAAACTCACTTCATGTGATAATACGGAAAAATAATGCGGCGCCCGCTAAGACGGGTCTCGCACGGTCCACCCCAGCGGAACCTCGAGATTGGATGTCAAAACCAATCACTTTTGACCACCTGGATTATTCCAAAAGTGTCCGAAATGCAGGATGGACTGCTCTGATATTGGATCCTATAATCGACGGACTACAATTTACAAAAGTCCTGATGGACGGAGGCAGCGATTTAAACCTGCTATATCCAACCACAAAACGCAAGTTGGGGATAGACCTTACTAAAATTCGACATAGCCGCACTTCCTTTAAAGGAGTGACGCCAGGCCCTTACGCCAAGTGCACAGGCTCCTTATTACTAGAAGCTGTATTCGGATCACCGAACAACTTCCGATGCGAAAAACTAATCTTTCATGTCGCCCCATTCAAAAGTAGCTATCAAGCACTATTGGGACGTGAAGCTTTTGTCCGCTTCAACGCCATACCACATTACGCATCTCTTACACTTAAGATGCCCGGTCCAGGTGGCATCATTTCACTGCGAGGGTCATTTAAAGACCCCGGAAACAGCTAGACGAGTCCGGCATAAATAAGCTAGGGGATCCCTAGCCACACACCCCTTCACAAGGGGCTGTGCGTACAAGCAACAATGAGCTAATATAAACTCCGCTTTACTTATGTATTAATATTTTTCATATACCTTTTTTCGCACGATTTCCTTTCAAACTAAGTTCCTCTATTTTTATAGATGAACAACGTGCACACCCGTCCAGGATAACGGCACAACGGAGACACAGGCACAGACGTGCAGTAGGGACCCGTCACAAGGATTCTTTTTAGATTAAGACCCTGCGTAAACCTTTTTTACTGTCTCTTGTTGCTATAATCCCTTGGTTTCTCATTATAACCTGAGTGGAGCCTGACGTTTTGGCATCGGCCGCGTCAGAGGACCCTGCCCGTACCTGGACACTAGGGGCTTAGGGCATTGTTCTGCCCATTATCATAAAGACCGAACACCTTAGGGAGTATTCGGCGTCTCGAGTTAGGCCTTATATGCATCAGCTCCGAATCATGTCTTTGGTCAAATGTTGGGTTTGCCCGGCTCCTGTGTTTTGCTGCCTTACGTTCCGTATCATCGGCTAACGCGGCACCAGGAGAACTACTGCGATTGTGCCCCAGTTCGGCTGGGCGAGCACCTCAGTAGAGAAAGCCGAAAACTGACTGTCATGATACAACGAGAGACTGGTCAACCACTCCGTCGACCACCGGAATGTTTAGAATTCCTCCGCTTTGACGAAGGACCGTTTCCCGGTCAGGCACACACGCGCCCCGAATTCGGAGAGCGCGGTGCCCCCAGGGGCTATATCGTAGCCCCACCCTCGAACTCCAATGGCTAAGTGAAAGTGATAAAGCATCATAGTCCAGTTGCCTCGTTTGCTACGCTACCACCTCCTTAACAGGACCGAGACGTTGGATTAAGTGTGAAAACGTGCTATTTTTTGCGAACACCCCCGCACCTTGTGCGTGGGGGCTCAAGCCGAAGACTGCCATCTTTCAGGTTATACAAACGTATACATAAACGGCCGCATAGGAGATATTTCAATACTTAGAACGCACAAGTATAAAAAGCGATTACATCATAATCATTGTTTTACAAGATAAAACGTTCATTTGAACGTGACATTTTTCGAGCACTGCGACTCTATTACACGAGCACCACGCATAACTTCCCCAAAATAGTGCTCGGCGGGTAATCGGCTTTCGTCCGAGCCCTGGGTTGCAACAGCGGTGTCATCCATCTCTGTCCAATGTGTCTTCACACGGGCAAGGGCCATCCGCGCACCCTCTATGCAGGTCGACCGCTTCATCTCCTTGAGATGCGGCACCGCCCCAAGAAACTCCTGCAATAAGCCAAAATAGCTCGTCGGCTTGGGCCTCTCCGGCCAGACATGAGTCACGATATCCGTCATGGCAAGTCCGGACAACCTATTCAGCTCAGCCCATTCGGCCAACCGATCGGTCAGTGGAAGTGAACGATCCGGACTATGGAATTGAGACCAAAATAGCTCTTCCGTCTTGTGATCCTTCTGACTTCGGAAGTGCACAACGGCATCCGCCGCACTCGCCGCTAAGTCCATATATGGATCCTCCGGACCCCACAACTGGCCAATCTGGGCATACTTTGGGTCCGTAAACCTGCGGCGTAGCAGAAAAGGCTTGCCAGCCATAATGTCTCCGGCCTGACGCAGCTCCTCCTTCATAGCCCGCATTGCGGAACGGGCATCCTTGGCTTCGGCGACGGTCTTCCCCGGGTCTTCTCGCTCTGATAGGCGCTCCTTTTCAAGAGCCTCATTGCGGTCAGTAGAATCCTTCAATTTCACGGCCAATTCGGCCATCTCTTCCCTGCTTAGGCAGTGTGCAGCCCTTTCGGCTTTTAACTCCTCGGCCGCCCTCGAGGCAGCCGCATCACTCCTTCTGGCTTGCTCCTTGGCTTGAGCAAGTTCGGCCCGAAGGCTCTCCACAGCAGCAGCACCATCTGCGTCACAGCATAATTATTGTAAGAGGTGGGCTTCGGCTCCCTTAAATAGGTGACTGCGGAGAATTCATTTACCTTGCGACTCGTCAAGTCGCTGGTTGACTAGCGCGATGTCTGCATCCGCCACATCAAGTTGCCGCATTAATTCGGCAACCCCATCAGTCCGGCTAGCCCCCGGACTATCCGCCACCTGTATAGGAAAGGCGACTCTCAATACCTGCGATTTTGATCCTCGGCACGCTGTCGCTTTCGACAACCTGCCGAGTCTCAGGGGCTACTATTTATACAGGGCGCACTTTCATGTGCAAAACTATCAAAAAAGGTGCGTCATTTTCACGTACCTCAAACCCCACCAGCAAACTCCTGACGGCATTATGCAATCCGCTTTCGGCGGATGAAATCCTTCCAATCACCATGCTCATCAATGCACAGTGATCTTCTGAGATGGATGCCTTCTCAAGCAGATCCTTCAGCTCCCCCGGCCGAACACTAGTCGGCGCCGAACTCTTCGGCTCTGCGGGGCTCGGGGATACCCTCCGTGACGACACTTCAGGCTCGTCCGCGCTATCCGATGG
Source organism: Triticum timopheevii (assembly GCA_963921465.1). Taxonomy (NCBI): domain Eukaryota; kingdom Viridiplantae; phylum Streptophyta; class Magnoliopsida; order Poales; family Poaceae; genus Triticum; species Triticum timopheevii. The sequence goes on along the minus strand of OY997266.1, from coordinate 594,970,848 downwards.
CGCAGCAGACGGAGGCGTCTCGCTCTCCATCATCTCCGGACGAAGATCCCCCGAAGACGAGCTCATCTGAGAAGGTCGCAGATCCGAACTACAAGGTAAAAATTTCGGTTATCCTCAGAAGCACAAATAGGGATGTTTTCTTATTGATGAACTCCCCTTTTTCTACTCACGGCTCGCTGGAGGGCTGATTCTTTAGAGAAGATTGTACGACCGGGGTCTCCCCGGACGCAGGACCCCTCGGTGAAGATTTCTTCCCCCTCTTAGAGACTTTGGCCTCCGGGTCTTCAGAGGCGGTCCTCTTCTCCCCCTGGAGGGAGGGATTCTCGATCCCCCTTCTTCAAGCGCCCCCTTGGGCGAGGTGTTAGCTCCTCTATTTTCCCCTTCGCCTTCTTCTGAAGGCGCGACCTCCAACATTCTGACCAGCACGGGCTCCGGTGCGGTCTCTGGGAGGGGGCCGGACACCTTATCAGCTTTGCTAGCGCTATCCACTCCTAATGAAGGATAACGGGTTAAAAGGCGAATTATAGAAAAGCAAACAAACGGTACGTCCGGACACTGAGCTACTTACCTGAGTATCCGGGCGATTGCAGCTTAGGCCTGCATCCTCGGTCAATTCCGGACACACCACCTGCGGTCCGAAGAACAACTTGTACATCTCCACGGGTGTCATACCCATGAAGTGTTGGAGAATCCGTGGCCCCTCCAGATTGAACTCCCATAGCCGGAGAGGACGGCGTTTGCAGGGTAGGAGACGCCTAATCAGCATAACCTGCATCACCACGACCAGATCGACCTCCCTCGCCTGAAGGTCTCGAATCCAACCCTGTAATAGGGGCACGTCTTTTGACGGCCCCTAATTGAGCCCTTGGTTGACCCACGACATCAACCGTCATGGAGGTCCCGAGCGGAATGGAGGCGGCGGCTTCTGCCTGCTTCCCTTTGGAGCGGTGATATAGAATCACTCCTGCTGCCACAAGCCGAGCTCCTCTTGGAAGGAGCCCTCGGGCCACGGGGCATCGGCCCTCCTTCTTATGGCCGCCCCGCCGCACTCTGCTTGACGCCCCCCGATCATCTTCGGCTCCATATTGAAGGTCTTCAGCCACAGGCCGAAGTGGGGGGTGACACGGAGGAAGGCTTCGCAGACAACGACGAATGCGGAGATTTGGAGGATGGACTCCGGAGCCAAGTCGTGGAATTCCAACCCATAGTGAAACATGAGCCCTCTCACAAAAGGATCTGTCAGGAAGCCTAAACCCCGACGGAGGTGGGATACAAAGACGACATACTCGCCGGGCTCGGGGGTGGGGATGGCCTGCCCTTCGGCGGGCAACCTGTGCGAAATCTCGTATGACAGGTACTTGGCTTCTCGCAGCTTTAGCACGTCCTCCTCCATAACGGAGGAGGGCATCCACCGGCCCTGAAGGTCGGAGCCGGACATTGTTGAAGGTCCGAAGCACTCGAATCTGGGGCTCTGGGTGTTGGAACTTGGAGCAAGGAGAAGATTCGATGAAAGATTGAAGAAAAAGAACGAGCCTTGGTCCTGTTATAAAGAGGGAAAATACCAAGAGCCGTCTCCGTGACTGTTCGGGATTCGCTAAACATGCTGAGGTGGTATAGTAATTCAAACAGAGGCCTTGTGGCGGTGTGATGTCACGCCGCATAATACGTCAGCAGATTGAACTAAGTGTACATTTTATTCTCTCTACGGTGGAATGTGGAATTTGTTTTGCAGAGCCGGACACTATCCTGGTGTTCATGATCTTCTCTAGATTATTCAAAGGAGGAACCCGCCTTGCAATGCTGAACATTATGCGCGCCGGACTTATCGTCATTGAAGCCTGGTTCAGGGGCTACTGAGGGAGTCCTGGACTAGGGGGTGTCTGGACAGCCGGACTATCATCGTCCGCCGGACTCCAAGACTACGAAGATACAAGATTGAAGACTCCGTTCCATGTCCGGATGGGACTTTCCTTGGCGTGGAAGGCAAGCTTGGCGATACGGATATGTAGATCTCCTACCATTGTAACCGACTCTGTGTAACCCTAGCCCTCTCCGGTGTCTATATAAACCGGAGGGCTTTAGTCCGTAGGACATAACATACATTACAACAATCATACCATAGGCTAGCTTCTAGGGTTTAGCCTCCTTGATCTCATGGTAGATCCACTCTTGTACTTGTTAGGGACGTAGTAATTTCAAAAAAATTCCTACGCACACGCAAGATCATGGTGATGATATAGCAACAAGAGGGGAGAGTGTTCGTCCACGTACCCTCGTAGACCGTAAGCGGAAGCGTTAGCACAACGCGGTTGATGTAGTCGTACGTCTTCATGATCCGGCCGATCCAAGCACCGAACGTATGGGGCCTCCGAGTTCATCACACGTTCAGCTCGATGACGATCTCCGGCCCTCCGATCCAGCAAAGGCTCCGGAGATGAGTTCCGTCAGCACGACGGCGTGGTGACGATGATGATGTTCTACCGGCGTAAGGCTTCGCCTAAACTCCACGACGAAATGACCGAGGTGGAATATGGTGGAAAGGGGCACCGCACACGGCTAAGGAACGATCCGTAGATCAACTTGCGTGTCATGGGGTGCCCCCCTGCCCCCGTATATAAAGGAGCAAGGGGGAGGGGCGGCCGGCCTAGGAGGGGGCGCGCCATGGGGAGTCCTACTCCCACCGGGAGTAGGACTCCCTCCTTCCTTGTTGGAGTAGGAGAAGGGGGAAAGAGGGGGAGAGGAGGAAGGAAAAGGGGGCCGCACCCCTTGTCCAATTCGGACCAGAGGGTGGCTGCGCGCCTCCTTCCTTTCGGCCTCTCTCCTCTAATCCCGTATGGCCCAATAAGGCCCATATACTCCCCGGCGAATTCCCGTAACCCTCCGGTACTCCGAAAAATACCCGAATCACTCGGAACCTTTCCGAACTCCGAATATAGTCGTCCAATATATCGATCTTTACGTCTCGACCATTTCGAGACTCCTCGTCATGTCCCCGATCTCATCCGGGACTCCGAACTCCTTCGGTACATCAAAACTCATAAACTCATAATATAACTGTCATCGAAACCTTAAGCGTGCGGACCCTACGGGTTCGAGAACTATGTAGACATGACCTAGAACTATTCTTGGTCAATAACCAATAGCGGGACCTGGATGCCCATATTGGCTCCTACATATTCTACGACGATCTTTATCGGTCAAACCGCATAACAACATATGTTGTTCCCTTTGTCATCGGTATGTTACTTGCCCGAGATTCGATCGTCGGTATCCAATACCTAGTTCAATCTCGTTACCTGGCAAGTCTCTTTACTCGATACGTAATGCATCATCCCGTAACCAACTCATTGGTCACATTGCTTGCAAGGCTTATAGTGATATGCATTACCGAGAGGGCCCAGAGATACCTCTCCGACAATCGGAGTGACAAAACCTAATCTCGAAATACGCCAACTCAACATGTACCTTCGGAGACACCTGTAGTACTCCTTTATAATCACCCAGTTACGTTGTGACGTTTGGTAGTACCCAAAGTGTTCCTCCGGTAAACGGGAGTTGCATTATCTCATAGTTACAGGAACATGTATAAGTCATGAAGAAAGCAATAGCAACATACTAAACGATCAAGTGCTAAGCTAACGGAATGGGTCAAGTCAATCACATCATTCTCCTAATGATGTGATCCCGTTAATCAAATGACAATTCTTTTGTCCATGGCTAGGAAACATAACCATCTTTGATAAACGAGCTAGTCAAGTAGAGGCATACTAGTGACACTATGTTTGTCTATGTATTCACACATGTATTATGTTTCCGGTTAATACAATTCTAGCATGAATAATAAACATTTATCATGATATGAGGAAATAAATAATAACTTTATTATTGCCTCTAGGGCATATTTCCTTCAGTCTCCCACTTGCACTAGAGTCAATAATCTAGTTCACATCGCCATGTGATTTAACACCAATATTCATATCTGTATATGATTAACACCCATATTTCACATCGTCATGTGACCAACACACAAAGGGTTTACTAGAGTCAATAATCTAGTTCACATCGCTTATGTGATTAACACCCAAAGAGTACTAAGGTGTGATCATGTTTTGCTCGTGAGAGAAGTTTAGTCAACGGGTCTGTCATATTCAGAGCCGTATTTATTTTGCAAATATTCTATATCCACAATGCTCTGCACGGAGCTACTCTAGCTAATTGCTCCCACTTTCAATAGGTATCCAGATTGAGACTTAGAGTCATCTGGATCAGTGTAAAAGTTTATAATGATGTAACTTTTACAACAAACTCTTTTATCACCTCCATAATCGAGAAACATATCCTTATTCCACTAAGGATAATTTTGACCGCTGTCCAGTGATCTACTCCTAGATCACTATTGTACTCCCTTGCCAAACTCAGTGTAGGGTATACAATAGATCCGGTACACAGGATGTCATACTTTATAGAACCTATGGCCAAGGCATAGGTAATGACTTTCATTCTCTTTCTATCTTCTGCCGTGGTCGGTTTTTGAGTCTTACTCAATTTCACACCTTGTAACACAGGCAAGAACTCTTTTTTGACTGTTCCATTTTGAACTATTTCAAAAATTTATCAAGGTATGTACTCATTGAAAAATCTTATCAAGCGTCTTGATCTATCTGTATAGATCTTGATGCTCAATATGTAAGCAGCTTCACCGAGGTCTTGCTTTTAAAGAACTCCTTTCAAATACTCCTTTATGCTTTGCAGAATAATTCTACATTATTTCCGATCAACAATATGTCATTTACATATACTTATTAGAAATGTTGTAGTGCTCCCACTCACTTTTTGTAAATACAGGCTTCACCGTAAGTCTGTACAAAACTATATGCTTTGATCAACTTATCAAAGCATATATTCCAGCTCTGAGATGCTTGCACCAGTCCATAGATGGATCGCGGGAGCTTGCACATTTTGTTAGCACCTTTAGGATTGACAAAACCTTCTGGTTGCATCATATACAACTCTTCTTTAAAAAAACATTTAAGGAATGCAGTTTTGACATCCATTTGCCAGATTTCATAAAGTGTGGCAATTGCTAACATGATTCGGACAGACTTAAGCATCGCTGCAGTTGAGAAAATCTCATTGTAGTCAACACCTTGAACTTGTCAAAAACCTTTTTGTGACAAGTCGAGCTATGTAGATAGTAACACTACTATCAACGCCCGTCTTCCTCTTGAAGATCCATTTATTTTCTATGGCTTGCCGATCATCAGGCAAGTCCACCAAAGTCCACACTTTGTTCTTATACATGGATCCTATCTCAGATTTCATGGCCTCCAGCCATTTCGCGGAATCTGGGCTCATCATCGCTTCCTCATAGTTCGTAGGTTTATCATGGTCTAGTAACATGACTTTCAGAACAGGATTATCGTACCACTCTGGTGCGGACCGTACTCTGGAAGACCTACGAGGTTCTGTAGTAACTTGATCAGAAGTTTCATGATCATCATCATTAGCTTCCTCGCTAATTGGTGTAGGAATCACTGGAACTAATTTCAGTGATGAACTATTTTCCAATTCAGGAGAAGGTACAATTACCTTATCAAGTTCTACTTTCCTCCCACTCACTTCTTTCGAGAGAAACTCCTTCTCTAGAAAGGATCCATTCTTAGCAATGAATGTTTTGCCTTCGGATATGTGATAGAAGGAGTACCCAGCAGTTTCCTTTGGGTATTCTATGAAGACGCACTTCTCCGATTTGGATTTGAGCTTATCAGGTTGAAAACCTTTTTCATATAAGCATCGCAACTCCAAACTTTAAGAAACAACGGCTTAGGTTTACTGCTAAACCATAGTTCATACGGTGTCGTCTCAACGGATTTAGATGGTGCCCTTTTAACGTGAATGCAGCTGTCTCTAATGCATAACCCCAAAACAATAGTGGTAAATCAGTAAGAGACATCATAGATTGTACTATATCCAATAAAGCACGGTTATGACGTTCGGACACACCATTATGATGTGGTGTTCCAGGTGGCATGAATTTGTGAAACTATTCCACGTTGTTTTAATTGAAGGCCAAACTCGTAACTCAAATATTCGTCTCCGTGATCAGATCGCAGAAACTTTATTTTCTTGTTACGATGATTTTTCCACTTCACTCTGAAATTCTTTGAACCTTTCAACTATATCAGACTTATGTTTCATCAAGTAGATATACTCATATCTGCTTAAATCATCTTGTGAAGGTCAGAAAATAACGATACCCGCCACGAGCATCAACACTCATTGGACCGCATACATCGGTACGTATTATTTCCAATAAGTCACTAGCTCGTTCCATTGTTCCGGAGAACGGAGTTTTAGTCATCTTGCACAAAAGGCACGGCTCGCAAGCATCAAATGATTCATAACCAAGTGATTCCGAAAATCCATCTTTATGGAGTTTCTTCATGCGCTTTACACCGATATGACCAAAACGGCAGTGCCACAAATAATTTGCACTATCATTATTAACTTTGCATCTTTTGGCATCAAATATTATGAATATGTGCATCACTACGATCGAGAGCCAACAAACTATTTTCGTTGGGTGTATGACCATTGAAGGTTTTATTCATTAAATAGAACAACAATTATTCTCTGATTTTAAATGAATAACCGTATTGCAATAAACATGATCAAATCATATTCATGCTCAACGCAAATGCCAAATAACATTTATTTAGGTTTAACACTAATCCCGAAAGTATAGGGAGTGTGCGATGATGATCATATCAATCCTGGAACTACTTCCAACACTCATCGTCACTTCCCCTTCAACTAGTCTTTGTTTATTCTGTAACTCCTGTTTCGAGTTACTAATCTTAGCAACCGAACAAGTATCAAATACTCAGCGGCTACTATAAACACTAGTAAAGCACACATCAATAACCTGTATATCAAATATACCCTTGTTCACTTTGCCATCCTTATTATCCACCAAATATTTAGGGCATTTCCGCTTCCAGTGACCATTCCCTTTGCAGTAGAAGCACTTAGTCTCAGGCTTAGGTCCAGACTTGGGCTTCTTCACTTGAGCAGCAACTTGCTTGCCGTTCTTTTTGAAGTTCCCTTCTATTCCTTTGCCCTTTTCTTGAAACTAGTGGTCTTGTTAACCATCAACACTTGATGTTCTTTCTTGATTTCTACCTTCATCGATTTCATCATCATGAAAAAACTCGGGAATCATTTTCATCATCCCTTGCATACTATAGTTCATCACAAAGTTCTACTAACTTGGTGATGGTGACTAGAGAATTCTATCAATCACTATCTTATCTGGAAGATTAACTCCCACTTGATTCAAGCGATTGTAGTACCCAGACAATCTGAGCACATGCTCACTAGTTGAGCGATTCTCCTCCATCTTTTAGCTATAGAACTTGTTGGAGACTTCATATCTCTCAACTCGGGTATTTGCTTGAAATATTAACTTCAATTCCTGGAACATCTCATATGGTCCATGATGTTCAAAACATCTTTGAAGTCCCGATTCTAAGCCATAAAGCATGGTGCACAAAACTATCAAGTAGTCATCATATTGAGCTAGCCAAACGTTCATAACGTCTGCATCTGCTCCTGCAATAGGTTTGTCACCTAGCGGTGCATCAAGGACATAATTCTTCTGTGCAGCAATGAGGATAAACCTCAGATCACGGATCCAATCCGCAAAATTGCTACTAACATTTTCAACACAGTTTTCTCTAGGAACATATCAAAATAAACATATGAAAGCAACAACGCAAGCTATTGATCTACAACATAATTTGCAAAATACTACCAGGACTAAGTTCATGATAAATTTAAGTTCAATTAATCATATTACTTAAGAACTCCCACTTAGACAGACATCTCTCTAGTCATCTAAGTGATCACGTGATCCAAATCAACTAAACCATGTCCGATCATCACGTGAGATGGAGTAGTTTTCAATGGTGAACATCAATATGTTGATCATATCTACTATATGATTCACGCTCGACCTTTCGGTCTCCGTGTTCCGAGACCATATCTGTATATGCTAGGCTCGTCAAGTTTAACCTGAGTATTCCGCGTGTGCAACTGTTTTGCACCCTTTGTATTTGAACGTAGAGCCTATCACACCCGATCATCACGTGGTGTCTCAGCACGAAGAACTTTCGCAACAGTGCATACTCAGGGAGAACACTTCTTGATAATTAGTGAGAGATCATCTTAAAATGCTACCGTCAATCAAAGCAAGATAAGATGCATAAAGGATAAACATCACATGCAATCAATATAAGTGATATGATATGGCTATCATCATCTTGTGCTTGTGATCTCCATCTCCGAAGCACCGTCGTGATCACCATCGTCACCGGCGCGACACCTTGATCTCCATCGTAGCATCGTTGTCGTTACGCCATCTATTGCTTCTACGACTATCGCTACCGCTTAGTGATAAAGTAAAGCAATTACAGGGCGTTTGCATTTCATACAATAAAGCGACAACCATATGGCTCCTGCCAGTTGCCGATAACTTCGGTTACAAAACATGATCATCTCATACAATAAAATATAGCATCACGTCTTGACCATATCACATCACAACATGCCCTGCAAAAACAAGTTAGACGTCCTCTACTTTGTTGTTGTAAATTTTACATGGCTGCTACGGGCTTAGCAAGAACCGTTCTTACCAATGCATCAAAAACCACAACGATAGTTCGCCAAGTTGGTGCTGTTTTAACCTTCGCAAGGACCGGGCGTAGCCACACTCGATTCAGCTAAAGTGAGACAGACAGACACCCGCCAGCCACCTTTAAGCACGAGTGCTCGTAACGGTGAAACCAGTCTCGCGTAAGCGTACGCGTAATGTCGGTCCGGGCCGCTTCATCTCACAATACCGCCGAACCAAAGTATGACATGCTGGTAAGCAGTATGACTTGTATCGCCCGCAACTCACTTGTGTTCTACTCGTGTATATAACATCAACGCATAAAACCTAGGCTCGGATGCCACTGTTGGGGAACGTAGTAATTTCAAAATATTTCCTACGCACACGCAAGATCATGGTGATGATATAGCAACGAGAGGGGAGACTGTTCGTCCATGTACCCTCGTAGACCGTAAGCGGAAGCGTTAGCACAACGTGATTGATGTAGTCGTACATCTTCACGATCCGACCGATCCAAGCACCGAACGTATGGGGCCTCTGAATTCATCACACGTTCAGCTCGAGGACGATCTCCGGCCCTCCGATCCAGCAAAGGCTCCGGAGATGAGTTTTGTCAGCACGACGGCGTGGTGACGATGATGATGTTCTACCGGCGCAAGGCTTCGCCTAAACTCCGCGACGATATGACCGAGGTGGAATATGGTGGAAAAGGGCACCGCACACGGCTAAGGAACGATCCGTAGATCAACTTGTGTGTCATGGGGTGCCCCCTGCCCCCGTATATAAAGGAGCAAGGGGGAGGGGCGGCCGGCCTAGGAGGGGGCGCGCCATGGGGAGTCCTACTCCCACCGGGAGTAGGACTCCCTCCTTCCTTGTTGGAGTAGGAGAAGGGGGAAAGAGGGGGAGAGGAGGAAGAAAAGGGGGCCGCACCCCTTGTCCAATTCGGACCAGAGGGTGGCTGCGCGCCTCCTTCCTTTCGGCCTCTCTCCTCTAATCCCGTATGGCCCAATAAGGCCCATATACTCCCCGGCGAATTCCCGTAACCCTCCGGTACTCCGAAAAATACCCGAATCACTCGGAACCTTTCCGAACTCCAAATATAGTCGTCCAATATATCGATCTTTACGTCTCGACCATTTCGAGACTCCTCGTCATGTCCCCGATCTCATCCGGGACTCCGAACTCCTTCGGTACATCAAAACTCAAAAACTCATAATATAACTATCATCGAAACCTTAAGCATGCGGACCCTACGGGTTCGAGAACTATGTAGACATGACCTAGAACTATTCTTGGTCAATAATCAATAGCGGGACCTGGATGCCCATATTGGCTCCTACATATTCTACGAAGATCTTTATCGGTCAAACCGCATAACAACATATGTTGTTCCCTTTGTCATCGGTATGTTACTTGCCCGAGATTCGATCGTCGGTATCCAATACCTAGTTCAATCTCGTTACCTGGCAAGTGTCTTTACTCGTTACATAATGCATCATCCCGTAACCAACTCATTGGTCACATTGCTTGCAAGGCTTATAGTGATGTGCATTACCGAGAGGGCCCAGAGATACCTCTCCGACAATCAGAGTGAAAAAACCTAATCTCGAAATACGCCAACTCAACATGTACCTTCGGAGACACCTGTAGTACTCCTTTATAATCACCCAGTTACATTGTGACGTTTGGTAGTACCCAAAGTGTTCCTTCGGTAAACGGGAGTTGCATAATCTCATAGTTACAGGAACATGTATAAGTCATGAAGAAAGCAATAGCAACATACTAAACGATCAAGTGCTAAGCTAACGGAATGGGTCAAGTCAATCACATCATTCTCCTAATGATGTGATCCCGTTAATCAAATGACAACTCTTTTGTCCATGGCTAGGAAACATAACCATCTTTGATAAATGAGCTAGTCAAGTAGAGGCATACTAGTGACACTATGTTTGTCTATGTATTCACACATGTATTATGTTTCCGGTTAATACAATTCTAGCATGAATAATAAACATTTATCATGATATGAGGAAATAAATAATTCCTTCAGTACTACCCATATCATCAATATTAATCAAGCAGGATGTAGGGTTTTACCTCCATCGAGAGGGCCCGAACCTGGGTAAAACATCGTGTCCCTTGTCTCCTGTTACCATCCGCCTAGACGCACAGTTCGGGACCCCCTACCCGAGATCCGCCGGTTTTGACACCGACAACGGTTGAAAGCATGTTTAATAAATTGTTAGAAGGACTTAAACTACCTACCTCGCCGTTGAAAGTGGGTGATCCCACTAACAAGGTGACGGATGCTAACTCTGACAAGGGGGAAGCTAATAGTGAGAAGGGTCCTTCTACTAGTGGTAGAAATGGCACCGACATCTTTGCCCCTGTGGAACCTCCAACTTATGGAGGACCGATTCCCTCTACTCATTTAAATCATGCCGGTCCTCCTCCTAAGATCGTGAAAAATGAGGATTTTGATTCTGGGGTGTATCGCTTCAAGTGTCATTTAAATCATGTGAATACTAATATTTGGAGAATCATTGAAGAAGGTTTCTATCCACATGACCGAAGCAACTTCACCCCGAGATAAGCAATGGATAATCAATTCAATGAGAATGCTCTCTTCATCATCCAAGATGCAATCCTTCCCGAAGATCTCCCTCATCTTCGACACCATGCCATGGCCAAAGACGCATGGCAATGCGTTGTGTCTCTCTATCGAGGAAGTGTTAGCATTCAACGCTCCAACTATCGAGTGGTGCAAGATGAAGCCGATGAGTTTGCAATGAAAGAAGATGAAGAACCTCGTGAGCTCTTTCGAAGAGTGACCAAACTCGCCGCCTCACTCCAAGATCATGGGAGCAAAGACACGGATGACAATTGGATCAGACGCGAGTTTCTTAAGGCCATGATGCCCTACAACAAGGCCATGTCCTCCGTCATTTGTCAAAGACCAGACTTCCACTCCATGACCTCAAGTGAAGTGTTGGATGAGTTTGTTGCAATGAGCATCTTGGACAAGACCGCCGATAACGCGGTGCTCCATTCTCAAAGGGCAAAGAAGCCCAACCTTGCCTTGAAGGCCAAGGTTATTGCGGAAGAAGAGGAAGAATAGGAAGATGAGGAGAGAAACCCCGAAGATACAAAATATGATTATCATGAGCACATGGCTCTTGCTTCAAGGCAATTTTGGAGCAAGAAGAACTCAAGGCCCAATTTCAACAAGAACAACTCAAGTAGCTTCAAGGGCAAGCAACGAGTAAGAACATGTTACAACTGTGGCAATGTAAGCCATTTCGTTGCGGATTGTCCTTACGAGAAGCGGGAAGACAATGGTGACAAGCTCATCCGAAAGGACAAAGCCAAGTCCTTCCCCATCAAGAACAACTTCACCAAGAAGACTCATCTCGAGGGTTGGTGGTTCAAGAAGAATACCGTGAGGATGACGATGATGATGAAGGTAGTGAAGCAATGGCCATGGCATCCGTTGCCATTGCCACACCTCCCTAGATGTCTCTCTTCGATTCACCCAACGAGAACATCACCGCCAAGTGCCTCATGGCTAAAGCCACCAACAAGGTAACCCCCAACATCAAAACCACCATCATTACTAATCCCTCTTTGACGGATGGCATTGATGAGAGTGAAGGGTCTAATGAGGAAGTCAATGAATTTGAGTCTTTTATGAGTAAGCTCAAGGTCAAATCCAAGAAGCATTTTGTTGCTCTCTTGGAACAACTTGGTGAAGCCAATGACATGATCGAGGCTCACGAAGAAACCATCTCTAAGATGGAAGGTCATGGTCGTGACTATGCCGATGAGATATCGGATCTCTCTAATGCTCTTGAGGAAGAGCATGGGCATCATTTGGCTCTTGAGGAGTCACACAACGATGACCATGCCTAGTTAAAGAAAGATCTTGATCATGCTCTTGTTGTGTCTCGTGTGCTAACTTCCGAGAAGGCTAAACTTGGGGTTGATCATGCTAGACTCAAGGAGGAGTTTGATGTACTTGACAAGGCCCACAAGGTCTTGAAGGGTGCTCATGCAAACCTCAAGGAGTCTCATGCTCAACTCCAAGTTAAGCTAACCAAGGAAAAGGCCACCTTCCCTCATATGGTATTAATTGATAATGCATATGCCACTAACCCGTGTTGTGAGCATGAGAATCTTGTGGAGGAGAATGCCAAGTTGAAGGATTAACTTGAGAAAGGCCTTGTGACGTGCATTCAAGGTAATAAGAACCTAAACGACCTTTTGAGCAATCAAAAGGAAGTTGTGGCCAAGGAAGGAATTGGGTTCGCACCCAAGTCCAAGAACAAGAAGAAGAACGACAAGACCAAACGACCTCCTCCTCTCAAGCAAACCTTTGTGAAAGAGGGAGAGGGTGCTCCTAAGGAGAAGAAGAACAATGTGAAGGGTGTTAATGTCAAAAAGGGCAAAACCACCACCTCCAACAAAGCCGGCAACTTTAACCCTTCTTATGTGTTGTGTCGTGCTAGTGATGGGCATGTTTATGCTAAATTTGTTGGTTCTCCTTATGAGTACATTGAATGGTCTATTTGGGTTCCTAAAACCCTTGCTACTAACATCAAAGGACCCATTACTAAATGGGTACCTAAAACCAAGCATTGATCTCTTGTAGGTGTTTGCTTCCGGTGGGGGATCTTGGTTGCTCGATAGTGGAGCAACAAATCATATGACCGGGAGCAAGGACTTGGTTGTGGACGTGCACAAGATTCCTTCTATGCCCACCAATGTCGAGTGGGGTGATGCCTCGTCTTATAAGGTATTGGGTCTTGGCAAGGTTGTCATTTCTCATGATCTAACGATCGAGAAAGTCATGCTTGTTGAGTCCCTTGCATTCAATCTTCTTTCTGTTCGTCAACTTGCACTCATGGGCTTTGCCACTTTCTTTGATATTGATACCGTGGCCCTCTTGTGGAGCAAGACTCTTAAAGTAGCCTTTGTTGGGAATGTCGAGAATGGTCTTTATGTGATTAACTTTTCGGAGCAACCCACTAAGACCGCGACATGCCTAATGGCTAAAGTTAATGTGGGATGGCTTTGGCATCGCTGTTTAGCCCACGTCAATATGAGATCTTTGCAAAGTCTTCTCAAGGGGGACCATGTCCGTGGACTAACAAATGTTAGTTTTGCCAAAGATCGTGCTTGCAGTGCTTGTATAGAGGGAAAGCTTCATGAAAAGGCTCACCCTCCCACGACTATCATCTACTCAAAGAGACCCTTGGAGCTCCTCCACATGGACCTCTTTGGGCCTCCATACTTTGATAGTCTTGGGGGTAGAAAGTATTGCTTGGTGATTGTGGATGATTATTCAAGATACACTTGGTTATATTTCTTCAAGAGGAAGAGTGAGACTCAACAAACCGTCATCGACTTTGCAAATGAAGCTCAACGTCAACATGATGCAAAGATCTTGACAATAAGAAGTGACAACGGCACCGAGTTCAAGAACTACACCTTGGATGAGTTTCTTAGTGATGAGGGGATCAAGCATCAATATGCTGCACCATATACCCCTCAACAAAATGGTGTCGCGGAGAGGAAGAACCGGACGTTGATGGATGCGGCAAGGACCATGATGGAGGATTTCAAGTCTCCATACAACTTTTGGGCCGAAGCCATCAACACAGCATGTCATGCATCCAATCGGCTCTATCTCCGCAAAGGCTTGAACAAGACTCCTTATGAAATACTCATCGGTAACAAGCCCAATCTCAAGTACTTCCGGGTGTTCGGGTGTAAGTGTTTCATTCTCAAGAAAGGTGTTCGTTTGTCTAAATTTGAGGCTAGAGGTTATGAGGGCATATTTGTTGGCTATGCTACAAACTCTCATGCTTACCGTGTCCTCAACAAGTCCACCGGACTCATTGAGGAGACGTGTAACGTGGAGTTTGACAAATATAACGGCTCCCAAGTGGAGCAAAGTGGTACTTGTGATGAGGGTGATGAAATTCCTCCCCAATCCATAAGAAGAATGGGTATTGGTCATATTCTACCCATTGAGGAACCCCTTGTGGCCGAAGGAGAAGGACAATGCTCCACTCAAGTGGAGCCATCACCTCACCAAGACCCACACGCTTCCGAAGAACAAAGTGAAGGCCCTCAACCTCGTGAACAAGACCAAGGACAAGATCAACCTCAAGATGGTGGTGAACCACCAAATGTTGCCCAAGGTCAAGTTCTCCCCTCAAGCAAGTTCAAGATCAAGAGAAAACTCAAGATCTTGAACAAGCTCAAGACGGCGCTCAAGATAATCAAGTTAACCCTCCTCCTTCCACATCCGAGGAGGAATTAGAGCGTCGTGCCGCGAATATTGCTTCCAAGCTCACCACCAAAGGTCATCTCATGGAGAATGTGGTTGGAAGCCTAAGAAAGGGGGTAAGCACTCGTAGACAATTAGCAAACTATTGTGAGCATCACGCGTTTGTCTCTTGTGTTGAACCCCAAAAGGTCTATGAGGCGCTCGAAGATCCGGATTGGCTCAATGCCATGCATGAAGAACTCAACAACTTCGAGTACAACAAGGTGTGGAGATTGGTGCCAAGTCCGTCGGGGAACCACAACGTCATTGGAACCAAGTGGATATTCAAGAACAATCAAGATGCTCATGGGAACATCATTCGCAACAAGGCAAGATTGGTAGCACAAGGCTACTCCCAAGTCGAGGGTATCGACTACGGTAAAACCTTTGCTCCCATTGCTCGCCTTGAATCCATTCGTTTGTTGATTGCTTATGCTTTGCATCACAACTTTAAGTTACAACAAATGGATGTGAAAAGTGCTTTTATTAATGGTCCTATTAATGACTTGGTTTATGTCAAGCAACCCCCCGGGTTCGAGGATCCCTACTTCCCGGATCATGTGTATCAACTCGATAAGGCACTCTATGGCCTTAAACAAGCCCCACGTGCGTGGTATGACCACCTTACCGAGTTGTTACAAGATCGTGGATTTGAGGTGGGGCAAATTGATCCCACTCTTTTTACTAAGAAGGTCAAAGGGGATTTGTTTGTATGCCAACTATATGTTGATGATATTATCTTTGGTTCCCCTAACAAAGCTTTTAATGAGGAATTTGCCGCTCTCATGACCTCTAAGTTCAAGATGTCGTCCATGGGAGAGTTGAAGTTCTTCCTCGATTTCGACATCAAGCAAAGAAGAGAAGGTACTTTCATACATCAAGCCAAATACACTCAAGACATGCTAAAAAGATTCAAGCTAAGCGATGTCAAGCCGGCTTCCACTCCAATGCCTACCAAGTGCCAACTTGACAGTGATCCAAATGGTAAAGCGGTGGATCAAAAGGTATATCGCTCCATGATTGGCTCCTTGCTTTACCTTTGTGCATCTAGACCGGATATCATGTTGAGTGTGGGAATGTGTGCACGGTTTCAAGCCGCACCGAACGAAAGCCACTGTGTGGCGGTCAAGCGAATCTTTCAATATTTGGCTCATACCCCAAACTTTGGCTTATGGTACCCAAGAGGAGCAAACTTCAAGCTTGAAGGATATACGGATTCTGATTGGGCGGGAGACAAAGTGGATAGGAAGTCCACTTCCGGAGGGTGCCAATTTCTTGGTTGCTCTTTGGTGAGTTGGTCTTCCAAGAAGCAAAGTTGTGTGTCTCTCTTGTCCACCGAAGAGGAATATGTGGCGGCAGGTAGTTGTTGTGCACAACTCTTATGGATGAGGCAAACTTTAAAGGAGTACGGTGTCATTTGTGACAAAGTGCCTCTTTGGTGTGATAATGAAAGTGCCATCAAGATTTCTCTCAACCCAGTGCAACGTTTCAAGACGAAGCATATTCAGATTCGGTATCACTTCATCCGGGATCACATTAGGCGAGGGGAGATCGAGCTCAAGTATGTCAACACTCATGATAACCTTGCAGATATTTTCACGAAGCCCTTGGATGAAGCAAGATTTTGCGAGTTAAGGCATGAGCTAAATATCATTGATTCGAGCAATGTGACTTGAACCCTTGCACACCCCTCCTCATTCAACAAGTTGTCTAGTTTAGGTGTAGGCATGGACATAGGGGGAGTGTTGTTCTCTCAATGAACTCTTCCTCCCCCCATTATGCATAAATTGATTATGTCCTTCTTTTTAACCATCTTCGATGGTTTTTGTGCTTCACAACCGAGTTTTGGTCATGGGACCAAGGTTAAAATCTTCGCGGCGCCATACCTATTGACTCAAACATAGGTGGCCTCGGCCACCGCCCTCTCTTGAAGAGGTGTGTCTTGGTCTCTTGCTAGTGTGTTCGCTGCTGGTTTCGCCTTTCCTCCGGGTTTTTTGCCGTTGGTTTTTCGTTTCTTTTTTAGCTTAGCCGTGCTGTCTAGTGGCCTTGAGTTGTTGGGCAGTACTACCGCTGGTGGTGCGCGGTACTACCGCTTATAAGAGGTACTACAGCCCATCAGCGCGGTACTACTGCTGCGGGGCGGGGTCAGGGGGTTATATCGGGGCAAGGGGAGGTTTCTTCTCCCCCATACCCATTCGTTTCGCAGCCTCGCTCCTCCTCCTCTCTCCAGCAACTGTTCGCCGCGGGAGGGCTCCGGCGGATCTCCTTCTCCGGGGCGTCCCTCTCTATTCCCTTCGGTGGAGTCGATCCCCACCTTGTCCTCTTGCCATGGATGCCGATATTGCCCCCGTTCTCTCTCTCTCTTCTTGTCTAGATTTCAAATCTAGCGTCTTAGGGGCAATAGTGGTTGCATCTCTAGATTTTTGGCTAAATCTAGGCTTGAGTAGGATGGAGAAGGCAACTAGACAATTTGGATTAGTGATTTGCCGGATTATTTTTGAATTTGGTAGGACGGTATTGCCGGATCTGACCACGGCAGTAGGAAACCGTTGTTTCCCCGCCTCGAGCGGTACTATCGCTCTCACTTGAGCGGTACTACCGCTTGGAGCGGTACTGCCGCCTCCAGGTCGCGGTACTACCGCTGCCTACCAATTTGCATCATGCTCCTGCCATTCAGTGATCCTTTTGTTGAGTTTGGTGAATTATGCTTGTTCTTTCTGGTTGTTTTGCGTGTTCTTGTGTTTGGTTCCAGGTGATGAACATCCTGAACATCAAGCTCGCCGTGTCAACCCTGGTCGTGCCACGTCAAAGCGTTACCGCACAACTGAGTCTGCAGGAGGTTCCTCAAGTGCTCCACCACCACCTCAGCTCAAGAAGAAGTCTGCTCTCAAGCCAAAGCCAACGGGCAAAACCGTGCCTCAAATGAATGCCAAGGAGTTCTGGGCAAGACGTCGTCGCAACCCTTATGAGACTGACCAAGAACCCATTTTGGTCAACCGTCCGTTCTAGAACAGGTTTCAGTTTGCCATATTCTTTGATGTGCTCAAGGCCAAGAAGAATCTCTATGTTGATGTGCACTTCATCGACACGGACTATATGGAGAAGGATCCTGAGTACTTTGGTGAAGCTCTTCAGATGTGCACTCAGCTCAACATTCTCAAGATCATGCAATTCAACAAGGACTATGATGCAGATATTGTGGCCCAATTCTATGCCACTGTCCATTTAGGGACTGACGAGGACAGGACTCTGACTTGGATGACCAATGGCAAGTTGCTTTCTGTCAAGTGGAAGGCATTCATGGAGTTACTTGGGGTGGAAGATCACGGGCTTGCGTCTCCTGTCGGCTTTCGCCCTCACCGCAACACAACCTCCACTCACAAGCAAGCTCTCTGGCCCTACTGCACGCTGAAGATCAACCCTGAGACTAAGAAGGAAACTTATGAGCTGCCTGCCTTTCTGGACATTCTTCACCGTGTCTTCCGTGAGACTCTTTTCCCTCGCATCGGGAATGTGGATATGGTTCATTCTTATCTCGTGGACATGCTTATCTTCCGCCAGCGTGAGAAGGAAGAAAACACTGGCGAGTCCCTGGATATCTCTCATGTTATGTGGTCTGAGCTCTTATCTGCTATCTCCGAGCGCAAGTGCCCGATTTATGGTCTGTTCATCATGCTGCTTATTGAGAAGGCCTGGGATCATGTCTATCCCAAGGTTATGCTAGAGACTGGAGAGTTGGTCTTTCATGAGATCAAGCGTCTGAGGAAGAAGGACAACTAGGGCACTCAGGTCCCTAAATCTGGAGGTCCTTCGTCTGCCGCTGCCATGGAGACCGAGGAGGAGGCAGGGGTTGAGGATGATGTTGACTATGAGCCTTCTGGGGCAGAGCCCTCTTGGGCAAAGAAGCTCAAGATCAAGATGAAGAAGCTATTCTGCATGGAGTCTCACGGTCAGTACATGACTCATGTGGCTGAGAAGAAGGGCAGGGGATGTCACAAGGAGCTCATGCGTCAGTTGGGTGCCACCGTTAACAGTGGATCTGAGGACCAGCTTACTGAGGAGGAGGAGTGGATTCAGCAGCACTGCCCGTGGACAGATTCTGATGCCGAGCAGTTCCCGACCGACGACGGTGGCGAAGACGATCCCGCTGGGATCTGATATTTGAGACCCTCGCTTGCTATCACCTGGAGCCGTAGCAACACTCCCTCTCCTTTTTGGTGTCTCGATGCCAAAGGGGGAGAGAGTTTAGGGATTTGTGTCTTCGCGAGTGTGTCTTCTGTCTTCTGTGTGGTGTGTTTGTGTTTTCTCGCCGTTTGCTTTGTTTGGTTTTGTGTCAGCGAGACCTAAGTTCCAGACATATGGTGTGAGACATATGCTACCTTATCTTTAGATTATCTTTATCTATGTCTACCTAGCTTATGAGTTGCATGCTTATCCTGTTATTTACTTTGCTCCCATATACCCTGCTTAGGTTGTTGGTCTCTAAAATGTAGGGGGAGCGTTGATCCTAGTATGTGTGCCGTGCATTCCAAAGCACTTATCTAGATAGCACACATCTAGGGGGAGCCCATCTACATTTTAGGACGGTGGGGTTTTGCGCATGTCCTATGTCTTTCCCCGTTTGTGCAAATCCCGTATTTTCATCAATCCACCAAAAAGGGGGAGATTGTAAGGGCATATTTATCCCCAAGGTGTTTTGGTGATTGATGACAATGCTTTTGCGGACTAATCGTGTGCGCTGAGATTTTCAGAGATTCATCCTTTGACACGAGATGATTCCCTCCCCTCGGTGTTTTTATTCAAGACGGTGTAGCTCATTTGTTTCTCTGTTGGTGGACTAGTTTCGTAGGAGTCACCGTACTATCAAGAGGGATCCGCTTTGGTAACGCTAGGGTGGAATCAACACGTACACATCCTTATCACACCCGATGTTCCTTTCCGCGTCTTTGGAGCTCTCTTTCCTCCCCTTGCCTGCCCTGACCTATCCCAGCGGTAGTACCGCGGTCCTCAGCGGTAGTACCGCCGAAGCACGTCAAGCGGTAGTACCGCTCCCCAAGCGGTAGTACCGCTTGCTGCCTTCGGTCGTAGTACCGCTGAGGCTCCGGGCTACTACCGCCTCAACTCGAGACCTCTGTTTTTCGTGTCGGGTTGTGCGGTACTAGTAGCGGCAGTAGTGGCGGTAGTACCGCTCCAAGCGGTAGTACCGCCCTTACTTCCGCGGTAGTACCGCTCTGGGCCCAGGTCCTTGCTATCCTCGTGTGCGCGGCAGTACCGCTGGGAGGGAACGGTAGTACCGCTGGCTCAGCGGTAGTACCGCCCTACCCAAGCGGTAGTACCGCTCTGTGCGTGGCTGCTTGGTGGGGTAACGGTTGGATTGTCCCCCCCCCCCACACACACTATATAAAGGGGTCTTCTTCCCCAAAGTTGACCTACCTCTTCCCCCAAAAGCTCCATTGTTGCTCCAAGCTCCATTTTCGCCCGATCTCTCTCCCTAGCCAATCAAACTTGTTGATTTGCTCGGGATAGGTTGAGAAGGCCCCGATCTACACTTCCACCAAGAGAAATTTGATTCACCCACTAATCCCTAGCGGATCTTGTTACTCTTGGGTGTTTGAGCACCCTAGACGGTTGAGGTCACCTCGGAGCCATAGTCCATTGTGGTGAATCTTCATGGTGTCGCTAGAAGCCTCCAATTAAGTTGTGGAGATAGCCCCAACCTTGTTTGTAAAGGTTCGGTCGCCGCCTTCAAGGACACCAATAGTGGAATCACGGCATCTCGCATTGTGTGAGGGCGTGAGGAGAACACGGTGGCCCTAGTGGCTTCTTGGGGAGCATTGTGCCTCCACACCGCTCTAACGGAGACGTACTTCCCTTTAAAAGGAAGGAACTTCGGTAACACAACCTCGTCTCCATCGGCTCCACTCTTGGTTATCTCGCGCCTTTACTTGTGCAAGCTATTTGTGTTGTATCCCTTGCTTGCTTGTGCACTTATTGTTGTTGCATCATATAGGTTGTTCACCTAGTTGCATATTTAGACAACCTACTTTGATGCAAAGTTTAATTTGGTAAAGAAAAGCTAAAAATTAATTTGCTAAAAATTTGATTGGAATTTCAAAAAATGTTTTCATTTTTAAAATTTATTCACAGATTCAGAAAAAAATGGTTTCATAAAATGATCCCTTTTTTTAAATTGTGTTCACAAAATGAAGAAAATGTTCGCAGTTTAAAAAATTGATTCATTTTTTCCAAAAATGTTCCTCTTTTCAGAAATTCAGTTTTCAATTCAAAATAATTTCACACTTTTCAAACTATGTAAGGAATTTCAAAAAGTATAACTTTATTCAAGAATAGTTCTCTCTTTTTAAAAGAAATTATCCACCGCCGTTCGCTACAGTATCCACTACAATACCACACGCCGGTCGTTTTGCTAAAAAAATGTACCATGTGTGCGTTCGGCCGCCGATCCGCCGATCTGCCACAAATAGGAGCTACAGTTTACGTGGCTCCCCTCTTTGGGCAGCAAGAACAAGAAAATACAGGAAAAACAAATACAAAATTAAGTGTCCCAGCCCAACACGAACGAGTGTAAAAATATACTAAACTGAATAATATTGAAATATTCCTTTGACAAAAATGTCATTAAGTCCTGGAATTCCTCCAAATAATCTACCAAAACAATGAAAAAAAACATGGAGGACTTTTTTTTCCGGAGTAAGCCAATGCCGTCCCATATTTTTACAGAAGGCAGCATAGTAATTTACAAGAGAGTCCTTGGCAATTGCTGCGCAGTGCCACTGACTACAATAATAACTGGTGCATGTTTTAGAAATTTTGGGAAAACATGATGATTGGATACATATATTAGCCGTTCATCACCCCTTTGCCCTTTAACGCAGAATAAGGTGAAGGTTCACTGAACAGACTTTCAAAGGATCAGACATAGAAACTGGTGTGCTAATATACTGTCTAATTCGAACTGCTACAACGTAAGACTTGACTTGGCACAAACAACATCATCATGCAGAATTAGCACAAGAGGCATGAGGCAGGGTACTACTAATCAACTTACAGAGATCCTATCTGCTTTAAGAAAGGCCAAAGAAAAAAAAAAGTACTTGAGGTCAAAAGGGTCAGCAAACTCAAAATCAGAGGCTAGTCCATGCTCCACAAAATGTAGTAGTTTATCTTCTGATACCAGAGTTGTACCAGTAAATATGATGTTGTAGCTACATTACACTGGATGAACTTATTGAGATGAAAGGTGCATATACATAGCAATTGCCCACTGAATAAGTAACAAATACCAATACACACTTTGTAACAAGACTGTACATATTGGAAGTAGAAAATTATTGTGTCCTGGTGGCTAATTCATTCTGATGCATGTTCTCATGCACATGCATTTGTTATGTCATGTCCTGAAGAAGTATACATGCATCATTACAGGTGTTGCAAATTTTTTTTTAAATGCATAGAAATCAAAGAAATGACACAAATGGTCTCAAATGCATAGAAACACTTCGCTATCACATCACAACGAAAAACAAGTTAGCACATGAACATATCTGATTGCATATATCTAATTTCCTCTGTTGCCTTTCATGGAAGAAGAACGGCGCGGCAAGGCGCGCGTTCCCATCTAGTTCACGTTGATGCGGCTATCCCATCAGGAAAGAGGTGCAAGTGCAGCCATCATTAGAGAGAAATGATCAAGGTAAATATTTGGCGTGCTGTGAGGCCTTCTCTCAGGCCGCTGATTTATACGGAGTATTTGCAAAGGATCAAAGTGGCCACTGATTGCATGGCCACTGTTTACCAT
The DNA here is from genome assembly GCA_963921465.1 of Triticum timopheevii. NCBI lineage: Eukaryota > Viridiplantae > Streptophyta > Magnoliopsida > Poales > Poaceae > Triticum > Triticum timopheevii. Next base: position 594,948,027 of record OY997266.1, on the reverse strand, counting down.
CTGAAGGAGGGATATCTTGGTCCCCCGAGCATGATCATCAGGGTTATAGAGCAGAGGCTGAGGCCCTTTGGCGGCTGCTGATATTCTTCATGAGGGAAGAGAATCTAACTTTGCAGCAGACGATCTTGTAAAAGCGGCGACACCACTAGCTGCCGGAAGGCATGTTTGGCTATCCACCATACCAGATATTATCCATGTAATTGACGTTATTGAGGTTTGAATAAAGTGTGGTGAAACTCCGAACAAAAAGTGTCCCAGCCCAACAAGAACATGTAAAAATATATACTTGTACTAAAGTAAATAATGTTGGGATTCCTTTGACACAAAGATGTCATCAAGTCCTTCAATTTCTCCAAAACAAACAAACAAACAAAATCATGCAAAAATAAGGATTGCAAATTTTGGGGGACAAAATGACAGGATACTATTAGGTGATGGCTCACTGAACAGACTACCAAAGGAACAGAGAAAGAAAAAGAACATAGTGCTAAAGAAGACTTGGCCTTGCACAAACAACATCATCATGCAGAAATTCAGGTCCGAATAGTAAAAGTAGTCTTGCAGCACAAGAGGCAAGAGGCGGGGTGCTACTAATTAACTTACAGGGATCTCTTCTGCTTCATAGTAGTACTTGAGATCAAAAGGATCAGCAAACTTAAAATCAGAAGCTAGTTGGTGGCAGTGAAGTGGACCTGACACCTTGTCGCGTGGGCTCTTGAAGAGCTGTAGTTTGCAAGCTTTACTCGACCATCTTGCACTGATCAGAGGTTTCAGTTTGGCACTGACATTACCCCCAGACGAGGAACATTCACTGGCCACGACGACAACCATCTGCTCCAGCACCCGACCTCTCTCCGCAATGAACTTGAGGAAAACAACCTCGCTTCTCGACCCACGGAACTCATAGAAAAACACCTTCTTCATGCTCTGCACAACACATTTAATGGGGCCACCCTCCTGCCAGAACTTGATGTTGACCTTGCCAGTAGACTCTTCATCAACGCTGGACTGCAGATGAAATCGGCACATAGATAGTTCAGAACATATAATGCAGCAGCAGGCCAGAAATCATATGATTAATCTGATTCATTTACATTACTGACTTTCTGACCATGCTAGATATATGGGCACAAACTAGTACTCCCTCCGTTTGGAAATACTTGTCATCAAAATGGATAAAAGGGGATGCATCTAGACGCATTTTAGTTCTAGATACATCTCTTTTTATCCATTTTGATGACAAGTATTTTCGGACGGAGGGAGTATTGCAGAACTGTCAATGCAGCAAGTGTATCTAGTTAAGTTAACCAATTTTACATGGACATGGAGTGTCTCCAGGTTAGGGAAGCATCTGAGGAAGCCAGGCACTTTCTTGACAGCATTGCGGACAGTGGCGGAGCTTGAGCTGAAATCATGGGGGGGCCATGGGTTGGGGGGGACAAACATAATTTCTTTTGAATGATTTTTGGTGGATAAATATGCCTAATACTAAGGTATATACAAAAAAATTCATATGAGCTGGGGGGGCCATGGCCCAGGTTGGCCCCCACCAAGCTCCGCCACTGATTGCGGACATCGAATTGCACCTCCATGGCCAAAATCTGAACACTAGGCACAGTGTTCTCCTTGCTCCCAGCCTGCAATGCACACTAGGAACAGAGAAACCAGTTGAGATCATAAATTGGCTTATTAATTGACACTACACATGCAAATTAGATTAGGGTGGTGTTGCTAACCGCCAGCTGTTGCTCTCCTGGCTGAAGATATCCCAGCACACGCAGGTTAGGTGCACGCCCAATCTTGATCTTGGAAGAGAGGCATGAGGCAGTATCAGTGAGCTCGCTCTCGGGAAGACTATCCCGCTGGAAGAGCCTCTCGAGGCGAGGTGCATCCACCACGTCGATGTCCTCCAAGTAGGTAAAGCCCAGCTGAAGGCACCGCAGGCTTGGGCTGACGAGGCGGAGGCGCACTCCGCTCTGGCTCCCCATGAGGACGAGGAACTCCAGAACGGGGCTTCTTTCAAGCATGAAGGCCAGATCACGGTCCTCCATGACAGTCATGCAGAGGCCAAGCTCCAGGAGGTTGGGGAATCTGGCGCCGCGCGGCACGGCGGCGGTGTCCGGCAGCCTCCACACGCCGAGATAGAGGCGGGTGAGGGAGGCGCAGCGGAAGAGCGTGGCAGGGAGGCGCAGGCCAATCGGCCATGGGCGGTTGACAAAGACGAGCTCTTGGACTCCCTTGGCGAGAATGGTGTCGAGCCAGCGCGACATCTCGCCCCGGTGCTCCTCCATGGTGGTGCGGGTGAGGTGGACGCAGCGGAAGGGGCCCGGGTGCGCCGCGAGGACGCGGGACACCGCGGCGGTGACGGCGCGGGGAGAGGGAGAGCCGATGATGAACTGCCCGGCCGCGCCGCCGTCCGGAAGCAGGTGGCTGTCGACGAGAGTGAGGGGCACCGAGCGCCAGAGGGGGCTCCAGCGCGAGGCGAGCGCGGCGGTGCGCGCGGCGTCCTTGGCGGGGAGGCGGGAGATGATGTCGCGGAGGACCACATCGGGGAGGCGGCTGATGCGGTCGACGCCGTCGGGGACCCACGACGCGCCGGCGAGAGAGAGGGGTGCGGTGGGGGAGACGGGCGGGTCCGGGAGGTAGTCGTACACGAAGTAGAGCAGCAGGTTTGTGCCGACGTCCAGCGTCTCCGGGTCCGCGCCGTCGCGCTCCAAGCCGGCGAGCATGTCGCTCCTGCTGACGCCGATCATCGGGTCCATGGCCGCCGGTGGAGGGGAAAGGGGGGGCGACGGCGGCGAGGGTTTGGTCCGTGGTGGAGTGGGGACGAGAAATGGGGGCGAGCTGCTTCGGAGGGTTCGCCTGGGCCAAATGTGGGAAGCAGCTATCTTCTTGGCCCATGAAACAGCATACGTTCAATTTGGATGACTTTCTTCACCTCAAGACCCCCTTTAAAAAAAAACTCAAAAAAATTGGATGACTTTTCTTCATAAAGAAATGATGATCCAGTTTGGTTCAAAAAACATGATGATCCGATTTTACATTGTTTGGTTTTCTTTTTCTTGTTTTTTCCATTACATCTCTTATTAGAAATCCGAGGAATAATCAGCCAATGTATACACGAGCATTTATGGCCAGAGGTTTCAGGAGGGAACAAGTGAAGTGACGCGAACCAATATGTGATTGGATGGTTAGGTGGACAGTGGTATCCCCGGCCCGTCAGGGGTTCAAGTCCTGGTGCTCGCATTTATCCTGGATTTATTTCAGGATTTTCGGCGATGCACGTTCAGTGGGAGGAGACGTTCCCGTCGACTACGAGGCGCCTATGTTGACTTTGTAAAGTCTCAAAATGATATGCCGGCTCAGTCTCTCGAAGGACATAGGGGTAGGGTGTGCGTGTGTGCATAGGGGTGAGTGTATACGCCTATATATGAGTGTTTGTGTCTGTGTTAAAAAAAAGCAAGTGAAGCGACATCCCTCTGAACCCTTGTGCGTAAAATTTTCTTTTAAATACTCATTACCAATATTGAGATCAACGTCTGGGGGCATAATGTGAGTTCAACAAACAAAGAATACTTCTTAAAATACGGTTTCGAAATGATGTCTACATGTTTTGGGAGTTCTCTCTATGAGTTAGAGGTACCATGAGGTGTGGGGACGTCACCTTCACGACATCGTAATGACATCTCAAGTTTGCAAATACCATTGTTTTACACCCGCCAAACCACCCATGTCACGCGATTGCTCGCCTAAACGGAGTCAGTGTGGAGAACACACGCCACCTTTAATGACATGTCAGTGGCATAGCGTTGATTTTAGAGAAAAGGCAGGAGACTAACTTTATAAGTAAAGCATGACAGAGATCCAACAAAATTTAGAACAACACAAATAAAGAAAGAAAGTCACATACAGTGATACAGACCACACTTGGCCAAAAACTAGGCACGCCTGCCAAAGGAAACAAGCAAAAGACTTAAACTTAAGCTCCAGGTCTAGAAGTTGAAGGGCTGAGGACGACAGCAAAGGCGCGGATCTTGGAGATGGTCACAAACAAAGCAATCGAGTCTGTGGCCTTAGCGAGCGGCATCCACTGCTACAAAAGACCAACCATTTTGAACAGACAATCAACAAGACAGTTAGGAAACATATGTTTAATAATAAATTAATTCCTACAAGTTCAAAAAGCCCAAGAAAAAGCAACAAAGGCAGGCCAAAATAACCGACGAAAGTTAGCCATACTAACCTATAAGTAGGCATATAACTCGACAAAATTATCGGGTTCCAGCTAACGTTCAACCACGATTGAACACAACACTAGCCCAACTTAGCAAGGACACAACTAAAAACAATATGTTCTGTGTTTTTCGTCTCCCCACAAAGAGCACAGCCCGCCGAGGCATTACCATGTTGCTTAAGAATTTGGTCACTAGTAGGAAGACGGTGCCTAATCGCTTGCCAGAGAAAGATTTTGATGTTTAGAGGAACACACGGCCGCCAAACACTGTAACGAGAGGAGGGACAACCATGGATTAACTTAAGATAGAGAGAGAAATTTAACATAGAAGGAGCCAAAAGGAGTGTGGACCCAGGAGAGGCAGTCCATGCTCATCGAGAGGGACAGAAAATGGCAATGAGCTCATTCTGGCCAGCACTACAGGTGACAACGATCCCTAAAACATAGATCCTAGTTCCTGGCCGCAAGCTCCGAGATGGAGATTAAGTGATCCGAGCAATACGGAAAAAGAATCGAGAAGGAGTGGCAAAGCGGGCCATCCCCATGACACCAATTGGGCCAAAAACGCACCATAGATCCACGTCCAATAGAAGACTTAATCAAACCACGAAATTCCTCACGCACTTTAACCCAAGATTTCCAAAATTGTGAGCCTTCACTGGGATTGGATTTGGATTTGAGAGGGTCTGAGGAGGGGATGTATTTGGCTTCCATCAGGTTTTCATAATGACTCTTAAGAGATAGTCTCTATCAAAGGCGAGTATCTTGGCCACCACAAGTACATCACAGGTAGGGGCGGGCGACGAATATTTTGGCCTAGGGCACATGATGTGAATGTGAGAATTTTGGCATATATTGAGTTGGTGTTTATTTTTGTAAATAAAAAACAAAAATTAATGAAATTTCAGGAATTGAGTAGGTCGTGTGCCTCCCTCTACTCAACATTGGTTTGTCCCAACCTGTAGGTGGTCTGTTCCATTCTGTATGTGGAATGGACACACCGCGTGGCCCTAATCCCGTTATGGAGGATGCCAAATGCGACCCTGTAAGTAGAGCCATATACTCTACGCAATGAGCAAGACACATCACAAAATATAAACAACAAAATGGCATTATTGCTTTGGATTCATCATTTCACAACTTATTTGTGACACAAACCACAAATATTATATCAATAACATTTCACATACAGTGTAATTGTAAATTTAGCATCAACGAATTAACACAAAGGCGTTACATAAGACTGAAACTTCAAAATGAAGCTAACTTTTGTTGAATAACATTTGAGGTACTGTATTCTCATAATATGGTATTTTATTTTATTTTGTTGAAGTAACTTCCAATCTATTCATCTTCAATCATGGCAGTACAAAGAACAACAGAGGTAATAAAAATTACAACCATGTCCGTGGACCACATAACGACGACTACAAGTACTGGAGTGGGTCGAACGCGCACCGCCGTCATTGCCCCTCCGTCACTGGAGCGGGACAAATCTTGTTGTAGTAGACAGTCGGAAAGTCATTGTGCTAAGGCCCCGTAGGAACAGCGCACCAGAGCCAATGTAGAAAGTCGTAGATCAGAAAGATCAGACCTGTAAACACTCAAACGAAGACGAACGGAAAGACCGTATCCAAATAGATCCACCAAATACCAGCACTGACCGAATCTCGGGAGATCTGACGGAGACACACCTTCACATGCCATCCGACGATGCTAGACGCACCATCGGGACGGGGTACAACGTGAGAGACATTATTCCTACCACTACAAGGATCCGGGTCTATTGCAACAAAATTGTTTGTTGCAATACATGTCATTTCGTGGCGATAAGTACCTATTGCCACGAAACGACATTCGTTGGCAGCTGTTGCGACTGGACACATGGTAATAGGTTATTGCCACAAAAAAGCAACCGTGGCTATAAAGTGTGCTATTGCAACATCCATGTTGGAAGTTGCCACATGTTTTCCCGTGGCAACACTCACTTGATGCCACAATTATATTTGTGGAGATAGCTTTAATGCAACATGCAACGAATCGTGGCGCCTAATATCTCGTGGTGATAGACATTTGTGGCAACAACCTATGCCAACGACGCCCGTTTCGTGGCGCATTACTCTTCCGTGGCAATAGTCAACTGTGGCAATAAACTATGGCAACAATCCCTATTTTCGTGGCATTAGGCATGTTGCCACGACCCACTACACTTGTGGCAAAAAACTATGGCAACAATCCTTGTTTTTGTAGCATTAGGAATGTTGCCACGACCCATTACAATTGTGGCAATAAACTACGGCAACAATCCTTGGTTTCGCCGCATTAGACATGTTGCCACGACCCACTACACTTGTGGCATTAACTTATGGCAACAAATATTCCTGTCGTCGTAATAAGAAATTACAACATACTTGTTTTGGTGGTGATAAATAGGCATCACAACAGTTGAAATATTTGTAGCAAGAAACTATTGCGACAATTTAAAATTTCCATGGTGATACTCTATTTCAACAAAAATTACTTTGGTGGCACCGAACAGTTATCACGTCATGAAAAAATTTGTGGTGCCAGACAATATGAAGTGATCCGTTACAACATCCTAGTGCAACAAAATAGTAGGCATATTGACTGAGATATGACGCAACACTTTTTTTGGTGGTGCTAACATGTGGCAACCAAAAGTGGGTTGTAGCATATTGCAACCAAAAAATACATGCATTCAGTTACAATATTCAAAACCATACGTATAATATGTAGATTCATAAAGTTCATAATTCTCGTAGCAAATATCCATCAAATGAAACTCAGATATAATTTAGCCATCCTAATTAATTGCAGAGACTAAACGGTCCGTGATCTAGAGTCCAGGCCAGCTAGTTCTTTGGATCCTGCAATCAAGAAATAAAAAAAGTTCTAGTTAATGAGTCCAACATAACATACGCCATACAATTATTCCAGCCCCATAGTTAAAAGGAACTATCGCCAGACTAACTAGACTAATACTGTGTCAGCAAGCATGTAACCGAGGGATTAGAACAATCATACAAGTGTAAATGTCTAAAGCATAAGCACAAGTACATCTACTAAAAGGTTCTGCTACTGATTTAAGTTGTGACCCGATGTATAGCTTCAGTTAAGTTCATGTCCCTAGCTAGCACATATTCATTTTTTGTTTAAGTTGTGACTCGATGCAGCAACAACACATGGTGAAAGAGAAGAAACAGCTAGCTAGTTATGAATGCCAATGACGTATAAAATGCAAGTGAACATGAAGAGAAAGCAAGGTTGTGACTTACCATTGCTTTAAACATTCGAGAATTCCTTGTTGCAGCTTGTATGAGCGCATTTGAAGAAATAATAATTGGCCTTGAACTGGAGTCTTATTAGGACTAGATCTCTATAAAAGTGTATTTTGCAAGTTTGGGTTACTATTTTCTTTGTCAATCCTTAGGCACCTGTAGATATAAGTGCACTTTTAGCAATGCAAGTAAGCAACATAAATCTTACAAGGTCACAAGCATATGACTGTAATCACCTGTTGGGTTCCCATCTATTGGCTCAATGCTACAAACTTTGTCATCATGTTTTTTTCAAATTCCGGTCTTGATGTTCGCTCCTCTTCCAACAATCTTTCCCTTTCAGCATGCTCTTCTTTTAACCTCTCCTCAAGTTGTTCTCTCTCAGTACACTCCAAGTTAATCCTCTCTTGTGTGTTTGCACGTTCAGCTTGTAGTTGATCTTGTAATTCGTTGACCTGCTGGCTGAGCTCAGAGTTTTGCTGCTGGGTGGCTGCTGTAGCACGAGCTTGCTCTTCAACCAGGATACGGAACCTTTGAGAACCAGTTGAAGGTTTGGCCATGTATCCGTACCCACAAGGCTGCGATGACTTGCATTTCAGAATCTCTTTGTATGCGGTCTGGAAAATATTGTTTTTCTGCTCACTTGAAAGTGGACTTTCAGTTTCTTTGTTTTGAACCTCTTGATGTGCTTTGTTCTAAAAATGAAAATAACAATTATAGGTACGGCATCAATATTGACACTATATAAAAGATAAAACAAGAATAGCACGATCCAACGCATGAATAATCCCAGCTAATGATGAAACACACCGAATGCACATCATTGAATAACTATAGAATAACCAAAAGTCAGTGTACTTACGCAAACTTTCTAGGACTCTGTGTTAGACCATGTTCCGTCGTTCGTGTGGGTGAGTTCCAAGTTTCTCTGCAAGTAATATAACAATGAGATGCTTGAAACACGAAACCATATTTAGAAGCGAGGCATACATATTTAGTTAGACTCATACCTTCTCAAAGCTTACTTGCGAGTAAGATTTTGATCCAATTTTATGTTTTGTCTTCTATTTCTTACGGTTATCGGTGTTCTTTTGGCTGCGTTCCTATTAATTTATTGAAACCAAATATAACCAGTCAGACAAGCCATTGTAGAAGCTGAAGATATTGTACTGAGTGTGTACCCAAATAGTGTAGTACAGTGTGGGCTTGTGCATGCACGGGTATGGATACAGTGTGGTCTTTTTTTGTGTAAGTGAACATCAAAAGAGCAGAGCTAGCATGTGTTGGTGGTTCAGTGGAAAAGAGGGCATTTGTTGCCTTGAACACACACCCGAGTCTAGCTGCTCTGGTTCTTCTCTGTTCTGGCCCTGAGTCCACATTACATCTAGCACCTTCAGTGTGAGACCAAACAACCAAATATAAAAGAGGGAGAGCAGGACACGCCCAACAATATTGACAATCTCTGAATAAGACTTAGTACATTGGCAATAGTTTCCGAAAAAATGTGAATGAACAATTATTGCAAAAAAGGAGGGAAAATATGACGATGGAGCAACTTATTGCAACATTATTAGACTATACACAAAGTCTCGCGTCTCCAGTCTTGTGGCTATCCACATTTGATAAAGTCAAGTAAATGAACTGAATTCTCAACTTCAGAATACCCCTGTACATAGAACTAAAAAAAATCTAAAGAAGATACCGCCTAAAAGCACAATTTTTGCAATGGTTAACCCGAGATTTAAGATTTACTACATCTATATGTCATACTCTACCTTTGAGCTGGAGCTGAGGTCAGTGACTGATCGGATTAGCATGGATGATGCTAGGTGTAAAGACCGATCCTAGCGCAGCGTCGCCCATCCGATGTGGTTCGTCGAGTGATCGCGTGTCGGCGTGACCCTACAACACCTAAGGGCATTGACGCCTTGATGCCCAGCCACACCAAACGTACCCAAAAGGCTACAGCCCACAAGGCTACGCCAAGGCCTGGCCACGTCTGAACAAGACCTGGCCTACCCATGAACCAGTTCCGAACAAGGCCGCCGTGGGATTGTCTCTGTACCTGATGCAGCGCTGTCAGCCTAACCTGGTGCACGGCCAAACAACTCTACACAATCGCTTGAAGAAATCAACATCGACCCTGATGCCTGTGCATCAGAGGCTCCCAGCAGCTCCACCCCTGCTGTGAACATCATACTAATTAAATACACTCTGTAGGTTCAGCCAATTGAAGCAGGATATGAGGCAGATGTACAGCGCTCGCTAATTGTAACGAACTGATCCCATCAGCCAATTGAAGTAGGATATGAGGAGTATGGAATACCAAAAAAAACTGATCTACATCGCTTGCTATGGAGGTTCAGGGATGCGGCAGAGATGGTAGGATACTGAGTCTAATCTAAAGATTCAGACTGAACCAAAGGGAAAAGAAGTGAGCTGACAGATTGTGGGACAAGCAAGATGGGGGAAGACAGACCTTGAAGGTGTGGCGTGGCTTGCAGCCCATGAGCTGGAGCGCGCTCTGCAGGATGGGGCGCGTGCATGGGAAGGTGCTCCTCTGGCGGTCGTCGGCGACGGCAATGTATAGCGGCGGCTGCTGCTTGGCGGCGGCCATGTTGTCCCCTGCCCTGACGGCTGCTGCTTGGCGGCGGCCATGTTGTCCCCTGCCCTGACTAGTTCTACGACCAAGCGGCGAGCGGAGGAGAGAAGGGACGAAAAGAGCGGCACATCGAGGAAGAGCTCGTGGGGGTGGGGGGTTTGAGCCCGGGCGGGCATTGTCGCGGCGTGCAACACCGAGGTGGTGTGGTGCTTGGTCCAGACACGGGATTAATGGGCAAGGGGATGAGACGGGAACTCCGTCGGCGCCGACGCCAGACCGCATCGCTGCTGCCGCCGGCATGGCCGAGGACACGGAGACGCGGCCCACGTCGGCGGGCGCAGAGGAGAGGGAGGAGGGCGAGATCGAGGAGCGGAGGTTACAGGAAGGGAGGAGATCGGGAGGAATAACCTGACGCCGTGCAGCTAACTCGGGTGTGGTTCGCCGTGTTGACGCCGTCATGACGTCGGCAGCACAGAGGAACCACGGACGAGAGCTCAGATCCAATCTCCCGTGAAGACGCCCTGGAGTGGTTCTGTTAGGCGGGTATTTAGGGGGAAGGTTAATATAAGCTATTTTTTGATGGGAACAAAGACGCTAATTTGGGATCTTTTAGCGGGAGGTTAAGAAATATTGGCGCAAACAACGGTACACCTAAATTAGGTGGTGGGAAGTAATTATTTTTATTTTAAAAAAGTAATTATTTTTTGAGGGAATGTTCTAGTTTGTAAATCTATTTTGAGACGGAGGAAATACTAAAATTTGTTTGTAAAAGTTATATCGTGGTTAAAAACCCACCAAATCCGAGAATTATGGAGGGGCGATCCGGCACCCTCTCCTGTAACATTCTCGTCGTCGATATTTGTATAGTCATCGCCATTTGAGGAAGCCAATTAACGAACTAAAAAGAGATCCCCCACTTTATATTATAAAGCAACCATCACATACATCGAAGCAACCGATACAAACACATGCCACACACACCCAAGATCGGGCGCGAGATCGGGCGTGCGTGTCGCAGCTGCGGGCGTGGGGCGGCGCCTCGCGCTCGGCTACTTGCGCTCGGGGCGCCGACGAGCATGGCGGCTGGGCTCGGCGGCACGGTGAGGTGAGCTCGCAGCTCCGGGCAGCAGGACACGACCCTGACACCCAAAGCCGGACTAGGTAGCGCAAGCACTAGCGGGCACGAGCTGGAGCAGGAGGAGTGGCCGCGCGAGCGAGAGCACGACGAGCGGGCACGAGCTTCAGCGCGGACTGAGAGCATCGCAGAGGCGGGCGCGGGCGGCTTCTCTCAACCGAGCTGCTGCTGCCGGGCGAGTAGCAGGGCGGAGCTGCGGGGCGGGAGCAGCGGCGACCGAGCATAGGCAGCACTTGTTGGGCGCACCGGCCGACTTGCTACGTGTTTGACGAAATGTCGAGGCGGACATGTCAAAAAATGGATCCGGATCGTGGAAGCTCCAACAAGGCCTCTCCGATGGCGGATCGACGACGGCCAGATCGGCGAAGAACCCGCACGTTTTGACCGATTCCTCATCGACGGAAGAATCAGAGGATGCGGAGGCTGTCGCCGCTGGCGGGTCAAGGAAGCACCGTCTTGCCCTCTCCGCTGGCGGATCGAGGAACCGCCAAGATGCCGTCTCCGCTAACAGGTCGAGGAAGCGCCGTAATGCCGTCTCCGGTGGCGGGTCGGGAAACTGGCAAGGCGCCGTCGCCGCTAGCGGGTCAAGCAAGTGTCGTCATGCTGTCTCCGGTGACGGATCGGGAGACCGGCAAGACGCAGTGACCGCTGGCGGGTCGAGGACGCACCGTCATGTCGTCTCTAGTGGCGGATCGGGAAACCGGCAAGACGCCGTCTTTGCTGGCCGGTCGAGGAAGCGTTATTGAGGAAGTGCGAAGACGCCGTCGAAGCTGCCTTTCATCTGAAATCTCAAAATGAATATGTTTGTAGCAACCGAACTTTTATTTGGAAAATTCATTCCACATATGTTGGGATATAGTATTTGCACTGAGCTGGTAAGAGATAAACAAAGCTATTGTAGCCCTCAAACTAATGGTGATTCAGATTGGATGAACAGAATACTGTTACTGAATCTCTTGGTGTGCAAATCTAATGTATATTGGTCTGATTGCACCATGAACACAGTTATTTGTCAAATACTAGTCGATGAAACTGAAACAGCTTCTTTGTTTACATCATCAAGTTCTTATTTCCCATGAAAGTCCTGTATTATGACGAAATCCTCTTCTTGTAATTTCAGGAGTTACGTAAGCTTAAAAAAACTACCCCAGATCCTCAAAAGAAAATTTAAAATACTAGTCCTTTATGGACAGGTTCCATACCTCAACTCGTACCTGATCCCCTGTTCTGCCGCCGCCCGACCCGAGCGCTGGCCGCATCCATCAACCACATCATGACGGCGCGACGAAGCAGCCCGCACCGGCGCCTCCCTAGCGCTCCCCTCTCCCTCTGAACTTGCTCCGGCCGCCACCCGCCGCTCGACGCCTTCCGCCCGCCGGCCTCTTCCTCTGTGGATCTCGGCTGGTCGATCCTGCCCGTGGGCGCGTGGCTGGACCGCCCGACATCTCAACTCCGGTGCCAACTGGCTCTGCTCCGGCTCTTCCACCATCCTGCTGGCCTGCCCGGGACTGGCTTGCCTGCCTCCCGTGCGACCTACTACCTCCACAACAACAAAAGTATGATTATTCCCCCTGTTTCCCTCTGTATTTTTCATTGCAAGTGCAGCAAATTTAGATTTTGCTGTGTTTGTGAAGAGCCATACGCTTTTATCGAAAAAATGCTCCCAATTGCTTACCTATTTGCTGCTGAAATCTTGAAGTAGTAGACTAATTTTCCCTTGCTTGCGGTTTTATTGGTATGTAGAACCACACATTTGTGGAGGTCAGTAGCATAAAGATATGCTATGTTCTTTAGCATTAGTTGTTAAATTTAGGTGATGTATGCACTGCGAGAAAATGGCACTCCGTCAAGGTTTGCTGGAGGACAGTACGCCTGTAGGTTCTCCCACAGCCATAATCATATTTTATTCAGGGTAAGAAACATCAGCATATATACTTATCAATTCACCATTAGTCGATGAATATCTTGTTATTTATTTTGATCGTTTAACAATGCTGACAAAGAGAACTAACTTGATGCTTTCTGCATTGCGATGCACCCCTCTTGTACTTAACTGAGTCTAAATATCAAATGTCATATACTCATATTTGATACACGCTACATTTGTTTTATATTTGTTGTCTTGGATATGATCAAACATGTTTAAGCTTGCTGATTTGCTTCTCTTGGCTTGTTGATCACTACTAGCTATTGGCAGGCAGGAGCACAACCAGGAATTATTGATGACTGAGGAAGAGCGGCGGTGCAGCATGTTTAGCCTTTACCTGGGCAATTACAATTCCACTTGTTGTCTGCCAAATTTGTTTAGAGCCCAAATCATTGATGCTGCGACCAGGTTCCAGTTTGATTTCTCTATAGTGCACAGGTATTGGTTCTTTAATAATCAATGTAAATAAAGGCCCAGTTATATTTGCTTGTCTGTGTTTCCTTTTGCAATCTGCAAGGAACTCAAATACAGCTGTGCATGTGCTCACGTGTTGTAGTTGATCAATAGTTAGAATTGCAAATTAGGAGCCACATTAGTTGCAAGTATAGTTGACCAATAATCTCATACTTGCTGCTGGTGAACTGAATCAAAACATACTCTTGATTCCAAAAAAAAAAAACTTCGACCTGTGATAAGTGACCGCCTACCTGTGTATTTCTCTGCTTAGGACATCAAAATTTACTTGTATGCAATAATCCTATGAAAGATCGCTTTTGTCTAGTTGAAGTCCACTGAAAATGAGAAGATTTGAGATATAGCGTGAGGGTGAAAACACAGTGGCTAGCAAGAGCCATCTTTATTTGAACGGAAAAGCCATCAAAAGGTGGACAGCTTCCCGGATAAGTAACTAATATTTCTCAATCCTAATCTAATTACTCCCTTGGTGCATGCTGCTTGACTTGTTGCTCCTGTCTTGGATTCTCTGGGTGAAAAACACATGTGAATTTATTTAATTGTTGACACATTGACAATAGCTGTTCTCCATCACGTATTAGTACTGCAGAATTGGTTTTGAATAAATTTCCTATTCTCTATTTCGTCCTAAGGGAACGTGGTCTTTGAACTGTGAAGGGGTTTATTAATTGGTTAACCATTGACATTGTCTGTTTTTCATCACGGATCACTACTAACTATTTATGTTACCAAGAGTCGGCAGTACAGTTAAGGAAATCGCATGATTGAACTAGATAGAAGATAGGCAATCCCTGAACTAGATAGGTAATATTCTGTTTGTTTCAACTCTGTATGGTTTGCTGAAGAAAATAGGCAATCCCTGAAATAGATAGGTAATATTCTGTCTGTTTGAACTCTGTATGGTTGCTGAAGGACTCAGTGTGGTGTCTGAAGAATATTGATTACAGTTTCAAGTAGTGGCCCATGTCTTATTGCCATTTCAAAATACGTGATTCTACACAAGTTCAGTGAAAATCAGCCCGTTTTGTATTCCTGCTCATGAACTCCATATGCGGAAAACAGCATGAAGAAGATGATTCTCATTTGTTATGTGCTCCCTTTGATTATACACTTCTCTCCTCGTGTACTCATTTTGTTATATATACTTGGGATACTTACGGAATACTTTCTGCCATTGTAGGTACTAAAAGAAAATTACTCACCATTGAAATGAGAAATGTATGGCTTTGTTCGCCTGACAAATATAGAAATTCATAAGGAACTAATCTCTTCTGCACTGTACATGAGGCGATACACAAGCTGATCTCATGAGGTGAAATGCAGGCTGAATCCTGGCTGATATGTGTATAGTTCAGTGGAATTGCATCTTGTTTTTTCCCAATGTATTTGACTTGATACTTACTCGAGTTTTGTTAGACATACTTCTGTAGTCCCCTTCGGGTAACGCGGGTGTGCACAGAGTGAAAAGTTGACGTGATCCAGACATTGTTTAGTCTTTTGAAAGGCGGTGCGTATATTGGTACAGAAAAAGCCTAGATTGTACTGATTTTGGCAGGCAAGCATACAGTTTTTAGGAGTATACTAACTTGTAAGCCTTTGATCTTTCTTTTGAAATTACATTTTCTCTCGTCAATTATTTCTGACAAAAACATGTTTATTTATGTGGCATAATTTTGGTCTCACTGGTCATTCTGATAGTTCTTATGTTGGGGCAAGTCTTACGTTGCAGTCTCACAAGGTTGATTTCGATAGATTGCTGCAATTTATCATGCCTTAAATATGTTACTTATGTCAGACGTCAGCCCTATATCTATGTTACAGTGTGTAATAAGAAAGTTACAAGAGTAATTTTGCTTTTGGGGTTATAAAATGTGGGCTGGATTCTAGCCAAAAAAAAGGAAAATGTGGGCTGGCTCGAATGGGCGCACACAATATTTTCTTACTTTAGGCTCGCAGTTTTTTTACTTTGGTGCCTGGCTGGTCAGAATGGGCGAAGGAAGTTTTCTTTAGCTTTCTCGCATCTTTTCTTACGGTGGTGGTTATCCAAAATCATGTCGCTGGAAGCCCATGGACGGGCTGGCTCTGGATGGTGCGCTCTATCGATGGGGTGAGGAATAAGCATTCTTCATTCAGGGTGACAAATAGCGCGACCCATCCTGTCTAATAATACGACATTGTGCAGGAAGTAATCCATGACAAATCGGATAGCTAAACTATGTAGAGAAGCGTGTTGTAGGGTGAGAGAATTTTGGATGCTATACATTTTTATTAACAGCACATAAATACATACAATCACATCAAGAAAGATACAAAAAATTAGGAAGGAAGAGAAAGTGAGAATTTGCTGCCCAGTGCTCATGACTCACCTTGGTGAGAAGGGCAGTGAGCTTGCTGTCTTTCCAGTGCCGAGGATGACCTTGCTATCGGAGGAGGTTAGTAGGGCGAGTGGAGGAGACCCTGGCGGTGCAAGAAACCCTAAAGTGAAGGGCGTCCGCGAGCAAGCGCACGTACCTTCAAGTTGTGGTACCACCGATGTCCACTTTGCAAGATATCTGACTAAAATACAACGTAGGTGCAATTTGTGGTACCAAATGTGTTAATACCTCTATGAACTAGTACGCCCCTTTAATCGGATCCTGAGAAATAGTATAATAAATAAATGAAAAAAATCAGGGGCATTGTAGAGAATATCGTTGCAATATCCTGCTCCTTTTCTCACAACACTAGAGGATGGTTGCAATATATTGTACGTATTACCATGGATGCACAAGTTGTCGCAATATGTAATAGTATTGCAACACAACGAAAGTGAGGCAAAAATTCGCCCTATTACAACCAATACATATTTTATTGCAATAAGAAGCTGTGTATTTTGCAACAGTATCTATGGCTAGCGCAACATATCAAAATTGTTGCATTATATGTCTAAATATTACCACGAAGATTCACTTTGTTGCAATACCTAGTCTTTATTGCAACAAAATGATCAATTCACGCAACGGGACACAACTGTCGCAATATCACTACCATATTGCAACGCTAATGCAGCTTGTGGCAATACATGGCTTCTATTGCAACAAAGTGAGTACCTAGCACGATGAAACGAAACTGTGGCAATATGTAGATCCTATTACCACGAACTAGAATTTTGTGGTAATATAGCATTTTATTGCAACGAAAGAGATCTGTGGCAATAAATTTTGTTGCAATAGAACGGAATCCTTGTAGTGTACTAAGGGACATCGCCACACAGCCGCAACCAAGACGATGAATCTAACAAGAACGAGAACGGGGTCCCTCCCACTGGCGGTGGTCCGAGACCCTCGCACCATGTTATTCACCCAACAGCTTTGCTTAGACATTGTGTAACCCATATTCACCTGACAACTCAACCATCAGACCAACCCATGCGCATGAATGCCCTAAGTAGCGAAACATAGCAAAGAAAAACCATGTTCGTATAATTTCCGACGAACTTGATTAAATATTTATATAAAGAAAAGAAGTTTGATTCAATACAAAACTAGAACATCTTGTAATTCAGAATGTGGAAAGTACTCCCTCCGTTTTAAAATAGATGACTCTCGTCAGTTGACCGCCACCCTCTTTCTGTGTGTGTGTGACGCCCAGCCGTCGTACCATCTTCCACCACGACAGTGGGAGCATGTTGTGCATGAGGAGCACGTGTCCATGGTGGTGCGCGCCAGCGGCACACTCCGGGAAGACGATGGCCAGGCAGCCAGGTCAGGTGTACCGCCAAGCATTGACGTGGTCATCGCGTCAAACGTCAGCTTGAAGCAGGTATCAAAACAAAGTGCATGCACAACTTTATTTCTGGTACTTTCTCCGTCCGAAAATACTTGTCATCAAAATGGACAAATATATATATATATATATATATATATATATATATATATATATATATTTAGAACTAAAATACATTTAGATACATCCCTTTTTATTCATTTCGATGGCAAGTATTTTCGGACGGAGGAAGTAGTTGGTCAAGCAGGTGTCAAAAATTTGTATTCCTGGCCAGTTACCTCTCCTCTTTATCTGCAATTAATTCCAACACTAGCGATGACCCGATCAAGGGCAAAGCGATGCTGAATACTGGCCTGGAGAATCGCCATAGAAGAGTCCAGCCAGTTGTGGTTGCAGATGCACTATGGACGAAGCCGAGTGTGGGACGGGTGAAACTAAATACTGATGCTTCGGTGCTAGGTGAGGAGGCAGGTTGTGGAATGATATTGAGGGACCATGAGCGGTCTATAATTTTTAGCTCCTGCAGACATATACTTGGGTGTAATGATGTGCTTGAAGCTGAACTGCTAGCTTTGAGAGAAGGGATTTCCCTCGCAATCCAATGGAGCATGCAGCCTTTGGACATAGAATCGGATTGTCTTCAAGCAGTCCAGATGATAGGCGGAGGCCCTAGCAATAAGTCAAAATTTTCGTTCATCTCGAAGGAGATCATCAGCCTTATGGAGGAAAGAAGTTCTTGCATTACTCATTCTCGTCGTTGATGTAATTTGGCTAGTCATTCCCTGGCTAATTTTGGAAGAACACAATGCCGAACGGTTGTTTGGCTTGGGTCTGGCCCGGAAATAGTCCGAGATATTGTAGAACGAGAATGTAATCCTGTAAACTGTGCTGAATAATGCAAGATCTTATGTTTCGCAAGAAAAAACGGGTGCAAACTGCATGTATGAGCGAAACTGGAAAAGACAGAGAACAAACATATACCTTTCTGAATTTTGCAAACGTGGTACATGTGCGAATTATTCAGTAATTCCTATTAAGAACAGTAAAACTGCACCTAATCCGTGTCCTCTCAGTAATTTGGCGTTTCTGTCCGTTAGATTTCGTCAACTGGGCATTCTTCATCGTTGGATTCGCGTTTAAGTGTAAGTCAATAGCGAAGTGGGCTGAATATGGCGAGGGCAGCTGCTCCCGTAGGTTTTTTGGAGTCCTCTGGTTAATTGGGCTGCATCGGCCCGTTTTCCTAGCCTAACGCAACGAAGAAACCTCAGCGAAGTACCGCTCCGTCACCTAAAAAAATCTTGAAAATCGCTCCAGAGGAGGTGCGGTCGATACAGAGAGCGAGAGAGGGGATGCAGGCAGCGCTCAATGCGCCCAGCTCGGGTTTGATGAGGGCGCGGCTCGGGTGGCCTGCGGCCGGATCTAGGCTATGTGCGCAGCGCGCGAGGGTATCCATTGCCAGTCGATCGAGAGGATCAAGCCGCAGTCGATCGAGGGTATCCAGCACGGGATGCGGGCCCGAGTCGATGGAGAGGATCCTGCACTTGGGGGCCGGTCCATTCAGCCGGTGGGCGATAATGGAGATCGGTGCTCGCGGCTAGCCGGAGGTGGCCATGCCTCGCGGTTAAGATCGCAGATGAAGGAAGGATGGAGGTTGTGGCGGCTCTCTGCGGACCACGGTCATGGAGAGGCTTCACCAGCGGAAAGATGCATGGAAAGGCAGAGGTAGTAACTGTCATGGGATTTGGTGATCGCCTGATGCAATACGATCAGGTTATCAGGGAAGTTAATCAGGTCTTCCTTTCCAATCAATTGTTGCTCAAAGCAGATTACGGGTGGGACTGAGTAGTCAATTTTCAGTTATTGTTTCTATCTGAAATTTTTAGAGATTGTTTGTTTAATAGTGGGTAGTACATATACCTCTGGTATTTGGCTACAGATTTCCTATGTAGTCACTTGACTACTAGGTTGGAGCTGGAACAGGCTTCACCAAGCAACTGATGGTGAGAGTATGAGGACCGCAGGATGGGAAGGCGAGTGGAGCCGGAACAGGCATAGGCGCCATGGCGTGCCTGACCTTAGGTTGATCCTCTCTTTTACAGGACTTTCCCAGCCTGGCCCGTTCCATCTATTGGTGGAACTGGCGGGGACTTCACATCGGCCTTCTACAGGTTCAATCTTTGTTTGTATCTGCAACGTACATTTACATGTTGCACTACAAATATTTGATAATTTGCTCTTCGGAGGGTTGCAAAGCGATGTGAGGAGGTTGCTTGTCGTTATTACCATTAACATGCATCTGTATATACTATAGTGTTTGTTAGATGATACATATTCTTAACTGTTTTATTGAGTAAATGAAAATGTCGCTAGCAATGGTTAGTTGGTGGACGAAAGAAGCATATTATCTGGTCAAACTGACATGCTAACGATTTTCCACATTTTGTATTTTGTTGATTCCACCATCACCTATTTTGGGTTGTGATCTCGCTTTCAACTTCTAATTTACCTCCCATATTTTCATTATTAAGGTGTTCTAAGTACTGCAAAAGTTATAAATTATCCTTTTAGTTGTTGATACCAATTTTTATTTTCTATTTATGCATAAGACTGAATTTTGAAAAATAAATAGTGCATTGATCCCTTATTCAATATGTTTTCCACAACCGTTCATTATTTTAGCCTTGCTCATAATACATCTACTTGAGATTCTTCTGAGTGCTTTATACAAGTACTTTATTAAATTTGCTACTGTTAATGCTATCAAAATGAAGATGAAACATGTGTTGTTGTTCTGCTTAGAAATCCTTCACCTTAGCCAGAGATGATGACCATCCATGTCTATGTGGGTGCTAAGTTTTAGTTGTGATAATGCATTGATCCCTTATTCAGTTTGTGTTCTACAATTGTTCATTATTTTAGCCTTGCACATAATACATCTACTCGAGATTCTTCCGAGTGCCTTATACGAGTATTTTATTAAATTTGCTACTGTTAATGCTATCAAAATGAAGGTAAAACATGTGTTGTTGTTCTGCTTAGAAAACCTTCACCTTAGCCAGAGAAGATGGCCATCCATGTGTATGTGTGTGTTAATTTTTAGTTGATATTGCAGGTGCATGATGCTGATATACCAAGGTTCTTATTTTCATTTCAATACAACAAGATATCCTATGGATGGTTTCCCGTTCCTATTTGCAGTTTAATCTTTTGCTACTTGGAGGCGAGCAGAGGGAAGGCATGTCATTTAAGGTTCCAGAGGACTCCTGTTATGTACTCCCTCCGTTCCAAAATAGATGACCCAACTTTGTATTAATTTTGTACTAAAGTTAGTACAAAGTTGAGTCATCTATTTTGGAACGGAGCTGTATTGTGATGCAACCGCATACAGTTTACATCTGGCTGGAATCAAAGATGCCTATAGACACTCGACTTCTTCTATAGATATGTTCAGTCAATGGAGCAGGATATGATGCACCAAAGCTCGGCTTTCGAGGTACACCCTTATAACTTTATGGATTCCAAGGAATTACAGAATGATAATACTCTACAGGAATTCTTAGATAACTCAGCATTTCAATTCTTGAAAAGTTGAATTTTGTGCAAGTTTAAGCAACTTATTTCGTATTTAACATCAATATTCAATGCCATCATATATTAATGAAATTTCCTACCATTATAGTTGAAAATAGACGGGTGCGGCAATGCGCGCCATCAATGATCTAGTACTTGGTACAAGCACGCCGTGCTACATCAATATCGTGCTACATTAAATCGGTTGCTCTCTATCATGGTTATCATGGTGCGCCAGCTCCGACAAACACACATAAATCTCTTCGGAGCATGCACCGGCAGCCGTTGCAGCACCAACGACATGGCAAAAGTAATGTCCTTGTGCCACTGCCCAGGGGAGTGCATGCTTTCCTCGTACAATGCAACATGCCCTATGATTATGGTTTTAGGGGCAACAAAACCAGTGGCATCCACAAGGTTTTCAATATCACGAGTCACCGGGTCATATGCGCAAAGCTTGAAGTGCGATAAGGAAAAGGTGGTAAGATGTGCTTCTGTGAAGAGGATGCGCCGGCCATTATCGATCCTGGCAACTGGGCTGATTCCGTACGGGTTGTACATGAACTCGTAGGCCACAGGTGACACGGTATCCAGGTCTATTTGACAATGCAAATCCCAGGTGCCAGCTTCATGCCGGCGCAATAGCCAGAGGTGATAGCGTCGTGGCTGCCCGTTGCGTATGTCTGCACAGAGGAGGCACATGCATCCGTCAAGCTCCGTTAAATGCTGCTTTTCCAGAAGGTGATCATTTTTCTCGCAGGTAAGCGGTGACGGCAGCGCCATTGTCCCAAATTTTTCGTTATCAAGGGAGAAGAATAAGATGTTCTCCTGGGGCGGTAACTCTAGGTTCGGCCGGGCTAGCCAATAGATATGTCCATGCGCGAAGACGCTTCTATCATATTTGTTTGTCCGGCCAGCTGGTTTCTCATGGGTGCCTCCCTTCGGCGGTCTCCAGAGCCCCGTGGAATTCACCACATAGATCTCGCATCCGGCAGATGTGGGAAGCTTCTCCCTGGGATTACAACCGCGGTAGTAGATGCGCACAACTTTGTGCTTCGTTGTGCACTGAGTCATAGCCAAGCCCTAAGGTGGCATAGCGATGATAATTCGACTCCATGTGCTCTCGTCTGCCCGTCGGCCGTCCTTCCGGGAGGGCTGCCATTTGACCGGTGGACGGGTTGCACACATAGTAAATGTCCGAGGCGGTAACTTGGAGGATGACGAGGCCGCGGCATGGCCGTGTAACCAGGCGCGGGACATGGTGGCCTGTAGTATTGTATGAGAAGTGGTCGGGAGCGAGATCCCGCGGGATCTCCATAAGCGTTGCACCGCCGGGGTGCTCCGGCGACCACATGTGCATCTCGGGTACATGGTGGGCCGAGTCTTGTCGTTGTAGGAAGAGGATCTTGGGGCAGCTGCGGCGGTTAGCCAGCCGGAAGTGGCGATCGGCGAAGCCCTCCGACGAGAGCGCGGCGGCCCATGCGCGGGAGAGGCAGCGGCACCTGTGCGCTGACTTCACCGGTAGCCGCGCCAGGATGTCCTCTATGAGATGGTCCGGTAGCACAGGGCATGGCTCCGCCGCCATAGCTTTCAAGTTTGCACGCATCAACAATTGAGACGTCGAGCAACGTGAAAGCGTCTGATCGATGTGTTTACTTATTATACAGAAGAGTACGGACAGCACACGGGCTGATATGTAAGTTGGAGTCTGACTTACGCAAGACAAGGAAACCTATGCAGACTTCTATCCGACTCCTCCCATCTTTACAATTGTTATCTGGGAAACACTTCCCATCGCGCGGCGTTCCACAGCGGCCGCGTCCATCACCTTCCCTGCGCAACACATGTCCGAATGAGGTCCCACATATCATCCTTTGTTGAACTCGCTTCTACAACATATGCAGCGTTGCAATACTCTATGACGAGTTTACATTTTATAACAAAATTTCTCTTGCAAAATATTTCTGGAACAAGACTTCAGTTGCAGAAAAATTGCAACAAAATCTCAGTTGCAAAATTATTCTGACGGTCTTGTTGCAAAAAATTGCAACAAAATCTCAGCAGTAGTGGATGCTCGTTCGATCGCTTGATGCGGTAAATCTGACGGCTCGTGACCCGGCTGATCTTTTAAAAAGATCAGCTGGCGGACACATAGCACGCCCCGGCGACTGCTAGGTTTCATCCGACTAATTTCCCAACAATATGGTCAAAATGGGTAGAATGGATATGAGTCCATAGACTTCTTCCCAAGGGAAATTTCAGGAATTGAGTAGGTCGTGTGCCTCCCTCTACTCAACATTGGTTTGTCCCAACCTGTAGGTGGTCTGTTCCATTCTGTATGTGGAATGGACACACCGCATGGCCCTAATCCCGTTATGGGGGATGCCAAATGCGACCCTGTAAGTAGAGCCATATACTCTACGTACTGAGCAAGACACATCACAAAATATAAACAACAAAATGGCATTATTGCTTTGGATTCATCATTTCACAACTTATTTGTGACACAAACCACAAATATAATATCAATAACATTTCACATACAGTGTAATTGTAAATTTAGCATCAACGAATTAACACAAAGGTGTTACATAAGACTGAAACTTCAAAATGAAGCTAACTTCTGTTGAATAACATTTGAGGTACTGTATTCTCATAATATGGTATTTTTATTTTATTTTGTTGAAGTAACTTCCAATCTATTCATCTTCAATCATGGCAGTACAAAGAACAACAGAGATAATAAAAATTACAACCATGTCTGTGGACCACATAACGACGACTACAAGTACTAGAGTGAGTCGAAGGTGCGCCACCGTCATTGCCCCCCGTCACTGGAGCGGGACAAATCTTGTTGTAATAGACAGTCGGAAAGTCATTGTGCTAAGGCCCCATCGGAACAGCGCACCAGAGCCAATGTAGAAAGTCGTAGATCAGAAAGATCAAACCTGTAAACATTCAAACGAAGACGAACGAATAGACCGTATCCAAATAGATCCACCAAATACCAGCACTAACCAAATCTCGGGAGATCTGACGGAGACACACCTTCACATGCCATCCGACGATGCTAGACGCACCATCGGGACGGGGTAAAATATGGGAGACACTATTCCTACTAAGGGACATCGCCACACAGCCGCAACCAAGACAATGAATCTAACAAGAACGAGAACGGGTCCCTCCCACTGGCGGTGGTCCGAGATCCTCCGCACCATGTTATTCACCCAACAACTTTGCTTAGACATTGTGTAACCCATATTCACCTGACAACTCAACCATCAGACCAACCCATGCGCATGAATGCCCTAAGTAGCGAAACATAACAAAGAAAAACCATGCTCGTATAATTTCCGACGAACTTGATTAAATATTTATATAAAGAAAAGAAGTTTGATTCAATACAAAAGTAGAACATCTTGTAATTCCACCCTCTCTCTCTGTGTGACGCCCAGCCGCCGTACCAGCTTCCACCACGACAGTGGGAGCATGTTGTGGACGAGGAGCACGTCTCCATGGTGGTGCGCGCCAGCGGCACACTTCGGGAAGACGATGGTCAGGCAGCCAGGTCAGGTGTACCGCCAAGCATTGACGTGGTCATCGCGTCAAACGTCAGCTTGAAGCAGGTATCAAAACAAAGTGCATGCACAACTTTATTTCTGGTAGTTGGTCAAGCAGGTGTCAAAAATTTGTATTCAGGGGTGCAAACTGCATGTATGAGCCAAACACAAACATATACCTTTCTGAATTTTGCAAAGGTGGTACATGTGCGAATTATTCAGTAATTCCTAGACTTGGTACAAGCACGCCGTGCTACATCAACGTCGTGCTACATTAAACCGGTTGCTCTCTATCATGGTTATCATGGTGCGCCAGCTCCGACAAACACACATAAGTCTCTTCGGATCATGCACCGGCAGCCGTTGCAGCACCAACGACATGGCAAAAGTAATGTCCTTGTGCCGCTGCCCAGGGGAGTGCATGCTTTCCTCGTACAATGCAACATGCCCTATGATTATGGTTTTAGGGGCAACAAAACCAGCGGCATCCACAAGGTTTTCAATATCACGAGTCGCTGGGTCATATGCGCAAAGCTTGAAGTGCGATAAGGAAAAGGTGGTAAGATGTGCTTCTGTGAAGAGGATGCGCCGGCCATTATCGATCCTGGCAACTGGGCTGATTCCGCACGGGTTGTACATGAACTCGTAGGCCACCCGTGACACAGTATCCAGGTCTATTTGACAATGCAAATCCCAGGTGCCAGCTTCATGCCGGCGCAATAGCCAGAGGTGATAGCGTCGTGGCTGCCCGTTGCGTATGTCTGCACAGAGGAGGCACAGGCATCCCTCAAGCTCCGTTAAATGCTGCTTTTCCATAAGGTGGTCATTTTTCTCGCAGGTAGGCGGTGACGGCAGCGCCATTGTCCCAAATTTTTCGTTATCAAGGGAGAAGAATAAGATGTTCTCCTGGGGCGGTAACTCTAGGTTCGGCCGGGCTACCCAATAGATATGTCCATGCGCGAAGGCGCTTCTACTCCCTCCGTTCGGAATTATTTGTCGCAATAATGAATGTATCTAGACATATTTTAGTTTTAGATATATCCATTTCCAAGACAAGTAATTCCAAACGAAGGGAGTATCATATTTGTCCGTGGAATTCACCACATAGATCTCGCATCCGGCAGATGTGGGAAGCTTCTCCCTGGGATTACAACCGCGGTAGTAGATGCGCACAACTTTGCGCTTCCTTGTGCATGAGTCATAGCCAAGCCCTAAGCTGGCATAGCGATGATAATTCGACTCCATGTGCTCTCGTCTGCCCGTCGGCCGTCCTTCCGGGAGGGCTGCCATTTGACCGGTGGACGGGTTGCACACGTAGTAAATGTCCGAGGCGGTAACTTGGAGGATGACGAGGCCGCGGCATGGCCGTGTAACCAGGCGCGGGACATGGTGGCCTGTAGTATTGTATGAGAAGTGGTCGGGAGCGAGATCCCGCGGGATCTCCATAAGCATTGCACCGCCGGGGTGCTCCGGTGACCACATGTGCATCTCGAGTACATGGTGGGCCGAGTCTTGTCGTTGTAGGAAGAGGATCTTGGGGCAGCTGCGGCGGTTGGCCAGCCGGAAGTGGCGATCGAAGAAGCCCTCCGACGAGAGCGCGGCGGCCCATGCGCGGGAGAGGCAGCGGCACCTGTGCACGGACTTCGCCGGTAGCCGCGCCAGGATGTCCTCTATGAGATGGTCCGGTAGCACAGGGCATGGCTCCGCCGTCACAGGTTTCAAGTTTGCACGCATCAACAATTGAGACGTCGAGCAACGTGAAAGCGTCTGATCGATGCGTTTACTTATTATACAGAAGAGTACGGACAGCACATGGGCTGATCTGTAAGTTGGAGTCTGACTTACGCAAGACAAGGAAGCCTATGCAGACTTCTATCCAACTCCTGCGAACTTTAAAATTACTAGCAAACGTGCCCCGTGCATTGCACCTGGTGAAAAAAAAATCACCTCTCATACACACATCCGATGACATTAACAATTTCCTTGATTCTTTTCGCAATGTTGCACGACAAACAGCATGATAGTTGATGTTGCGCAAAAGCATAGAGGTGGGATGATTTTATTTTTTTAAGATGGAACACTCGTATTCCGTTAAGACATGGCTAAATCGCCAGTTACAGCACGGGTTACATCATCAGGATAGTTAAAGAACCACTGGTGAGACTCTCTAGCAACTAAACCCGCACCAATAGCAGCCAGCACATGCGCTGGCTTGTTACAAACACAAGGCGTGTCTACAACCATAGCCTGGATAAATTTTGTGGCAAGATTCACCTTAAGTTCTTTGAACATTTGGCCAAGGGAAGACATGTCATACATATCCGATGACACAGCTTGTTGTAGCACTAGACAATCGGTCTCAAAATGTACTCTGCCCACCCCCATTTGAACAGCCCCAGTAACAGCAGTGCAAAGGGCCACTGTCTCAGCGTGTAAAGCATTGGAAATTGATTGGCATGAGCCCGCTGCAGCAAAAAGGACTTCATGGGAGGCATCTCTGCATATTAATCCCCATCCACTGTATTCATTGTGTTCTGAAAAAGCTCCATCAGTATTAATTTTAACAAAATCTGATGGTGGTGGCTTCCAAGAACTATGGATGTTCGCTTGAGAAACCGGCTTCTTGTTCAGGAACTCATTCCACTCATTCACATGAAAACGAACAGCATACTGGAATTCTTCTACCGTGGCTCTGCGTTCTTCATGATTTCCACGGTTTCTCTCATGCCACCAAGACCAAAGAAGAGCAATGGTTTGATCCTCTGAAAGCTGCAAGATAGCATATACTGCTTCCTTTGTGGAAATTTGCTGTGACAATTTCATTCTTCTAGCATCAATGCTCGCCATCTGTGTTTCACCCATTTGCATTTTAGAAAAAGATGCCCCCCATCTTCGAACAACCGGCCGCAAACAGCACACCGTGTATCAAGCTCTACACCCTTCTATTGATATTCATATACATTGGGTGACTACTATGCGCAAATCTCCACAAGAAATGATGCACCTTCAGAGGACACTTTTGTTTCCAAATAGCTTTGAACATTTCAAAATCTCGTTCTTCATATGACGAGCTGGCGCCTTGCTGTTTGTTAGCCTCCCTTTTTAACATGGCCACATGTGCGTTATATGCTGATTTGACCGAGAAAACGTCCTTACTATCAAGATGCCAGGCTAGGAAATCATGCGCTTGATCATGGACTGGGATGCTCATAATATATGGCACATCATCCTGATGGAAACAACCTTCGACGAGAGCTCGGTCCCAGTAGCCCGTATGCGGTTCAATTAACTCGCGAACTCTAGTGAGGAGGCTATGTCCACGTGGTGCAGAAGGCCGCCGTGTCATTCCCCTAGGAATCCATGGATTCTCCCAAATTCGAACATATGTGCCATCCCCGATTCTCCAAATTAGCCCTTCTTTGAGAAGCTCAATGCCTTTCAAAATAATACGCCATACATAGCTCATGCCATTAATCGGTTCTGCATCAAGGACATTATCATGAGGGAAATATTTTGCTCTCAAAACTTGTGCACAAAGGGATTCAGGTGCTTGTATCAACCGCCACCCTTGTTTGGCTAGCATCGCCAAGTTAAAAGAGTGAAGATCGCGGAAACCAAGACCTCCTTCATCTTTTGATAACTTCATTTTATCCCAACCTACCCAATGCATCTTATTTTCTTCATTCTGCTTGTTCCACCAGTAGTGACATATCAGCTGGCTTATCTCATCACACAGGGACTTTGTTAGATCAAAAAACGCCATCGCATACATAGGGATTGCTTGAGCCACAGCCTTCACATACATCTCTTTACCCGCCATAGAGAGGCATCTGTCCTAGCCCACTTGTAACCGACTGATAATATTATCTTTAATGTAGGCAAAACATTTCTTCTTTGACTTTCCAATATATGTGGCCAGTCCAAGGTATTTTCCCTCACTGGCTTCACTTCCAATGTGCAACTCTTGTATAATCAAATTTTTGAAGCTCTGACTTGCATTCACACTAAACATTACTGAAGACTTTTCTCGATTAATCACTTGACCTGAACACTCCTCATACATTTACAGAATATCATTAATTGTCTGGACCCATGTACAGTCGCCTCCATGACAAGGAGCGAATCATCCGCAAATAAAAGGTGATTAACTCTTGGGGCCACCGGCGCAAGCTTTATATCTCTGATTTGGCCATCGTCATTTGCTTTATTTAGCATTGCTGAAAGTCCCTCCGCGCACAAGAGAAAGAGATAGGGGGGATAGAATCCCCCTGCCGCAATCCTCTAACCGGTATAACCACATCTGAGATATCTCCATTCACTCTAAACCTGTACGAAACAATCTTGACACACTTCATAATTAGTTGTACAAACTCATCAATGAAGCCCATCTTCTTCATAATTCCTTCAAGAAACGGCCACTCTACCCGGTCATAAGCTTTACTCATGTCGAGCTTGAGTGCCATGTATACATCTTTACCTTTCCTCTTTCTTCTCGTGAAGTGGGTCATTTCATAGGCTAAAATAGTGTTATCAGAAATTAAACGGCCTGGCAAAAAGGCGCTCTGGTTGGCTGAAAAAATCTCATCCAAGATTTGTTTGAGACGGTTTGCCAACACTTTAGACACAAGCTTATACACCACATTGCAAAGGCTAATAGGGCGTAGATCTTTGATACGATCAGGGTTCCGAACCTTTGGGATAAGCACAACAATTGTTTCATCCCATCTCTCTGGTATACTGCCGCCTCGCAACACATGTAAAACCTCCCGTGTCACAGCTTTGCCCACCGTACTCCAAAATCTCTTATAGAAAATAGCCGACATACCATCCGCACCAGGTGCCTTAAGATCACCCATATCATCAAGGGCTCGCTTCACTTCCTCAACAGGGTACTCCTTTCTTAATAGATCATTCATCTGGGGTGTCACCTTCGGTTGTACTGCTTGTAATGCCTGGTTAAAATCTGGGCCTGCCACAGGGGTAAACAAGTTAGAGAAGTGGTTAGTAATAAGTTCCTTCAGACCAGCCTCCCCTTTCACCTCCACACACCATCTTCCCCAATGAGCTTTTCTATTCTGTTTTTTTCTTTCTAGCCGACACAAAGTTGTGGAAAAATTCAGTATTACGGTCTCCCTTTACCAGCCATGTTGCATGAGCTCGTTGCCGCCAAAAAATATCTAGTTGTTCCTCCAGCCGATCAAGCTTATACCTGATCACCTGCTTTTTATACTCAAGGAGTTTTCTATCTATTAGACAACAAAAATTTCTACCTAGTTGCCGCTATGTCTTTACACCTTTGTTGTCGTTTATCCTTAGTGATGCCTGACAAATATTGCGTTAGGATGAAAACAGAGAAGTACTCCCCCCATCTCATAATATAAAATCGCCACCCTCCTCGTCCGAGGTGGAACTAGAGAAGTCGAAACTTCAGTTCTCGTGGCTCATGACCGGACATGGGGAATGGGCGCCGGCGATCGTTTAGTTTATGTTTAGAATAGAACAATGTTCGAAATTATACCTTCAGAGTCAGATGAGCTCCGCTTTTAGTTGAAGTATGCCCACTATGTAATGAATTTCATCATGTTTATAAGAAATCCGCCTTGTTTGTATGAATCTCTTCCGGTTAATATAAAAGTCCGCCCAGTTTGCATGAATTTCGTCCGGTTGGTTCAAAAAGTTGTTGAAATATATGCAGGTAGACTTGGATGGCTGCCTCCCGCATCCGTTTTCACGGACTGGTCCCTCTGTCCACGGATGGATGAGGGAGAAATTTGCGGGTCGACGTTGGAGATGCCCTGAAACCATGAAACAATCTTTCGTCCCTATTTCGATCACAACTCGTGAGGCAGCTCTTGGAGCACAAGAGTCTGCTCGAGAAAAGGAAGGACATATGTCCTCCTGAGCTTGTTTTTTGCGAAAAGGATTAGATCTATTATAAAGATTCATCGAAAGTACAAAACATCTCAAACTTAATAAAAATTACATCGAGGTCCATGGACCACCGAACGACCAATGCCGCCGCGGCGCCGCCAAAACGAGCAGCCGACGTGCCGCTATCACCGCTCCAATACCAGAGTCGACCTGACCTTATCGATGACAGTTAGGAAGTCTTCGTGCATGTGCCACTAAGAATCAGCGCCCCGGAGTCGCATTCATCGCCATTGAATCCTTGAATCGATCTGAATAACCTGACATCAAATATCACCATTGCGTACACACGACAAGAAACCCTAATCTCGCTGCCCACGGAGCTGGCAGGAATCTACGCAGGAGGTCCGTCTAATCCGTCTCAATAGACGAACTTGAGGAGGATTGGAGCCCTGAAGACTGTTTCAAAAAAGAAACGCCGCCATCCGTCCAAACGCCACCCGCAAGGATTAAAACCCTGTCTATCTACTATCCAGATCCGAGGCACAATGAGATGAGAAGCACAACCTTTTGAGGGAGCAGAAAAGTTTAGTGTTGATGCCCACAACCACGGGAGAAGATGACAATACTATGTGACGTACACGAAGATTTCAGAGTTATATGTTAGACATGATTAGTGTTGAACAACTAAAATATTTATGCCCCATTAAAAAGCACGGGCAATTACCTAATTATTACATGTTAAAAAATTGTAGTAAGTGGGGATCAACAAAAATAAGAATATTTTTAAGGAAATGGATATTAGTTTGACTTTGTTTATGAAAAATGTAGGTAGTAAAATATCTACAATAACACGTAAATATACTATCAATATTTTTTTTATGTCAGGTTTAATCAAACTAATTACGTGTCATTATGTAGAGAAAATGACTTACGAGCAGCTTTTCTTGAAAGCAGTGAGAACCATCTAGTAACACTAACATTGTCACGTATATCAACAAATATACAAACCAAACTGCACCGATAATCCATTTTTGAGCTCAGGCTCATCTGCACCCGCGCAAAAAGAAAAATCAAAACAAATACCAAAAAAATTTAAAAATTCCAAATTTTTTTGCATGGTAGATAATATGATGCATGAGGTCCGCTCCAATTTTCAAATCAGTTGGATATCTGAGCAGCTCTCGACAAAAATGACAAATTCGGGGTCTGTAAAAAAGTTTACTGTTCTGACCTGATTTGTTTTTTTGCTGAAAGCTACTCACATGTCCAAATAATCTGAAAATTGGACCAGACATCATACAATAAATTTTCTACCACGCAAAAAATTAGAATTTTTTATGCTTTTCTGACCGGGTGCAGATGAGTCTGGGCACTGGAACGCTGCACTCCATACAACAGCTCCACTATCAGAACAAACTATGCTTACGAAGGCACCGAATACAAAAGGAAAACCATCCTAGCATCAATGGCGGAGCTACAATGGTAGATTTGAGCGGGCCAGACCACTTGATTGTCGTCGATTCGATTGAAATCGGACGCACACGGTTCTGCTTCTTTCTTATTATATGTAAAAAAAAACCAACAAACGAACCGCAATCAAGCCCGTAAATCTCTCCCCCTATAATCTCGCATGCAACGCCCAG
Organism: Triticum timopheevii; assembly: GCA_963921465.1. Taxonomy (NCBI): domain Eukaryota; kingdom Viridiplantae; phylum Streptophyta; class Magnoliopsida; order Poales; family Poaceae; genus Triticum; species Triticum timopheevii. Next base: position 594,915,947 of record OY997266.1, on the reverse strand, counting down.
CTCTCCGTCCACCTCGCACGCATCACCTCCAGCCCTCAAGCATGCGTCGCCCAGATCCCCTTCTCCACCGCCTCGCACACAGCTGACTCCACCGGCCAGCTCCGCGTCCTTGGTTACCGACGAGTTCGCAACCTAACTCATCGCCGCGCTTATCTCCATCAGGACCAGGCCCCGCTCCACTTGCCATTCTGGACTCCGGTCCACCACATTGGTGCAGCACTCGGTTCAGGAACAAAGCAAGAACGAATGGAGTATCATAGGTTCGCCCACCACATCCTCATCAGAACTAGGGTTTGAGTCCTCCCCTCTTGTACTTTTTAATGATGCAGTGCTAGTTGATTCCTAAACTAATTGATTTCTGATTTTCATTTGATATCTAGATGCCAATACCTTGGTTTATGCCATGTTTGTGGGTGTGAATTTGTGTCGTCTAGCATGTATTCGACCACTAAATCAATCAAAAAAAAAATTGTGAACTAGGTAGGTGCATCACACAAATTTGCCTCCTCGGTTGGCAGAAATATTAGTATTTCTGCCTTTTTTTTTCAATTTTCAATGCTTCCAAGTAACAATACAAATGTACCCGGTGCACTTTTTCATGCTTCTTTGTCAAGAAAATTACTTCCATTGGTCACCAAATATTTTGTTAAATTTGTATGTAGGCAACGAAAAGCATGCATCCTCATGTTGGCAGCAATTTTAATTGTTTCCATTATCAAATTCTATGCTTCCGACCAAGACGAATAATGTTGAGCTGTCATATTTCCATGCTTCCTATGAATCGACATACTATGTTTACTAAACTATTTAGGTACATAGGATACGCTTCTTAATTCCAAATTTGCGTGCTTCCAAGTGTCTTGTATATGATGTGATAAAATGAACTATGTTTCCAATCCACAGTGCTTCCTCCTTTAATTTCTTGCATATTTCTATCTAATGTATTTTTGCTTCGATCATTGTAAGTGTGTGCTACTTTTTTACCTTTTATTGCTTCAACCATTATCAGATAGAAGCTTACGCTTCAACCACTACTAATGTAATTGAACCATTACCGGTGTTGCTTCTGTTAGTAAATTTTGTTGTACAATTATTTTGCTTTGTTCAATGATTTCTTACCACTAAAATGTTTGCTACCTTTTTTCACCGGACGCTTCTATTGTACAGATATTTTGCCACACATGATTCCAGCTGTGCTTCGTCGTTACCAACATACTCCCAATGATCTTCTAATGCGTTGATATGCATGAGATGAGATCAAGTTCTAAGTTGTTGGTTGTGCAGGGCTCATGGCATGAGCGGATCATGCCATCATGATCAGATTATCCGGTGCCCTGCACCACACTAGCTATGACAATTTTAAAATAGTGTTGTAATTGTATTTCGGTTTTGTTGCAAAACAGAGTTGTAATTGGTTCCAAAGGAAATGTTTCCAGTATATACAGAAAGAGTGTTCCCTTGACATCAAATTTTGGGTTCTGAAGCTCTTAGAAACATAGCACAGATCAAATGCTTATGTTGATCAATATGTTTCTGTTGCACTACAAATTATTTGCTTCGGTCCAATGGAACGTTTTCATGGAAGCACGCAAATGCTATGTTATCACTCCATAGAAATACACATTGGATTTTTTACTACATTTATTTGTAATATTTCCATGAATCAAAGGAATGCTTCCATTCCACACCCGTGTATGTTTTGTAGCATAAAATGCATCTGGAAAAACAAAAAAATCATACTAGATTTTAGTTGTTTCAACGTAATTAACCTACATTATTTCCACATGGAAGCAAAGTTTCATTCAACATGGAAGCAAAATTCAGCCGGCAACTGCTAACAAGTAACACAATTTCTTTTAGATCGAAGCACATTTTGTTTGCGATCGATGCAATTTGAAGGAATACTGGAAACAAGTGCTTCACAAAGAAATAAACTGTGTATTAGTCCCCCAGGTTGTGATCCAACGGCTGCACGCTGGTCTAATGGGAGGCTAGCAATCAGTAGTCTGATTCCTAGTGCTTCCCCATCATATATCTATACCAATATAAAAAGACCCAAAAAGGCAGCTCCAATTAATCTCGGCCATCAAATCATGTCAATCCAACGACCTAGATTGTTTCAATGTCGAGCGCTTAACACGTTTAGCGTGCAGTTAATTTCATGCCAAACATAGTAGTAATCACATAATAACACGCAAATAATATCCTATTTAATATTCAAATGCACTTAATATACTTCCAAATTAACGTGCATTGCACGTACACATTGACTAGTACCATATAAAATAGAAACTTCGTCAAACATTTAAAAGTTGAATCAGGATTATTTTTTGCGAGAAAACTTCCGGTTTATTCATCTTCAATCATGGCAGTACAACGTAACTAGAAATAGCAAACATTACATTCAAATCCGTGGATCACCTAGCGACGACTACAAGCGCTAAAGCAAGCCGAAGGCGCGCCGTCGTCATCGCTCCCCCTCGCCGGAGCCGGACAGACCTTGTTGTAGTAGACTGTCAAAAAGTCGTCATGTTAAGGCCCCGTATGACCAGTGCACCTAAACAGGAACCACCACCGATGAAGTGTAGCGTAGATCGCAAGGAATCAACCTGGATACAAACGAATGTAGACGAACAGCGACTAGATCCGAGCAGATCCATCAAAGAAAAATCCACCGGTGACATATCTCCACACACCCATCAACGATACTAGACGCACAACCAGGACCGGGCTAGGCAGGGAGAATGCTATTCTATCTATAGGGAGCCATTGCCGTCTCGTCTTTCTGAGCAAGACACAAACCCTAACAAAACTCAAAGTAATGTCTAAAACCAGAGCCCTCGCGTCGGCAAGGGCCGGGATCCACTGCGCTCCCATGATCCTAAGGCCATCGGAGACGAGGCGGACCGGCGGCGGCGCAACGGGAGGCAAAGGAACCCTAACTTTTCTTGAATAGGAGGTGGCGGCTGTGGCCACGCCTCAATTTCTCATATATATAGAAGGATATGCAACTTCTTTGTTTCATGAGCTGATGTCCAAATTTGTATTCAAGGTGAAAACTACATGTATGAGCTAAACTATAAAAGGCAGAGAACAAATATAGTATTATTTTTATTTTGCAAAACTTGGTACATGCACGAATTATTCAGTACTCCCTCTGTAAACTAATATAAGAGTGTTTAGATCACTATTTTAGTGTTCTAAACGCTCTTATATTAGTTTACAGAGGGAGTAATTACTAAACTCGATACATGTACGTTGTGGTACATCAAAGCGGTTGCTCCCTATTATGGTCCACCAGCTCCGGCAAACACACATAAATCTCTTCAGGGCGTGCGTCGGCGATTGTCGCATCAGCAACGACATGGCCAAAATGATGTCATTTGCCGCTGCTGCCAGGGGAGTCCACGCTTTCCTGGTACAATGCAGCATGCCTTAAGGTCATGGTTTTATGGGCAACAGAACTAGTAGCATCCATGAGATTCTCAATATCACGAGTCACGGGGTCATACGCGCAAAGCTTGAAGCTCGGCGTGTGAGAAGGTGGATCGCGTGGTTGTATGAAGATGATGCATCGACCATTATCGATCGTGGCAACAGGCACGATTCCGTGCCCGTTGTAGATGAACTTGCAGGCCTCCGGCGACACCCTTGCCAGGTCAATTTGACAATGCAAATCCCATGTGCCGGTTTCATACCCACGTAGTAGCCATATGTGATAGCGCCGTGGCGATTTGTTGTACACATGTGTGCAAAAGAGGCATAGGTGTCCATCAAGCTCCGTCAAGTGATGTCTAACTTGAAGATTCTTCTCCGTGCTAACCGGCGGTGGTGCCACGCTCCCAAATTTCTCGTTAGTGAGGGAAAAGGATACGATGAACATCTCCTCTGGCGACGGCAAGAACCTGTGCTTCCGGTGGGCTAGCCAATGAGCTTTGCTACATTCTTGCCCGGTGGGTTTACCGTAGCCAATGAGCCAATGGGCTAGCCGTGAGCCAGGAGTCCGTGCGTGTAGCATTTTTGCTAGCCAATACATATAGCCATGTGCAAAGACACTTTTTTGGGAACTGTCTACCCAACCTGTGGGTTTCTCTTGGACGCCTCTCTCCGACGGTCTCCAGAGCCCGGTGGAATTCACCACGTAGACCTCGCATCCAACGGATAAGGGATAGTCCTTCCCGGGATTGCAGCTACGGTAATGGATGCGCACAACTTTGTGCTTCCTCGTGCACGAGTCATAGCCAAACCCTAGGCTCACATAGCTCAGACGACCCAACTCCATTTGTCCTGGGCTGCTGCCCGTTGGCCGTCCTTTCGGGAGGGCTGCTAGTCGGCCGGTGGACGGGTTGCACACGTAGTAAATCCCCGAGACGGTGCCGGTGACTTGGAGGACAACAAGGCCGCGGCATGGCTGGGTAAGGAGGCGCGGGACGCCGTGGTTTATAGTGTTGTGTGAGAAGCTGTTTCGCACGAGATCACGCGGGATGTCCATGAGCGGTGCGCCGCCAGGGTGCTCCGGCGACCACATGTGCATCTTGGGCCCATGGTACGCCGAGTCTTGCAGGAAGAGGATCTTCGGGCAGCTGCGGCGGTTGGCCAGCTTGAGGTAGCGGTCGGCGAAGGCGTCCGACGAGAGCGCGGCGGCCCATGCGCGGGAGAGGCAGCGGCACCCGTGCACCAACTTCGCCGGCAGCCGCCCCAGGATGTCCTCTATCAGATGGTCCGGCAGCACAGGGCGACATGGCTCCGCCGCCATAGGTTAGAACTTTGCACGAATCAACAATTAAGAGATGGAGCAACGTGAAAGCCTAAGATCGATGCGTGTACTTATTGTTTAGACAACTCGGATTCTGACTTGCACGACATAAGGAAACCTTAACCGACTTCTATTCGACCTCCCAACTTTCCACTTTATTAGTTCAGCCGGCGTACGCACGGAACGACGTAGCTAGCAGGTGCGCCATGGCAGCAGCAGGGTGGTCGTCACTGCCGGCGGCGACGGAGACCCGGGTCGGTGCCTGCGGCGAAGTGACCATCACGATGAGGGAGACCGACCAGCACTGCCCGTGCTCCGTGCGCGTACACGGCCAGGTGATCGTGTCCCACGAGCCGCTCAGGGTCGGGGAAATCAGACCGAGGAGGGGCCGGTTCCAGCCCGAGCAGGACCTCCACCTCGAGGAGTTCGACCACCGGGTGGAGGTCGCCGACCCTGCACTCTTCCGGAGCTACGTGGCGTGCCGCGACCTCATCCACGGCTTGCTCGCCACCGACAACTGGGAGGACTTCCTGCCCCATGGCATCGCCACCGCCATCGTCGCCAACGTCCGCCGTGATGTGGAAGACGGTTGCGGCGTCGTCCCAGCCTATGCCTTCGACGTCGAGCTGATCCTCTCGGTCAGGCTGATCCACAGCGAGCCCAAGGCGCTGCTGCTGGCGTGCAAAGAAGCCGATGTCGAAGTTGCCGCCCATGGCGAGCTCGGAGAGCGGTGTGCTATCTGCATGTTGGACGAGGGGAAAGACGAGGAGACCGTGAGGCTGCCGTGCTCCCACGTTTTCCACGGCCGGTGCATCGAGCCGTGGTTCCACCGCGTGTCCACGTGCCCGACTTGCCGGACTGATGTTATGGACTGCTTCGGCTTTGTCACGTCGTCGTCGACCGGGTGTTCATACACCACGTAGCAGAACCACTTTAATCACAGTACTCTTTGGATTTCTCAATACCATGTATAGTAGTACCTCTGTAAACTAATATAAGATGTTTTAGATCATTACATTAGTGATGTAAAAATGTAGAGGAAGTACTTCTTAGAGTTGAACCTCGGATGTGATGCACACAACCCAAAACAATACCATAACAATACAGTAGTACATGACTTTCTGAGATGCAACTCAATACAAACTATCTGCGTGTATGTGCTTGTCTCAAAAGAAAAAGAAAAATCTGCGTGTATGTGCAAATTATGTCCATTTTATCTGGTATTGAACAACCATTTTATTTGCACCCCTACCCAATTCACGAAAATCATATAGGAAATGTTTGTGATCTGAGAGAAAAATATACAAATCTTATTAGTTTATGTTAGAAGGGAGAGAGAGGTTTGGTGGAATAGTTTGTTGTTGTATTGCTTGAGCCTCGTGGGCATATATATAGGAGTACATGATCTACTTGGAGTACAAGGCAAGCCAGAATATTTCCTAGTCTATCTCGTATTTCCTAATACAATCACGTTACTCAACATCCCCCCGCAGTCACAACGGTAGCGACGCAGACGGTGAGACTGGAGAAGAATCCGAAGGTAAGCCGACGGACACCCCCCCACAGTCGTAACGGTCGACGCATCGCGGAGTCGTGGCTGGAGTGGCAACCGACGAGGTTGCTCAAGCAAGGCGGTAGCCCTTTGTGCCGTTTGTCGAGGTAGCCGAGAGCGTGGGTGGTGGAGCCGTGGTCGAGGTAGCCGTGCGAAGAATGTCGTGGTCGATGTCGAGTCGGGGTGGCCGGTGTCGAGGAAGTCACCGTGGAGCCGCAGGCGCAAGGTGGCGCCGAGTTAGTCATGGGCGCAGTGGTGTCGAAGTAGTGGTGCGCCGGGAAGGAGATGTTGTTGACGACGCGTCGCGGCGGGTTTGCCAAGCCCGGGGACACATCGTAGACGAAGGAACGCACCGGTGTTGCCAGCACCGGGCATGCGTAGACGGACGAAAACGAAGTTGACAAAGCGCCGCACCAGGCTTGCCAGGCCCGGGGACACGTCGTGGATGAAGGCACGCGGCGGTGTTGCCAGCACCGGGCATGCGGAGACTAGGACCTGCACGAGCTGTACGTCATGTCGAAGAAGTCGGAGGGCCAGCAGAGAAGAACTCGACGACAGTTGCAGCGTCCATCGGCGCGGGGCCAATGTCACCAACGGTGGTCGGAGTAGACGAAGTGGTCGGGGTAGATGACGGCGACGCTGACGACGGGCTGGTGCTGGATGAAGACGAAGGAGGTGGATGGGCAGCTGCGGCGGCTACGGGGGTAGCGGCGACGGCGGCCAAAGAAGAGCGGCGGCGGCAGCCTGACGGCGGCGGCGGCGGCTAGGTTAGGAGTGCGGCGGCGGTGCTCGAAGTAGGCGAAGAACCCTGACAGCGTGACGAAGACCGACGCGGACGGTGGTGTTCCCGCGCCAAGGAAGACGGTGCGGCGCATACCACGTGAGGTCGACGCGGGGTGACGGCGGAGCGGGCCGCGGGCCGCGGCGCTATGGCCCGAAGGGGCGACGCAGCGGCGACAGGCGGGTCGGGGCGACGGCGGAAGACCTCGGGGCGGCGGCGGGGACCGCGGGCCGCGACGCTGCGGCCCGAAGGGGCAACGCAACGGCGGTTCGCGAGTCGGTGCAACCGCGGGGACGGCCTCGGGACGACGGTGTGGACCGCGTGCCACGCTCGCTACGGCCCGACGAGGCGACGTAGCGGCGGCGCGAGGGTCGGTGCAGCCACGGGGATGGCCTGGAGCGGACGGCCCCGGAGCGGCGGTGGACCGCGGGCCGCGCACTACGGCCCGAAGGGACGACGCAGCGGTGATGCGGGTCGGTGCAGCCGGGAGAAGAACCACGGGGCGGCGGCGCTGCGGCCCGACGGGGAGACGCAGCGGCAGCCTGATGCTCGATCGGTGGAGAGGCGCGCTGAACTTGGGGACGATCTTCACGGGACCTGCGGATGCGCGCGTAACCGACGGGCCAGGTCGGTCGCGCGGCGTAGATGAGGCGGATCGCGGCGGCGAGCGGGTGATCAAGCAGATCGCGCGCGAGGTCGGGGACGCCGCTCGGTGAAGGCGTGGTGGCGGTGGAGTCCGTGATGAAGCCGGCGGCGGCGGGCGCCAGGTCGGCTCTGATTGGCCGCCGCATGGCGCGAGGCCGCCGGGTCGGGGTGATGCAGGAGTCCCGGTCGGAGCAGGCGGTGACGGTCGGCGTAGATCGACGGGCGGGCCGTCGCGCGAACGGCGGCGGTGAAGGGCCGCCGCATGACGCGAGGACGCCGGGTCGGGGCGACCGGCGGGCCGACGCGCGGACGACGCGCGAGGCCGCCGGGTCGGTGAAGAAGCCGGCCAATCGCGCCGGTGTTGGAGTAGAGGCGCACGGGGTCGACGGCGGCGATGAGCGACGCAAACCGGATCACATAGACCGGAAAATCAAAAAGTAGACGCCGATCAAAGCAACCGGCGAGAGAGAGAAAAACCCGGATCAAAGGATCGGGAAAAAGACTCTCTAGGGCAGCCGGCCAACACGGCCGGCGGACGAACCCTAGGTACGGGCGGCGCGGCCCCCGGTGGCGGTCATGGAGGCCGACCGCCCTGGGGGCGGCGCGCGGGTGCGGAAGTGACGGCGGCTAGGGTTTAGGATCGACTTGCGATAGATACCATGTTAGAAGGGAGAGAGAGGTTTGGTGGAATAGTTTGTTGTTGTATTGCTTGAGCCTCGTGGGCATATATATAGGAGTACATGATCTGCTTGAAGTACAAGGCAAGCCAGAATATTTCCTAGTCTATCTCGTATTTCCTAATACAATCACGTTACTCAACAGTTTATACCAAAATCGCCCGATCACATTCTTGTCCACCCTTGCCTACAATGTATTTGTGGTGGACAAGGTGCTCGCCTTTGATGGAGACTATCTCTCACGAATTGTTATGAAAATCACTTGTACTCCCTCCGTTTCTAAATATTTGTCTTTCTAGGCATTTTAAATGGACTCAACATACGGATGTATGTGGACATATTTTAGAGTGTAGATCCACTCATTTTGCTCCGTATGTAGTCATTTATTGAAATCTCTAGAAAGACAAATATTTAGGAACGGGGGAGTAGAAGGTTATGTCATTGACGTGTCGTTAAAGGCCACATGGTGGGGCCAGGTCAGCCAGCTACGGGAGTTATAACCTAGCTACGGGAGTCGGAGGTTTCAGCAACATCATCAGCATCTCCCCCTGACCCCCTGTGCTGACGGATCGTCTCGTTGCCTGCATCTTGATAGTGATCTTGGTTGGTTCGTGCGCGGTAAAAACTCTTCCGCGTAGCACATTCCCTCCGTTTTCTTCCCTACTTTGTAAATTCTTATATTTTAATAGTTAACTTCAGTTTACCAATTGGCAGGCGATTCTAACATTAAGTTGATTTACTGATGTACATTTTATATATCCAAGTTTGACTTTAATATGTATAGGACCAATGTACTTCTTAGAGCATCTCCAACATCCCCATAAAAATTTCTCGCCCAATAAAAATTATAGCACACACTGTAGCACTTTTAGGCCCAATTCTTTTGCCAGAATCTGGCAAAAGAACTGAGCATTAATGCGCCGGGACCAACATTGCTTTAGCAGATGCCTAAAAACGCACGTCCAAAAAAGCACGTAGTGCAAATTGTGACGCACGCGCAATCCGGAGCCCAAAATATGTTGTGCGCGATAGCGTTTTTCAGCGTGTGCCCAAAACTTTGTCGCGCGCAATATTTTACTGCATCTGTTGGAGCTGTTCAACGCCAAAAAAAAAAAATTAGCGCGCGGAGCTCTTTTTGGGCGCCTGTTGGAGATGCTCTTATTTGGTTGATTATGCATTTGAACTCATTGAAATTTCACTATCAATTTTACCGTACTAAAATTGCACCATAGTGGGCATAATTTGGCTTATAAGATGGTAGCCGCAAGTTGGCTTGATCTCATGTGCGACCTTTAGCAACGAATCCTTGATCTCCTATACGACCAATGCTCGATCTCCCATGAGTCTTGGTTGAATACACCCCATCACCTCCCCTACGTGGCCATGTCAAAAGGCAGAGTCACCGAGAGGAGACCACCAACTTCAACGATCACTGTGACAACTAGAATTTAGAGAAAGCATGTCTCTTATATTCTCCTTCTGTAGATAGTTGCTTGCTTGCTACAGAGCAAGGTGTTAGGCTCCCAAGTGCATGAGTTTTTAACACGTAGTAAGCTTTTGCTCAAGGAGAGACCAAGGTATCAATTCGTGGAGGTAGCGGTATTCATGCAACACTAATAAAACTTCACTTGTGTCCTCAACAGTTTTAAATGGTTGTCAATCCTTGATAGTTTTGCCAGTTGCGCAAGGCAACTAAAAGAGAATGCATGGATACTATTTTTGTATTTTCTTAATAATGCAAAACTGGAAATAAAACATCGTGAAAAAGTTGTTGAAAGGTGATTCTTATGGTAAAAACTGGACCGGGGTTCATATGTTCACCAAGTGTAACTCTCTGAAGCATAAAAGTGTGGTAAGTAACATAAACGTGTGAAAAAATGCATAATAAAATTTTCATGCTCATGCCAGACATATGAATATGATGAGTCTATATAGGCAGCACGTCCAAATTAAATACTATTAAACCAAGATACACTATGCATCTAATAGCTAAATTGCCCATCCATAGATCGAGTTCCCTCTCCACCATGTGGACTTTAAGTGTAAACATAGTTAATTGCTTTTAGCAAGATGACATACTTTTATTATGTTTGTGATATTTCAATGAACCCTCTAAAACCTTAACCCTTAGTGACAACAATTCAAAGCATTTTCTACTTGATGCCACTGCAATAGCTTATTTGCAAGATTGAATCAAACTAAGGCACATCTCTGCACTATTGATTACTGATCTAAACTGGCCAAGAGTAGACAAGCAACCAGAGAAAAAAAAATATACATCTGTAGATCAAACAAGATGGCATGCATAAATATGAACATAAAGAAATAATTCATCACATGATCAATATCACCGCTACAGATACATCAGATTAACTATAATCATGTAGGGCACCTCATATGGCTATTGTATCGAACATTTAAACATATCAAGATGGAGAGATTACAACTTTGGCTACTACCATGAACCCATAGTCCAGGGGTGGACTACTCACAACTCATCCTGACGCGTGAGGATTGAGATTGGTTATGATGAAGATGGCTTGGCACTCCAGCATAGGTCCAGATCAGTCCTCAAAATGAAGATCACCTCGAAACGCGATGTGGCATCGACGGAAAAATGATGCATAGTTAGGTCTGGTGGTCTCGTGAAATATATACGTCATCGAGCACTGGAGGCACCCTCAGTGGGTGCCCACAGGCTACAAGCGCCTCTGTAAGGTCCAGTGTGGGTGCCCACAGGCTACAGGCGTCTTTGTAAGGTGGGCGCTTGCACCCCGTGGGACCCGCATGGGTAGGTTCTAGCCCAGTTGGTCTTGTCCTGGCACGAAAACTTCCAGAACCCATTTTCCTGATTTTTTTTTCTCAAACTTTTCTAGTGTTCTCCTGAAATACTAAAAACACCCAAAAAACATGAACTAACACTATTAGTCCAAAAAAAAATCAATAAGAAGTATGCCCAAAATGCATGTAATTGGTAGCAATGTAGTAGCAAGAATCATACAAACATTATAGATACGTCGGTGACGTATCAATAACAACTTTATTATTGACTTTGCATTTAAAAGTGTTAGATTTTTTAGGTATTTTTAAATTACTCCCTCCATTCACTATTATAAGATATTTTCAATTTTAATATAAACTACATATGGACTGAAATGAATGAACAAACATATTGAAACATGCTTATATGCATCTAATTCAGAAAAAAGTTAGAATATCTTATAGTAGTGAATGGAGGGAGTACCTAAAATTGATACCTTTTTTGATGCATTTAAATGTTTATTGATAACATTTTATGTGCACATATATTGATTATTTTGATGTTTGTATTAATGGGCTCGTGTTCTAGTTTTGCCCCAGGCCTGAAATCTTAGGACCGTGTTGGGGATATACCCCACGGTATGACCCGACCTGATGTACGACCCGGCAGGGACTTGGCGGCCCATTGGTGACCTGGCCGAGCTTGGCGGCTCATTGGTGACCCGGTAGCACTAGTGCAGAACCGGGCAATAGCACCGGTTCGTAAGGCCCTTTAGTGTCGGTTACATAACCGGCACTAAATTGTGGTCACTAAAGCCCCCCCCCCCCTTTAGTACTGGTTCAGCACGAACCGGTGCTAAAGGGCAACCACGTGGCACGAGCCAGCTCTGGGGGCCTGGAGCCCTTTAGTACCGGTTGGTAACACCAACCGGTACTATAAGGTTTGGTGGGTTTTCAGTTTTATGATTTCTTTTTCATTTAATTTTGTGTTTCCATTTTTCTTTTTCGTTTGCTGGTATTTTACGATACTACACATTGTACACGTTATGCATCATACATCATGCATGCTTTGTTTATCAACGCTGCTGCTATGTTCATTGCACCCGCAGATATAACATGCTCATGCATGTTTTGCATCATACATCATCATATATATATAATAACAAGTCCTACTAATCATGCATCATCATACAACTTCTACTCGTTATTAATAATAAGTCATACGATCATCATCCTCATATATAGTCATCGAACCCAACCCTACATAATTGTTCTTAGCACATGATCATCAGTATCAGGTAGGACCTAAACACCCTAAAGGTAAAATAGCATAAAACAATATAGATCCTGACTCTCCATTATGAAGAATGGCGATCATCCTGTCTCCAATTCTTGCCCTTCGCTGCTTATTGCTTCCAAGAAGCTCCTTACGACTGTCCATACATTTTTTCCATTCTTTGATTGTTATGTCTCCATTTCTTTTAGAAACCCGATATGGACAATTGAGATTCGTAGGACGACCTGGTCGTATGTTCAAAACATGAAGGCTACCACGCGTATACATCAGATGAGGCACACAATCATTCGGGATTATCTGTTGAAAAACATAGTAATAACTTCATAGTTAGCAATGATGTATTAGTTTTAGAAGTGTGCAAAAAGATGCACGGATGTTGTAATAGTAAAAAATAATCTTACCAGGGTATCTCCATGGTAGTTACCGTAGTTCAACACGTGCACTAGTGGCACGTATTGACCATAATGTTGAGGAGTTTGATTGTAGATATTGTAATTCTCAAGATCAGTACAAAATCCGACCAGATGATTTTTCTCCTGATAAGTTAATTCGGAGCCTTCGGTGTAGTACGTTCTGTCTACCATCTTGCTCGATTGTAGGATCACCAAGATGTCTACCATAAGAACTGGAGGTGTATCCATAAGGACCCAAATCGAAGGTGTCTCTTGCTCGATTGTAGGATCACCAAGATCCATGGTGACAAGCATACCCTCATCAAGACCATACATCTTGCAAAATGCATCCCAATTTTTGCAACCAAAATGGGTTACACTCTGAGCTTGTACAGCTTTACTTGAAAATCCACACCATGATGGGTACTTAGGATAATTTTTTTGGTTTCGAAATTTTCATGGTCTTCAAAACCCATCCTCTCCAAGACATAGCGTCTTGCAAAGCATGGGATAAGCTAGTCGAATTGGAAAAGATGAAAAATACACGTTAAAATAGTTGAAGTCATGCTTAATTACGAAAAAAAACTATTGTCGTCGTTGCGTACCGTATGAACATCGCAGGTCTCCTCGAGCTTAATGCTGAAGCGCCGATCTTCGTCCAGCTCAATGAACCTGTCGTAGATACCTCGGTCGTCGTGGCACCAGTCGCACTCCCCCGGGCGGTTTTCGTCGTCCGATGAGTACGACATTTCCGGCCTACGTTCATAATTCAAATATTAAATTAGATCATTATTGTTAATCACGGGTTGACTATCGATGATCGATGTACGTACGTAGCAAATCATAAAATAAGCAAAACCAAATCATAAAATAAAGTATAGTATTCAAATTAGCATGCATTCAATAATTATAAGCAAAAGTACATCACCAAAAAAAATATTAACAGAAAAAAAATCTATTAACAGAAAAATCTATTAATTCAACTAATTCAACTAAGCATTTACTAAAAATAAACTAGTTATATTAATTCAACTAGTTCAACTAATTAAGCATTTACTAAAAATAAACTAGTTCTATATATTAATTCAACAAGTTCAACTAAGCATCTTCTAAAAATAAACTAGTTCTATATATTAATTCAACTAGTCAACTAAGCATTATATTTACTAAAAATAAACAAGTTATTATATTAATTCAACTAGTTCAACTAAGCATTTACTAAAAACAAACTAGTTATATATATATTATTTCAACTAGTTCAACTAAGCATTTACTAAAAATAAACTATTTATATATATATATTAATTCAATTAGTTCAACTAAGCATTTACTAAAAATAAACTAGTTCATTCTATATATTAATTCACTAGTTCAAACTAAACATTAACATATTTCTAATTCATCGATGATAACATTTCCAACATTCTAAAAATAAACTAGATAGTTCTAATTCATCTAAACATTATATATAGAAAATAGAAAATAAGTAAAAAAATATGTGTGTGTGTGTGTATATACGTGTGTGTGTGTATGTGTGTGTGTGTGTACGTGTAGTGTGTGTGTGTGTGTGTGTGTGTGTTTGTATGTATGTGTCTGTGTGTATGTGTGTGTATGCGTGTGTGTGTGTGTAGTGTGTGTGTATGCGTGCGTGCGTGTGTGTGTAGTGTGTGTGTGTGTGTGTGTGTGTGTATGCGTGTGTACATATATATATGGAGTGGGGCCGCCGGGCGCGTACGGGTGGCGCGGGGCAGCGACGACGGGCGGCGGGGGCCGGGGACGGCGACGAGACGGGCGGCGGCGGCGGCGGCGACGACGACGGGCGGCGGGGGCGACGACGACGGGCGGCGGGGACGACGACGACGGGCGGCGAGGGCGACGGCACGGCGGCGCGGTGGCGTCGGCATGTCGTCGAGATCGAGCGAGACTCTCTCTCGCGCGAGAAAAGTGGAACGAAGTGGCGACGATAACTGATTTTTCGTAAGTGCCATATATATAGGGGGAGCCTTTAGTACCGGTTGGAGCCACCAATCGGTACTAAAGGCCAATTTTGGCCAGCCCAAGCGGCGGGAAACGAGGGCCTTTAGTAACGGTTGGTGGCTCCAACCGGTACTAAAGGGAACACATTAGTACCGGTTGGAGCCACCAACCGGTACTAAAGGCCGTGCGCCGTCACCGCAGTGCGCTATGTTTAGTCCCACCTCGCCGAGCGAAGGGCAGCCGCACTGGTTTATAAACCCAGCCGTGCCTGCCCTTTCGAACTCCTCTAATTAGCAGGCTTCTGGGCCTAACTAGGGCGCGCTGCCCTGTGAGTCTGTTGGCCCTACCAGGCAAGTATTTGCACACCCAAGGTCTGGCAGGCCCACGGGACAGCGCCCCAACAATTTTTTTCTTCTATTTATTTCTGAGTAGTTTTTTTTGCCGTATTTAGTTTCTTTGTGAATATTTTTGCTTTATATAATTGCTTTTCTTTTCTAGATTATTTATTTTCTTTTATTTATTTTTGAGTAATTTTTTTATATAGTTATTTATTTTCTGCTTTATTTTTTCGTCAGAAACCTGAATACTTCGAAATAGATTGTCCAGTTTGTAAACGAAGTGCATCCAGTTTTTGTCGTAACCCTCTCTACTTTTTTGAACAATCTATGTGGGTGAAATGATGATACCATGTCAAGTTTCAACTTTTTCAGAGTTCATTTGTAGTGCTTTTCAATTTTCAGGTCATTTAGTTCTCAAAACAAATCATTGAATGCATGAAAAATAGCAAATGAAGGCAGAAATGGTTAAAAGTTGATGGCGTCGCTTTGAATGATGCATACTGAATGCACAAAAAGTCTGGAGTTGTAATAAGTTTAAAAAAATGAAATGCCTTTGTAACAGATGAGTTTAATTTCGTCAGAAATCTGAATACTTCGAAAGAGATTGTCCAGTTTGTAAACGAAGTGCATCCAGTTTTTGCCGTAACCCTCTCTACTTTTTTGAACAATCTATGTGGGTGAAATGATGATACCATGCCAAGTTTCAACTTTTTCAGAGTTCATTTGTAGTGCTTTTCAATTTCCAGGTCATTTAGTTCTCAAAACAAATCATTGAATGCATGAAAAATAGCAAATGAAGGCAGAAATGGTTGAAAGTTGATGGCATCGCTTTGAATGGTGCATACTGAATGCACAAAAAGTCTGGAGTTGTAATAAGTTTAAAAAAATGAAATGCCTTTGTAACAGATGAGTTTAATTTCGTCAGAAACCTGAATACTTCAAAAGAGATTGTCCAGTTTGTAAATGAAGTGCATTCAGTTTTTGCCGTAACCCTCTCTACTTTTTTGAACAATCTATGTGGGTGAAATGATGATACCATGTCAAGTTTCAACTTTTTCCGAGTTCATTTGTAGTGCTTTTCAATTTTCAGGTCATTTAGTTCTCAAAACAAATCATTGAATGCATGAAAAATAGCAAATGAATGCAGAAATGGTTGAAAGTTGATGGCGTCGCTTTGAATGATGCATACTGAATGCACAAAAAGTCTGGAGTTGTAATAAGTTTAAAAAAATGAAATGCCTTTGTAACAGATGAGTTTAATTTCGTCAGAAACCTGAATACTTCGAAAGAGATTGTCCAGTTTGTAAACGAAGTGCATCCAGTTTTTGCCGTAACCCTCTCTACTTTTTTGAACAATCTATGTAGGTGAAATGATGATACCATGCCAAGTTTCAACTTTTTCAGAGTTCATTTGTAGTGCTTTTCAATTTCCAGGTCATTTAGTTCTCAAAAAAAATCATTGAATGCATGAAAAATAGCAAATGAAGACAGAAATGGTTGAAAGTTGATGGCGTCGCTTTGAATGGTGCATACTGAATGCACAAAAAGTCTGGAGTTGTAATAAGTTTAAAAAAATGAAATGCCTTTGTAACAGATGAGTTTAATTTCGTCAGAAATCTGAATACTTCGAAAGAGATTGTTCAGTTTGTAAATGAAGTGCATCCAGTTTTTGCCGTAACCCTCTCTACTTTTTTGAACAATCTATGTGGGTGAAATGATGATACCATGCCAAGTTTCAACTTTTTCAGAGTTCATTTGTAGTGCTTTTCAATTTTCAGGTCATTTAGTTCTCAAAACAAATCATTGAATGCATGAAAAATAGCAAATGAATGCAGAAATGGTTGAAAGTTGATGGCGTCGCTTTGAATGATGCATACTGAATGCACAAAAAGTCTGGAGTTGTAATAAGTTTAAAAAAAATGAAATGCCTTTGTAACAGATGAGTTTAATTTCGTCAGAAACCTGAATACTTCGAAAGAGATTGTCCAGTTTGTAAACGAAGTGCATCCAGTTTTTGCCGTAACCCTCTCTACTTTTTTGAACAATCTATATGGGTGAAATGATGATACCATGCCAAGTTTCAACTTTTTCAGAGTTCATTTGTAGTGCTTTTCAATTTCCAGGTCATTTAGTTCTCAAAACAAATCATTGAATGCATGAAAAATAGCAAATGAAGGCAGAAATGGTTGAAAGTTGATGGCGTCGCTTTGAATGGTGCATACTGAATGCACAAAAAGTCTGGAGTTGTAATAAGTTTAAAAAATGAAATGCATTTGTAACAGATGAGTTTAATTTCGTCAGAAACCTGAATACTTCGAAAGAGATTGTCCAGTTTGTAAACGAAGTGCATCCAGTTTTTGCCGTAACCCTCTCTACTTTTTTGAACAATCTATGTGGGTGAAATGATGATACCATGCCTAGTTTCAACTTTTTCAGAGTTCATTTGTAGTGCTTTTCAATTTCCAGGTCATTTAGTTCTCAAAACAAATCATTGAATGCATGAAAAATAGCAAATGAAGGCAGAAATGGTTGAAAGTTGATGGCGTCGCTTTGAATGGTGCATACTGAACGCAAAAAATATAAGAGCATTTACATCATGATCTTATATTTCTTTACAGTCTAAACTGTCAATATGATCTTATAACATCAAAAATACTTTGATCATCAATGATCTTTGTGTGTACAATCTGAATTGTCAATATGAGTCATCAACGATTTATAAACCGATGAAGACTCATATTGCAGCCACAAATTCTACACATAGAGTTCAATGAAGACCAAGTGCTTGTGATAGTTTGAGAAATAACATATTTAAGGTGGTAAAAGGCTTGTTAGGGGAGCGAGGTGGGACTAAAAACAGCTTGCCATAACCTCATTAGTACCGTTTCGTGGTACGACCCGGCACTAAATGGTGATGGTGGGGCCATAGCCTGACCGTAGGCTGACACATCCCCTTTAGTACCGGTTCGTGGCATGAACCGGTACTAAAGGTTCGCCACGAACCGGTGCTATTGATCGCCGCCACGAACCGGTGCTATTGTACACATTAGTGCCGGCTGAAATTCAAACCGGCACTATTGGGCTTCACGTTTGACCCTTTTTCTACTAGTGTAGGTGGGTCAGACGAACGACAAGACCCAAAGGCCCAGAAGGCGGTTCATGAGGAGGCCGGATCATGTCATAGTATTCGGTGGGCCGGCTTGAGAGGAAAGGCATAAGGAATATTTCCCTTATAAGGGAAACAAGATCTGGACTAGGATTCCACTTGTAATAGAAGATAGATTAGTCCTAATCCTACTAGGACTCTACATGTAAGCCAGCCCCTTCAACTTATATAAGGAGGGGCAAGGCACCCCAAGAGGGACAAGTCAAGATAGACAACAAATTTAGACAACATCAAAGTAGAGCTCTCGAGATAGAGGTGGCAAAAGAGCACCCTTGTAACCGTGAGTTTGTTGGGTAACGTAGTAATTTCAAAAAAATTCCTACGCACACGCAAGATCATGGTGATGATATAGCAACGAGAGGGGAGAGTGTATGTCCACGTACCCTCGTAGACCGTAAGCTGAAGCATTAGCACAACGCGGTTGATGTAGTCGTACGTCTTCACGATCGACCGATCCAAGCACCGAACGTACGGAGCCTCCGAGTTCAGCACACGTTCAGCTCGATGACATCCCTCGAACTCCGATCCAGCCGAGTATCGAGGGAGAGTTCCGTCAGCACGACGGCGTGGTGACGATCTTGATGTTCTACCGGCACAGGGCTTCGCCTAAGCTTCGCGACGATATGACGGAGGTGGAATATGGTGGAGGGGGGCACCGCACACGGCTAAGGAACGATCCGTAGATCAACTTGTGTGTCTTTGGGGTGCCCCCCTGCCCCCGTATATAAAGGAGCAAGGGGGGAGGCCGGCCGGCCGTTGGGGCGCGCCAAGGAGGGGGGAGTCCTCCTCCTACTGGGAGTAGGACTCCCCTTTCCTAGTCCAACTAGGAAGGAGGAAGGGGGAAGGAAAGAGGGGGAGAGGGACAGGGAAAGAGGGGCCGCGCCCCCCTCCCCTAGTCCAATTCGGACTCCCCTTGGGAGGGGGCGTGCCACCTCCTGGGCTGCTGCCCTCTCTCTCCCCTCAGGCCCACTAAGGCCCAATACTTCCCCGGGGGGTTCCGGTAACCCCTCCGGCACTCCGGTTTTCTCCGAAATCACCCGGAACACTTCCGGTGTCCGAATATAGTAGTCCAATATATCAATATTTATGTCTCGACCATTCCGAGACTCCTCGTCATGTCCGTGATCACATCCAGGACTCCGAACAAACTTCGGTACATCAAAACTTATAAACTCATAATAAAACTATCATCGAAACGTTAAGCGTGTGGACCCTACGGGTTCGAGAACTATGTAGACATGACCTAAAACCATTCTTGGTCAATAACCAATAGCGGGACCTGGATGCCCATATTGGTTCCTACATATTCTATGAAAATCTTTATCGGTCAAACCGCATAACATCATACTTTGTTCCCTTTGTCATCGGTATGTTACTTGCCCGAGATTTGATCGTCGGTATCCAATACCTAGTTCAATCTCGTTACCGGCAAGTCTCTTTACTCGTTCCGTAATACATCATCTCATAACTAACTCATTAGTTATATGCTTGCAAGGCTTAGGTGATGAGTATTACCGAGAGGGCCCAGAGATACCTCTCCGACGATCGGAGTGACAAATCCTAATCTCGAATTATGCCAACTCAACATGTACCTTCGGAAACACCTGTAGAGCACCTTTATAATCACCCAGTTACGTTGTGACGTTTGGTAGCACACAAAGTGTTCTTCCGGTAAACGGGAGTTGCACAATCTCATAGTCGTAGGAACTTTGTATAAGTCATGAAGAAAGCAATAGCAGTATACTAAATGATCAAGTGCTAGGCTAACGGAATGGGTCATGTCAATCACATCATTCTCCTAATGATGTGATCCCATTAATCAAATGATAACACATGTCTATGGTCAGGAAATATAACCATCTTTGATTAATGAGCTAGTCAAGTAGAGGCATACTAGTGATTATGTGTTTGTCTATGTATTCACACATGTATCATGTTTCCGGTTAATACAATTCTAGCATGAATAATAAACATTTATCATGATATGAGGAAATAAATAATATCTTTATTATTGCCTCTAGGGCATATTTCCTTCAGTCTCCCACTTGCACTAGAGTCAATAATCTAGATTACATAGTAATGATTCTAACACCCATGGAGTCTTGGTGCTGATCATGTTTTGCTCGTGAGAGAGGCTTAGTCAACGGGTCTGCAACATTCATACCCGTATGTATCTTGCAAATCTCTATGTCTCCCACTTGGACTTGGTCCCGAATGGAATTGAAGCGTCTCTTGATGTGTTTGGTCCTCTTGTGAAATCTGGATTCCTTTGCCAAGGCAATTGCACCAGTATTGTCACATAAGATCTTCATTGGTCCCGATGCACTAGGTATGACACCTAGATCGGAAATGAACTCCTTCATCCAGACTCCTTCATTTGCTGCTTCAGAAGCAGCTATATACTCCGCTTCACATGTAGATCCCGCCACGACGCTTTGTTTAGAACTGCACCAACTTACAGCTCCACCGTTTAATAAAAACACGTATCCGGTTTGCGATTTAGAATCGTCCGGATCAGTGTCAAAGCTTGCATCGACGTAACCATTTACGACCAGCTCTTTATCACCTCCATATACGAGAAACATATCCTTAGTCCTTTTCAGGTATTTCAGGATGTTCTTGACTGCTGTCCAGTGATCCACTCCTAGATTACTTTGGTACCTTCCTGCCAAACTTATTGCTAAGCATACGTCAGGTCTGGTACACAGCATTGCATACATGATAGAGCCTATGGCTGAAGCATAGGGAACATTTTTCATTTTCTCTCTATCTTCGGCTGTGGTCGGGCATTGAGTTTGACTCAACTTCACACCTTGTAGTACAGGCAAGAATCCTTTCTTTGCCTGATCCATTTTGAACTTTTTCAAAATTTTGTCAAGGTATGTGCTTTGTGAAAGTCCTATTAAGCGTCTTGATCTATCTCTATAGATCTTGATGCCCAATATGTAAGCAGCTTCCCCGAGGTCTTTCATTGAAAAACTTTTATTCAAGTATCCTTTTATGCTATCCAGAAATTCTATATCATTTCCAATTAATAATATGTCATCAACATATAAAACTAGAAATGCTACAGAGCTCCCACTCACTTTCTTGTAAATACAGGCTTCTCCAAAAGTCTGTATAAAACCATATGCTTTGATCACACTATCAAAGCGTTTATTCCAACTCCGAGATGCTTGCACCAGTCCATAAATGGAACGCTGGAGCTTGCACACTTTGTCAGCACCTTTTGGATCAACAAAACCTTCTGACTGCATCATATACAACTCTTCTTCTAGAAATCCATTCAAGAATGCAGTCTTGACATCCATTTGCCAAATTTCATAATCATGAAATGCAGCAATAGCCAACATGATTTGGACAGACTTAAGCATCGCTACGGGTGAGAAAGTCTCATCGTAGTCAACCCCTTGAACTTGTCGAAAACCTTTCGCAACAAGTCGAGCTTTATAGACAGTAACATTACCATCAGCGTCAGTCTTCTTCTTAAAAATCCATTTATTCTCAATGGCTTGCCGATCATCGGGCAAGTCAACCAAAGTCCATACTTTGTTTTCATACATGGATCCCATCTCAGATTTCATGGCCTCTAGCCATTTTGCGGAATATGGGCTCATCATCGCTTCCTCATAGTTCGTAGGTTCATCATGGTCAAGTAACATGACTTCCAGAATAGGGTTACCGTACCACTCTGGTGCGGATCTTACTCTGGTAGACCTACGAGGTTCAGTAGAAACTTGATCTGAAGTTTCATGATCAGTATCATTAGCTTCCTCACTAATTGGTGTAGTCGTCACAGGAACCGGTTCTCGTGATGAACTACTTTCCAATAAGGGAGTAGATACAGTTATCTCATCAAGTTCTACTTTCCTCCCACTCACTTCTTTCGAGAGAAACTCCTTTTCTAGAAAGGATCCATTCTTAGCAACGAATGTCTTGCCTTCAGATCTGTGATAGAAGGTGTACCCAACAGTCTCTTTTGGGTATCCTATGAAGACACATTTCTCCGATTTGGGTTCGAGCTTATCTGGTTGAAGTTTCTTCACATAAGCATATTTGGTTTCTTGCCAAACCACAGTTCATAAGGCGTCGTTTCAACGGATTTAGATGGTGCCCTATTTAACGTGAATGCGGCCGTCTCTAAAGCATAACCCCAAAACGATAGCGGTAAATCGGTAAGAGACATCATAGATCGCACCATATCAAGTAAAGTACGATTACGACGTTCGGATACGCCATTTCGTTGTGGTGTTCCAGGTGGTGTGAGTTGCGAAACTATTCCGCATTGTTTCAAATGTAAACCAAACTCGTAACTCAAATATTCTCCTCCACAATCAGATCGTAGAAACTTTATTTTCTTGTTACGATGATTTTCCACTTCACTCTGAAATTCTTTGAACTTTTCAAATGTTTCAGATTTGTGCTTCATTAAGTAGATATACCCATATCTGCTCAAATCATCTGTGAAGGTGAGAAAATAACGATATCCGCCACGAGCCTCAACATTCATCGGTCCACATACATCTGTATGTATGATTTCCAACAAATCTGTTGCTCTCTCCATAGTTTCGGAGAACGGTGTTTTAGTCATCTTGCCCATGAGGCACGGTTCGCAAGTACCAAGTGATTCCAGAAGTCCATCAGTATGGAGTTTCTTCATGCGTTTTACACCGATATGACCTAAACGGCAGTGCCACAAATAAGTTGCACTATCATTATCAACTCTGCATCTTTTGGCTTCAACATTATGAATATGTGTATCACTACTATCGAGATTTAATAAAAACAGACCACTCTTCAAGGGTGCATGACCATAAAAGATATTACTCATATAAATAGAACAACCATTATTCTCTGATTTAAATGAATAACCGTCTCGCATCAAACAAGATCCAGATATAATGTTCATGCTCAACGCTGGCACCAAATAACAATTATTCAGGTCTAAAACTAATCCCGAAGGTAGATGTAGAGGTAGCGTGCCGACCGCGATCACATCGACTTTGGAACCGTTTCCCACGCGCATCGTCACCTCGTCCTTGGCCAGCGCTCGCTTATTTCGTAGTCCCTGTTTCGAGTTGCAAATATTAGCAACAGAACCAGTATCAAATACCCAGGTGCTACTACGAGCTCTAGTTAGGTACACATCAATAACATGTATATCACGTATACCTTTGCTCACTTTGCCATCCTTCTTATCCGCCAAATACTTGGGGCAGTTCCGCTTCCAGTGTCCAGTCTGCTTGCAGTAGAAGCACTCAGTTTCAGGCTTAGGTCCAGATTTGGGTTTCTTCTCTTGAGCAGCAACTTGTTTGCCGTTCTTCTTGAAGTTCCCCTTCTTCTTCCCTTTGCCCTTCTTCTTGAAACTAGTGGTCTTATTGACCATCAACACTTGATGCTCCTTCTTGATTTCTACCTCCGCGGCTTTCAGCATCGCGAAGAGCTCGGGAATAGTCTTGTTCATCCCTTGCATATTATAGTTCATCACAAAGCTCTTGTAGCTTGGTGGCAGTGATTGGAGAATTATGTCAATGACACTATCATCAGGAAGATTAACTCCCAGTTGAATCAAGTGATTGTTATACCCAGACATTCTGAGTATGTGTTCACTGACAGAACTATTCTCCTCCATCTTGCAGCTGTAGAACTTATTGGAGACTTCATATCTCTCAATCCGGGCATTTGCTTGAAATATTAACTTCAACTCCTGGAACATCTCATATGCTCCATGACGTTCAAAACATCGTTGAAGACCCGGTTCCAAGCCGTAAAGCATGGCACACTGAACTATAGAGTAGTCATCAGCTTTGCTCTGCCGGACGTTCTTAACGTCGTCAGTTGCATCTGCAGCAAGCCTGGTACCCAGCGGTGCTTCCAGGACGTAACTCTTCTGTGCAGCAATGAGGATAATCCTCAGGTTACGAACCCAGTCCGTGTAAT
This sequence comes from Triticum timopheevii, assembly GCA_963921465.1. Taxonomy (NCBI): domain Eukaryota; kingdom Viridiplantae; phylum Streptophyta; class Magnoliopsida; order Poales; family Poaceae; genus Triticum; species Triticum timopheevii. The sequence goes on along the minus strand of OY997266.1, from coordinate 594,891,666 downwards.
TGCTACCATCATCTTTCAACTTTGCTTTCTCAAGGAACGCATTAAAGTTCAACGGAACAACAGCACGAGCCATCTATCTACAAACAAACATAAACAAGCAAGATACTATCAGGTACTAAGTTCATGATAAATTTAAGTTCAATTAATCATATTACTTAAGAACTCCCACTTAGACAGACATCTCTCTAGTCATCTAAGTGATCACGTGATCCAAATCAACTAAACCATAACCGATCATCACGTGAGATGGAGTAGTTTTCAATGGTGCACATCACTATGTTGATCATATCTACTATATGATTCACACTCGACCTTTCGGTCTCTGTGTTCCGAGGCCATATCTGCATATGCTAGGCTCGTCAAGTTTAACCTGAGTATTCTGCGTGTGCAAAACAGGCTTGCACCCGTTGTAGATGGACGTAGAGCTTATCACACCCGATCATCACGTGGTGTCTCGGCACGACGAACTTTGGCAACAGTGCATACTCAGGGAGAACACTTCTTGATAATTTTAGTGAGAGATCATCTTAAAATGCTACCGTCAAACAAAGCAATATAAGATGCATAAAGGATAGACATCACATGCAATCAATATAAGTGATATGATATGGCCATCATCATCTTGTGCTTGTGATCTCCATCTTCGAAGCACCGTCGTGATCACCATCGTCACCGGCGCGACACCTTGATCTCCATCGTAGCATCGTTGTCGTTACGCCATCTATTGCTTCTACGACTATCGCTACCGCTTAGTGATAAAGTAAAGCAATTATAGGGCGTTTGCATTTCATACAATAAAGCGACAACCATATGGCTCCTGCCAGTTGCCGATAACTTCGGTTACAAAACATGATCATCTCATACAATAAAATATAGCATCACGTCTTGACCATATCACATCACAACATGCCCTGCAAAAACAAGTTAGACGTCCTCTACTTTGTTGTTGCAAATTTTACGTGGCTGCTACGGGCTTAGCAAGAACCGTTCTTACCTACGCATCAAAACCACAACGATAGTTTGTCAAATAGACTCCGTTTTAACCTTCACAAGGACCGGACGTAGCCACACTCGGTTCAACTAAAGTGAGAGAGACAGACACCCGCTAGCCACCTTTAAGCACAAGTGCTCGTAATGGTGAAACCAGTCTCGCGTAAGCGTACGCGTAATGTCGGTCCGGGCCGCTTCATCTTACAATACCGCTGAACCAAAGTATGACATGCTGGTAGGCAGTATGACTTATATCGTCCACAACTCACTTGTGTTCTACTCGTGCATATAACATCAACGCATAAAACCTAGGCTCGGATGCCACTGTTGGGTAACGTAGTAATTTCAAAAAATTTCCTACGCACACGCAAGATCATGGTGATGATATAGCAACGAGAGGGGAGAGTGTATGTCCACGTACCCTCGTAGACCGTAAGCGGAAGCGTTAGCACAACGCGGTTGATGTAGTCGTACGTCTTCACGATCGACCGATCCAAGCACCGAACGTACGGAGCCTCCGAGTTCAGCACACGTTCAGCTCGATGACGTCCCTCGAACTCCGATCCAGCCGAGTGTCGAGGGAGAGTTCCGTCAGCACGACGGCGTGGTGACGATCTTGATGTTCTACCGGCGCAGGGCTTCGCCTAAGCTTCGCGACGATATGATGGAGGTGGAATATGGTGGAGGGGGGCACCGCACACGGCTAAGGAACGATCCGTAGATCAACTTGTGTGTCTTTGGGGTGCCCCCCTGCCCCCGTATATAAAGGAGCAAGGGGGGAGGCCGGCCGGCCCTTGGGGCGCGCCAAGGAGGGGGGAGTCCTCCTCCTACTGGGAGTAGGACTCCCCTTTCCTAGTCCAACTAGGAAGGAGGAAGGGGGAAGGAAAGAGGGGGAGAGGGAGAGGAAAAGAGGGGCCGCGCCCCCCTCCCCTAGTCCAATTCGGACTCCCCTTGGGAGGGGGCGCGCCACCTCCTGGGCTGCTGCCCTCTCTCTCCCCTCAGGCCCACTAAGGCCCAATACTTCCCCGGGGGGTTCCGGTAACCCCTCCGGCACTCCGGTTTTCTCCGAAATCACCCGGAACACTTCCGGTGTCCGAATATAGTCGTCCAATATATCAATCTTTATTTCTCGACCATTCCGAGACTCCTCGTCATGTCCGTGATCACATCCGGGACTCCGAACAAACTTCGGTACATCAAAACTTATAAACTCATAATAAAACTATCATCGAAACGTTAACCGTGTGGACCCTACGGGTTCGAGAACTATGTAGACATGACCTAAAACCATTCTCGGTCAATAACCAATAGCGGGACCTGGATGCCCATATTGGTTCCTACATATTCTACGAAGATCTTTATCGGTCAAACCGCATAACATCATACTTTGTTCCCTTTGTCATCGGTATGTTACTTGCCCGAGATTTGATCGTCGGTATCCAATACCTAGTTCAATCTCGTTACCGGCAAGTCTCTTTACTCGTTCCGTAATACGTCATCTCATAACTAACTCATTAGTTATATGCTTGCAAGGCTTAGGTAATGAGTATTACCGAGAGGGCCCAGAGATACCTCTCCGACGATCGGAGTGACAAATCCTAATCTCGAATTATGCCAACTCAACATGTACCTTCGGAAACACCTGTAGAGCACCTTTATAATCACCCAGTTACGTTGTGACGTTTGGTAGCACACAAAGTGTTCTTCCGGTAAACGGGAGTTGCACAATCTCATAGTCGTAGGAACTTTGTATAAGTCATGAAGAAAGCAATAGCAGTATACTGAACGATCAAGTGCTAGGTAACGGAATGGGTCATGTCAATCACATCATTCTCTTAATGATGTGATCCTATTAATCAAATGATAACACATGTCTATGGTCAGGAAACATAACCATCTTTGATTAATGAGCTAGTCAAGTAGAGGCATACTAGTGACTATGTGTTTGTCTATGTATTCACACATGTATCATGTTTCCGGTTAATACAATTCTAGCATGAATAATAAACATTTATCATGATATGAGGAAATAAATAATAACTTTATTATTGCCTCTAGGGCATATTTCCTTCAGAGTTTCATCGTCATCAATACAATCAAGCAGGATGTAGGCTTTTACCTCCACCGTGAGGGGCCGAACCTGGGTAAAACTCGTGTCTCTCGATTCCGACCAACCCCGTTCAAGATATCACCTAGCAGCGATGGCCTCACGACTAAGTCCTTTTTTCGAGGACATCTGACGTGACAAAACCACGACAGACCGGACCTGCATGCATTCATTAATTGGATGTGTCTTTTTTTTGTTGCAAATCAAGAGCTTCATTGATTAAACAACATGATTACAGTCTGTCTACAACCATTCATCTAAGAAACCAGGAACAAAATTGATCCAAAGGCACCGCCTCCTAGTTGCACTAGACTGTTTCGTGCATGGATGAGCCAATTCATTAACCCCCACCTCCTCCTCGAAAGATCAGTTCAAACATTGCAAAATTCATGCTTACCTATTCAGTTGGAGAATTGTTACTATCTCCAATCGTTTATAGTACTCGATTCCAAAGATTGGTCACCTCCCATGCATTATTCTCGATCATGACCCATCTCATGCCCATATGACATGCATGTCTCACCCCATCTCGCTTCATGAAGGCTTTCATCACCAACAGTGGTGGAGACATGGGGCTAGGATTCAACCACCCCTCAACAACTAAATGTAAGCAATACTATTTCAAAAAAAAGTAAGCAATACTGTCTCTGCCACTAGCATTTAACTGTCCCCTCAACATCTAAATGTAAGCAATATTGTCTCTACCAATGATGGTCAATTGATTAGTCGCATGCTCGTGCCAGATTGTGTGAGCTCAAATAAGATCATCACCCCAGCTCCCACATTCATCTATTTGTTGAAAGTTATATCAACATTAATCTTGGTGCATTTAGGCCTACGAACTTTTCAATTTGCTTGCACCTTTTCTCGTCTCACACCTTTATCCTTCCGTGAGATTGCCAGATACATGGCCAAGTCCAATTTACTGAATCGACATTGATCACCTCCGCTCTCATTCATCTCAGCTAAGACCCCCAACATCCACATAAATAATATGTGCTTCTTTACCATTCACCTTGACTAGTTCAATTCCCCATAAATGGGATGGAGCATCGGGACCTTGAGAACCGTCAACTTATTGATCCCTTGCCACAAAAGCCTGGCCCATGTACATTCAAAAGGGGGCATGTGTGATAGACTCATCTAGGCTGCAAGTCTCGCAAAAAAGCGACCCACTCATATGTTTGTCATGTAAGATGACACAACAGGGAACAAATTTCTTAATAACCATCCACCAAAAGTTACGAACCTTCGACGGCACTGGCTTCTTCCACAACCGCTTCCAATGTGTCTTCTCCGCACCCCCCTAGAGCTCTAGGCCCTCACATCTGGGAATCATCTTGCAGAACGAACAGTGAATTTTCCTCTTTTCCCCTCGAACCTTTTCTCATCAAGGGTACAAAAACTGTGTATGTTTGATCAAAATTATAGAAAAAAATGAACAAAATATGAAAATACTTTTCATGATGGATCTAATGATACAAATTTGGTACCGTGGATATTGATATATTTTTCTGCGAACTTGGTCAAACATGCATATGTTTGACTTTGAAAAAACTAATACAACATACATTTTGGAGCGGAGGGAGTAGCTGACATTGTAAACTGAAAGTCGCGCCTCGGTTTCCTTACACGTAATATAATAAGAAATCCTGCAAAAATATATACATACAACAAGAAAAGCTGAAAAAGGAAACCACACAGTGTAAACGAACTAACACGGACGTTGTGCCTTGGGAATTCAGTGTGAAGTATAAGCACAGACGGTCGTTCAATCAAATTGGACAGAATTCAAAAAGTAAATCACCACCAGAAGCTGTTTCATGGGCCCAGGAGATGCCTGCTTCCGTTTCCCACATTTGGCTGGCCCAATATCTCACTCTCACCACCACTCCTCCATTCCATTCCCCACTGCTCCCCGAACCAAACCCTCGCCGTCGCCTCTCCCCTCTCCCCCTCCGCCGGCGGCCATGGAGATGGACCCGCGAGTGATCCTCGGCCCCTCCGGGGTCATCTCTAGGAGCGATATCCGCGCCGACCTGGAGCGCCATGGCCAGGACCCTGAGACGCTGGATCTCGGCTCCAACATGATGCTCTACATGGTGCACCGCTACCTCCCGGCCCCGCCCGTCTCCCCCACCGCCACCCTCTCCCTCGCCGGCGCTTCGTGGGTCCCCGACGGCGTCGACCGCATCAGCCGCCTCCCCGACGTGGTCCTCCTCGACATCATCTCCCGCCTCCCCGCCAAGGACGCCGCGCGCACCGCCGCCCTCGCCTCACGCTGGCGCCCGCTCTGGCGCTCGGCGCCCCTTGCACTTGTCGACAGCCATATGCTTCCGGACGGCGGCGCGTCCGGCCCGTTCATCATCGGCGCTCCCTCGCCCCGCGCCGTCACCGCATCGGTGTCCAGCGCCCTCGCGGCGCACCCGGGCCCCTTCCGCTTCGTCCACCTCACCTGCAGCAACATGGACGAGCACCTAGGCGAGATGGCGCGCTGGATCGACACCCTCGTCGCCAAGGGGGTCAAAGATCTCGTCTTTGTGAACCGCCCTTGGCCGATTGACCTGCGCCTCCCCGCCACGCTCTTCAGCTGCTCCACCCTCACCCGCCTCTACCTCGGCGTCTGGAGGCTCCCGGACACAGCCGCCGTACCGCGGGGCGCCAGATTCCCCAACCTCCTGGAGCTCGGCCTTTGCATGACTGTCATGGAGGACCGTGATCTGGCCTTCATGCTCGAGAGAAGCCCCGTTCTGGAGTTCCTCCTCCTCATGTGGAGCCAGAGCGGAGTGCGCCTCCGCCTCGTCAGCCAAAGCCTGTGGTGTCTTCAGCTGGCCCTTACCTGCTTGCAGTACATCGACGTGGTGGATGCACCTCGCCTCGAGAGGCTCTTCCAATGGGAAACTGTTCCCAGGGCCGAGCCCACTCCCCCCGGGAAAAAGAAACGCTCTTCCAGTATCAAGATTGGCCGTGCACCCAACCTGCGTCTGCTGGGATACCTTCAGCCGGGAGGGCAGGAATTGGACACCGTCGTAGTGGTATGCAGCTCACAGCAGATCCTAATTTGATTTGCATGTCTGTACCTATGTGAATTGATAATGCCAATTAGTTTATCTGTCCTTGGGCGCATTGCAGGCTGGGAACAAGGAGAACATTGTCCCTAGTGTCCAGATTTTGGCCATGGAGGTGCAGTTCGGTGTCCGCAGCGCTGTGAAGAAAGTGCCAGGCTTCCTCAGATGCTTCCCTAACCTGGAGACGCTCCATGTCCATGTAAACTTGGTTAACTTAACTAGATACACGTGCTGCATTGGCAATTTTGCAATACTAGTGGCAATGGTATATCTAGCATGGTCATAATTGATTGTATATCAAGCATGGTCAGAGCTAGGACTAAGATTAGTTTTATGATTGATGGCCTGCTGCTGCTGCTGCATTATATGTAGTTATGTGCTCATATATTATACATATATCACATCAAACTATGTAAGCACTGATTGATTTCATCTGCAGTCCCCTCTCATATCTGAAGAGCCCACTGGCAAGGTCAATCTCAAGTTCTGGCAGGAGGATGGTCCCATCAAATGCGTGGTGCAGAGCATGAAGAAGGTGTTCTTCTATGAGTTCCAAGGGTCGAGAAGCGAGGTTTCTTTCCTCAAGTTCATCGTGGAGAGAGGACGGGTGCTGGAGCAGATGGTGGTCGTGGTGGCCGAGGAATTTTTCTCTCCAGGGGATGATGGTATGAATGCCAAGCTGAAGCCTCTGACCAGCGCAAAATGGAACAACAAATCCTGCAAACTGCAGCTGTTCAAGAGCCCGGTCAGTGGCGGGGGAGGTCCAGCTTACTGCCACCAGATAGCTTGTGATTTTGGGTTTGCTGACCCTTTTGACCTCCAGTACTACTACAAAGCAGAAAGGATCCCTGTAAGTTAGTATGTAGTAGCTTTGTACAAGGCCACTGGCAGCTAGACTTTGTGTTGTGGTAAGGAGCAGGACCTGGCAGCAGCTAAAAAACATTTTAGGGGAATGCTTAGTGTGCCAAGACAAGTTTTTTGTGGGATGTGGGTGGACGCAACAGATCGAATTTGATAGCGTTCACCTTATTTTACGTTTTAGTAGTCAATTGTCAGCATAGCTGTCTAACGTCTGGTTCGTCTAACTCCTACTCCCTCTGTTCCAAAATAGATGACCCAACTTTGTACTAAAGTTAGTACAAAGTTGAGTAATCTATTTTGGAACGGAGGGAGTATGCATTATGTTGTTGTTGTTGTTGTTGTTGTTGTTGTTTGTCAGCATGAATGAATTCGATATGCATTATGCTTTTTTGCTATGCATTATGCTGGTCTCAGCCGGAAAGAGTTTCTTACCAAATCATTATGTTGTTGTTGTTGTTGTTTGTCAGCATGAATGAATTCGATATGCATTATGGTTTTTTGCTATGCATTATGCTGGTCTCAGCTGGAAAGAGTTTCTTACCAAATCATTATGTTGTTGTTGTTGTTAGCAGTTCTTGCCCGATGCCAGCCAGCATGCAATTTTGCCTTAGTAGCCTGACTGATATATACTCTGATCTCAGCTTTATGGAGTTCTTGAGTTCACAGGTGAAGAAGTAGCATGATATATACTTACTCTGATAGACTTGGCTTGAGCGCTTTATTATAGATTCATTAGCCCAAGAGGCTACTCCAATAGTAGATTCTGTTGCTAAAAGGGTACTAAATAGTTTGGCCGTAGGATATATCAGTATTCAGAGCACCCATCAGTTCTGTTAACTATAGCTCAAAAAGAAAATCAGTTCCGTTAGCTGTGTTGATTAGAAGTCAAGCAGATCATACTACCACAAATAAATATGATCATTAATTAATGAAATTATGGTAGCTTTTTTTAGACTGAAATTAGGGTAGCTGACATAGACACATGAGTAGTATGTAATCGTTAATTTGGCTCTAGTGAAGAAGTGCGCCTGTGGAGAGATTCAGTTATCCAACGCTCGGCTCAAGGGAGCAACAAACCCTAGAGAACATACTGTCACACTCCTATACTGAAGCAAGGGATGCAACTCAGGCTGGAACTGACGAAACTGAAGATGCAAGGCAGAAGGGCGCCAAGGCGGGAACGAGTGGGTGACGCGGCAGGAATTGATGTGGGGCCAACCTGTTAGTGAAACGGAGTGGGGCTCCTTATGTTTTTTTTTTCAGGTAAAAGGTTTTTATTTTATTCCATGATAATAGGGTTACAATCACGAGGCGAGAGTTCCTCAATACAGAGGAGCACCGTGCAACCACACAGCGGTGTAAGACGCCAAATGTTCTGTGCTACTAATCTTCTGTGGAACAAACTGCCTCGATGGGCATAGGCTGACCGGGACAAGCTGTCGTTTGACAAAGAAGACAGTGCCATGGCCGGGAGATTCGTGTGTTGGATGGCCAAGGCCATTCCTTGCATCAATACAGTACATGTTATTGCTGACTCCGTCGCGCTGTTGCAGTTAAAGACGACTCATACGCCGCAAAGATCAGCGACCCATCGCGCCTCCTTAGCACCATCCCTGTGGCAACAGTATTGTCCCTCTCCGAGAAGGAGCCATCTACGGACAAGGCCGTCCACGCCGCAGGGGTGGCAGGCCATGGAAGCGGTTGCTTCGGCTGGTACACTGCTCGAGGTTGAACCCTCTTCCATCATTGTAAGCTTGAGCTAGCTTCAACGACTTCACGTAGCTATCCAGGAAATCAACCGTCGTATCCACTGGAGATACTTCTTTGCTATGGACCAAATCCGTCCTCGGATTCCATACACGCTAGATCAACATGATGATCATGTCTCTAACCCGTTGAGAGCATCCCGCGAGTACATGCAACAACCAATCTCTGCCAGGATCAGGGACATGGTCATTTACATACAACGACTAGATCGATCGCATTCCATCCCAGATCTTCCTTGCGGGAGAGCAAGTAACTAGGGCATGGAAGCTTCCTTCCCTTTTGAGGCCACACGACGGACAAGTACCCTGCTTCGACAGATGGCGTTACAGCTTACACTGGTTTGTAGCAAGGCCCTAGAGGTCGCTTTCCATGTCATGATACGCATTTTCAGTGGCACGGTGGCCCTTCGTATGCAGTTTTACAATGAGCTAACCCCATCGGGATTCGTACTTGACGAACCATTTGCAAATTTCTCATCATGCTCAGCCGTAACTAAGTTGTATGCACTTTTAATGGTAAAATTGCCATACTGTTTCAGGAACCATGAAAGAAAATCTCGCGGTTCCTTGGGGATGTTGTTATCTTCACGATCTCTTGTACAACCATATGCCAAAATGTTCTTCTAATCTTCGAGCATTCCACGTCCCATCCTCGTCCAAAAAATTCAGACACCTGATTATACCGGTCGTTCCTCTTCAGAGTGATACACTGAAAGTCATGATCCTCGTCTTGATTAGCGAGCCATCCCTTACCCTCAATGGTATGCCTTTTTTACGAGCTCTAGGCCATGGCTGATGCCCTTCCAAACCTTAGAAGACTTGCTATAGAACACATAATCCAATATATTTTCATGTGGGTAATACTTTGCACGAAGAACCCTAGCTCAGAAACTCTTAGGGGAGATGGTTAAATGCCAAGCCTGCTTAGCTAGCAAGGCTTGGTTAAATGCGCGCATATCACAAAACCCCATAGCACCTTTAGATTTCGGTGATCATTAATTTTGTCCCAACTCAACCCAGCCATCATTCTCTTCCCCTTTTCAATGTCCCACCAATACTGTAGCATTAAGTGAGTTAAATCATCGCAAAACCGAGACTGACAATCTAAATACACTCATCACATGAGTGGGGATAGCCTAAGCAATCGATTTTATCAGAATTTCCTTGTTACCCAAGGACATACATTGTTTACTCCAATCCACCATTCTTTTGCTTAAGCTTGCTTGGAGGGTTTCGAATTGCCCCTAATGCATTCTTCCCTCAGGTATAGACAGGCCCAAATATTTTGGTTCAAAAACCTCTCGAGAGATCTTCAAAATTTTCTTCACTTCCGTCGAAACCACATCAGGGCACTTTGTGGAAAAAAAAAAGAAGTGTCGGTCAGCCCAGGTGTTTGAGACCCGTTTGAGGCACCCATCGGGGTCGAATTTTCGTGACCGATCAGTGACCCCCCCCCCCCCCCCCCCCCCCGATGTTTGAGGTGGGTTTGAAACGCCCGGCTATAGATGCTCTAAGCTCTCGCGCATGGAGACCCAATAGATCTCACGAGCGAAACATGGGCATGCCAGGCTTTCATTTTGTCTCACTTATAATTGTTCCCATGGGGCTGCTGGCCATATTAGCTGGTGGGAGCTGCTAAAAAAAGCTGGTGGGAGGGAATGGGACCCTCTCGCTCGGGACCTGAAAATGATAGACTTACGGACAACCATTAAGATTGTCCTCCCTCACGGACAACTGTAGCATCGCTGCTGGACCAACAAGGGCAGATGGTCTCTCGCGTCGCTTGGTCGCCTTTTTTTAAGATTGTCCTCCTACTTATTCAGAATTTGCATGTTGTATAAGTCTAGACTGCTCTTCGTCAATCCCACGATGGTGTTAGCCAATAGGCATGCACCAGGCAAGTAGTTATTTTTTTGCGTGAAACTTCCAATCTATTCATCTTTAATTATGGCAGTAAAAAAATAACAGAGGTAATAAAAATTACAACCATGTCTGTGGACCACCTAGCGACGACTGCAAGCATTGGAGCGAGCCGAATGCACGCCACCGTCATTGCCCCTCCCTCACTGGAGCCGGACAAACCTTGTTGTAGTAGACAGTCGGGAAGTCGTCGTGCTAAGGCCCATAGAACCAGCGCACCAGAGTAGCAAGCATCGCCTATGAAGAAAATCATAGATCAGAACGGTCAAACCTGTAAACACCCAAACGAAGAAGAACGAAGACAGGATCCAAATAGAACCACCGAAGACTAGCACCGACCGAATCTCGCGAGATCTGACGGAGACAAACCTCCACACACCCTACGACGATGCTGGACGCACCATCGGGACGGGGATAGAACGTGGGAGACATTATTTCTACTAAGGGACATTATTGTCGCCACACAATTCCAATGAAGACGCTGAATCTAACAAGAATGAGAACGGGGTCCCTCCCGCCGGTGGGGGGCCAAGATCCTCCGCACCTCAATGGCCTAGAGGCCATCGGAGATGGGGCGGACCGGCGGCGGCGCCGAAGGAAGGTGTAAGTGCATCTAGTGCCACCCCTAGTTGGTTTTGGAGTATTGACGACAAAGTTGGTTGAGGGACTAATGCGTTTGTGAGAATTGCAGGATAACGCAGGTAGTGTCCCTCATTGATTCGGTTTACCTACCGGAGATGACCCATAAAAATGTATGAAGACATTGAAGACAATGGTGGTATGAGAAGATATTCATATTGAAGACTATGACATGGGAAGACATCATGTGAAGACTTTGGAGCGCGAAGACTGTGTGGATTCGCTGTTTCATTTTCTTCTTTGTTGAGTCATAGGAACCACCGTACTGTTAAGTGGGGTCCAAGTGAACTAAGTCAGAGTGACTGAAGTGATGCTCAACTCAAATCCTATGTCTTCGAGCGAAGACAATGAGAGCAAATCTTATCCAGAGCTGGATGAGTCAGCTTTGCTTGTAGCCCAAGTAAAGTTGTCGCGTGTGTTTGAAATCTGACAGTTGGAACACGTGTCAGTTCCTTAGTGACCCAGGGTCATTTTGGACAAATCAGGTTGGGTTGCCTAGTGGCTATAAATAGCCCACCCCTACACCATAAATTGGTGGCTGCTCAGAGTTTGTGCATGGCTTTTGTCGTTTGAGAGCAACCCACCTCGAAGCATTTGAGAGAGAGAAATCCTTGCGAGGACAAAGCCCAAACACCCAGAGCCAAAGAGTGTTAGGCATCACTGAAGTCTTTCTGTCTGTGTGACCTGAAGACTTATTACACTTGAGGACTGTGAATCCTCCAGCCGGTTAGGCGTCGCGTTCTGAGCATCCAAGAGTCATTGTAGATTGCCGGTGAACGAAGTCTGTGAAGGTTTGGAAGTCTACCTTGAAGACTTACCAGAGTGATTGGGCAAGGACTGGGTGTCCTTAGCTCAAGGGAAATAAGGTGAAGGCACGGTCTTCTGAGTTAAATCTCAGCCTCCCTAACCAGACGTACAGTTGTCACAGCAACTGGAACTGGTCCAACAAATCATGTGTCTTCAACAAGCAACTGGTTCTATCCCTTCCAACCTTACCTAAGTTTGTCTTCAGCGGCGGAGCCAGCGTATAGCCATTGGGTTCAACTGAACCCAATGGATCTTGCCTGGTACGTGCGTATATATACGTGTTTGATCGATGTGAACCCAATAAAATATTTTGGCTGACCCCAACACATCTCACGAGCGTGGAACAAAGGGCCCAAAAGGCAAAAGTCCATGTAATTAATCGTTTTACGAGATTCGTGAGTGCGTGAATCACGTAACCGTTTTTACACCCCTAACAAAACGTAATTGTTTTCAGAGGAAAGCGCACGCAGCCGCCCGCGGCACGCCTCGTCAAAGACTGTTTTTTTTCCATCGTTCGTCTGTTCTGATTCCCATTCGCCTCGCTCGGCGCCTCCGCTGCTGCCGGACGCCCGCGGCAAAGTAGACGTCTGCAGATCGACATCAGCAATACTAAAGCCCAAAATTTGAGGTCATTAGATTACATACCCGCATCTCCTCTCTTTTTTGTATGTTCTATCTACCCTAAAACACCAGTACGGTAGTGACTGTTTTGCCATAGTTTTCTTATTTGTTTTTCTCCATGAACTTTGATTGATCTAGGCTATGAAGCAGTATTTTTCAAAGAAAACTCAGTCACCCGATCGAGATAATGATATAGGCACATCAAGGTCACCCGTTAAACGTAGGATAAGTGCATCAAATGTCACTACAGCTAGTCTCCCGAAGCCTACTATTCATACAGAAATTAACTTAGATGAATTGTCTTATGATCCTGCTGATCGAAAGTCATCTAATACTATTCTATTTATAATATGTAAACAAGTGATTTTATAATTTTATTGAACGGGTATGTTTTGCACTCTTCAGCTTTTAATGTAACACAATGTGATATATGATACCCTATTTCTATTCATTATGTTGTTTTTGGGTACTATAATTTTGTTGTAAGATAATTTAAAATTAGATCGACGTCACACTTCACATAATAGTACTAAGTTCTTCCCCGCAAAAAAATAGTACTAAATTCTCACAACGAGTCATGGAGTGAACCCAATGGCCAAATTTTCTGGCTCCGCCCCTGTTTGTCTTCATGAAGTCATTGCTTGTCTGGTTATATGTTTGACTTCATTGCTTGACTACTATTGTTGATCGGCTTCATACTATCTTCCATATTGATCCTTACTACCCAACTGCTATTAGTTCTGTACTTTCACTTCATGACATGCTTGACTATGGCTTGTTTAGGGTAGTTTAACTTCCGCTGCATATCAATTAGGTTGTTTCTGTTGTTTGTCTTCGAAACTACCAAGTTTTGAAGACTTTCATAAAAATCGCCTATTCACCCCCCCTCTAGTCGATACTAGCACTTTCAGAAGGAGAAGAGCTTTTCTTGTAGATAAAGGAAAGAGATGGCGGCCTGTTGCCAATAATTTCAGGCAAGTAGATATTATTCACCTCTAATTGGTAACCTTCTTTACATGTAGTCGTATGTGTGTATTATGAGGGATCCATATTCTTCTCTAGCATTAATGCTTTTTTAGGAACAGTGATCCATGTTCGAAATACCTGCTTAGGCTAGCAGCTTCCTTTGTGTCTGTGTAGGTGGAGGAAAAGTTTATTCCAGCGGTTGATGTTGCAAAGCAAAAGTTAGGGCTTTGGATAGAGATTTATTTGGGTATACATCAATTCTGTCTGAAAAATGTTGTACTGAAGTTCGCATTGAAATGAACAGTTTTGATAAAAAACTTCCACACGGTCAACTGTATTCCGAGCAAACTATTTAAATTTTCTTCCATAAAAGAAAATAACAAAGACAATTTTGGGCTTCCCGACGGGTCGCCGCGCCTCCTCCCGCTGATTTGTACTAGGAATCATACAATTCCCACTATCTTCTCTAAAGGATAATTATGCGATGTTTGTTGGCTAGATTGAGAGATGATTGCTTTCATTGCATATAACTGCTCTCGACAGATAATTAAGGGCATGTATAATGATGCTATCTTAGGAGTGTCACGTAGGATAAATGATGAGGTGGAGGAGAGAGAACTCATAAGAAAAAGGCTTGTTTTCTCTTATTTAAGAGAAGACAAGAGATGATATCTTAGCACAATATGTCTCACCATGTTTTTAAAAATTACTAGTTATTGAAGATAAGGCTAAGAAATGAATCATTGTAGACATTATTTTTGTCATCTCTAAATTACATGCAAAATTTAAAATAAGACTATCTTACCAACCATTGTATGCCGTAAGGATCTCATGCTCTTCCAAGGAGACTTGCATGCATCCACATGTCCTGATCCAAGTTTCCGTTTATAAACTTTAATTTGCAACTTTTTCCTTGCGTAAATAAAAAAGTGATAACATTGCGTTGGTTACTCCCAATCCAGAGATATAATTTAAAGATGTGTGGTTCCGTCTAAATAGGACCGGCGCATCTACATGCTTACTCTCTTCGTCTAGGTGTGTATGTCACCTTAGGAAAATCAGATTTTTCCAAAACACTTAAGTGCAATACATTAAATTCTGTCCTCGCTCCCCTCACTGCCTCGTTCATCAGCGATCAATTTTTTTGGCTGAACCACACGGGGAGGAAGTTACTGTGGGAGAGAAGGAGCGACCTATGCATGCAGAGAAGGACACGTTGATCAGGGAAGGGATTGACCCTAGTTTGCATGCACGTCAATGGGCTGCATGGGTTGGCTGAAACGGCAGCCCTATTAATTAGGGATTCACTGCTAATCTCCGTTTGGTTTAGGTGGAAAAAATAGGCATGGTGATTGGAAGAATTTTCGTCCGATTCTTTGGCCTCTTCCAATCCGTAGCCACCTAGGTCACGCTGCTCCATTTTAGGTGATTTAGGCTAGTCATAGTGGGAGTAACTTAGCGCACTCCAAGAAAATTTTGTTTATGTGGCATGTAGTTAATGAGAAGTGGTAAGTAATATGTTACTGTAACATAGCGCTTTCCAAAACAAAATAAGTCTACAAGATAATAAATAAAGTCCTCTATGACACTAGTACTATGTTACTTTGCACTATGAAGGTAGTAACTTAGACTAGTGTCATATGCATGACACTACTAGTATAAGTTACTCGCCACTATGACCAGCCTTATACACCTAGACAGAGTGAGTAACTAATTTGCAATCTTTTCATTCCATGAACTGAATAACAAACGTACACCATCCACAGCGCAATGGCACCACGGAAACGCCAACGGAGAAACAACACTCGCGCACCGCCGGCGTCGCGGATGCTACCGGCGGACCTCCTGCTGGCGATCGCCGCGCGCTCTGACCCAAGAACCGTCGTCCGCTGCGCTGCCACCTGCAAATCGCGGACGCTTCCTTCATCCAACAAGCAGTTGCCACGAGCGTCGTGCCGACGCGGATCCTCCTCGCCTACAGCCGTCGCCACAGGCGCCCGAACCACCGCCGCAAGCCCTTCGTCTCCTTTTTCTTGTATTGGAGGCTGGTGCTACCCGTGCGCCCTACTCACTGCCGCGGATGGCATAAGCTGCTCCTCTTTCTTGTTGTTACTCGGTGACCAGGGCTGGTCCCGGCACAAAGGCAGATACTGAGAGAGTGAGAGTCCAGACCGCCGCACCGTCCGACGCCGGCAACGTCACCTGGGGGCCTGTCACCGAACACTTTGGCGCCCCGTTAGGGTATCACCACGACGAGCTCCATGACTCAGTTGTGCTCCCTGGCGGCGTCATCCACTGGCTCCGATATGGCCGCCGGGTCCTCACGTATGACGTCCCCATGGGGAAGCTAGGCACGGTGGAGCTCCCAGCCATGCCCACCAACAAAAACAAACCACTCCAGCGTCATCTGAGGATGTCACCGGACCGGAGGCTACGGTACCTCGTGACTGACGTGTTCATGATCACCATGTGGATACAATTACCTCGTGGCCATTGTTGGGAGCGGGAGGCTGTGATCGACATGGAGGAGAAGCTGCGGTTGTTCGAACCCAACGTCCCTCCTGGCGGTGCCATGATTCAGTTCGAGCGCTCAGGGGAGAGGAACAACGCGGTGATGTTGTCGATACATCACCAACGCCGGGTGCTCATCGTCCTTGACTTAGAGACGCAGGAAATACGTAGGCAAGGCCTGAATCCTTCCTTGCTATTTGAGGTTGACTTGTCCGAGAGGTTAAAAGCCATGAAAATCTTTTCCTAGGCAGAACTATCAAGGCAAGAGAAGAGGCAAATGTTTCGAAAACGATGGATTGACTCTTTACCCAATAAATAAATCATCAAGCTTTGGGTGGTGTATGTCTACCCAATATTCGATTTTTTTTTCAATTCGTGTATTTGGTTATATGTTCCTACCAATTATATTTGTACTGACTACTGAACCATCATATTTATTTGTGTTTCTTGAAAGTTACAAATTAAATTATCAAACTGCGAAGGTATGGTGGCACTTTTCTTGTAAACATTCTTTCTTCTATATCTAGCTGAATGGACAGGAGAAATCATCCAATGAGCTTATCAAGTACTCCCTCCGTTGTTATTTACTTCGTGTATTAGCTTTTGTCAAAGTCGAGCTTTATAAACTTTGACCAAATTTATAGACAAAAATAGTGGCATATACAATAAAAAAATCAATACGATTAGATTCATTGTTGAATCTACTTTCACATCATATAGATTTGTTATGGTAAATATTTATATTTTTTCTATAAACTTGATCAAACTTTAGAAAGTTTGACTTCAGTCAACTCTAATATGCGGAGTAAATAAAAACAGAGGGGGTACTTCCATTCTTGAATACTCCCTCCGTCCGTGAATAAGTCTACATCTAGCTTTTGTTCTAAGTCAAAATTTTAAAATTTTGACCAACTTCATAGAAAATAGTAGTAACATATATGACATCAAATTTGTATATTATGAAAGTACATTTCAAAACGAATCTAGTGATACTAATTTAGTGTCATAAATATTATTGCTACTTTTTCCTATAAAGTTGGTCAAAATTTTAAAACTTTGATTTTAAGACAAAAGGTAGATGTACACTTCTTCGCGGACGGAGGGAGTGTGCTAAATTGGCTTATGGAACATGAAAGTGACCCAGACATTGATGAGCTACCATAATGCAATATTGAAAAATTAATTAGAATGATTTTTTAACAAGAAAGAGATTTAGTAAATAGTATAATTTAAATTTTGTAGAACAAATTCTTTTATTAATATACATTACAGTTATATAACAATGAATATATTATTTGAAAACATTCTTATATGACTGAGTAATAGAAAATTTGTCTTAATTAAAATTATAATATAATGGATTTAGTTTAAATGAGTATAAAAGTTCAGTACAAAATTTAATTATTTTACATCACCCCGGACCCCAAAAATGGTTTAGACCGGCTCCGTCAACATGCATTGCATCGGAATCATATGCCACGTGTCACATCGACGGTACGAATGATGACTCATTGACCGTGCTACGTAAACACGTATGCATCTGGTCGAGTTGGTTACGAGAGCTAAAATATCAGATTTCATGCTAGCTAGCTAGTGTGCCTCATCCGAATCATCCGAAATTCCGTTCAGAAGTCATATGCCCTGCATCGAGTGCATGTTGTATCGTAACGTACAATTTGACTACAGTGTAACAATCATCGACGGTGACGCCATGGAAGGTCCCGTACCCATCCACGTAGTTACGGCTACCGGGGATGACCGTCGTGCCCATGTCATCACCGACCATTATCATGTGCCACTTCTCCTTCTTCACCTCCACCATTTGACTGTGCATGCCTCTCTTCATGTACATCACGTACCGGTCATCCCGGAGCTCCGACGTCACCGTGTGCAGGGTCGCTTGAACCGTCATGTGGTTCCCGCTTCCATCCTGCGCCACCACGACGTCCATCGGCATTCCCCGAGCCCCACCGGCATGTCCAGCAGCCGTCGGTCCCTACTGCCAAGCCAGTGGGGGTGCTGAGCCCTCTGCCCGAGGCCGCGCCCCCGGTGGCGATGAAGACAGGTTATGCTAATCAGGGTTGGGGAGACAAAGAAGATAAGTTATGCATGAACTCTTGAGAAATCTTTGATATTCAAGCCTAATAATTAGGGTTATATACACTCAAGAGTTTTTCTAAAGTAGGGGGCAATGGCCCCCTTTGACCCACATGAAGCTCTACCACTGGTTGAGGGAGTCGTTGCAGGTGTCTTGGTTGGCAAGCGCGCTGCTGAACCAGCCCACGGCGGACATCTTCTGGATCCACTATGAGATTGAATTTGATAACTGTGACACCAAAACATAACCATGGTTAAAGTTACAATTAGATCATATATGGGATAAGTAGAACTATTTGGCCAACTCACAATATGACATTTCTCTCCGCAGAGCACAAAATCAAGAACCAAAACTGATCCCTTGTCATTGGTTATGTACTCTTAACTTATATGTTCTCTTTTTTTGCAGGGGTAAAGGAGATTTTCATTACTCACGGGGGCCTTTCAGCCACAACCAAGTTTACAATGAAGTCTAACCCCGAGTACAACCACATTGCGGTTCGGGGGTACTACGGCCATAAGCATCAAGTTCATGGCTAACCTTATTCTGCGAACGACGACAAAGAGTAAAAGAAATCTCCCTATTCTCGGTTGAGGCCAAGCTTTTAATCTCCTGGATCACGAAGCGATGTACTGAACTATCATCGGAATTTGCTATAATCAGCGACACTGCCTCAGAACTATCTAGTTCTACCGAAATTGGCAGCGTCGTCCGGTAGAGGGCTAGCTCCAGCCCCTCCCTACACGCCGCGAGCTCGGCACCCAGCACGTTACCACAAGTACGGAGTTCACGGCAAGCGCTAAATATGATGTTTCCTGAGTGTCCCGGAGGATCATCCCACCTCCTGCCATACCTGTAGCCGGTATGAAGCTTCCGTCTGTGTTCAACTTGGTCCATCCTGTAGCAAGAGCAACTTATATGTTCTCGCACATGGACTTGACCGCAACCTTGGAAGTAAAAGGTGTGGAGAAATTCAAAAAACAGTCTATTAGTCATTACTATCATAGTTGCATAATTATGAATGCTACTGCCAAAATGGATACTTTGAGCAGTTGTTCCGACTTTTATACCTAAAAAGGAAGCGACAGATATGATGTTACAAATTTGACGAGTTAAACAAATTTAGGGGAGGGGCTAGAGATGCTCTTACCCATTGAGGTGGGGAATAATAGTTGAAGTATAGTTCATATTTTAATGCTTACAGTTTATAAGGTCACCTAGGACCCACATTTTCAAAGTATGGGTCGGAACAACTGCTTACAGTAATTATTTTATAAGCCCATTCAAAGGCTACCATTTCATGATCGTTCCAATACCAATAATTATATAGCTGATCCAAGGCGCTAGTCATTCGAGTTGAAGTTCTGTGATACTATTTCGAAAGGGCCAGATAACTCATGTGAAGGAAAGCCCACCTTAGTTAGTTGGAGGCCATGAAGCAATTGCCCATATGCGTCGAAGAAAAAATGTGTAATTGCCCATGATGACGACCGATGTCGTCCATGATGATGACTTTTTTTTGAGGGAAGGCCATCATCCACAAGTACCGGGACTAGGCAGCTCGGCGGCTCGGCAATTGCCCATATAGCTTGCTTTATTAATTGATCAAAGGCGGTACATCATCCACAAGTACCGGGACTAGGCAGCTCGGCGGCTCCTCAGTCCAACTAATAGAAGTCTTATTACAAAAAGAAAATTGAGCAAGCACATGCGCTGCTTTATTAAGCGTCCGAGAACAATGCTTAAAAACGACCTTCCCGATCGAAGTAGACACATCCAAACATTTCGCAAAGATTGCAGCTGCCGCATCCCACCATATGGATTGTCCGTCACAATAATTTACCACCACTTGTGAGTCCGATTTAGCTTCCACCCGAGGAAATCCCAAAGAGTTAGCAAATATGAGTCCATCCCTCATTGCCATAGCTTCAACCATCATTGCATCAGCAACATAGTCTAGGAATATGCATTGTGCTGCGAGGAAGTTACCTTGTCCATCCCTAATCACAGCCGCGGTCGCTCCTCTTCCTTCATCTGGATAGAATGCCGCATCAACATTTAGTTTCACAAACCCAATATCTGGCTTCATCCATCGATGCTGCTTGATCCCCGAACTAGGTAAAGAAGCTTCATGGAAATTATTTGCAATTGCCAACACTGAAGTATGCCATCGAGTCGCAGGTGGTGGCTTTCCCTCATGTGTTAATTCACGTCGTATCCACCATTGATACCAACATGCAACCAAAAGGACCTGTTTCACTGATAGGTTTGGTTTGATCACAAGCATCCTCTCTACCTGAAGGAGTAAGTGCTCCAGGATTACCGATCCCGAACGATCAACCCCCAACGCTTCCTGAATAATGCTAGTCATGCCAAGTCGCTCCCACAGTTCTCTGGCATTGTCACATTCAAACAGTAGATGGCGGATGTCTTCTGCAGCTTGGTGACAAATGGGGCAAGCTCCATTGCCTCCCACATGTCTGTTAACGAGTATGGACTTTAAAGGGATTATTCCATGCAATGCCCTCCATCCAAAAATCTGAATTTTACGAGTGACTTTTTGCCTCCATAACATTCTCCATACTGCCGGTGTTGTAGAGCCTCCTGATCGACGCATTGTGTTTGCATGGCTCTGAAAAGTTTGAATCCATTGAGTTCTGTAAGCTGACTTCACAGAAAAGTACCCTCGCTGATCCGGGTGCCAAGCTATAAATCTTCAAATGCACCATAATTGAGTGGAATTTGGAGGATTCTAGTGCTGTCTACTTGATTGAATATTGTTCTAATCAACTCCTCATCCCACTTCCCCGTCGTTGGATCGATGAGGTCGTTTACCTTGGTTAATAGAGTTTGCCCCCTCAAGGACACAACACGCTTATCCGGGCTCGTTGGGATCCACGGGTCAGACCATATTTGCACATTCTCCCCTGTACCAATTCGCCAAATGTGGCCCAATTTGAAAGTTTCCAGCCCTTTCATGATGCTTTGCCAGGTGAACGATGCTCCATTATTTAAAGTGGCTTGAAGCAACGAATTATTTGGAAAGTATTTAGCCTTCAGTACTCGCGCACATAAGGAATCAGGGTTGGTTATCAATCTCCAGATCTGTTTGGAGAGCATAGCCAGGTTGAAGGAGTAAAGATCTCGAAACCCCATACCACCTTCACATTTCGGATAACATAGTTTCCACCATGAATACCAATCACTAGTAGAAAACAGAGCTTTAATACCGGTTCATAAGGGCCTTTAGTGCCGGTTCTGCAACCGGCACTAAAGAGTGGAGACTAAAGGCCTCCCCCCTTTAGTACCGGTTTGGCACGAACCGCCACTAAAGGCCCACCACGTGGCGTGAGCTCGCGCCGTGGTATGGGGGACCTTTAGTACCGGTTGGTGTGTTACCAACCGGTACTAAAGGTTTTTTTTTTAAATTATTTTTTGAAAATTTTGGGAAAAAAATTGTTTTTTTCGATTTTCAATTTTTTGAATTATTTGATGATTTAGTCTTTAATCGCCCTTCTTAACTACTCAAGTGTGGATCACTCATTTCAAATCGTCTAACTTCCTGACCGGTCACCCATCCTCTCACTCCCCCAGCCTGAGCACGCTTAACTTCGGAGTTCTATTCCCCCTACTTTCCAAGTCTGCACTTGTTGTTTTCCTAACAAATGTAAGTTGTAAATCCTATTAACCCTCAGCAGTTTAGCTTGAGAATTAGGTCACACATTTCACCGTTTGAGTTTGAAAGTATTATTCTAAAAAACAGTAATTATTTAGTAACACTAATATTTCTTGAATAAGTTTGACCATAGTTTGACCAGATTTGACCAAAATTCAAAAAATTGAAATAATTATTTAGTAACACTAATATTCTTAAATAAGTATGTAGTAACATTAATACTTCTTGAATAAGTAGTTTGACCATAGTTTGACCAGATTTAACCAAAATAAAAAAAACTTAAATTTGAGCATATCTTTTTCTCCTTTTGGAATTTGAGGATTCTAAAAAATTGCAAACAGGCCGTAGGCGGTCAAAATCAAATGCGGATTTTCGTGCTGAATTTTTTGATATATTATACGATTTTTTCCGACATCGTATGCAAAAGTTATAGCCGTTTTACATTTTCCCTACGCTTTTTGCAAAACATGTCCAAATTTAAGTTTTTTAATTTTCCTAACTAGTAGATGTAGTAATATAACTACATCTCGAAGAATTTTATTTTTTGAATTTTTTATCATTTTCTTTTGTATTTTTCAAAACTGAAATGGCGATACACGGGGGGGGGGGGGGGGTAGAGTTTGAAAATTGCCCTTTAGTACCGGTTTGTGCCCCGAACCGGTACTATAGGTCAAACCCCTTTAGTACCGGTTCGTGGCACGAACCGGTACTAAAGGTCTAACCTTTAGTACCGGTTCGTGCCACGAACCGGTACTAAAGGTGATCGCGGGGCCCCGGCCTGACGCCAGCCTGCCACCACCCCTTTAATACCGGTTTGTGGCACGAACCGGTACTAAAGGTTCAAAACGAACCGGCATTAATGTATAGCCGTTTGAACCGGCACTAATGGTATGAAGGAAATATGCCCTAGAGGCAATAATAAAGTTATTATTTATTTCCTCATATCATGATAAATGTTTATTATTCATGCTAGAATTGTATTAACCGGAAACATGATACATGTGTGAATACATAGACAAACATAGTGTCACTAGTATGCCTCTACTTGACTAGCTCATTGATCAAAGATGGTTATGTTTCCTAACCATAGGCATGTGTTGTCATTTGATTAATGGGATCACATCATTAGGAGAATGATGTGATTGACTTGACCCATTCCGTTAGCTTAGCACTTGATCGTTTAGTATGTTGCTATTGCTTTCTTCATGACTTATACAAAGTTCCCGCAACTATGAGATTGTGCAACTCCTGTTTACCGGAGGAAAACTTTGTGTGCTACCAAATGTCACAACGTAACTGGGTGATTATAAAGGTGCTCTATAGATGTTTCCAAACGTACATGTTGAGTTGGCATAATTCGAGATTAGGTTTTGTCACTCCGATTGTCGGAGAGGTATCTCTGGGCCCTCTCGGTAATACTCATCACTTAAGCCTTTCAAGAATTGTAACTAATGAGTTAGTTACGAGATGATGTATTATGGAACGAGTAAAGAGACTTGCCGGTAACGAGATTGAACTAGGTATTGGATACCGACGATCGAATCTCGGGCAAGTAACATACCGATGACAAAGGGAACAACGTATGTTGTTATGCGGTTTGACCGATAAAGATCTTCGTAGAATATGTAGGAACCAATATGAACATCCAGGTTCCACTATTGGTTATTGACCGAGAATAGTTCTAGGTCATGTCTACATAGTTCTCGAACCCGTAGGGTCCGCACGCTTAACGTTACGATGACAGTTTTATTATGAGTTTATAAGTTTTGATGTACCGAAGTTTGTTCGGAGTCCCAGATGTGATCACGGACATGACGAGGAGTCTCGAAATGGTCGAGACATAAAGATTGATATATTGGACGACTATATTCGGACACCGGAAGTGTTCCGGGTGATTTTGGAGAAAACCGGAGTGCCGGAGGGTTACCGGAACCCCCCCCCCCCCCCCCCCCGCCCCCCGAGAGAGTAATGGGCCTTATGGGCCTTAGTGGAAAGGAGAGCGGGGAGGCCAGCATGGGCCGCGCGCCCCCTCCCCCCTCTGGTCCGAATTGGACTAGGAGGGGGGGCGGCGCCCCCCCTTTCCTTCCCCATCTCCCCCTTCCTTCCTCCTCCTAGTAGGAGTAGGAAAGGAGGAGTCCTACTCCTACTAGGAGGAGGATTCCTCCTCCTTGGCGCGCCCTCTAAGGGCCGGCCGGCCTCCCCCCTTGCTCCTTTATATACTGGGGCAGGGGGACACCCCATAGACACACAAGTTGATCTGCGGATCGTTCCTTAGCCGTGTGCGGTGCCCCCCTCCACCATATTCCACCTCGGTCATATCGTCGCGGAGTTTAGGCGAAGCCCTGCGCCGGTAGAACGTCATCATCGTCACCACGCCGTCGTGCTGACGGAACTCGTCCCCGACGTTTTGCTGGATTGGAGCCTGGGGGACGTCATCGAGCTGAACGTGTGCTGAACACGGAGGTGCCGTACGTTCAGTGCTTGGATCGGTCGGATCATGAAGACGTACGACTACATCAACCGTGTTGTCATAACGCTTCCGCTTAACGGTCTACGAGGGTACGTGGACGAACACTCTCCCCTCTCGTTGCTATGCCATCACCATGATCTTGCGTGTGCGTAGGAAATTTTTTGAAATTACTACGTTCCCCAACAGTGGCATCCGAGCCTAGGTTTTATGTGTTGATGTTATATGCACGAGTGGAACACAAGTGAGTTGTGGGCAATACAAGTCATACTGCTTACCAGCATGTCATACTTTGGTTCGGCGTTATTGTGAGATGAAGCGGCCCGGACCGACATTACGCGTACGCTTATGCGAGACTGGTTTCACCGTTACGAGCACTCGTGCTTAAAGGTGGCTGGCAGGTGTCTGTCTCTCTCACTTTAGCTGAATCGAGTGTGGCTACGCCCGGTCCTTGCGAAGGTTAAAACAACACTAACTTGACGAACTATCGTTGTGGTTTTGATGCGTAGGTAAGAATGGTTCTTGCTCAGCCCGTAGCAGCCACGTAAAACTTGCAACAACAAAGTAGAGGACGTCTAACTTGTTTTTGCAGGGCATGTTGTGATGTGATATGGTCAAGACATGATGCTATATTTATTGTATGAGATGATCATGTTTTGTAACCGAAGTTATCGGCAACTGGCAGGAGCCATATGATTGTCGCTTTATTGTATGAACTGCAAACGCCCTGTAATTGCTTTACTTTATCACTAAGCGGTAGCGATAGTCGTAGAAGCAATAGATGGCGTAACGACAATAATGCTACGATGGTGATCACGGCGGTGCTTCGAAGATGGAGATCACAAGCACAAGATGATGATGGCCATATCATATCACTTATATTGATTGCATGTGATGTTTATCCTTTATGCATCTTATCTTGCTTTGATTGACGGTAGCATTTTTAAGATGATCTCTCACTTAAAATTATCAAGAAGTGTTCTCCCTGAGTATGCACCGTTGCCAAAGTTCATCGTGCCCAGACACCACGTGATGATCGGGTGTGATAAGCTCTACATCCATCTACAACGGGTGCAAGCCAGTTTTGCACACGCAGAATACTCAGGTTAAACTTGACGAGCCTAGCATATGCAGATATGGCCTCGGAACACGGAGACCAAAAGGTCGAGCGTGAATCATATAGGAGATATGATCAACATAGTGATGTTCACCATTGAAAACTACTCCATCTCACGTGATGATCGGTTATGGTTTAGTTGATTTGGATCATGTGATCACTTAGATGACTAGAGAGATGTCTGTCTAAGCGGGAGTTCTTAAGTAATATGATTAATTGAACTTAAATTTATCATGAACTTCGTATCTGATAGTATTTTGCTTGTCTATGTTTGTTGTAGATAGATGGCTCGTGTTGTTGTTCCGTTGAATTTTAATGCGTTCCTTGAGAAAGCAAAGTTGAAAGATGATGGTAGAAATTAAACGGACTAGGTCCGTAACTTGAGGATTATCCTCATTGCTGCACAGAAGAATTACGTCCTGGAAGCACCGCTGGGTGCCAAGCCTGCTGCAGGAGCAACTCCAGATGTTGTGAACGTCTGGCAGAGCAAAGCTGATGACTACTCTATAGTTTAGTGTGCCATGCTTTACGGCTTAGAACCGGGTCTTCAACGATGTTTTGAACGTCATGGAGCATATGAGATGTTCCAGGAGTTGAAATTAATATTTCAAGCAAATGCCCGGATTGAGAGATATGAAGTCTCCAATAAGTTCTACAGCTGCAAGATGGAGGAGAATAGTTCTGTCAGTGAGCATATACTCAAAATGTCTGGGTATGATAATCACTTGATTCAACTGGGAGTTAATCTTCCGGATGATAGCGTCATTGACAGAATTCTCCAATCACTGCCACCAAGCTACAAGAGCTTCGTGATGAACTATAATATGCAAGGGATGAAAAAGACAATTCCCGAGCTCTTCGCAATGCTAAAGGCTGCGGAGGTAGAAATCAAGAAGGAGCATCAAGTGTTGATGGTCAACAAGACCACTAGTTTCAAGAAAAAGAGCAAAGGGAAGAAGAAGGGGAACTTCAAGAAGAACAGCAAGCAAGTTGCTGCTCAAGAGAAGAAACCCAAGTCTGGACCTAAGCCTGAAACTGAGTGCTTCTACTGCAAGCAAACTGGTCACTGGAAGCGGAACTGCCCCAAGTATTTGGCGGATAAGAAGGATGGCAAAGTGAACAAAGGTATATGTGATATACATGTTATTGATGTGTACCTAACTAGAGCTCGTAGTAGCTCCTGGGTATTTGATACTGGTTCTGTTGCTAATATTTGCAACTCGAAACAGGGACTACGGAGTAAGCGAGCACTGGCCAAGGACGAGGTGACGATGCGCGTGGGAAACGGTTCCAAAGTCGATGTGATCGCGGTCGGCACGCTACCTCTACATCTACCTTCGGGATTAGTTTTAGACCTGAATAATTGTTATTTGGTGCCAGCGTTGAGCATGAACATTATATCTGGATCTTGTTTGATGCGAGACGGTTATTCATTTAAATCAGAGAATAATGGTTTTTCTATTTATATGAGTAATATCTTTTATGGTCATGCACCCTTGAAGAGTGGTCTATTTTTATTGAATCTCGAAAGTAGTGATACACATATTCATAATGTCGAAACCAAAAGATGCAGAGTTGATAATGAGAGTGCAACTTATTTGTGGCACTGCCGTTTAGGTCATACCGGTGTAAAGCGCATGAAGAAACTCCATACTGATGGACTTTTGGAATCACTTGATTATGAATCACTTGGTACTTGCGAACCGTGCCTCATGGGCAAGATGATTAAAATACCGTTCTCCGGTACTATGGAGAGAGCAACAGATTTGTTGGAGATCATACATACAGATGTATGTGGTCCGATGAATGTTGAAGCTCGTGGCGGATATCGTTATTTTCTCACCTTCACAGATGATTTGAGCAGATATGGGCATATCTACTTAATGAAACACAAGTCTGAAACATTTGAAAAGTTCAAAGAATTTCAGTGTGAAGTGGAAAATCATCGTAACAAGAAAATAAAGTTTCTACGATCTGATCGTGGAGGAGAATATTTGAGTTACGAGTTTGGTTTACATTTGAAACAATGCGGAATAGTTTCGCAACTCACGCCACCTGGAACACCACAAAGAAATGGTGTGTCTGAACGTCGTAATCGTACTTTACTAGATATGGTGCGATCTATGATGTCTCTTACTGATTTACCGCTATCGTTCTGGGGTTATGCTTTAGAGACGACCGCATTCACGTTAAATAGGGCACCATCAAAATCCGTTGAGACGACGCCTTATGAACTGTGGTTTGCCAAGAAACCAAAGTTGTCGTTTCTTAAAGTTTGGGGCTGCGATGCTTACGTGAAGAAACTTCAGCCAGATAAGCTCGAACCTAAATCGGAGAAATGTGTCTTCATAGGATACCCAAAAGAGACTGTTGGGTACACCTTGCTAAGAATGGATCCTTTCTAGAGAAGAAGTTTCTCTCGAAAGAAGTGAGTGGGAGGAAAGTAGAACTTGATGAGGTAACTGTACCTGCTCCCTTATTGGAAAGTAGTTCATCACATAAATCAGTTCCTGTGACACCTACACCAATTAGTGAGGAAGCTAATAATATTGATCATGAAACTTCAGATCAAGTTTCTACTGAACCTCGTAGGTCTACCAGAGTAAGATCCGCACCAGAGTGGTACGGTAATCCTATTCTGGAAGTCATGTTACTTGACCATGATGAACCTACGAACTATGAGGAAGCGATGATGAGCCCAGATTCCACAAAATGGCTAGAGGCCATGAAATCTGAGATGGGATCCATGTATGAGAACAAAGTATGGACTTTGGTTGACTTGCCCGATGATCGGCAAGCCATTGAGAATAAATGGATCTTTAAGAAGAAGACTGACGCTGACGGTAATGTAACTGTCTATAAAGCTCGACTTGTTGCGAAAGGTTTTCGACAAGTTCAAGGGGTTGATTACGATGAGACTTTCTCACCCGTAGCGATGCTTAAGTCTGTCCGAATCATGTTAGCGATTGCCGCATTTTATGATTATGAAATTTGGTAGATGGATGTCAAAACTGCATTCCTGAATGGATTTCTGGAAGAAGAGTTGTATATGATGCAACCGGAAGCTTTTGTCGATCCTAAGGGAGCTAACAAAGTGTGCAAGCTCCAGCGATCAATCTATGGTCTGGTGCAAGCCTCTCGGAGTTGGAATAAACGCTTTGATAATGTGATCAAAGCATATGGTTTTATACAGACTTTTGGAGAAGCCTGTATTTACAAGAAAGTGAGTGGCAGCTCTGTAGCATTTCTAATATTATATGTGGATGACATATTGTTGATTGGAAATGATATAGAATTTCTGGATAGCATAAAAGGATACTTGAATAAAAGTTTTTCAATGAAAGACCTCGGTGAAGCTGCTTACATATTGGGCATTAAGATCTATAGAGATAGATCAAGACGCTTGATTGGACTTTCACAAAGCACGTACCTTGATAAAGTGTTGAAAAGGTTCAATATGGATCAGGCAAAGAAAGGGTTCTTGCCTGTATTACAAAGTATAAAGTTGAGTCAGACTCAATGCCCGACCACTGCAGAAGATAGAGAGAAAATGAAAGGAGTTCCCTATGCTTCAGCCATAGGCTCTATCATGTATGCAATGCTGTGTACCAGACCTGATGGGTGCCTTGCTATTACTTTGGCAGGGAGGTACCAAAGTAATCCAAGAGTGGGTCACTGGACAGCGGTCAAGAACATCCTGAAATACCTGAAAAGGACTAAGGATATGTTTCTCGTATATGGAGGTGACAAAGAGCTAGTCGTAAATGGTTACGTCGATGCAAGCTTTGACACTGATCCGGACGATTCTAAATCGCAAACCGGATACGTATTTTTATTAAACGGTGGAGCTGTAAGTTGGTGCAGTTCTAAACAAAGCGTTGTGGCGGGATCTACATGTGAAGCGGAGTACATAGCTGCTTCGGAAGCAGCAAATGAAGGAGTCTGGATGAAGGAGTTCATTTCCGATCTAGGTGTTATACCTAGTGCATCGGGACCAATGAAGATCTTCTGTGACAATACTGGTGCAATTTCCTTGGCAAAGGAATCCAGATTTCACAAGAGGACCAAGCACATCAAGAGACGCTTCAATTCCATTCGGGACCAAGTCCAAGTGGGAGACATAGAGATTTGCAAGATACATACGGATCTGAATGTTGCAGACCCGTTGACTAAGCCTCTCTCATGAGCAAAACATGATCAGCACCAAGACTCCATGGGTGTTAGAATCATTACTATGTAATCTATATTATTGACTCTAGTGCAAGTGGGAGACTGAAGGAAATATGCCCTAGAGGCAATAATAAAGTTATTATTTATTTCCTCATATCATGATAAATGTTTATTATTCATGCTAGAATTGTATTAACCGGAAACATGATACATGTGTGAATACATAGACAAACATAGTGTCACTAGTATGCCTCTACTTGACTAGCTCATTGATCAAAGATGGTTATGTTTCCTAACCATAGGCATGTGTTGTCATTTGATTAATGGGATCACATCATTAGGAGAATGATGTGGTTGACTTGACCCATTCCGTTAGCTTAGCACTTGATCGTTTAGTATGTTGCTATTGCTTTCTTCATGACTTATACAAAGTTCCTGCAACTATGAGATTGTGCAACTCCCATTTACCGGAGGAACACTTTGTGTGCTACCAAATGTCACAACGTAACTGGGTGATTATAAAGGTGCTCTACAGGTGTTTCCAAAGGTACATGTTGAGTTGGCATAATTCGAGATTAGGTTTTGTTACTCCGATTGTCGGAGAGGTATCTCTGGGCCCTCTCGTTAATACTCATCACTTAAGCCTTGCAAGCGTTGTAACTAATGAGTTAGTTACGAGATGATGTATTACGGAATGAGTAAAGAGACTTGCCGGTAACGAGATTGAACTAGGTATTGGATATCGATGATCGAATCTCGGGCAAGTAACATACCGATGACAAAGGGAACAACGTATGTTGTTATGCGGTTTGACCGATAAAGATCTTCGTAGAATATGTAGGAACCAATATGAACATCCAGGTTCCACTATTGGTTATTGACCGAGAATAGTTCTAGGTCATGTCTACATAGTTCTCGAACCCGTAGGGTCCGCACGCTTAACGTTACGATGACAGTTTTATTATGAGTTTATAAGTTTTGATGTACCGAAGTTTGTTCGGAGTCCCGGATGTGATCACGGACATGATGAGGAGTCTCAAAATGGTCGAGACATAAAGATTGATATATTGGACGACTATATTCAGACACCGGAAGTGTTCCGGGTGATTTCGAAGAAAACCGGAGTGCCGGAGGGTTACCGGCGAATTCCCGTAACTCTCCGGTACTCCGATAAATACCCGAATCACTCGGAACCTTTCCGAACTCCGAATATAGTCGTCCATTATATCGATCTTTACGTCTCGACCATTTCGAGACTCCTCGTCATGTCCCCGATCTCATCCGGGACTCCGAACTCCTTGGGTACATCAAAACTCATAAACTCATAATATATAACTGTCATCGAAACCTTAAGCGTGCGGACTCTACGGTTCGAGAACAATGTAGACATGACCGAAAACACGTCTCCGGTCAATAACCAATAGCGGAACCTGGATGCTCATATTGGTTCCTACATATTCTACGAAGATCTTTATCGGTCAGACCGCATAACAACATACGTTGTTCCCTTTGTCATCGGTATGTTACTTGCCCGAGATTCGATCGTCGGTATCCAATACCTAGTTCAATCTCGTTACCGGCAAATCTCTTTACTCGTTCCGTAATACATCATCTCGCAACTAACTCATTAGTTGCATTGCTTGCAAGGCTTATGTGATGTGCATTACCGAGAGGGCCCAGAGATACCTCTCCGACATTCAGAGTGACAAATCCTAATCTCGAAATACGCCAACCCAACAAGTACCTTCGGAGACCTTTGTAGAGCACCTTTATAATCACCCAGTTACGTTGTGATGTTTGGTAGCACACAAAGTGTTCCTCCGGTAAACGGGAGTTGCATAATCTCATAGTCATAGGAACATGTATAAGTCATGAAGAAAGCAATAGCAAACATACTAAATGATCAGGTGCTAAGCTAACGGAATGGGTCATGTCAATCAGATCATTCAACTAATGATGTGATCCCGTTAATCAAATAAAAACTCTTTGTCCATGGTTAGGAAACATAACCATCTTTGATTAACAATCTAGTCAAGTAGAGGCATACTAGTGACACTCTGTTTGTCTATATATTCACACATGTATTATGTTTCCGGTTAATACAATTCTAGCATGAATAATAAACATTTATCATGATATAAGGAAATAAATAATAACTTTATTATTGCCTCTAGGGCATATTTCCTTCAGTCTCCCACTTGCACTAGAGTCAATAATCTAGATCACATCACAATGTGATTAACATCGATAGTTCACATCATCATGTGATTAACACCCATAGTTCACATCGCCATGTGACCAACACCCAAAGGGTTTACTAGATTCAGTAATCTAGTTCACATCGCTATGTGATTAACACCCAAAGAGTACTAAGGTGTGATCATGTTTTGCTTGTGAGAGAATCTTAGTCAACGGGTCTTTCACATTCAGATCCGTTATGTATTTTGCAATTTTCTATGTCTACAATGCTCTGCACGGAGCTACTCTAGCTAATTGCTCCCACTTTCAATATGTATCTAGATCGAGACTTAGAGTCATCCAGATCGGTGTCAAAACTTGCATCGACGTAACCCTTTACGACGAACCTTTTGTCACTTCCATAATCGAGAAACATATCCTTATTCCACTAAGGATAATTTTGACCGTTGTCCAGTGATCTACTCCTAGATCACTATTGTACTCCCTTGCCAAACTCAGTGTAGGGTATATAATAGATCTGGTACACAGCATGGCATACTTTATAGAACCTATGGCCAAGGCATAGGGAATGACTTTCATTCTCTTTCTATCTTCTGTCGTGGTCGGGTTTTGAGTCTTACTCAATTTCACACCTTGTAACACAGGCAAGAACTCTTTCTTTGACTGTTCCATTTTGAACTACTTCAAAATCTTGTCAAGGTATGTACTCATTGAAAAAACTTATCAAGCGTCTTGATCTATCTCTATAGATCTTGATGCTCAATATGTAAGCAGCTTCACCGAGGTCTTTCTTTGAAAAACTCCTTTCAAACATTCCTTTATGCTTTGCAGAATAATTCTACATTATTTCCGATCTACAATATGTCATTCACATATACTTATCAGAAATGCTGTAGTGCTCCCACTCACTTTCTAGTAAATACAGGCTTCACCGCAAGTCTGTATAAAACTATATGCTTTGATCAACTTATCAAAGCGTATATTCCAACTCCGAGATGCTTGCACCAGTCCATAGATGGATCGCTGGAGCTTGCGTATTTTGTCAGCACCTTTAGGATTGACAAAACCTTCTGGTTGCATCATATACAACTCTTCTTTAAATCCATTAAGGAATGTAGTTTTGTTTATCCATTTGCCAGATTTCATAAAAATGCGGCAATTGCTAACATGATTTGGACAGACTTAAGCATCGGTACGAGTGAGAAAATCTCATTGTATTCAACATCTTGAACTT
The DNA here is from genome assembly GCA_963921465.1 of Triticum timopheevii. Lineage (NCBI taxonomy): Eukaryota > Viridiplantae > Streptophyta > Magnoliopsida > Poales > Poaceae > Triticum > Triticum timopheevii. Next base: position 594,858,449 of record OY997266.1, on the reverse strand, counting down.
TGTCAAAAACCTTTTTCGACAAGTCTAGCTTTGTAGATAGTAACACTACTATCAGCGTCCGTCTTCCTCTTGAAGATCCATTTATTTTCTATGGCTTGCCGATCATCGGGCAACTCCACCAAAGTCCACACTTTGTTCTCATACATGGATCTCATCTCAGATTTCATGGCCTCAAGCCATTTCGCGGAATCTGGGCTCATCATCGCTTCCTCATAGTTCGTAGGTTTGTCATGGTCAAGTAACACGACCTCCAGAACAGGATTACCATACCATTCTGGTGCGGATCTCACTCTATTTTACCTACGAGGTTCGGTAGTAACTTGATCTGAAGTTACATGATCATCATCATTAGCTTCCTCACTAATTGTTATAGTAGTCACAAGAACAGATTTCTGTGATGAACTACTTTCCAATAAGGGAACAGGTACAGTTACCTCATCAAGTTCTACTTTCCTCCCACTCACTTCTTTTCGAGAGAAACTCCTTCTCTAGAAAGGATCCATTATTAGCAACGAATGTCTTGCCTTCGGATCTGTGATAGAAGGTGTACCCAACAATTTCCTTTGGGTATTCTATGAAGACGCACTTCTCCGATTTGGGTTTGAGCTTATCAGGATGAAACTTTTTCACATAAGCATCGCAGCCCCAAACTTTAAGAAACGACAACTTTGGTTTCTTGCTAAACCACAGTTCATATAGTGTCATCTCAAGGGATTTAGATGGTGCCCTATTTAACGTGAATGCAGTTGTCTCTAATGCATGATCCCAAAACGATATTGGTAAATCGGTAAGAAACATCATAGATTGTACTATATCCAATAAAGTACGGTTATGACGTTCGGACACACCATTATGATGTGGTGTTCCAGGTGGCATGAATTTGTAAAACTATTCCACATTGTTTTAATTGAAGACCAAACTCGTAACTCAAATATTTGTCTCCGTGATCAGATCGTAGAAACTTTATTTTTCTTGTTACGATGATTTTTCCACTTCACTCTGAAATTCTTTGAACCTTTCAACTATTTCAGACTTATGTTTCATCAAGTAGATATACCCATATCTGCTCAAATCATCTTGTGAAGGTCAGAAAATAACGATACTTGCCACGAGCATCAACACTCATTGGATCGCATACATCGGTATGTATTATTTCCAATAAGTCAGTAGCTTGTTCCATTGTTCCGGAGAACGGAGTTTTAGTCATCTTGCACAAAAGGCACGGTTCGCAAGCATCAAATGATTCATAACCAAGTGATTCCGAAAATCCATCTTTATGGAGTTTCTTCATGCGCTTTACACCGATATGACCAAAACGGCAGTGCCACAAATAAGTTGCATTATCATGATTAACTTTGCATCTTTTGGCATCAATATTATGAATATGTGTATCACTACGATCGAGATCCAACAAACTATTTTCATTGGGTGTATAACCATCGAAGGTTTTATTCATGTAGACAGAACAACAATTATTCTCTAACTTCAAATGAATAACCGCATTGCAATAAACATGATCAAATCAAATTCATGCTCAACGCAAATGCCAAATAACTTTTATTTAGGTTTAACACTAATCCCGGAAGTATAGGGAGTGTCTGATGATGATCATATCAATCTTGGAACTATTTCCAACACTCATCGTCACTTCCCCTCAACTAGTCTCTGTTTATTATGTAACTCCCGTTTCGGAGTTACTAATCTTAGCAACCGAACAAGTATCAAATACTCAGGGGCTACTATAAACACTAGTAAGGCACACATCAAACACCTGTATATCAAATATACCCTTGTTCACTTTGCTATCCTTCTTATCCACCAAATATTCAGGGCATTTCCGCTTCCAGTGACCATTTCCTTTGCAGTATAAGCACTCAGTTTCAGGCTTTGGTCCAGGTTTGGTCTTCTTCACGGGAGTGACAACTTGTTTGCCATTCTACTTGAAGTTTCCCTTTCTTTCCCTTTGCCCTTTTTCTTGAAACTAGTGGTCTTGTCAAACATCAACACTTGATGCTCTTTCTTGATTTCTACCTTCGTCGATTTCAACATCACGAAGAGCTCGGGAATCGTTTTCGTCATCCCTTGCATACTATAGTTCATCACAAAGTTCTACTAACTTGGTGATGGTGACTAGAGAACTCTGTCAATCACTATCTTATCTGGAAGATTAACTCCCACTTGATTCAAGCGATTGTAGTACCCAGACAATCTGAGCACATGCTCACTAGTTGAGCGATTCTCCTCCATCTTTTAGCCATAGAACTTGTTGGAGACTTCATATCTCTCAACTCGGGTATTTTCTTAAAATATTAACTTCAACTCCTGGAACATCTCATATGGTCCATGACGTTCAAAACGTCTTTGAAGTCCCGATTCTAAGCTGTTAAGCATGGTGCACTAAACTATCAAGTAGTCATCATATTGAGCTAGCCAAACGTTCATAACATCTGCATCTGCTCCTGCAATAGGTCTGTCACCTAGCGGTGCATTAAGGACATAATTCTTCTGTGCAGCAATGAGGATAAACCTCAGATCACGGATCCAATCCGCATCATTGCTACTTGTTGGGGAACGTAGTAATTTCAAAAAAATTCCTACGCACACGCAAGATCATGGTGATGATATAGCAACGAGAGGGGAGAGTGTTCGTCCACGTACCCTCGTAGACCGTAAGCGGAAGCGTTAGCACAACGCGGTTGATGTAGTCATACGTCTTCACGATTTGACCGATCCAAGCACCGAACGTACGGAGCCTCCGAGTTCAGCACACGTTCAGCTCGATGACGATCTCCGGCCTCCGATCCAGCCGAGCTCCGGAGATGAGTTCTGTCAGCACGACGGCGTGGTGACGATGATGATGTTCTACCAGCGCAGGGCTTCGCCTAAACTCCGCGACGATATGACCGAGGTGGAATATGGTGGAAGGGGGCACCGCACACGGCTAAGGAACGATCTGTAGATCAACTTGTGTGTCTATGGGGTGCCCCCCGCCCTCGTATATAAAGGAGCCAGGGGGGAGGAGGCCGTCGGCCAAGGAGGGCGCGCCAAGGGGGGGAGTCCTACTCCCACCGGGAGTAGGACTCCCTCTTTCCAAGTAGGAGTAGGAGAAGGGGGGAAAGAGGAGGAAGAGGGGAAGGAAAGGGGGGCGCCGCCCCCCTTCCCTTGTCCTATTCGGACTAGGAAGGGGAGGGGCGTGCGGCCCCCTCCTGCCTCCTTCCCTCTTCTCCCTCGAGGCCCATGTAGGCCCAATAACCCCCCGGGGGTTCCGGTAACCTCCCGATACTCCGGTAAAATGCCGATTTCACCCGGAACTCTTCCGATGTCCAAACATAGGCTTCCAATATATCAATCTTTATGTCTCGACCATTTCGAGACTCCTCGTCATGTCCGTGATCACATCCGGGACTCTGAACAAACTTCGGTACATCAAAACTTATAAACTCATAATAAAACTGTCATCGAAACGTTAAGCGTGCGGACCCTACGGGTTCGAGAACTATGTAGACATGACCTAGAACCATTCTTGGTCAATAACCAATAGCGGGACCTGGATGCCCATATTGGTTCCTACATATTCTACGAAGATCTTTATCGGTCAAACTGCATAACAACATACGTTGTTCCCTTTGTCATCGGTATGTTACTTGCCCAAGATTCGATCGTCGGTATCCAATACCTAGTTCAATCTCGTTACCGGCAAGTCTCTTTACTCGTTACGTAATACATCATTCCGTAACTAACTCATTAGCTACATTGCTTGCAAGGCTTATAGTGATGTGCATTACCGAGAGGGCCCAGAGATACCTCTCCGACAATCGAAGTGACAAAACCTAATCTCGAAATACGCCAACTCAACATGTACCTTCGGAGACACCTGTAGTACTCCTTTATAATCACCCAGTTACGTTGTGACGTTTGGTAGTACCCAAAGTGTTCCTCCGGTAAATGGGAGTTGCATAATTCTCATAGTTACAGGAACATGTATAAGTCATGAAGAAAGCAATAGCAGAATACTAAACGATCAAGTGCTAGGCTAACGGGATGGGTCATGTCAATCACATCATTCTTCTAATGATGTGATCCCACTAATCAAATGACAACACATGTCTATGGTTAGGAAACATAACCATCTTTGATTAATGAGCTAGTCAAGTAGAGGCATACTAGTGACTATAGTTTTGTCTATGTATTCACACATGTATCGTGTTTCCGGTTAATACAATTCTAGCATGAATAATAAACATTTATCATGATATGAGGAAATAAATAATAACTTTATTATTGCCTCTAGGGCATATTTCCTTCACTACTAACATTTTTCAACACAATTTTCTCTAGGAACATATCAAAATAAACATATGAAAGCAACAACGCAAGCTATTGATCTTACAACATAATTTGCAAAATACTACCAGGACTAAGTTCATGATAAATTTAAGTTCAATTAATCATATTACTTAAGAACTCCCACTTAGACAGACATCACTCTAGTCATCTAAGTGATCACGTGATCCAAATCAACTAAACCATAATCGATCATCATGTGAGATGGAGTAGTTTTCAATGGTGAACATCACTATGTTGATCATATCTACTATATGATTCACGCTCGACCTTTCGGTCTCCGTGCTCCGAGGCCATATCTGCATATGCTAGGCTCGTCAAGTTTAACCTGAGTATTCCGCGCGTGCAAAACTGGCTTGCACCCGTTGTAGATGGACGTAGAGCTTATCACACCCGATCATCACGTGGTGTCTGGGCACGACGAACTTTGGCAACGGTGCATACTCAGGGAGAACACTTCTTGATAATTAGTGAGAGATCATCTTAAAATGCTACCGTCAATCAAAGCAAGAATAAGATGTATAATAGATAAACATCATATGCAATCAAAATATGTGACATGATATGGCCATGATCATCTTGCGCCTTTGATCTCCATCTCCAAAGTACTGTCATGATCTCTATCGTCACCGGCACGACACCATGATCTTCATCATCTTGATCTATATCAATGTGTCATCACATGGTTGTCTCACCAACTATTGCTCTTGCAACTATTGCTATCGTATAGCGATAAAGTAAAGCAATTATTTGGCACTTGCATCTTATGCAACAAAGAGACATCCATAGGGCTTCAGCCAGTTGCCGATAACTTCAACAAAACATGATCATCTCATACAACAACTTATATCTTATCACGTATTGACCATATCACATCACAACATGCCCTGCAAAAACAAGTTAGACGTCCTCTACTTTGTTATTGCAAATTTTACGTGGCTGCTACGGGCTTAAGCAAGAACCAATCTCACCTATGCATCAAAACCACAACGATAGTTTGTCAAGTTGGTGCTGTTTTAACCTTCGCAAGGACCGGGCGTAGCCACACTCGGTTCAACTAAAGTTGCAGAAACTGACACCCGCTAGCCACCTGTGTGCAAAGCACGGCGGTAGAACCAGTCTCGCGTAAGCGTACGCGTAATGTCGGTCCGGGCCGCTTCATCCAACAATACTGCCGAACCAAAGTATGACATGCTGGTAAGCAGTATGACTTATATCGCCCACAACTCACTTGTGTTCTACTCGTGCATATAACAACAAACCATAAAACCTAGGCTCGGATGCCACTGTTGGGGAACGTAGTAATTTCAAAAACATTCCTACGCACACGCAAGATCATGGTGATGCATAGCAACGAGAGGGGAGAGTGTTGTCTACGTACCCTCGTAGACCGAAGCGGAAGCGTTGAGGCAACGTAGAGGAACTGGTCGTACGTCTTCCCGGTCCAACCAATCCAAGCACCGTTACTCCGGCACCTCCGAGTTCTTGACACACGTACAGCTCGATGACGCACCCCGGGCTCCGATCCTGCAAAGCTTCGGGTAGGAGTTCCGTCAGCACGACGGCGTGGTGACGATCTTGATGTTCAACTGTCTTAGGGCTTCGCCTAAGCACCGCTACAATATGACCGAGGTATAATATCATGGAGGGGGGCACCGCACACGGCTAAGGAATGATCTGTAGATTAACTTGTGTGTCTATGGGGTGCCCCCTGCACCCGTATATAAAGGAGTGGAGGAGGGGAGGGCCGGCCCTCTCTATGGCGCGCCCTAGGGGAGTCCTACTCACACCGGGAGTAGGATTCCCCCTTTCCTAGTCCAACTAGGAGACCTTCCAAGTAGTAGGAGTAGGAGACAAGGAAGGGGAAGAGAGAAGGGAAGGAAGGAGGGGGTGCGGCCCCTCCCCCTAGTCCAATTCAGACTAGGCCATGGGGGGCGCGCGGCCTGCCCTAGGCAGCCCCTCTCTCTTTCTCGTATGGCCCAATAAGGCCCAATACTTCTCCCCGGCGAATTCCCGTAACTCTCCGGTACTCCGATAAATACCCGAATCACTCGGAACCTTTCCGAACTCCGAATATAGTCGTCCAATATATTGATCTTTACGTCTCGACCATTTCGAGACTCCTCGTCATGTCCCTGATCTCATCCGGGACTCCAAACTCCTTCGGTACATCAAAACTCATAAACTCATAATATATAATTGTCATCGAAACCTTAAGCATGCGGACCCTACGGTTCGGGAACAATGTAGACATGACCGAAACACGTCTCCGGTCAATAACCAATAGCGGAACCTGGATGCTCATATTGGTTCCTACATATTCTACGAAGATCTTTATCGGTCAAACCGCATAACAACATACGTTGTTCCCTTTGTCACCGGTATGTTACTTGCCCGAGATTCGATCGTCGGTATCCAATACCTAGTTCAATCTCGTTACCGGCAAGTCTCTTTACTCGTTCTGTAATACATCATCTCGCAACTAACTCATTAGTTGCATTTCTTGCAAGGCTTATGTGATGTGCATTACCGAGAGGGCCCAGAGATACCTCTCCGACATTCGGAGTGACAAATCCTAATCTTGAAATACGCCAACCCAACAAGTACCTTCGGAGACACCTGTAGAGCACCTTTATAATCACCCAGTTACGTTGTGACGTTTGGTAGCACATAAAGTGTTCCTCTGGTAAACGGAGTTGCATAATCTCATAGTCATAGGAACATGTATAAGTCATGAAGAAAGCAATAGCAACATACTAAACGATCGGCTGCTAAGCTAACGGAATGGGTCATGTCAATCAGATCATTCAACTAATGATGTGATCCCGTTAATCAAATAACAACTCTTTCTCCATGGTTAGGAAACATAACCATCTTTGATTAACAAGCTAGTCAAGTAGAGGCATACTAGTGACACTCTGTTTGTCTATATATTCACACATGTATTATGTTTCCGGTTAATACAATTCTAGCATGAATAATAAACATTTATCATGATATAAGGAAATAAATAATAACTTTATTATTGCCTCTAGGGCATATTTCCTTCACCCAGGGCGCTGCTCCTCGCCTGCAAAGAAGCCGCCGCCGCCGCGAAAACCGAGGCTCCCGCCGGAGTTATTGTGGCACTCTGGCCGAAAGCGCCGCCGTGACTGTGAGCCTGATGATGAGGTGTGCGCCATCTGTTTGTTGGACTTGGAGACCGAGGACGGCGAGGAGAAGGTCCGGCTACTGTGCTCCCATGCATCGAGCCGTGGTTCGGCAGGGCGTCGACTTGCCGGCTTGACATTATGGAGTTTACGGTCAGGACACTCGTTAGAGGTGTTTCTGATCATGCTGCTCTTTTGGTACATACTGGAGTTGTAAATGTTGTAGCTACCAGGCCTTTTAAATTTGAGGCTGGCTTCTTAAAGATGAGTTGCCGGCCGTTGTTTCTAGAATTTGAAACTCTATCGCTCCTAAAAGAAACAGCCTGGATTGGTGGCAGGCTGTTATGAGAAAATTAAGAAGCGGGCTCAAGGGTTGGAACCTTAATGTTGAGGGTAGTTACAGGAAAAAGAAGAGTTTTATTATTAATGCTTTAGATATACTTGATAAGAAGTGTGAGCTTGCTGGTGTATCAGCAGCTGACTATGTGCATAGAAATAGTCTGCAAAATGATTTGAATAAAATTCTTAGAGAGGAAGAAATAAAATGGTATCAACGCTCGAAGGAGAGGGATATCAAAGAAGGGGATAGCAACACTAAGTATTTTATGATTAAGGCTAGTGGGCGGAAGCGTAAGAGTAAAATCTTTCGACTTATCCAGGATGAAGGGATCATCCAGGGGGATGATAACTTGCTCAAATATGCAACTAATTTTTATAAAGATTTATTTGGTCATGTAGATTTACCTCCTATATCTCTGTGTATCCCTCTTGATGATGTTTTGTCAGAAGAGGATAAGGTTGAGCTCAGTTGCAAATTTACTATGGATGAGGTTAAAAATGCGTTATTTTCTATGAAGCGCAACAGAGCGGCTGGCCCGGACGGCTTTCCTGCCGAGTTCTTTCAATTTTTCTGGAACCTCATTTGTAACGATCTCCTTAGGCTTTTTCATCACTTTTATGAGGGCAAGATTAACATTTCAAGGCTTAACTATGGGGTAGTCACTTTGCTTGCTAAGGGGCAGGGGGCTGATAGGATTCAAATGTACCGCCCCATCTGTATGTTGAACGTACCTTTTAAATTTTTTACAGAAGTTCTTAACAATAGAGCTATGAAAATTGCGAATAAAACAATTTCCAAAGCTCAATCTGCGTTTATAAAGGGGCGCTACATCCTGGACAATGTACTTATGCTTCATGAAGCTATCCACTCTTTACGAAGAAATAAATGTTTTGTTGTGCTTTTTAAGGTTGATTTCGAAAAAGCTTACGATAAAATTAATTGGAGTTTCATGCTTGATGTCCTAAAGATGAAAGGCTTCCCTGAACGTTTTGTCCAGTGGACAAAAGATGTCATTAGTAATGGAAAGGTTTCCATCACTATTAATGATGTTATCGGCCCGTATTTTGTTACTAGGAAGGGTTTGAGGCAAGGGGACCCGTTTTCCCCCTTACTTTTCAATTTGGCGGCTGATGTTCTTGCTACCCTGGTGCAAAGGGCGCAAGAACAAGGATTTATCAAGGGAGTGTTGCACAGGTTGTATGCAGGAGGTCTAAATATTTTGCAATATGCGGACGATACTATTTTCTGTTTTGAAGATGACCTTGAGGGGGCTAGGAACCTCAAAATTATTCTATGTGTTTTTGAGCATTTGATCGGTATGAAGATTAATTTTTTAAAGAGTGAAATATTCTGTTTTGGTAATGCTTTGGAGAAACAAGTTGATTATGCTGGCATTTTTACTTGTGCTATTGGGGGCTTCCCTTTTAGGTATTTAGGTCTTCCCCTTCATTATAAAAAACTTTGTAATGCGGATTGGAAACCAGCGGAAGAAAAAGTAGAGAAAGGAGCTGCAGCGTGGCAGGGGGGTCTTTTATCTATGGGCGGTAGGCTTATACGCACTGAAACTTGCTTGAGTAACATCATTAGCCATTTACTTAACTTTTTCCATCTACCAAAAGGAGTAGGCAAAAGAATCAATTTCTTTCGAGCGCGGGTGCTTTGGAAAGAGAGAGAGGGGGTTAGGAAGTATCATCTAGTTAACTGGCTTGACGTTTGTCAACCTAGAGACCAAGGGGGGATGGGTGTTACTAATCTAGATATCAAGAATTAGTCTTTTGTGTAAGTGGCTCTGGAGACTTGAGAATGAAGATGGGGATTGGCAGGAGATGATTAGAGCAAAGTATTTGAAGAGGAAAACTCTGTCTCAATGTGAGTCATCTCCTGCGGACTCTCATTTCTGGAATGGTATCATGAGTGTTAAAGATATCTTTTACAACTGTTGTCAGAGAATTGTTGGGGATGGGCATAAAGCTAGATTTTGGGAAGATGCTTGGATCCACAACAAGCCTCTCTGTCAACTTTTTCCTCGCTTGTACAAGCTTACTTTTCGTCAAAACATTACGGTTGCTAAAGCATTTGAACAGGATTTTAACTGCATTAGATTTAGGAGATGTTTATATGGGGAGACACTGGATATGTGGAATAAGCTTCTGGATATGTGCAGTCAGGTTGTTTTGAGTGAGGAACCTGACAAAGTCAAATGGCTTTTGACTAGCTCTAGTCAGTTCTCTGTTAAATCTCTTTATCAATATATTATTGCTAAGAGAGTAGTGTTCCCTTTTAAGTTTCTGTGGAAACTGAAGGTACCTTTGAAAATTAAAGCTTTTATATGGTTAGTTATCGAAAGGAGGATCCTGACCAAGGACAACTTGTGTAAAAAAGGCTGGAAAGGCACCAACAAATGTGAATTTTGTGATGCCAATGAATGTATTGATCATCTGTTTTTCACTTGTTCTCTTGCTCGGTTTCTTTGGAATGTAGTTGGGAGTGCTTTGGGAAATCCCCAAACACCCCTGTCATTCTTTGACCTTTGCCAGAATTGGCTTTCTAAGTATACTGGAAAAGATAGAATGGTTATAGCTATTGGTACGGCTGCTTTGTTATGGTCGATCTGGAAAGCAAGAAATAAATCCTGCTTTCAAAGTTCTTTACCTAGGGATCCTACTGATATTATCTTCTCTTTATGTTATGTGTTGGATTCGTGGGGTGTGCTACAGAAAAGAGGGGTGCAAAAAACTCTTAAGGAAGTGACCAAGAGGTTGGCCCAGATAGCGAGGGACGTCTTCAAGCGTGCTTACGGGTGGGGCCCTGCTGTACGGAGGCTCTGTTGATCAAGTGTTGATAGATGCAGCATTCACTGGTAGAAAAAAGCCCTTTAGTCCCGGTTCGCAACAGCCTTTAGTCCCGGCTGTGCAACCGGGACTAAATATGCGTGACTAAAGACCCCCCCCCCTTTAGTCGCGCCTCTTACGGACCGCGACTAAAGGCCCGTCCACGTGGGCGCCCGTGGTCCGTCGGGGCGGAGGACCTTTAGTCCCGGTTCTCGTGGCCAACCGGGACTAAAGGCCTCCTCCGCAGGTTTAGGGTTTCAGCCCCCCTAAACCTGGTTTCTTTTTAATTTGTAGTGTTTTATTTGTTTTATATTTTATTTTGTGTTTTATTTTATTTTTGATGAAGTTTCAGTACACATATTCTACGCTACTATATACATGCATATGAAATTTCAAACAAGAAGAATTCAAGAGGAATATATAATATATATTCAATCTCGGGTGACCATATACAACTTCGAACAAGTTTCCATACACAATTAGGATGGATGACCATATACAACTTCGAACAAGTTTCAATCTCGGGTATGCATATAAATTTCTTCATCCTCGGTATAGTGTTCTCCTTTAGGATTGATGACTTCCCTCATGAAAAATCCTGCTAATTCTTCTTGAATTGGTCGGAAGCGAGCTTCTGGACTAAGCCTCCTCCGCAAGTTATCCATCGCGTTCCGCACGCTATCTGATGCCTTTCGCTCAGTGGTGTGTCTCCGGATGTTCTCACAAACATAGTATCCACATAGATTGGTCCCCGGTGGCTGCTTATCCACATTAACTAACCTTCTGAAATCTAGTTCATGTTTGAATTCACCGACAATTTCTTCTGAGAACCGTCTCCAAACTCTACAGGGCAAAGAAAATTAAATGAATAAGGGAGTTATTAGTTACTTGATATTAGGAAATGAACGAAAGAGACCGATCGATATAGAGCTCAAATGATTGAAAATAATTACTTTTGCAGCATTTTTCTCATGTCAGCCCAACGCTTTGGATCCGAATCCATAGAGTCCATGATTAGAACTCTGGAGGTGTGAAGTTCAATATTTAGCAGAATCCAGTGGAACCTGCGGACACGTTACATGCACAATCATGCATAACTCATCGATTAGACATACCATGCATGGAGTAAACAAAAGAGAATGGGCACAAGAGAGAAACACTCACCCAAAATGGTAAGGAAATAGAATATGACTTTTGAGTTGATGCTTTCTAAGAAACTTGTACAGGTCTTTCTCCACGTCTTCGGGGTGATGTTGTAACACATGTCCATTAACGATATGTGGGTCAATGAACCCAACATCATGGATGTTTCTTATTTTGCATTCCCAAATCTTCAATCTGCATAATAGCGTACGCAACAATATAGTTAGGACAATATATATATATAGTGCAGGCAATGAAGAACGAGATGAGGTAGAAATAAATCACTTACAGAACGTAGCAACTCAGCATAGATTTGTCGAGGTCGCGCAGATTGAACAGCTGGAACAATTCACTCATATGAACTTCTACAGAGTACCGTTTGGTGTGATGCTCATCTGTAACATCCGCATAAACATATTCTATGTCGGCCCATGTTATGAATTTCTTGTACCAACGTAGCAGATTTCGCATTTGTGGTGGTAGACTCTTTTCCTGCGCAGGCTCGACGAGAGGCCCATTCCGCACATATTGTAATGCTATCTCACATACTGGCGCATCCTCAAGGTCTAAGAAGGCACGAAGAGTCAAACCCATCTCGGACGCTTGTTTCATGGCACCCGCTACAGTCAATCCAAGTGTTGCCGCAGCTGCTATGATCTCGGGGTCCTCTTCCGGACCGGCTTTCACTATGAGCGGGGGGATCGATTGTTTCTTCTGCATCCCGAGCTGGTCAACTTGTTTCCCGCTTTTTTTACTTTCTTCTTTCTCCTCCTTCAATATTTTTGCTTGCCTACGAAGTTCATGTCCATAGTCGTCAGGCATATTCAGCTCGGCTTGGGACGGTGTCGTCAAAAAATCCTTAGCCCACTTCTTTTGCTTCTCAGTGAATACTTGCTTGGGCTCAGGCTCTTTTTTTGCCTTCATATCCGCCTTCCATTTCTCATAATCAGCAGACACGGCCAATTTGATTTCAGCTTCACTAAGTTCCCCAGGCCTTGGGAGGAGAGGCTTCAGTGATGGCTCCGGTACCCTTGTGGTCTTAGGTACATAAGGGTCCGGGTTAATAGTCCAGGAGCGGGTTTCCTTGCTGTCCGCCTGCTTCTGCTTCTTCGCCGGAGGTGGATTGGGGGGCGTCGTACCCGCCGGAGGAGGATTGGGGGGCGTCGTACCCGCCGGAGGTTGTGGATCGGGGGACAGCGTCGAATGGCGTGAAGGAGGTGTAGGTGAACCACCACGACCACCACCACCGCCATCACCGCCACCACCACCACCACCATCGGAGGGGGGTGGACTTGCTAGCCTTGGCGCCTCGCCTGGAAACACTATGTACTTCTTTTTCCATAGAATGAACTGGCGCTTGACATCTCCAAGTCTTCTCTCCCCTTCGGGTGTAGGTTTGTCAATCTCCAGGTCCTCAAACCCTTGGACTATGTCTTCCACCGTGACACGAGCATATCCATATGCAATGGGGTTGTTGTGGTGGAGTGCTCCAGGTGTACAGGGTAAAGCACTACCGCTAGCTACCTTCGTGGAAACGTTCCCCACGGGATAATGCAGATCACATTCTTCCATCTCCTTTACATCATCCACGGGGTAGTGAGGCTCCGGTGCATGAATCTCGATCATCGGTGCACTAGCACCAGGCGGGGCATCCGTGGAAGCCACGCTGCTTCTCCGCTGCTGGCTTCCGCGATCCGCTTCATGATCTTCATGCGGCCCTGCAGCCGATTTTTCTTTCACTAGTTCATGCACGGTCTGCTTCAACTCATGGAGTTCCGATGCTAACTTCGTCATAAGATCTGCATCCCGGTCCGTCTTTCTCTTACGGCTTCTGTAACAGTACGGGTCATTGTCCTGGGAAAACCCTACTTTCCACGGAACTTTGCCTTTGCCTCGTACATGTCCTCCGTGTTCATCATTCCCGAGGGCTATTGTCAGTGCGTCTTTCTCTCTGTTGAACTTGATCAAGCCCTCTTGAGCTTGGGTCATTGCGTCAATAAGGGCTTGGGTGGGAGCAAACTGTCTCTTCTGGTGAAAACACACCCCTGTCTCCGGGTCTAGCGATCCCCCATGCCCGTACCACCAGCTTTTGGCCCTTGGGTCCCATCCCTCTGTACCTAGAGGGATTCCTCGCACCCTCAGGTCCTCCTCCATCTTCTCCCACCTAGGCTCCGAAAGGCGGTATCCTCCTGGCCCCATAATATGATGGTACTTTTTCTTACTCGCATTATCCTTTTTTTTTTGATATTTCCTTGAAATGCTCCGATTGCTTTTGCCTCACAAATTCTGGCCAATCATCTTTCAGTTTCTCATGTTGTCCATTGAAATCCGGAGTCTTGCCCTTGTTGACATAGTCACGGGTTAAATTTTTCTTGAAGTTCCGGAATGCTTCGCCCATCTTCTGAAGAGCGAACTCTTTAACTAGCCTCCTCCTCTGACGTCCACCCGGAACCTCGTTACCGAATTCATCGACTTTGTTGTATTCCGGAGGTAGAATGAAATGTTCCATAAGCTTTCTCCAGCAATCCTTTTTCGTTCTCTTGTCGACAAAACTGAAACCAAGACGTGCCTTCTTTGGCTCCTTCCATTCCTGGACGGTGATCGGGATGTTGTCTCTAACAACGACTCCGCATTGGTTGATAAACTTTGAGGTGTGCTGTAGGGGCTTGCCGGTTTCACTGACAAACTCAATGGCATATGTTTCTCCTGTTTTCATCGCCTTGGATTTGCCACGCTTTGTCGTACTCCATCCGGAGGGCTAAAAAAAGAAAGAGAGTCGTGCGCGTTAATACATATGTATTCACATTTCAGTAAGTTTGTATCACGAGAGGCTCAATGTATATATATACCTCGCCGGAGGTGGTTGCTACTTGCAATTCGAGATTGTCGTTTGTTGACGGTTGACCTCCGTCGACAATGTCCGTTCCTTCACCTTCTTGATCATCGACAATCTCTGTTCCACCGTCAAGGTTCAGATAAGAAGAGACTACATCCTCTTGTTGCTCATATTCTGAGCCCGGCACATAAGGAATCTCGTTGTTGATGATGCCCATTAAATAACGTTCAGCCTCCGGATCCCTAAGCGGCTCGGTTCTATCGTCCGCCATATGTCACTCCTGCATGTAGTAAAAATTCTTTAAGTATAAAGGAATTAAAAAATAAGATTAAGGGGACATAGAGGAGGAGGAATTAAAAAATAAGATTCTTTAAGTAAAAATTCTTTTTTTCTTCTTCTTCCTTTCTTCTTCCTCTTTCTTCTTTCTTTCTTCTTCTTCCTTTTTCTTTCTTGTTTTTTCTTCTTCCTTTTTCTTTCTTATTTCTTTCTTCTTTCTTTTTTTCTTCTTCCTTTTTTTTTCTTCTTTCTTTTTTTCTTCTGTTGTTTTCTTCCTTTTTCTTTTTTTCTTCCTTTTTCCTTTTTTCTTCCTTTTTCTTGTTTTTCTTCTGTTTTTCTTTTGTTTTCTTCTTCCTTCTTTCTTCTTCTTCCTTTTTCCTTTTTCTTTCTTCTTCTTCTTCCTTTTTCTTCTTCCTTCTTCTTCTTCTGCCGGCGCGCGGAGGACGGCAGGCAGGGCCAGCGGGCGGCGGGCGGCAGGGCGGCGGGCGGCGGGCGGCGGGTGGCGGGCAAGGGCGCAAGGCACGGGCGGCGGGCAAGGGCAGGGCACGGGCGGAGGCGGCGCTCACTGGGGACGGGGGCGGCGGCGCGCAGGGCTTCGGCGTCGGCGTCGGCGTCGGGGCAGGGCTTCGGTGTTGGCGTCGGGGCAGGGCTTCGGCGTCGATCGGCGTCGGGGCAGCGCTTCGGCGTCGAGAGAGAGGAGAATGGGAAGTGGCGAAACTGCTATTTATAGACGCACCTTTAGTCGCGGTTGGGGAGGCGGACCGCGACTAAAGGTACTAAAGGGTACTCTTTAGTCGCGGTCCGCCTCCCCAACCGGGACTAAAGGGTTTTGGCGCCGCTTAAGTTCCCGCGCAGAAAGACCCTTTAGTCGCGGTTGGGGACAACAACCGCGACTAAAGGGTACCTATGGGCCTGCTGGGCCTTCTGCGGGCATGTTTTTTGTTTTCTTTTTTGCTTTATTTATTTTGTTTTGTTTTTCTTCTTTTTTTCTTCCTTTTTCCTTTTTTCTTCTGTTTTTTTCTTATGTTTTTCTTCTGTTTGTTTTTTTCTTCTGTTTTTCCTTTTTTCTTCTGTTTCTTTCTTCTGTTTTTTTCTTCCTTTTTCCTTCTTTCTTCTTCTTCCTTTTTCCTTTTAAAATCAGAAAAATAAAACTAATTCATTTTAAAATCTTAAAAATACAATTATATATCAAAAAAATCAGAAAAATAAAACTAATTCATTTTAAAACCCCTTGAAGGTTTGACAAAAGGTTTGATACATCATTCAGTTCATCGACCAAATACAAAGTTTGGTACAATAAATTATTACACATCAATTCTTCCCTTGTGTCCCTGCTTGCTTACGATTGTGCCGTATCCATGGAGCATCCTCATCATTTAACTTAATGCTTGGGTCAGTGTTCACTTTGAAGGGCGGAATTTCACCAAACATATTATAATCTTCTGACATATCTGTCTTGTCCTCCACTCCCATGTTTCTTTTCCCTGAAAGAACAATGTGGCGCTTTGGATCATCGCATGATGTACTGATCGTTTTCTTATCTTTCCGTTTCCTCGGTTTGCTACTCATGTCCTTCAAATAAAAAACCTGAGCAGCATCTTTGGCAAGGACGAATGGTTCGTCAAGGTAACCAAGATTGTTGAAATCCACCATTGTCATTCCGTATTGCTCGTCCACCTTTACCCCACCTCCTGTTAGCTTGAACCATTTGCACCGGAACAAAGGGACCTTAAAGGAGGGTCCATAGTCAAGTTCCCATATCTCCTCTATGTAACCATAATATGTGACCTTTTGCCCATTCTCGGTTGCTGCATCAAAGCGGACACCACTGTTTTGGTTGGTGCTCTTTTTATCTTGGGCGATGGTGTAAAATGTATTCCCATTTATCTCGTACCCTTGGAAAGTCGTTATAGTCGAAGATGGTTTCTTGGCCAACATGTATAGCTGATCTCCAACATCATTGTCATTCATTAAATGTTTTCGCAACCAACCGCCGAAAGTCTCCATGTGGGCCTTTCTAATCCAGGATTCAGGCTTCCCCGGGTTGTCCAAGCGTAAAATATTCTTGTGTTGCTCGAAGTACGGAGCCACCAAGCTGGAATTTTGCAGAACTGTGTGGTGTGCTTCAGTCATAGAATGACCGTCCATACATATCGTGGATTCCCTTCCGATCTTGCCTTTTCCACTTAGTCTCCCCTCGTGCCGCGATTGAGGAATACCAATCGGCTTAAGGTCAGGAACATAGTCAATACAGAACTCAATTACCTCCTCATTTCCATAGCCCTTGACGATGCTTCCTTCTGGCCTAGCACGGTTACGAACATATTTCTTTAATACTCCCATGAACCTCTCAAAGGGGAACATATTGTGTAGAAATACAGGACCGAGAATGGAAATCTCTTCGACTAGGTGGACCAGGAGGTGCGTCATAATATCGAAGAAGGATGGTGGGAACACCAACTCGAAACTGACAAGGCATTGGACCACATCGTTCTGTAACCGTGGTAGATCTTCTGGATTGATTACCTTCTGAGAGATTGCATTGAGGAATGCACATAGCTTCACAATGGCTACTCGAACATTTTCCGGTAGGAGCCCCCTCAAAGCAATCGGAAGCAATTGCGTCATAATCACGTGGCAGTCGTGAGACTTCAGGTTTTGGAACTTTTTCTCCGACATGTTTATTATTCCCTTTATATTCGACGAGAAGCCAGACGGGACCTTCATACTGCTCAGGCATTCAAAAAAAAATGACCTTCTCTTCTTTGGTAAGAGCGTAGCTGGCACGACCTTGAAACCATTCCGGATGCCGGTCATCTGGGTCTTTCAAAAGTTGCTGGTCCTGCCGTGCTTCCTTTGTATCATTTGTCTTCCCATACACGCCCAAGAAGCTTAGCAGGTTCACGCAAATATTCTTCGTAACATGCATCACGTCGATTGCAGAGCGGACATCTAGGACTTTCCAATATTCTAGCTCCCAAAATATAGATTTCTTCTTCCACATGGGTGCGTGCCCGTCAACTCCCCGCGGAACTGATTGTCCGCCAGGACCCTTTCCAAAGATGACTTTCAAATCCTTGACCATATCAAATATCTCAGCACCAGTACGTTCCGCAGGCTTCGGCCGGTGATCTGCCTTCCCGTTGAAATGCTTGCCTTTCTTTCTTACGTTATGATTTCGGGGAAGAAATCGACGATGACCCAGGTACACGTTCTTCTTACAATTAACCAAACGTACACTTTCAGTCTCATGTAAGCAGTGCGTGCATGCATTGTATCCCTTATTTGTCTGTCCCGAAAGGTTACTGAGAGCAGGCCAATCGTTGATGGTTACAAAAAGCAACGCTCGTAGGTCAAATTCCTCTCCTTTGTGCTCATCCCAGACACGTACACCAGGTCTGGCCCACAACTGTAAAAGTTCTTCAACTAATGGCCTTAGGTACACATCGATGTCGTTGCCGGGTTGCTTAGGGCCTTGGATGAGAATTGGCATCATAATGAACTTCCGCTTCATGCACAACCAAGGAGGAAGGTTGTAGATGCATAGAGTCACGGGCCAGGTGCTATGGCTGGAGCTCTGCTCGCCAAAAGGATTAATGCCATCAGTATTTAGACCAAATCTTATGTTCCTTGCGTCAGCTGCAAAATCTTTGAAAACTCTGTCGATCTTTCTCCATTGCGTTCCATCAGCGGTGTGTCTCAACTCCCCGTCGGACTTACGGTCCTCTTTGTGCCATCGCAACGACTTGGCATGCTTTTTGTTCATGAACAGACGTTTCAACCGTGGTATTATAGGAGCATACCACATCACCTTGGCGGGAACCCTCTTCCTGGGTTTCTCGCCCTCAACATCGTCACCAGGGTCATCGCCTCTGATCTTATAATGCAATGCAGTGCATACAGGGCATTCATTCAAATTCTCGTATTCACCACGATAAAGGATGCAGTCATTAATGCATGCATGTATCTTCAGAACCTCTAAACCTAGAGGGCAGACAACCTTCTTTGCTTTGTACGTACTGGCGGGCAACTCGTTATTCTTCGGGAACATATTCTTCAACATTTTCAGCAAGTTTTCAAATGATGAGTCACCTACACCTTCCTGTGCCTTCCATTTTAGCAAATCCAGTGTGCAGCCCAGCTTTTTCAGACTATTATCGCATCCTGGATACAACGACTTTTTGTGATCCTCTAACATGCGATCCAAATTCTCCCTCTCCTTGTCAGTTTCGCAGCGTCTCCGTGCATCAGCAATGGTCCGACCAAGATCATCAGCGGGCTCATCATGTGCCTCTTCTTCACCTTCACCTAACCCTTCCCCACCTTCAGCATCATCCTCCATGAAAGTATCACCGAAATGATCATGATAGTTGTCATCGATATCATCCCCTTCTTCATCTTCTTCCATTCTAACCCCTCTTTCTCCATGCTTGGTCCAACAATTATAGCTTGGCATGAAACCATGCCGAAGCAGGTGCATGTGAACGTCTCTTGAGGAGGAGTAACCCTTCTGATTCTTACAGACAGCACATGGACAGATAATAAAACCTTGCTGCTTGTTCGCATTTGCCACTACGAGGAAATCTTTCAAACCTGTAGTGAACTCGCCGGAGAGTCGGGGACCGTACATCCATTGCCGATTCATCTGCATTATTATTATATAAAGTATATAATTAACCATGATGCATTTGTTAAACTAACTAGCTAGAAATAATACAAATTAAACAATGAACTACACACATGCGTATTTTATCAATGACACATGAAAGGTTCAAGTTGCTAACCGCGATCGCGGAGGAAAAATAAATGAGAAAGCTCAAGTGTGGCTCGGACACTTCATATCATGTTTGTTTCAGGCTCTCGGGCATTTCATCAAACACCTTGTGTGCATAGGAGAAACCAAAAGCAAACCCACCACCACCTCCTGAAAATTGTGAAGTGAGCTGAGTGAAGTGAAGTGAGCTGAGTCCTATATATAGGGATGGGCCTTTAGTCCCGGTTGGCCTGGCCAACCGTGACTAAAGGCCTTCGGGGACCTTTAGTCCCGGTTGGCCAGGCCAACCGGGACTAAAGCCCCTCCCGTCCGCCAGCTGTCGACCGAGCGCGCTGGGCCCAGATAGTTGGTCGCGGGTCTTCTCCCGAACCGCGACTAAAGACCCCTTTGGTCGCGGTTCGATTGTTTTGGGGACTAATGGGGGCGTATGGAAGCCTCTTTTTCTACCAGTGATTTGCGATTATCTCTCTTGTTCTTTTGATATAGCACCCTGTAGGTGCAGATTCTGGTATCTCAGGTGTAGGAGTTTATTTCCCTGATGCAAAAATATTAGGCAACATTTGTAGTGATGATGCTTTGGAGCGTTCTTCTGTTGTAGCATCCTGTAGGTGCAGTTGAAGTGCCTCTAGATGTAGGAGTAGTGTTTCCTGATGCAGATGTTAGGCATCGAAAAAATTAAGTTTGTATGGAACTTGTTTTGTATGCTGTGACTCCATTTTCGTAATGAAAATGGGGGCCATGGGGCCCCTCAGATCGAAAAAATAAAACATTATGGAGTGCTTTAGCTTTGCCAGATCAGCGGCTCCAAGGAGTTCACATATCTCCCAGCCGGAGATGGACAATTCATAAATGACCAAGGTTTGGTTATTTGTCAAGAGAGCCATCTCTAGCTTGTCACTAGTAGTGCTAGTTTGAGTTTCTGGGTGATTGGCATGGGCTCCGGAGCGGAGCACCGCAGAGACACCGTACCTGTCGTGCTCGAAGCTGTGGATATCGAACCTCGCCGCCGCGCCGTCCGGCACCGCACCGCAGAGCCGGTTGTAACTGACGTCCAAGGACTGCAGGTCGGTCAGATAAGATTCGGCAGCAGCGCAGGGATGTGGCCGTAGATCCTGTTGTCGCTGACGTCGAGCAAGGGAGGCTAGCCGGTCCGTCAGGTGCACCCGGGACGGGACATGCCGAAGCTGAACGCGTTGCGCGACAGGTTGACGGCGTCGCCGGTGAGCCGGTTGCACGATGACAGGTCGACCATCCCGAAGCGCACGGCGAAGAAGTCGGCCGGCCGGGATGCTGCCGGACTGGACAGGTTGTTGTGGGAGAGGTCGAGGAACGCCAGCTGCCCGGCCCTGCTGAAGAGGAAGAGCAGCGGCGGGATGGTGCCGACGTACGTACGAGGCGGTTGTGGTTGAGGTAGATGCTGCTGAGGAGCGACGGCGGGATGGAGCACGGCCGGGGAGCGCGCCCAGGAAGGAGGGCACGGGGAGCAGTGCATGCATGCATGTGTGGTGCGCCGTGCGTGGCAACCAGGACGACTGGTCTCGTCAAACACTTGGATACATGCTGCGTTTTATTTTCTTCTTCCTCATTCATTGTTGGTCAGAATCAGAATCACAGTTTCCCATCCAAAATAAATAAATCAGAATCACACGCGTACGGCCTCGTATGTAATGTATACGTGCGCGCATAAGGCTGTAGGTACGTTCATGATCGTTCCAATACCAAGAATTATACTTCCTCCGTTCCAAATTACTCGTCGCTGAAATGGATGTATGTAGAACTAAAATACATCTAGATACATCAATACGTGCGACAAGTAATTCGGAACGGAGGGAGTATTATATAGCTGATCCAAGGCTAGTCCTTCGAGTTGAAGTTCTGTGATATATTCTTAGAACAATTTGGCTAGAGACTGGAGGCTTCCAGTCCCCTGGTAAAACTGAGAACAACTTTGTACACATGGGAGAAATGTTGCCATGTTGGTCTTCCGATAAATCTAGGTTGCTGCCAATTACAAAAAAAAAAGTAGCTTACTATGGTAAGCGCTTCTATACTCTGATTCTGGATATATTCAACTCACATGGCTATGCTCGGTACCATTTACACTGCTACACTGAACCCTAAACATTGGGCCGTCTTTCTGGATGACAGTTGAACTGGACTAAAGTAAGCATAGGATGAACTGTATGTAGAAGACTTACAGTTATTAGATCAAAGTGACCACCTCTAAAGTTTTAGATAGATCATTATTTTACAAAGGTCATCGAAAGATATACAACATATACAGAGGTTCAGTTCAGTTAGTATGATGGCAATACATGCCACATATCGAAATAAGTACAAAAAATTGTCTACCATGGAGCCTCCTCACTGCTTCTTTGATCAAATTGCATATTTACATGAGATGTTAAACTATTTGCCATTAACTGTTAAGAGATCATAAATTCAAGACCAGAAAATGTGAAGAAAAAAAACCTTTAGTAAACAGTATATATCAACAAAGCACAGAAGCGGTGTCTGAATAATATTATGCGAAAGATGCAAATATTAACTCTGGTTCATAAAATTGCTGGATTAGTCAGAGCCGATCAGCTGATAGCCTGAGCGTTGGCCAAGTTCGCCCGGCATAAACTTGAAGGAGATGCAGAGCAGACATCAATTCTGTTAACTGTGTTGATTAGCATGCAATCAACCAGATCATACTACCACAAATAAACCTGGTCGTTATTAATAATAATAAGATTAAGGTGGCTTACGTGGCACAATACTTGTAATCAATACCGCCGTTGGAACTGCTAGCTGTCGACGTTGCAGCTGACCTGAGACGTCCTGGAACTTGGAGTGAGCTAGAGTTGCAGTGAACTACTAGGACAAGTGAGCTGGACACCCCAGTCCAGGGGACAAGCAAAAGTGATGCTAATGCTAACTCTAGAGAAAGAGAAAAAAGATTATTATTGAGATGTAAAAGATAGTACCAAGCAGTACATCTGTACTTTTAGAAAACTGAATTCAAATGCACCATTGTGCATCAGCACTACTGAAGCTGCGGTGTGGAGTGGAGGCATGCATGCAGGCAGGCAGGCTACACTCAAGATTCATCAATCCAGATGCCCTAGCTACATCAATAGCAGCACACCGGTCGATCTCGCTAATTTCAGATAGATACGGAGGGGGAAGCGCTTCTCTGAAATTGAACTTGTTGGAAATTGCACAATGAACCAATACAATGATAACACGTGATGGAGTACAGCAAGGCCCCATCAAATACCCACAACAGCAGGCCCAAACAGAGCACAGGTCACAACAGCGATCCCACTGTCATGCAGACTATGAGGAAAAAGAAATCAACTGAAACTTTATAGTAGTATCTCAGGGGACTGCGGAATAGCAAGACTGTTTAGCGCGTAGCCTCACCGTGGGTGGATAGCACGGTAGGAGGCTGCGGAACAGGCCAGGGCCACGTCCGCTGTGTAATTCTATGAATGAGCCCGTGCTCAGTAAGAAAATTTGGTTGAACATGAAGCAGGTTTGGAGTATGTTTCTTCAATGTTGTTCCTGTTTTCTGAAGCTTTCCCAGATATCTGTCCAGTTGCAGCAATCTGTAGAACTATACTATACAAAAGGAACATGTAAAAAGTTTGTGAAAATCAAAATTGATGACCATATTTGTGGTAATTAATTAATACTCTTTCCAGCTGAGTCCAACCTAATGCATAGCAAATTAATTCATGCTAACAACTGCACAGCATAATGAAATTGCAGTTGGACAAAGCAGAAAAACCATACTAGCTAGTCACTGACTGGAGTACCCAATAACCCTGCTCACAATTGACTTACAAGGTAAAACGAGAAACAAGCTGAATATGGAACATACCTTCAACCCAACAGATCGACTTAGAAAGTTAAGAATCTGGTACTAACTAGTAATTCTGTTACTTCCACCAGCATCCAGTCACATAAGAATTCCAGAATTTGGTACAAACAACCTCATCATGCAAAAAGCACGCCAGGAGAAATTCATGTCCGAGTCCGAGTAGTCTTGCACCACAAAGTCGAGCTAGTTACCAGTACTCTTGCAACACAAGAGGCTCATCATGGTGCTACTAATTAACTTACAGAGATCCTCTCTGCTTTGTCGTAGTACTCGAGGTCAAAAGGGTCAGCACATCCAAAATCAGAAGCTAGCGGGTGGCTGTAAGCAGGACCTCCCCCAGCAGTGAGCGTGGTCTTGAAGAGCTGTAGTTTGCAAGTCTTGCTCTTCCATTTCGCACTGGCCAGAGGCTTCAGCTTGGCATTCACATTATCTCCCGAGGAGAAACATTCAATGGCCACCACAACAACCATCTGCTCCAGCACGCGACCTCTCTCCGCGATAAACTTGAGGAAAGCAACCTCGCTTTTTGACCCTCGGAACTCACTACAAGAAATCTGTTAATACATGACGGTCCTAATCTGTCATGGATCAGTGAAAAACTGTCATGGGTACCCATCGATGACGGACCTGAAATCCATCATGTATATCGCGTCATAATTTGATATCATACCATTCTTGACGGTTTTTGGCCGTCATGGATCTGCCGTACGTGTGCTTAACTGACATGCATGTAACGACGTTAACTTGTTTGCCACATGATATAGATCTGACATGGTAGCCCAGGTAGGAATCAGCCCAATTAGAATTTGGGCCCACCAAATTTTGACTAAGTCCAAAAGCGACAGCCCATATAGCAGTCAACCCAATTAAATTTTGGCCCATTAAAATATGGTATGTCCAAGGCCCACTAATTCACTACTGATAACACCATCCAGCTCTCTTCTCATTTCTCTGCTGTTGGTCCATGGAAATTTTAAGCGAGTATATTTTGTCAAAAAAAATATATGCTCATTTCATTAAATAAAATGTATGTTACATAAACAGACATGGACATACGCCTGTACAGAAGCAAAAAAGATCCCTAAAAACTTAAAATTACAAACATTTCCTGGAGAACACTAAGCTACTCTCTAGCCAAGCGCCGGCTGCGCTCGCCGTAGGCCGTGCCTTTGTGGACATGGATCCGGCAGTACCCGCCGAAGTCATCAGAGGGAGACACCATTTTTGCATCCATCTTGCACCAAACCATGCTCCTGACCGGCACTCTGTCTCCACCGATGAAAAGAGTCCATGGAACCCGTACTACCTGCATATCGAGAAGCACTAAAAACGGCTTGGAAAATCAGAAACGAAAGGGATGGGAAAAATCAAAATCAACAGGGGGAGGGAGACCTGGTGTTGGTGGGACATGCGGCTCACAACCAGCCGAGGATCCCGCTTGTCAGCACAAACGCGCAGCAGAAGTCAGCGAACACCAAACGGCCGCTGGTGAGCGCGAGCGAGGCGCGAGAGGAGGGGCGTGGGGTGGGGGTACCGAGCCAGTGTTCGCCCTTGACGGCGCCTCCGTCGTCGACCTCCTCCGGGGCACGGAGGCCGGCGCAGGTGCGCGAGAGCACCGCCGGTCCATGCTGCACCGCTAAGGCTCGGCCGCCTGACCGTGGCGGTCTGAACCGGGATCTCGAGCATGCTCGTAGTCAACGCAGCCGTCCCATCCGCAGCGACGGCACCGGCGCTCGAGCACGCTTCTGCACGCCCACGAGAAACCTATTCGCTCCATGAACCAAGATGGGCACCATCCACAACAACGGCACCGGCTGCCAAGCTTTTTCTTGGTGTTGTGGCGGCGACCACTGATGGGGAGGATCTCAAAGAGGCCGGCCGAGATCCATTTTCTCCGGGTGGAGAGAAGCGGGCGTCTTCTGGATGGACAAGAAAGAGGGGGAGGTTTCCTTGCCGTTGGATCTCACGGGAATAGACGGTTTGGATCTGTGATCCGTGGGATGCTTAGATCAACCAATCACAGCGCAGCTTCGCCCTCACGCTGGATTGCCACTTCGGCTGGATACTCAAGCGGGCCTCTATTGACCGTGAGAGCAGTCTAGAATTTATTTTTTTTCATCATTCGAATAAACAAATAAGGCATCCTTGTAGAGTAACTTGGAAAAAGAATTATCATATATATATCGCAACAAAATTTTAATGTAATATACTACATGCAAGTTGTATTGTAGGATATTCCATAAAAGGAATTTCCGCGTGTTCATTGAGATTAATTTCAATTTGACCTACATATATACTCGCCCCATTCTAAAATATAGTGCACCCGCGCTTCCCGGGGTTTAACTTTGACCATAAATTTAACCAACGAGACCGACTGAGGCGGGAGCAAAAGTTATACTACCGCCGCAGTCGGTCTCGTTGGTTAAATTTACGGTCAAAGCTTAAGCACGGGAATAGAGTAAGCACTATATTTTGGAACGGAGGAAGTATCAAGCAAGTTTGAAAACATTCCAGACCCGTTTCCTCTCGAAATGATATATTCTTAGTGGTGTATCTTGAGTGTAGAAAAAATTTCATGTCAAACGAGGCAGTGACTCAAGAACACAAATACGATTTTTTTTCAAATTTTGCCAACTTTTTCATTCACTTGTAGTTCAAAATTGTATTATATTCATTAAATGCCTATAAATGCACTAAATGACTTACATATAACAAATGGGCCCCGAAAAATACTAAATTTTGACATGGATCATGTAATGGTCTATATGGAGTGTAGAAACAATTTAGGGCCAACTGATAAAGCACTGGTCTCTCTGCCTCCGTTATCTCTTGAAACCTAAATTCTTTCACGAAGATGGTCTGGTTTCTAAGCAACATACGTCACAATTTTTGTGAAACCTCACAAATTTTCATCACAACCTCCAAGTGTCGTATGAGGGAACCATTCCAAGTTTCTTGTTTTTGTACCTTGTTAGCATTTTTTGGAATTAAACAACCAATAAACTCTCATGAGGGACGAGTCTGGGCACCCTCATGTTTCCAATCCCTTTTTCTTTCTAAGCAAGTCCGGAACATAGACTCAGGAACAAAAATATGAATTTTTGAATCAATTGTGCGAACTTTCTCATGCGCTTGCAATTCAAAATTGAATTATATTCATTAAATGCACTAAATGACTGAAAATATAACAAAACCTCGAAGAATGCAACATTTTGACATGGATTATATAATGGTGTATGTTGAGTGTAGAAAACATTTGAAGGCTAACAAATGCAACAGCAGTCTCGGCTGCTAGCCTTTTTTTTTGTTCAGCACGAGTTGGGCCTAAATATATAACTAAGACAACCAAACAAAAGTGTTTGTGCATTTGAGAAAAGCACTCGAAATGTTTTTGGGATAAAAGTAATGTGTATTAGAAAATTGTGAACGTATTTTTGAAAACATCATGCATTCAAATAATTGAGAGCGTATGTTTCAAAAAATGTTCAACATGCTTCTAGAAAATGTTCAGATATTTTTAATACATTTCTAAAATTTATTTTTACTATTAAACACTAATTTTTAGATGGTGCATGACGTGCTAGCAAACATGTCATGAGCGGGGCTGGACGCCCCAGTATTTTATTTTATTTTTCTCTCCTTAAAATAATTTGGACTTTTAAGTAAATCCAAATTTCAAAAAATGTGAATTCTGGAAAAATAAAATGCTCCAGAAATTATAAAATGTACGTGGTTTTAAATATGTTCATATTTTTCTAAAAAAAAGTTCCCGTATTGAAAAGATGTTCATGAATCAAAAAATGTCTGTGCATTTCAAAAAACTTTCATCTGTTCAAGAAATGTTTGCCGATTCAAAAAATGTTCGTGATTTCAAAACAAATGTCAGTGTATTAAAAAATGTCAAAATTTTGACAAACCATTCAATATTTTGAATTCAGAAAAAAAATGTTCGGGAAATGTCAAAATTTGTTCACAAAATTCAGATTTTTTTTTGCAAATTCAAAACAATATTCATGAATTTAAAAAATGTAAGTGAAAAGCATTTCTTCTAGATTTCAAAAATTATTCATGAATTTCAAAAAATGTCCGCTTACGCAAAAAATATGTTCATGAGTTCGAAGAAATGTACGCAATTTCAAAAAAATGTTTGTGAATTAAAAAAAATGTTAACAATTTAAAATATGTTCAGGAATTTCTAAAAAATATTCCTGGATTTCAGAAACCCTCCGCTACACTAATTTTTTCAAAATTATTTTCTCTGTGTCATATACTGACATGTGGGACCTACTTTTATATTGTGTGTTGACATGCGAATGGGCTGGGTTGTGGGGAGTTGGGTTAATATGCCTGATTATTTGTAAATAACTCCCATGTGAGTCATGTCAATCCGGCCATAAGCGGGTAGTTATGTGTGTATATATATTTTTAGGCAAAGTTTATGTGTATATACTTAAGCTTAAATGGTTTGATTTGGGAGGTTCCTTTTTTCCTTTTCGAATTTCTTTGTAAAATTCTCGTGATGTGTGTTTTGTTTCCCTTCTATGGACCATATACAGTCCCAAACGAACCATTTTACCCTTAGTATATACACATGACTTACGACTGAGTGTATGGTTCCCTTTTTCTTTTTAAAATTTCCATTTTATTGTTGCATCCTTTTTCTTTTTATTTTTTTATTACTGCATCAGATTGACATACGGGCCATACAAGGGGAAAACAAGACACATCAGCATGCGTCATCCACTCATCCATGATGGCTCGGACGGTGTATATATTAAAAAGAAAAGGCTAGACCCAGCTCCCCAATTCGTGACGGTTTGTATGACGGTTCCTCTAGGTCTATTATAATTGGTCTACCGTTTTGGGGCCTAATCTCGCCTTGCTGGTCCGTGACGGTTTCTGTGACAGTTTCCGGGAACGTCATGAGGAATCCGTCACGGATTAACAAGTTTCTTGTAGTGACTCGTAGAAGAACACCTTCTTCATGCCCTCCACGACACATTTGATGGGGCCGCCCTCCTGCCAGAACTTGAGATTGACCTTGCCGGTGGACTTTTCAGATACGCGGACAGACTGCAGATGAAATCAATCAGCGCATGCATAACATACATAGTCGAGGTATCTTATCTATGAGGACATATCATGCAGCAGCAGGAGGCGGTTATAACTTATTTCATTGATTTGATTCACAGTTCAGACCATACTAGATATAACATAGCCACTATTATTGCAAAATTGCAAATCCAGTAAGTGTACTTAAGCTAACCAATTTTACCTGGACATGGAGCGTCTCCAGGTTAGGGAAGCCTCTGAGAAAACCAGATACTTTCTTGACAGCATCGCGGACACCAAAGTGCAACTCTATGGCCAAAATCTGGACAGTGGGTACAATGTTCTCCTTGCTCCCACCTTGCAATGCACACAATGATTGAGATCATACATTGGCAATATTAATTGACACAGCAGTTACACAAGCAAATTAAATTAGTAGGATGTACTACCACGATGACGGTGTTGGTAATCCCCAACTCTTGCTCTCCTGGCAGAAGGTATCCCAGCATACGCAGGTTAGGTGCACGTCCATTAACGATATGTGGGTCAATGAACCCAACATCATGGATGTTTCTTATTTTGCATTCCCAAATCTTCAATCTGCATAATAACGTACGCAACAATATAGTTAGGACAATATATATATATAGTGCAGGCAATGAAGAATGAGATGAGGTAGAAATAAATCACTTACAGAACTTAGCAACTCAGCATAGATTTGTCGAGGTCGCGCAGATTGAACAGCTGGAACAATTCACTCATATGAACTTCTACAGAGTACCGTTTGGTGTGATGCTCATCTGTAACATCCGCATAAACATATTCTTTGTCGGCCCATGTTATGAATTGCTTGTACCAACGTAGCAGATTTCGCATTTGTGGTGGTAGACTCTTTTCCTGCGCAGGCTCGACGAGAGGCCCATTCCGCACATATTGTAATGCTATCTCACATACTGGCGCATCCTCAAGGTCTAAGAAGGCACGAAGAGTCAAACCCATCTCGGACGCTTGTTTCATGGCACCCGCTACAGTCAATCCAAGTGCTGCCGCAGCTGCTATGATCTCGGGGTCCTCTTCCGGACCGGCTTTCACTATGAGCGGGGGGATCGATTGTTTCTTCTGCATCCCGAGCTGGTCAACTTGTTTCCCGCTTTTTTTACTTTCTTCTTTCTCCTCCTTCAATATTTTTGCTTGCCTACGAAGTTCATGTCCATAGTCGTCAGGCATATTCAGCTCGGCTTGGGACGGTGTCGTCAAAAAATCCTTAGCCCACTTCTTTTGCTTCTCAGTGAATACTTGCTTGGGCTCAGGCTCTTTTTTCGCCTTCATATCCGCCTTCCATTTCTCATAATCAGCAGATGCGGCCAATTTGATTTCAGCTTCACTAAGTTCCCCAGGCCTTGGGAGGAGAGGCTTCAGTGATGGCTCCGGTACCCTTGTGGTCTTAGGTACATAAGGGTCCGGGTTAATAGTCCAGGAGCGGGTTTCCTTGCTGTCCGCCTGCTTCTACTTCTTCGCCGGAGGTGGATTGGGGGGCGTCGTACTCGCCGGAGGAGGATTGGGGGGCGTCGTACCCGCCGGAGGTTGTGGATCGGGGGACGGCGTCGAATGGCGTGAAGGAGGTGTAGGTGAACCACCACGACCACCACCACCGCCACCACCGCCACCACCACCACCACCATCGGAGGGGGGTGGACTTGCTAGCCTTGGTGCCTCGCCTGGAAACACTATGTACTTCTTTTTCCATAAAATGAACTGGCGCTTGACATCTCCAAGTCTTCTCTCCCCTTCGGGTGTAGGTTTGTCAATCTCCAGGTCCTCAAACCCTTGGACTATGTCTTCCACCGTGACACGAGCATAGCCATATGCAATGGGGTTGTTGTGGTGGAGTGCTCCAGGTGTACAGGGTAAAGCACTGCCGCTAGCTACCTTCGTGGAAACGTTCCCCACGGGATAATGCAGATCACATTCTTTCATCTCCTTTACATCATCCACGGGGTAGTGAGGCTCCGGTGCATGAATCTCGATCATCGGTGCACTAGCACCAGGCGGGGCATCCGTGGAAGCCACGCTGCTTCTCCGCTGCTGGCTTCCGCGATCCGCTTCATGATCTTCATGCGGCCCTGCAGCCGATTTTTCTTTCACTAGTTCATGCACGGTCTGCTTCAACTCATGGAGTTCCGATGCTAACTTCGTCATAAGATCTGCATCCCGGTCCGTCTTTCTCTTACGGCTTCTGTAACAGTACGGGTCATTGTCCTGGGAAAACCCTACTTTCCACGGAACTTTGCCTTTGCCTCGTACACGTCCTCCGTGTTCATCATTCCCGAGGGCTATTGTCAGTGCGTCTTTCTCTCTGTTGAACTTGATCAAGCCCTCTTGAGCTTGGGTCATTGCGTCAATAAGGGCTTGGGTGGGAGCAAACTGTCTCTGCTAGTGAACACACACCCATGTCTCCGGGTCTAGCGATCCCCCATGCCCGTACCACCAGCTTTTGGCCCTTGGGTCCCATCCCTCTGTACCTAGAGGGATTCCTCGCACCCTCAGGTCCTCCTCCATCTTCTCCCACCTAGGCTCCGAAAGGCGGTATCCTCCTGGCCCCATAATATGATGGTACTTTTTCTTACTCGCATTATCCTTATTTTTTTTTTGATATTTCCTTGAAATGCTCCGATTGCTTTTGCCTCACAAATTCTGGCCAATCATCTTTCAGTTTCTCATGTTGTCCATTGAAATCCGGAGTCTTGCCCTTGTTGACATAGTCACGGGTTAAATTTTTCTTGAAGTTCCGGAATGCTTCGCCCATCTTCTGAAGAGCGAACTCTTTAACTAGCCTCCTCCTCTGATGTCCACCCGGAACCTCGTTACCGAATTCATCGACTTTGTTGTATTCCGGAGGTAGAATGAAATGTTCCATAAGCTTTCTCCAGCAATCCTTTTTCGTTCTCTTGTCGACAAAACTGAAACCAAGACGTGCCTTCTTTGGCTCCTTCCATTCCTGGACGGTGATCGGGACATTGTCTCTAACAACGACTCCGCATTGGTTGATAAACTTTGAGGTGTGCTGTAGGGGCTTGCCGGTTTCACTGACAAACTCAATGGCATATGTTTCTCCTGTTTTCATCGCCTTGGATTTGCCACGCTTTGTCGTACTCGATCCGGAGGGCTAAAAAAAGAAAGAGAGTCGCGCGCGTTAATACATATGTATTCACATTTCAGTAAGTTTGTATCACGAGAGGCTCAATGTATATATATACCTCGCCGGAGGTGGTTGCTACTTGCAATTCGAGATCGTTGTTTGTTGACGGTTGACCTCCGTCGACAATGTCCGTTCCTTCACCTTCTTGATCATCGACAATCTCTGTTCCACCGTCAAGGTTCAGATAAGAAGAGACTACATCCTCTTGTTGCTCATATTCTGAGCCCGGCACATAAGGAATCTCGTTGTTGATGATGCCCATTAAATAACGTTCAGCCTCCAGATCCCTAAGCGGCTCGGTTCTATCGTCCGCCATATGTCACTCCTGCATGTAGTAAAAATTCTTTAAGTATAAAGGAATTAAAAAATAAGATTAAGGGGACATAGAGGAGGAGGAATTAAAACCCCTTGAAGGTTTGACAAAAGGTTTGATACATCATTCAGTTCATCGACCAAATACAAAGTTTGGTACAATAAATTATTACACATCAATTCTTCCTTGTGTCCCTGCTTGCTTACGATTGTGCCGTATCCATGGAGCATCCTCATCATTTAACTTAATGCTTGGGTCAGTGTTCACTTTGAAGGGCGGAATTTCACCAAACATATTATAATCTTCTGACATGTATGTCTTGTCCTCCACTCCCACGATGTTTCTTTTCCCTGAAAGAACAATGTGGCGCTTTGGATCATCGCATGATGTACTGATCGTTTTCTTATCTTTCCGTTT
Source organism: Triticum timopheevii (assembly GCA_963921465.1). Lineage (NCBI taxonomy): Eukaryota > Viridiplantae > Streptophyta > Magnoliopsida > Poales > Poaceae > Triticum > Triticum timopheevii. Next base: position 594,825,904 of record OY997266.1, on the reverse strand, counting down.
CCTCGGTTTGCTACTCATGTCCTTCAAATAAAAAACCTGAGCGACATATTTGGCAAGGACGAATGGTTCGTCAAGGTAACCAAGATTGTTGAAATCCACCATTGTCATTCCGTATTGCTCGTCCACCTTTACCCCACCTCCTGTTAGCTTGAACCATTTGCACCGGAACAAAGGGACCTTAAAGGAGGGTCCATAGTCAAGTTCCCATATCTCCTCTATGTAACCATAATATGTGACCTTTTGCCCATTCTCGGTTGCTGCATCAAAGCGGACACCACTGTTTTGGTTGGTGCTCTTTTTATCTTGGGCGATGGTGTAAAATGTATTCCCATTTATCTCGTACCCTTGGAAAGTCGTTATAGTCGAAGATGGTTTCTTGGCCAACATGTACAGCTGATCTCCAACATCATTGTCATTCATTAAATGTTTTCGCAACCAACTGCCGAAAGTCTCCATGTGGGCCTTTCTAATCCAGGATTCAGGCTTCCCCGGGTTGTCCGAGCGTAAAATATTCTTGTGTTGCTCGAAGTACGGAGCCACCAAGCTGGAATTTTGCAGAACTGTGTGGTGTGCTTCAGTCATAGAATGACCGTCCATACATATCGTGGATTCCCTTCCGATCTTGCCTTTTCCACTTAGTCTCCCCTCGTGCCGCGATTGAGGAATACCAATCGGCTTAAGGTCAGGAACATAGTCAATACAGAACTCAATTACCTCCTCATTTCCATAGCCCTTGACGATGCTTCCTTCTGGCCTAGCACGGTTACGAACATATTTCTTTAATACTCCCATGAACCTCTCAAAGGGGAACATATTGTGTAGAAATACAGGACCGAGAATGGAAATCTCTTCGACTAGGTGGACCAGGAGGTGCGTCATAATATCGAAGAAGGATGGTGGGAACACCAACTCGAAACTGACAAGGCATTGGACCACATCGTTCTGTAACCGTGGTAGATCTTCTGGATTGATTACCTTCTGAGAGATTGCATTGAGGAATGCACATAGCTTCACAATGGCTACTCGAACATTTTCCGGTAGGAGCCCCCTCAAAGCAATCGGAAGCAATTGCGTCATAATCACGTGCAGTCATGAGACTTCAGGTTTTGGAACTTTTTCTCCGACATGTTTATTATTCCCTTTATATTCGACGAGAAGCCAGACGGGACCTTCATACTGCTCAGGCATTCAAAAAAAAATGACCTTCTCTTCTTTGGTAAGAGCGTAGCTGGCACGACCTTGAAACCATTCCGGATGCCGGTCATCTGGGTCTTTCAAAAGTTGCTGGTCCTGCCGTGCTTCCTTTGTATCATTTGTCTTCCCATACACGCCCAAGAAGCTTAGCAGGTTCACGCAAATATTCTTCGTAACATGCATCACGTCGATTGCAGAGCGGACATCTAGGACTTTCCAATATTCTAGCTCCCAAAATATAGATTTCTTCTTCCACATGGGTGCGTGCCCGTCAACTCCCCGCGGAACTGATTGTCCGCCAGGACCCTTTCCAAAGATGACTTTCAAATCCTTGACCATATCAAATATCTCAGCACCAGTACGTTCCGCAGGCTTCGGCCGGTGATCTGCCTTCCCGTTGAAATGCTTGCCTTTCTTTCTTACGTTATGATTTCGGGGAAGAAATCGACGATGACCCAGGTACACGTTCTTCTTACAATTAACCAAACGTACACTTTCAGTCTCATGTAAGCAGTGCGTGCATGCATTGTATCCCTTATTTGTCTGTCCCGAAAGGTTACTGAGAGCAGGCCAATCGTTGATGGTTACAAAAAGCAACGCTCGTAGGTCAAATTCCTCTCCTTTGTGCTCATCCCAGACACGTACACCAGGTCTGGCCCACAACTGTAAAAGTTCTTCAACTAATGGCCTTAGGTACACATCGATGTCGTTGCCGGGTTACTTAGGGCCTTGGATGAGAATTGGCATCATAATGAACTTCCGCTTCATGCACAACCAAGGAGGAAGGTTGTAGATGCATAGAGTCACGGGCCAGGTGCTATGGCTGGAGCTCTGCTCGCCAAAAGGATTAATGCCATCAGTATTTAGACCAAATCTTATGTTCCTTGCGTCAGCTGCAAAATCTTTGAAAACTCTGTCGATCTTTCTCCATTGCGTTCCATCAGCGGTGTGTCTCAACTCCCCGTCGGACTTACGGTCCTCTTTGTGCCATCGCAACGACTTGGCATGCTTTTTGTTCATGAACAGACGTTTCAACCGTGGTATTATAGGAGCATACCACATCACCTTGGCGGGAACCCTCTTCCTGGGTTTCTCGCCCTCAACATCGTCACCAGGGTCATCGCCTCTGATCTTATAATGCAATGCAGTGCATACAGGGCATTCATTCAAATTCTCGTATTCACCACGATAAAGGATGCAGTCATTAATGCATGCATGTATCTTCAGAACCTCTAAACCTAGAGGGCAGACAACCTTCTTTGCTTCGTACGTACTGGCGGGCAACTCGTTATTCTTCGGGAACATATTCTTCAACATTTTCAGCAAATTTTCAAATGATGAGTCACCTACACCTTCCTGTGCCTTCCATTTTAGCAAATCCAGTGTGCAGCCCAGCTTTTTCAGACTATTATCGCATCCTGGATACAACGACTTTTTGTGATCCTCTAACATGCGATCCAAATTCTCCCTCTCCTTGTCAGTTTCGCAGCGTCTCCGTGCATCAGCAATGGTCCGACCAAGATCATTAGCGGGCTCATCATGTGCCTCTTCTTCACCTTCACCTAACCCTTCCCCACCTTCAGCATCATCCTCCATGAAAGTATCACCGAAATGATCATGATAGTTGTCATCGATATCATCCCCTTCTTCATCTTCTTCCATTCTAACCCCTCTTTCTCCATGCTTGGTCCAACAATTATAGCTTGGCATGAAACCATGCCGAAGCAGGTGCATGTGAACGTCTCTTGAGGAGGAGTAACCCTTCTGATTCTTACAGACAGCACATGGACAGATAATAAAACCTTGCTGCTTGTTCGCATTTGCCACTACGAGGAAATCTTTCAAACCTGTAGTGAACTCGCCGGAGAGTCGGGGACCGTACATCCATTGCCGATTCATCTGCATTATTATTATATAAAGTATATAATTAACCATGATGCATTTGTTAAACTAACTAGCTAGAAATAATACAAATTAAACAATGAACTACACACATGCGTATTTTATCAATGACACATGAAAGGTTCAAGTTGCTAACCGCGATCGCGGAGGAAAAATAAATGAGAAAGCTCAAGTGTGGCTCGGACACTTCATATCATGTTTGTTTCAGGCTCTCGGGCATTTCATCAAACACCTTGTGTGCATAGGAGAAACCAAAAGCAAACCCACCACCACCTCCTGAAAATTGTGAAGTGAGCTGAGTGAAGTGAAGTGAGCTGAGTCCTATATATAGGGATGGGCCTTTAGTCCCGGTTGGCCTGGCCAACCGTGACTAAAGGCCTTCGGGGACCTTTAGTCCCGGTTGGCCAGGCCAACCGGGACTAAAGCCCCTCCCGTCCGCCAGCTGTCGACCGAGCGCGCTGGGCCCAGATAGTTGGTCGCGGGTCTTCTCCCGAACCGCGACTAAAGACCCCTTTGGTCGCGGTTCGATTGTTTTGGGGACTAATGGGGGCGTATGGAAGCCTCTTTTTCTACCAGTGATTTGCGATTATCTCTCTTGTTCTTTTGATATAGCACCCTGTAGGTGCAGATTCTGGTATCTCAGGTGTAGGAGTTTATTTCCCTGATGCAAAAATATTAGGCAACATTTGTAGTGATGATGCTTTGGAGCGTTCTTCTGTTGTAGCATCCTGTAGGTGCAGTTGAAGTGCCTCTAGATGTAGGAGTAGTGTTTCCTGATGCAGATGTTAGGCATCGAAAAAATTAAGTTTGTATGGAACTTGTTTTGTATGCTGTCACTCCATTTTCGTAATGAAAATGGGGGCCATGGGGCCCCTCAGATCGAAAAAATAAAACATTATGGAGTGCTTTAGCTTTGCCAGATCAGCGGCTCCAAGGAGTTCACATATCTCCCAGCCGGAGATGGACAATTCATAAATGACCAAGGTTTGGTTATTTGTCAAGAGAGCCATCTCTAGCTTGTCACTAGTAGTGCTAGTTTGAGTTTCTGGGTGATTGGCATGGGCTCCGGAGCGGAGCACCGCAGAGACACCGTACCTGTCGTGCTCGAAGCTGTGGATATCGAACCTCGCCGCCGCGCCGTCCGGCACCGCACCGCAGAGCCGGTTGTAACTGACGTCCAAGGACTGCAGGTCGGTCAGATAAGATTCGGCAGCAGCGCAGGGATGTGGCCGTAGATCCTGTTGTCGCTGACGTCGAGCAAGGGAGGCTAGCCGGTCCGTCAGGTGCACCCGGGACGGGACATGCCGAAGCTGAACGCGTTGCGCGACAGGTTGACGGCGTCGCCGGTGAGCCGGTTGCACGATGACAGGTCGACCATCCCGAAGCGCACGGCGAAGAAGTCGGCCGGCCGGGATGCTGCCGGACTGGACAGGTTGTTGTGGGAGAGGTCGAGGAACGCCAGCTGCCCGGCCCTGCTGAAGAGGAAGAGCAGCGGCGGGATGGTGCCGACGTACGTACGAGGCGGTTGTGGTTGAGGTAGATGCTGCTGAGGAGCGACGGCGGGATGGAGCACGGCCGGGGAGCGCGCCCAGGAAGGAGGGCACGGGGAGCAGTGCATGCATGCATGTGTGGTGCGCCGTGCGTGGCAACCAGGACGACTGGTCTCGTCAAACACTTGGATACATGCTGCGTTTTATTTTCTTCTTCCTCATTCATTGTTGGTCAGAATCAGAATCACAGTTTCCCATCCAAAATAAATAAATCAGAATCACACGCGTACGGCCTCGTATGTAATGTATACGTGCGCGCATAAGGCTGTAGGTACGTTCATGATCGTTCCAATACCAAGAATTATACTCCCTCCGTTCCAAATTACTCGTCGCTGAAATGGATGTATGTAGAACTAAAATACATCTAGATACATCAATACGTGCGACAAGTAATTCGGAACGGAGGGAGTATTATATAGCTGATCCAAGGCTAGTCCTTCGAGTTGAAGTTCTGTGATATATTCTTAGAACAATTTGGCTAGAGACTGGAGGCTTCCAGTCCCCTGGTAAAACTGAGAACAACTTTGTACACATGGGAGAAATGTTGCCATGTTGGTCTTCCGATAAATCTAGGTTGCTGCCAATTACAAAAAAAAAAAAAGTAGCTTACTATGGTAAGCGCTTCTATACTCTGATTCTGGATATATTCAACTCACATGGCTATGCTCGGTACCATTTACACTGCTACACTGAACCCTAAACATTGGGCCGTCTTTCTGGATGACAGTTGAACTGGACTGAAGTAAGCATAGGATGAACTGTATGTAGAAGACTTACAGTTATTAGATCAAAGTGACCACCTCTAAAGTTTTAGATAGATCATTATTTTACAAAGGTCATCGAAAGATATACAACATATACAGAGGTTCAGTTCAGTTAGTATGATGGCAATACATACACATATCGAAATAAGTACAAAAAATTGTCTACCATGGAGCCTCCTCACTGCTTCTTTGATCAAATTGCATATTTACATGAGATGTTAAACTATTTGCCATTAACTGTTAAGAGATCATAAATTCAAGACCAGAAAATGTGAAGAAAAAAAACCTTTAGTAAACAGTATATATCAACAAAGCACAGAAGCGGTGTCTGAATAATATTATGCGAAAGATGCAAATATTAACTTTGGTTCATAAAATTGCTGGATTAGTCAGAGCCGATCAGCTGATAGCCTGAGCGTTGGCCAAGTTCGCCCGGCATAAACTTGAAGGAGATGCAGAGCAGACATCAATCCTGTTAACTGTGTTGATTAGCATGCAATCAACCAGATCATACTACCACAAATAAACCTGGTCGTTATTAATAATAATAAGATTAAGGTGGCTTACGTAGCACAATACTTGTAATCAATACTGCCGTTGGAACTGCTAGCTGTCGACGTTGCAGCTGACCTGAGACGTCCTGGAACTTGGAGTGAGCTAGAGTTGCAGTGAACTACTAGGACAAGTGAGCTGGACACCCCAGTCCAGGGGACAAGCAAAAGTGATGCTAATGCTAACTCTAGAGAAAGAGAAAAAAGATTATTATTGAGATGTAAAAGATAGTACCAAGCAGTACATCTGTACTTTTAGAAAACTGAATTCAAATGCACCATTGTGCATCAGCACTACTGAAGCTGCGGTGTGGAGTGGAGGCATGCATGCAGGCAGGCAGGCTACACTCAAGATTCATCAATCCAGATGCCCTAGCTACATCAATAGCAGCACACCGGTCGATCTCGCTAATTTCAGATAGATACGGAGGGGGAAGCGCTTCTCTGAAATTGAACTTGTTGGAAATTGCACAATGAACCAATACAATGATAACACGTGATGGAGTACAGCAAGGCCCCATCAAATACCCACAACAGCAGGCCCAAACAGAGCACAGGTCACAACAGCGATCCCACTGTCATGCAGACTATGAGGAAAAAGAAATCAACTGAAACTTTATAGTAGTATCTCAGGGGACTGCGGAATAGCAAGACTGTTTAGCGCGTAGCCTCACCGTGGGTGGATAGCACGGTAGGAGGCTGCGGAACAGGCCAGGCCCACGTCCGCTGTGTAATTCTATGAATCAGCCTGTGCTCAGTAAGAAAATTTGGTTGAACATGAAGCAGGTTTGGAGTATGTTTCTTCAATGTTGTTCCTGTTTTCTGAAGCTTTCCCAGATATCTGTCCAGTTGCAGCAATCTGTAGAACTATACTATACAAAAGGAACATGTAAAAAGTTTGTGAAAATCAAAATTGATGACCATATTTGTGGTAATTAATTAATACTCTTTCCAGCTGAGTCCAACCTAATGCATAGCAAATTAATTCATGCTAACAACTGCACAGCATAATGAAATTGCAGTTGGACAAAGCAGAAAAACCATACTAGCTAGTCACTGACTGGAGTACCCAATAACCCTGCTCACAATTGACTTACAAGGTAAAACGAGAAACAAGCTGAATATGGAACATACCTTCAACCCAACAGATCGACTTAGAAAGTTAAGAATCTGGTACTAACTAGTAATTCTGTTACTCCCACCAGCATCCAGTCACATAAGAATTCCAGAATTTGGTACAAACAACCTCATCATGCAAAAAGCACGCCAGGAGAAATTCATGTCCGAGTCCGAGTAGTCTTGCACCACAAAGTCGAGCTAGTTACCAGTACTCTTGCAACACAAGAGGCTCATCATGGTGCTACTAATTAACTTACAGAGATCCTCTCTGCTTTGTCGTAGTACTCGAGGTCAAAAGGGTCAGCACATCCAAAATCAGAAGCTAGCGGGTGGCTGTAAGCAGGACCTCCCCCAGCAGTGAGCGTGGTCTTGAAGAGCTGTAGTTTGCAAGTCTTGCTCTTCCATTTCGCACTGGCCAGAGGCTTCAGCTTGGCATTCACATTATCTCCCGAGGAGAAACATTCAATGGCCACCACAACAACCATCTGCTCCAGCACGCGACCTCTCTCCGCGATAAACTTGAGGAAAGCAACCTCGCTTTTTGACCCTCGGAACTCACTACAAGAAATCTGTTAATACATGACGGTCCTAATCTGTCATGGATCAGTGAAAAACTGTCATGGGTACCCATCGATGACGGACCTGAAATCCATCATGTATATCGCGTCATAATTTGATATCATACCATTCTTGACGGTTTTTGGCCGTCATGGATCTGCCGTACGTGTGCTTAACTGACATGCATGTAACGACGTTAACTTGTTTGCCACATGATATAGATCTGACATGGTAGCCCAGGTAGGAATCAGCCCAATTAGAATTTGGGCCCACCAAATTTTGACTAAGTCCAAAAGCGACAGCCCATATAGCAGTCAACCCAATTAAATTTTGGCCCATTAAAATATGGTATGTCCAAGGCCCACTAATTCACTACTGATAACACCATCCAGCTCTCTTCTCATTTCTCTGCTGTTGGTCCATGGAAATTTTAAGCGAGTATATTTTGTCAAAAAAATATATGCTCATTTCATTAAATAAAATGTATGTTACATAAACAGACATGGACATACGCCTGTACAGAAGCAAAAATGATCCCTAAAAACTTAAAATTACAAACATTTCCTGGAGAACACTAAGCTACTCTCTAGCCAAGCGCCGGCTGCGCTCGCCGTAGGCCGTGCCTTTGTGGACATGGATCCGGCAGTACCCGCCGAAGTCATCAGAGGGAGACACCATTTTTGCATCCATCTTGCACCAAACCATGCTCCTGACCGGCACTCTGTCTCCACCGATGAAAAGAGTCCATGGAACCCGTACTACCTGCATATCGAGAAGCACTAAAAACGGCTTGGAAAATCAGAAACGAAAGGGATGGGAAAAATCAAAATCAACAGGGGGAGGGAGACCTGGTGTTGGTGGGACATGCGGCTCACAACCAGCCGAGGATCCCGCTTGTCAGCACAAACGCGCAGCAGAAGTCAGCGAACACCAAACGGCCGCTGGTGAGCGCGAGCGAGGCGCGAGAGGAGGGGCGTGGGGTGGGGGTACCGAGCCAGTGTTCGCCCTTGACGGCGCCTCCGTCGTCGACCTCCTCCTCCGGGGCACGGAGGCCGGCGCAGGTGCGCGAGAGCACCGCCGGTCCATGCTGCACCGCTAAGGCTCGGCCGCCTGACCGTGGCGGTCTGAACCGGGATCTCGAGCATGCTCGTAGTCAACGCAGCCGTCCCATCCGCAGCGACGGCACCGGCGCTCGAGCACGCTTCTGCACGCCCACGAGAAACCTATTCGCTCCATGAACCAAGATGGGCACCATCCACAACAACGGCACCGGCTGCCAAGCTTTTTCTTGGTGTTGTGGCGGCGACCACTGATGGGGAGGATCTCAAAGAGGCCGGCCGAGATCCATTTTCTCCGGGTGGAGAGAAGCGGGCGTCTTCTGGATGGACAAGAAAGAGGGGGAGGTTTCCTTGCCGTTGGATCTCACGGGAATAGACGGTTTGGATCTGTGATCCGTGGGATGCTTAGATCAACCAATCACAGCGCAGCTTCGCCCTCACGCTGGATTGCCACTTCGGCTGGATACTCAAGCGGGCCTCTATTGACCGTGAGAGCAGTCTAGAATTTATTTTTTTTCATCATTCGAATAAACAAATAAGGCATCCTTGTAGAGTAACTTGGAAAAAGAATTATCATATATATATCGCAACAAAATTTTAATGTAATATACTACATGCAAGTTGTATTGTAGGATATTCCATAAAAGGAATTTCCGCGTGTTCATTGAGATTAATTTCAATTTGACCTACATATATACTCGCCCCATTCTAAAATATAGTGCACCCGCGCTTCCCGGGGTTTAACTTTGACCATAAATTTAACCAACGAGACCGACTGAGGCGGGAGCAAAAGTTATACTACCGCCGCAGTCGGTCTCGTTGGTTAAATTTACGGTCAAAGCTTAAGCACGGGAATAGAGTAAGCACTATATTTTGGAACGGAGGGAGTATCAAGCAAGTTTGAAAACATTCCAGACCCGTTTCCTCTCGAAATGATATATTCTTAGTGGTGTATCTTGAGTGTAGAAAAAATTTCATGTCAAACGAGGCAGTGACTCAAGAACACAAATACGATTTTTTTTCAAATTTTGCCAACTTTTTCATTCACTTGTAGTTCAAAATTGTATTATATTCATTAAATGCCTATAAATGCACTAAATGACTTACATATAACAAATGGGCCCCGAAAAATACTAAATTTTGACATGGATCATGTAATGGTCTATATGGAGTGTAGAAACAATTTAGGGCCAACTGATAAAGCACTGGTCTCTCTGCCTCCGTTATCTCTTGAAACCTAAATTCTTTCACGAAGATGGTCTGGTTTCTAAGCAACATACGTCACAATTTTTGTGAAACCTCACAAATTTTCATCACAACCTCCAAGTGTCGTATGAGGGAACCATTCCAAGTTTCTTGTTTTTGTACCTTGTTAGCATTTTTTGGAATTAAACAACCAATAAACTCTCATGAGGGACGAGTCTGGGCACCCTCATGTTTCCAATCCCTTTTTCTTTCTAAGCAAGTCCGGAACATAGACTCAGGAACAAAAATATGAATTTTTGAATCAATTGTGCGAACTTTCTCATGCGCTTGCAATTCAAAATTGAATTATATTCATTAAATGCACTAAATGACTGAAAATATAACAAAACCTCGAAGAATGTTGTATGTTGAGTGTAGAAAACATTTGAAGGCTAACAAATGCAACAGCAGTCTCGGCTGCTAGCCTTTTTTTTTGTTCAGCACGAGTTGGGCCTAAATATATAACTAAGACAACCAAACAAAAGTGTTTGTGCATTTGAGAAAAGCACTCGAAATGTTTTTGGAATAAAAGTAATGTGTATTAGAAAATTGTGAACGTATTTTTGAAAACATCATGCATTCAAATAATTGAGAGCGTATGTTTCAAAAAATGTTCAACATGCTTCTAGAAAATGTTCAGATATTTTTAATACATTTCTAAAATTTATTATTACTATTAAACACTAATTTTTAGATGGTGCATGACGTGCTAGCAAACATGTCATGAGCGGGGCTGGACGCCCCAGTATTTTATTTTATTTTTCTCTCCTTAAAATAATTTGGACTTTTAAGTAAATCCAAATTTCAAAAAATGTGAATTCTGGAAAAATAAAATGCTCCAGAAATTATAAAATGTACGTGGTTTTAAATATGTTCATATTTTTCTAAAAAAAAGTTCCCGTATTGAAAAGATGTTCATGAATCAAAAAATGTCTGTGCATTTCAAAAAACTTTCATCTGTTCAAGAAATGTTTGCCGATTCAAAAAATGTTCGTGATTTCAAAACAAATGTCAGTGTATTAAAAAATGTCAAAATTTTGACAAACCATTCAATATTTTGAATTCAGAAAAAAAATGTTCGGGAAATGTCAAAATTTGTTCACAAAATTCAGATTTTTTTTTTGCAAATTCAAAACAATATTCATGAATTTAAAAAATGTAAGTGAAAAGCATTTCTTCTAGATTTCAAAAATTATTCATGAATTTCAAAAAATGTCCGCTTACGCAAAAAATATGTTCATGAGTTCGAAGAAATGTACGCAATTTCAAAAAAATGTTTGTGAATTAAAAAAAATGTTAACAATTTAAAATATGTTCAGGAATTTCTAAAAAATATTCCTGGATTTCAGAAACCCTCCGCTACACTAATTTTTTCAAAATTATTTTCTCTGTGTCATATACTGACATGTGGGACCTACTTTTATATTGTGTGTTGACATGCGAATGGGCTGGGTTGTGGGGAGTTGGGTTAATATGCCTGATTATTTGTAAATAACTCCCATGTGAGTCATGTCAATCCGGCCATAAGCGGGTAGTTATGTGTGTATATATATTTTTAGGCAAAGTTTATGTGTATATACTTAAGCTTAAATGGTTTGATTTGGGAGGTTCCTTTTTTCCTTTTCGAATTTCTTTGTAAAATTCTCGTGATGTGTGTTTTGTTTCCCTTGTATGGACCATATACAGTCCCAAACGAACCATTTTACCCTTAGTATATACACATGACTTACGACTGAGTGTATGGTTCCCTTTTTCTTTTTAAAATTTCCATTTTATTGTTGCATCCTTTTTCTTTTTATTTTTTTATTACTGCATCAGATTGACATACGGGCCATACAAGGGGAAAACAAGACACATCAGCATGCGTCATCCACTCATCCATGATGGCTCGGACGGTGTATATATTAAAAAGAAAAGGCTAGACCCAGCTCCCCAATTCGTGACGGTTTGTATGACGGTTCCTCTAGGTCTATTATAATTGGTCTACCGTTTTGGGGCCTAATCTCGCCTTGCTGGTCCGTGACGGTTTCTGTGACAGTTTCCGGGAACGTCATGAGGAATCCGTCACGGATTAACAAGTTTCTTGTAGTGACTCGTAGAAGAACACCTTCTTCATGCCCTCCACGACACATTTGATGGGGCCGCCCTCCTGCCAGAACTTGAGATTGACCTTGCCGGTGGACTTTTCAGATACGCGGACAGACTGCAGATGAAATCAATCAGCGCGTGCATAACATACATAGTCGAGGTATCTTATCTATGAGGACATATCATGCAGCAGCAGGAGGCGGTTATAACTTATTTCATTGATTTGATTCACAGTTCAGACCATACTAGATATAACATAGCCACTATTATTGCAAAATTGCAAATCCAGTAAGTGTACTTAAGCTAACCAATTTTACCTGGACATGGAGCGTCTCCAGGTTAGGGAAGCCTCTGAGAAAACCAGATACTTTCTTGACAGCATCGCGGACACCAAAGTGCAACTCTATGGCCAAAATCTGGACAGTGGGTACAATGTTCTCCTTGCTCCCACCCTGCAATGCACACAATGATTGAGATCATACATTGGCAATATTAATTGACACAGCAGTTACACAAGCAAATTAAATTAGTAGGATGTACTACCACGATGACGGTGTTGGTAATCCCCAACTCTTGCTCTCCTGGCAGAAGGTATCCCAGCATACGCAGGTTAGGTGCACGTCCATTAACGATATGTGGGTCAATGAACCCAACATCATGGATGTTTCTTATTTTGCATTCCCAAATCTTCAATCTGCATAATAACGTACGCAACAATATAGTTAGGACAACATATATATATATAGTGCAGGCAATGAAGAATGAGATGAGGTAGAAATAAATCACTTACAGAACTTAGCAACTCAGCATAGATTTGTCGAGGTCGCGCAGATTGAACAGCTGGAACAATTCACTCATATGAACTTCTACAGAGTACCGTTTGGTGTGATGCTCATCTGTAACATCCGCATAAACATATTCTTTGTCGGCCCATGTTATGAATTGCTTGTACCAACGTAGCAGATTTCGCATTTGTGGTGGTAGACTCTTTTCCTGCGCAGGCTCGACGAGAGGCCCATTCCGCACATATTGTAATGCTATCTCACATACTGGCGCATCCTCAAGGTCTAAGAAGGCACGAAGAGTCAAACCCATCTCGGACGCTTGTTTCATGGCACCCGCTACAGTCAATCCAAGTGCTGCCGCAGCTGCTATGATCTCGGGGTCCTCTTCCGGACCGGCTTTCACTATGAGCGGGGGGATCGATTGTTTCTTCTGCATCCCGAGCTGGTCAACTTGTTTCCCGCTTTTTTTACTTTCTTCTTTCTCCTCCTTCAATATTTTTGCTTGCCTACGAAGTTCATGTCCATAGTCGTCAGGCATATTCAGCTCGGCTTGGGACGGTGTCGTCAAAAAATCCTTAGCCCACTTCTTTTGCTTCTCAGTGAATACTTGCTTGGGCTCAGGCTCTTTTTTCGCCTTCATATCCGCCTTCCATTTCTCATAATCAGCAGATGCGGCCAATTTGATTTCAGCTTCACTAAGTTCCCCAGGCCTTGGGAGGAGAGGCTTCAGTGATGGCTCCGGTACCCTTGTGGTCTTAGGTACATAAGGGTCCGGGTTAATAGTCCAGGAGCGGGTTTCCTTGCTGTCCGCCTGCTTCTGCTTCTTCGCCGGAGGTGGATTGGGGGGCGTCGTACTCGCCGGAGGAGGATTGGGGGGCGTCGTACCCGCCGGAGGTTGTGGATCGGGGGACGGCGTCGAATGGCGTGAAGGAGGTGTAGGTGAACCACCACGACCACCACCACCGCCACCACCGCCACCACCACCACCACCATCGGAGGGGGGTGGACTTGCTAGCCTTGGTGCCTCGCCTGGAAACACTATGTACTTCTTTTTCCATAAAATGAACTGGCGCTTGACATCTCCAAGTCTTCTCTCCCCTTCGGGTGTAGGTTTGTCAATCTCCAGGTCCTCAAACCCTTGGACTATGTCTTCCACCGTGACACGAGCATAGCCATATGCAATGGGGTTGTTGTGGTGGAGTGCTCCAGGTGTACAGGGTAAAGCACTGCCGCTAGCTACCTTCATGGAAACGTTCCCCACGGGATAATGCAGATCACATTCTTTCATCTCCTTTACATCATCCACGGGGTAGTGAGGCTCCGGTGCATGAATCTCGATCATCGGTGCACTAGCACCAGGCGGGGCATCCGTGGAAGCCACGCTGCTTCTCCGCTGCTGGCTTCCGCGATCCGCTTCATGATCTTCATGCGGCCCTGCAGCCGATTTTTCTTTCACTAGTTCATGCACGGTCTGCTTCAACTCATGGAGTTCCGATGCTAACTTCGTCATAAGATCTGCATCCCGGTCCGTCTTTCTCTTACGGCTTCTGTAACAGTACGGGTCATTGTCCTGGGAAAACCCTACTTTCCACGGAACTTTGCCTTTGCCTCGTACACGTCCTCCGTGTTCATCATTCCCGAGGGCTATTGTCAGTGCGTCTTTCTCTCTGTTGAACTTGATCAAGCCCTCTTGAGCTTGGGTCATTGCGTCAATAAGGGCTTGGGTGGGAGCAAACTGTCTCTGCTAGTGAACACACACCCATGTCTCCGGGTCTAGCGATCCCCCATGCCCGTACCACCAGCTTTTGGCCCTTGGGTCCCATCCCTCTGTACCTAGAGGGATTCCTTGCACCCTCAGGTCCTCCTCCATCTTCTCCCACCTAGGCTCCGAAAGGCGGTATCCTCCTGGCCCCATAATATGATGGTACTTTTTCTTACTCGCATTATCCTTATTTTTTTTTGATATTTCCTTGAAATGCTCCGATTGCTTTTGCCTCACAAATTCTGGCCAATCATCTTTCAGTTTCTCATGTTGTCCATTGAAATCCGGAGTCTTGCCCTTGTTGACATAGTCACGGGTTAAATTTTTCTTGAAGTTCCGGAATGCTTCGCCCATCTTCTGAAGAGCGAACTCTTTAACTAGCCTCCTCCTCTGATGTCCACCCGGAACCTCGTTACCGAATTCATCGACTTTGTTGTATTCCGGAGGTAGAATGAAATGTTCCATAAGCTTTCTCCAGCAATCCTTTTTCGTTCTCTTGTCGACAAAACTGAAACCAAGACGTGCCTTCTTTGGCTCCTTCCATTCCTGGACGGTGATCGGGACATTGTCTCTAACAACGACTCCGCATTGGTTGATAAACTTTGAGGTGTGCTGTAGGGGCTTGCCGGTTTCACTGACAAACTCAATGGCATATGTTTCTCCTGTTTTCATCGCCTTGGATTTGCCACGCTTTGTCGTACTCGATCCGGAGGGCTAAAAAAAGAAAGAGAGTCGCGCGCGTTAATACATATGTATTCACATTTCAGTAAGTTTGTATCACGAGAGGCTCAATGTATATATATACCTCGCCGGAGGTGGTTGCTACTTGCAATTCGAGATCGTTGTTTGTTGACGGTTGACCTCCGTCGACAATGTCCGTTCCTTCACCTTCTTGATCATCGACAATCTCTGTTCCACCGTCAAGGTTCAGATAAGAAGAGACTACATCCTCTTGTTGCTCATATTCTGAGCCCGGCACATAAGGAATCTCGTTGTTGATGATGCCCATTAAATAACGTTCAGCCTCCGGATCCCTAAGCGGCTCGGTTCTATCGTCCGCCATATGTCACTCCTGCATGTAGTAAAAATTCTTTAAGTATAAAGGAATTAAAAAATAAGATTAAGGGGACATAGAGGAGGAGGAATTAAAACCCCTTGAAGGTTTGACAAAAGGTTTGATACATCATTCAGTTCATCGACCAAATACAAAGTTTGGTACAATAAATTATTACACATCAATTCTTCCTTGTGTCCCTGCTTGCTTACGATTGTGCCGTATCCATGGAGCATCCTCATCATTTAACTTAATGCTTGGGTCAGTGTTCACTTTGAAGGGCGGAATTTCACCAAACATATTATAATCTTCTGACATGTATGTCTTGTCCTCCACTCCCACGATGTTTCTTTTCCCTGAAAGAACAATGTGGCGCTTTGGATCATCGCATGATGTACTGATCGTTTTCTTATCTTTCCGTTTCCTCGGTTTGCTACTCATGTCCTTCAAATAAAAAACCTGAGCGACATATTTGGCAAGGACGAATGGTTCGTCAAGGTAACCAAGATTGTTGAAATCCACCATTGTCATTCCGTATTGCTCGTCCACCTTTACCCCACCTCCTGTTAGCTTGAACCATTTGCACCGGAACAAAGGGACCTTAAAGGAGGGTCCATAGTCAAGTTCCCATATCTCCTCTATGTAACCATAATATGTGACCTTTTGCCCATTCTCGGTTGCTGCATCAAAGCGGACACCACTGTTTTGGTTGGTGCTCTTTTTATCTTGGGCGATGGTGTAAAATGTATTCCCATTTATCTCGTACCCTTGGAAAGTCGTTATAGTCGAAGATGGTTTCTTGGCCAACATGTACAGCTGATCTCCAACATCATTGTCATTCATTAAATGTTTTCGCAACCAACTGCCGAAAGTCTCCATGTGGGCCTTTCTAATCCAGGATTCAGGCTTCCCCGGGTTGTCCGAGCGTAAAATATTCTTGTGTTGCTCGAAGTACGGAGCCACCAAGCTGGAATTTTGCAGAACTGTGTGGTGTGCTTCAGTCATAGAATGACCGTCCATACATATCGTGGATTCCCTTCCGATCTTGCCTTTTCCACTTAGTCTCCCCTCGTGCCGCGATTGAGGAATACCAATCGGCTTAAGGTCAGGAACATAGTCAATACAGAACTCAATTACCTCCTCATTTCCATAGCCCTTGACGATGCTTCCTTCTGGCCTAGCACGGTTACGAACATATTTCTTTAATACTCCCATGAACCTCTCAAAGGGGAACATATTGTGTAGAAATACAGGACCGAGAATGGAAATCTCTTCGACTAGGTGGACCAGGAGGTGCGTCATAATATCGAAGAAGGATGGTGGGAACACCAACTCGAAACTGACAAGGCATTGGACCACATCGTTCTGTAACCATGGTAGATCTTCTGGATTGATTACCTTCTGAGAGATTGCATTGAGGAATGCACATAGCTTCACAATGGCTACTCGAACATTTTCCGGTAGGAGCCCCCTCAAAGCAATCGGAAGCAATTGCGTCATAATCACGTGCAGTCATGAGACTTCAGGTTTTGGAACTTTTTCTCCGACATGTTTATTATTCCCTTTATATTCGACGAGAAGCCAGACGGGACCTTCATACTGCTCAGGCATTCAAAAAAAAATGACCTTCTCTTCTTTGGTAAGAGCGTAGCTGGCATGACCTTGAAACCATTCCGGATGCCGGTCATCTGGGTCTTTCAAAAGTTGCTGGTCCTGCCGTGCTTCCTTTGTATCATTTGTCTTCCCATACACGCCCAAGAAGCTTAGCAGGTTCACGCAAATATTCTTCGTAACATGCATCACGTCGATTGCAGAGCGGACATCTAGGACTTTCCAATATTCTAGCTCCCAAAATATAGATTTCTTCTTCCACATGGGTGCGTGCCCGTCAACTCCCCGCGGAACTGATTGTCCGCCAGGACCCTTTCCAAAGATGACTTTCAAATCCTTGACCATATCAAATATCTCAGCACCAGTACGTTCCGCAGGCTTCGGCCGGTGATCTGCCTTCCCGTTGAAATGCTTGCCTTTCTTTCTTACGTTATGATTTCGGGGAAGAAATCGACGATGACCCAGGTACACGTTCTTCTTACAATTAACCAAACGTACACTTTCAGTCTCATGTAAGCAGTGCGTGCATGCATTGTATCCCTTATTTGTCTGTCCCGAAAGGTTACTGAGAGCAGGCCAATCGTTGATGGTTACAAAAAGCAACGCTCGTAGGTCAAATTCCTCTCCTTTGTGCTCATCCCAGACACGTACACCAGGTCTGGCCCACAACTGTAAAAGTTCTTCAACTAATGGCCTTAGGTACACATCGATGTCGTTGCCGGGTTGCTTAGGGCCTTGGATGAGAATTGGCATCATAATGAACTTCCGCTTCATGCACAACCAAGGAGGAAGGTTGTAGATGCATAGAGTCACGGGCCAGGTGCTATGGCTGGAGCTCTGCTCGCCAAAAGGATTAATGCCATCAGTATTTAGACCAAATCTTATGTTCCTTGCGTCAGCTGCAAAATCTTTGAAAACTCTGTCGATCTTTCTCCATTGCGTTCCATCAGCGGTGTGTCTCAACTCCCCGTCGGACTTACGGTCCTCTTTGTGCCATCGCAACGACTTGGCATGCTTTTTGTTCATGAACAGACGTTTCAACCGTGGTATTATAGGAGCATACCACATCACCTTGGCGGGAACCCTCTTCCTGGGTTTCTCGCCCTCAACATCGTCACCAGGGTCATCGCCTCTGATCTTATAATGCAATGCAGTGCATACAGGGCATTCATTCAAATTCTCGTATTCACCACGGTAAAGGATGCAGTCATTAATGCATGCATGTATCTTCAGAACCTCTAAACCTAGAGGGCAGACAACCTTCTTTGCTTCGTACGTACTGGCGGGCAACTCGTTATTCTTCGGGAACATATTCTTCAACATTTTCAGCAAATTTTCAAATGATGAGTCACCTACACCTTCCTGTGCCTTCCATTTTAGCAAATCCAGTGTGCAGCCCAGCTTTTTCAGACTATTATCGCATCCTGGATACAACGACTTTTTGTGATCCTCTAACATGCGATCCAAATTCTCCCTCTCCTTGTCAGTTTCGCAGCGTCTCCGTGCATCAGCAATGGTCCGACCAAGATCATCAGCGGGCTCATCATGTGCCTCTTCTTCACCTTCACCTAACCCTTCCCCACCTTCAGCATCATCCTCCATGAAAGTATCACCGAAATGATCATGATAGTTGTCATCGATATCATCCCCTTCTTCATCTTCTTCCATTCTAACCCCTCTTTCTCCATGCTTGGTCCAACAATTATAGCTTGGCATGAAACCATGCCGAAGCAGGTACATGTGAACGTCTCTTGAGGAGGAGTAACCCTTCTGATTCTTACAGACAGCACATGGACAGATAATAAAACCTTGCTGCTTGTTCGCATTTGCCACTACGAGGAAATCTTTCAAACCTGTAGTGAACTCGCCGGAGAGTCGGGGACCGTACATCCATTGCCGATTCATCTGCATTATTATTATATAAAGTATATAATTAACCATGATGCATTTGTTAAACTAACTAGCTAGAAATAATACAAATTAAACAATGAACTACACACATGCGTATTTTATCAATGACACATGAAAGGTTCAAGTTGCTAACCGCGATCGCGGAGGAAAAATAAATGAGAAAGCTCAAGTGTGGCTCGGACACTTCATATCATGTTTGTTTCAGGCTCTCGGGCATTTCATCAAACACCTTGTGTGCATAGGAGAAACCAAAAGCAAACCCACCACCACCTCCTGAAAATTGTGAAGTGAGCTGAGTGAAGTGAAGTGAGCTGAGTCCTATATATAGGGATGGGCCTTTAGTCCCGGTTGGCCTGGCCAACCGTGACTAAAGGCCTTCGGGGACCTTTAGTCCCGGTTGGCCAGGCCAACCGGGACTAAAGCCCCTCCCGTCCGCCAGCTGTCGACCGAGCGCGCTGGGCCCAGATAGTTGGTCGCGGGTCTTCTCCCGAACCGCGACTAAAGACCCCTTTGGTCGCGGTTCGATTGTTTTGGGGACTAATGGGGGCGTATGGAAGCCTCTTTTTCTACCAGTGATTTGCGATTATCTCTCTTGTTCTTTTGATATAGCACCCTGTAGGTGCAGATTCTGGTATCTCAGGTGTAGGAGTTTATTTCCCTGATGCAAAAATATTAGGCAACATTTGTAGTGATGATGCTTTGGAGCGTTCTTCTGTTGTAGCATCCTGTAGGTGTAGTTGAAGTGCCTCTAGATGTAGGAGTAGTGTTTCCTGATGCAGATGTTAGGCATCGAAAAAATTAAGTTTGTATGGAACTTGTTTTGTATGCTGTGACTCCATTTTCGTAATGAAAATGGGGGCCATGGGGCCCCTCAGATCGAAAAAATAAAACATTATGGAGTGCTTTAGCTTTGCCAGATCAGCGGCTCCAAGGAGTTCACATATCTCCCAGCCGGAGATGGACAATTCATAAATGACCAAGGTTTGGTTATTTGTCAAGAGAGCCATCTCTAGCTTGTCACTAGTAGTGCTAGTTTGAGTTTCTGGGTGATTGGCATGGGCTCCGGAGCGGAGCACCGCAGAGACACCGTACCTGTCGTGCTCGAAGCTGTGGATATCGAACCTCGCCGCCGCGCCGTCCGGCACCGCACCGCAGAGCCGGTTGTAACTGACGTCCAAGGACTGCAGGTCGGTCAGATAAGATTCGGCAGCAGCGCAGGGATGTGGCCGTAGATCCTGTTGTCGCTGACGTCGAGCAAGGGAGGCTAGCCGGTCCGTCAGGTGCACCCGGGACGGGACATGCCGAAGCTGAACGCGTTGCGCGACAGGTTGACGGCGTCGCCGGTGAGCCGGTTGCACGATGACAGGTCGACCATCCCGAAGCGCACGGCGAAGAAGTCGGCCGGCCGGGATGCTGCCGGACTGGACAGGTTGTTGTGGGAGAGGTCGAGGAACGCCAGCTGCCCGGCCCTGCTGAAGAGGAAGAGCAGCGGCGGGATGGTGCCGACGTACGTACGAGGCGGTTGTGGTTGAGGTAGATGCTGCTGAGGAGCGACGGCGGGATGGAGCACGGCCGGGGAGCGCGCCCAGGAAGGAGGGCACGGGGAGCAGTGCATGCATGCATGTGTGGTGCGCCGTGCGTGGCAACCAGGACGACTGGTCTCGTCAAACACTTGGATACATGCTGCGTTTTATTTTCTTCTTCCTCATTCATTGTTGGTCAGAATCAGAATCACAGTTTCCCATCCAAAATAAATAAATCAGAATCACACGCGTACGGCCTCGTATGTAATGTATACGTGCGCGCATAAGGCTGTAGGTACGTCCATGATCGTTCCAATACCAAGAATTATACTCCCTCCGTTCCAAATTACTCGTCGCTGAAATGGATGTATGTAGAACTAAAATACATCTAGATACATCAATACGTGCGACAAGTAATTCGGAACGGAGGGAGTATTATATAGCTGATCCAAGGCTAGTCCTTCGAGTTGAAGTTCTGTGATATATTCTTAGAACAATTTGGCTAGAGACTGGAGGCTTCCAGTCCCCTGGTAAAACTGAGAACAACTTTGTACACATGGGAGAAATGTTGCCATGTTGGTCTTCCGATAAATCTAGGTTGCTGCCAATTACAAAAAAAAAAAGTAGCTTACTATGGTAAGCGCTTCTATACTCTGATTCTGGATATATTCAACTCACATGGCTATGCTCGGTACCATTTACACTGCTACACTGAACCCTAAACATTGGGCCGTCTTTCTGGATGACAGTTGAACTGGACTGAAGTAAGCATAGGATGAACTGTATGTAGAAGACTTACAGTTATTAGATCAAAGTGACCACCTCTAAAGTTTTAGATAGATCATTATTTTACAAAGGTCATCGAAAGATATACAACATATACAGAGGTTCAGTTCAGTTAGTATGATGGCAATACATGCCACATATCGAAATAAGTACAAAAAATTGTCTACCATGGAGCCTCCTCACTGCTTCTTTGATCAAATTGCATATTTACATGAGATGTTAAACTATTTGCCATTAACTGTTAAGAGATCATAAATTCAAGACCAGAAAATGTGAAGAAAAAAAACCTTTAGTAAACAGTATATATCAACAAAGCACAGAAGCGGTGTCTGAATAATATTATGCGAAAGATGCAAATATTAACTCTGGTTCATAAAATTGCTGGATTAGTCAGAGCCGATCAGCTGATAGCCTGAGCGTTGGCCAAGTTCGCCCGGCATAAACTTGAAGGAGATGCAGAGCAGACATCAATCCTGTTAACTGTGTTGATTAGCATGAAATCAACCAGATCATACTACCACAAATAAACCTGGTCATTATTAATAATAATAAGATTAAGGTGGCTTACGTAGCACAATACTTGTAATCAATACTGCCGTTGGAACTGCTAGATGTCGACGTTGCAGCTGACCTGAGACGTCCTGGAACTTGGAGTGAGCTAGAGTTGCAGTGAACTACTAGGACAAGTGAGCTGGACACCCCAGTCCAGGGGACAAGCAAAAGTGATGCTAATGCTAACTCTAGAGAAAGAGAAAAAAGATTATTATTGAGATGTAAAAGATAGTACCAAGCAGTACATCTGTACTTTTAGAAAACTGAATTCAAATGCACCATTGTGCATCAGCACTACTGAAGCTGCGGTGTGGAGTGGAGGCATGCATGCAGGCAGGCAGGCTACACTCAAGATTCATCAATCCAGATGCCCTAGCTACATCAATAGCAGCACACCGGTCGATCTCGCTAATTTCAGATAGATACGGAGGGGGAAGCGCTTCTCTGAAATTGAACTTGTTGGAAATTGCACAATGAACCAATACAATGATAACACGTGATGGAGTACAGCAAGGCCCCATCAAATACCCACAACAGCAGGCCCAAACAGAGCACAGGTCACAACAGCGATCCCACTGTCATGCAGACTATGAGGAAAAAGAAATCAACTGAAACTTTATAGTAGTATCTCAGGGGACTGCGGAATAGCAAGACTGTTTAGCGCGTAGCCTCATCGTGGGTGGATAGCACGGTAGGAGGCTGCGGAACAGGCCAGGGCCACGTCCGCTGTGTAATTCTATGAATGAGCCTGTGCTCAGTAAGAAAATTTGGTTGAACATGAAGCAGGTTTGGAGTATGTTTCTTCAATGTTGTTCCTGTTTTCTGAAGCTTTCCCAGATATCTGTCCAGTTGCAGCAATCTGTAGAACTATACTATACAAAAGGAACATGTAAAAAGTTTGTGAAAATCAAAATTGATGACCATATTTGTGGTAATTAATTAATACTCTTTCCAGCTGAGTCCAACCTAATGCATAGCAAATTAATTCATGCTAACAACTGCACAGCATAATGAAATTGCAGTTGGACAAAGCAGAAAAACCATACTAGCTAGTCACTGACTGGAGTACCCAATAACCCTGCTCACAATTGACTTACAAGGTAAAACGAGAAACAAGCTGAATATGGAACATACCTTCAACCCAACAGATCGACTTAGAAAGTTAAGAATCTGGTACTAACTAGTAATTCTGTTACTCCCACCAGCATCCAGTCACATAAGAATTCCAGAATTTGGTACAAACAACCTCATCATGCAAAAAGCACGCCAGGAGAAATTCATGTCCGAGTCCGAGTAGTCTTGCACCACAAAGTCGAGCTAGTTACCAGTACTCTTGCAACACAAGAGGCTCATCATGGTGCTACTAATTAACTTACAGAGATCCTCTCTGCTTTGTCGTAGTACTCGAGGTCAAAAGGGTCAGCACATCCAAAATCAGAAGCTAGCGGGTGGCTGTAAGCAGGACCTCCCCCAGCAGTGAGCGTGGTCTTGAAGAGCTGTAGTTTGCAAGTCTTGCTCTTCCATTTCGCACTGGCCAGAGGCTTCAGCTTGGCATTCACATTATCTCCCGAGGAGAAACATTCAATGGCCACCACAACAACCATCTGCTCCAGCACGCGACCTCTCTCCGCGATAAACTTGAGGAAAGCAACCTCGCTTTTTGACCCTCGGAACTCACTACAAGAAATCTGTTAATACATGACGGTCCTAATCTGTCATGGATCAGTGAAAAACTGTCATGGGTACCCATCGATGACGGACCTGAAATCCATCATGTATATCGCGTCATAATTTGATATCATACCATTCTTGACGGTTTTTGGCCGTCATGGATCTGCCGTACGTGTGCTTAACTGACATGCATGTAACGACGTTAACTTGTTTGCCACATGATATAGATCTGACATGGTAGCCCAGGTAGGAATCAGCCCAATTAGAATTTGGGCCCACCAAATTTTGACTAAGTCCAAAAGCGACAGCCCATATAGCAGTAAACCCAATTAAATTTTGGCCCATTAAAATATGGTATGTCCAAGGCCCACTAATTCACTACTGATAACACCATCCAGCTCTCTTCTCATTTCTCTGCTGTTGGTCCATGGAAATTTTAAGCGAGTATATTTTGTCAAAAAAATATATGCTCATTTCATTAAATAAAATGTATGTTACATAAACAGACATGGACATACGCCTGTACAGAAGCAAAAAAGATCCCTAAAAACTTAAAATTACAAACATTTCCTGGAGAACACTAAGCTACTCTCTAGCCAAGCGCCGGCTGCGCTCGCCGTAGGCCGTGCCTTTGTGGACATGGATCCGGCAGTACCCGCCGAAGTCATCAGAGGGAGACACCATTTTTGCATCCATCTTGCACCAAACCATGCTCCTGACCGGCACTCTGTCTCCACCGATGAAAAGAGTCCATGGAACCCGTACTACCTGCATATCGAGAAGCACTAAAAACGGCTTGGAAAATCAGAAACGAAAGGGATGGGAAAAATCAAAATCAACAGGGGGAGGGAGACCTGGTGTTGGTGGGACATGCGGCTCACAACCAGCCGAGGATCCCGCTTGTCAGCACAAACGCGCAGCAGAAGTCAGCGAACACCAAACGGCCGCTGGTGAGCGCGAGCGAGGCGCGAGAGGAGGGGCGTGGGGTGGGGGTACCGAGCCAGTGTTCGCCCTTGACGGCGCCTCCGTCGTCGACCTCCTCCTCCGGGGCACGGAGGCCGGCGCAGGTGCGCGAGAGCACCGCCGGTCCATGCTGCACCGCTAAGGCTCGGCCGCCTGACCGTGGCGGTCTGAACCGGGATCTCGAGCATGCTCGTAGTCAACGCAGCCGTCCCATCCGCAGCGACGGCACCGGCGCTCGAGCACGCTTCTGCACGCCCACGAGAAACCTATTCGCTCCATGAACCAAGATGGGCACCATCCACAACAACGGCACCGGCTGCCAAGCTTTTTCTTGGTGTTGTGGCGGCGACCACTGATGGGGAGGATCTCAAAGAGGCCGGCCGAGATCCATTTTCTCCGGGTGGAGAGAAGCGGGCGTCTTCTGGATGGACAAGAAAGAGGGGGAGGTTTCCTTGCCGTTGGATCTCACGGGAATAGACGGTTTGGATCTGTGATCCGTGGGATGCTTAGATCAACCAATCACAGCGCAGCTTCGCCCTCACGCTGGATTGCCACTTCGGCTGGATACTCAAGCGGGCCTCTATTGACCGTGAGAGCAGTCTAGAATTTATTTTTTTTCATCATTCGAATAAACAAATAAGGCATCCTTGTAGAGTAACTTGGAAAAAGAATTATCATATATATATCGCAACAAAATTTTAATGTAATATACTACATGCAAGTTGTATTGTAGGATATTCCATAAAAGGAATTTCCGCGTGTTCATTGAGATTAATTTCAATTTGACCTACATATATACTCGCCCCATTCTAAAATATAGTGCACCCGCGCTTCCCGGGGTTTAACTTTGACCATAAATTTAACCAACGAGACCGACTGAGGCGGGAGCAAAAGTTATACTACCGCCGCAGTCGGTCTCGTTGGTTAAATTTACGGTCAAAGCTTAAGCACGGGAATAGAGTAAGCACTATATTTTGGAACGGAGGGAGTATCAAGCAAGTTTGAAAACATTCCAGACCCGTTTCCTCTCGAAATGATATATTCTTAGTGGTGTATCTTGAGTGTAGAAAAAATTTCATGTCAAACGAGGCAGTGACTCAAGAACACAAATACGATTTTTTTTCAAATTTTGCCAACTTTTTCATTCACTTGTAGTTCAAAATTGTATTATATTCATTAAATGCCTATAAATGCACTAAATGACTTACATATAACAAATGGGCCCCGAAAAATACTAAATTTTGACATGGATCATGTAATGGTCTATATGGAGTGTAGAAACAATTTAGGGCCAACTGATAAAGCACTGGTCTCTCTGCCTCCGTTATCTCTTGAAACCTAAATTCTTTCACGAAGATGGTCTGGTTTCTAAGCAACATACGTCACAATTTTTGTGAAACCTCACAAATTTTCATCACAACCTCCAAGTGTCGTATGAGGGAACCATTCCAAGTTTCTTGTTTTTGTACCTTGTTAGCATTTTTTGGAATTAAACAACCAATAAACTCTCATGAGGGACGAGTCTGGGCACCCTCATGTTTCCAATCCCTTTTTCTTTCTAAGCAAGTCCGGAACATAGACTCAGGAACAAAAATATGAATTTTTGAATCAATTGTGCGAACTTTCTCATGCGCTTGCAATTCAAAATTGAATTATATTCATTAAATGCACTAAATGACTGAAAATATAACAAAACCTCGAAGAATGCAACATTTTGACATGGATTATATAATGGTGTATGTTGAGTGTAGAAAACATTTGAAGGCTAACAAATGCAACAGCAGTCTCGGCTGCTAGCCTTTTTTTTTGTTCAGCACGAGTTGGGCCTAAATATATAACTAAGACAACCAAACAAAAGTGTTTGTGCATTTGAGAAAAGCACTCGAAATGTTTTTGGGATAAAAGTAATGTGTATTAGAAAATTGTGAACGTATTTTTGAAAACATCATGCATTCAAATAATTGAGAGCGTATGTTTCAAAAAATGTTCAACATGCTTCTAGAAAATGTTCAGATATTTTTAATACATTTCTAAAATTTATTATTACTATTAAACACTAATTTTTAGATGGTGCATGACGTGCTAGCAAACATGTCATGAGCGGGGCTGGACGCCCCAGTATTTTATTTTATTTTTCTCTCCTTAAAATAATTTGGACTTTTAAGTAAATCCAAATTTCAAAAAATGTGAATTCTGGAAAAATAAAATGCTCCAGAAATTATAAAATGTACGTGGTTTTAAATATGTTCATATTTTTCTAAAAAAAAGTTCCCGTATTGAAAAGATGTTCATGAATCAAAAAATGTCTGTGCATTTCAAAAAACTTTCATCTGTTCAAGAAATGTTTGCCGATTCAAAAAATGTTCGTGATTTCAAAACAAATGTCAGTGTATTAAAAAATGTCAAAATTTTGACAAACCATTCAATATTTTGAATTCAGAAAAAAAATGTTCGGGAAATGTCAAAATTTGTTCACAAAATTCAGATTTTTTTTTGCAAATTCAAAACAATATTCATGAATTTAAAAAATGTAAGTGAAAAGCATTTCTTCTAGATTTCAAAAATTATTCATGAATTTCAAAAAATGTCCGCTTACGCAAAAAATATGTTCATGAGTTCGAAGAAATGTACGCAATTTCAAAAAAATGTTTGTGAATTAAAAAAAATGTTAACAATTTAAAATATGTTCAGGAATTTCTAAAAAATATTCCTGGATTTCAGAAACCCTCCGCTACACTAATTTTTTCAAAATTATTTTCTCTGTGTCATATACTGACATGTGGGACCTACTTTTATATTGTGTGTTGACATGCGAATGGGCTGGGTTGTGGGGAGTTGGGTTAATATGCCTGATTATTTGTAAATAACTCCCATGTGAGTCATGTCAATCCGGCCATAAGCGGGTAGTTATGTGTGTATATATATTTTTAGGCAAAGTTTATGTGTATATACTTAAGCTTAAATGGTTTGATTTGGGAGGTTCCTTTTTTCCTTTTCGAATTTCTTTGTAAAATTCTCGTGATGTGTGTTTTGTTTCCCTTGTATGGACCATATACAGTCCCAAACGAACCATTTTACCCTTAGTATATACACATGACTTACGACTGAGTGTATGGTTCCCTTTTTCTTTTTAAAATTTCCATTTTATTGTTGCATCCTTTTTCTTTTTATTTTTTTATTACTGCATCAGATTGACATACGGGCCATACAAGGGGAAAACAAGACACATCAGCATGCGTCATCCACTCATCCATGATGGCTCGGACGGTGTATATATTAAAAAGAAAAGGCTAGACCCAGCTCCCCAATTCGTGACGGTTTGTATGACGGTTCCTCTAGGTCTATTATAATTGGTCTACCGTTTTGGGGCCTAATCTCGCCTTGCTGGTCCGTGACGGTTTCTGTGACAGTTTCCGGGAACGTCATGAGGAATCCGTCACGGATTAACAAGTTTCTTGTAGTGACTCGTAGAAGAACACCTTCTTCATGCCCTCCACGACACATTTGATGGGGCCGCCCTCCTGCCAGAACTTGAGATTGACCTTGCCGGTGGACTTTTCAGATACGCGGACAGACTGCAGATGAAATCAATCAGCGCGTGCATAACATACATAGTCGAGGTATCTTATCTATGAGGACATATCATGCAGCAGCAGGAGGCGGTTATAACTTATTTCATTGATTTGATTCACAGTTCAGACCATACTAGATATAACATAGCCACTATTATTGCAAAATTGCAAATCCAGTAAGTGTACTTAAGCTAACCAATTTTACCTGGACATGGAGCGTCTCCAGGTTAGGGAAGCCTCTGAGAAAACCAGATACTTTCTTGACAGCATCGCGGACACCAAAGTGCAACTCTATGGCCAAAATCTGGACAGTGGGTACAATGTTCTCCTTGCTCCCACCCTGCAATGCACACAATGATTGAGATCATACATTGGCAATATTAATTGACACAGCAGTTACACAAGCAAATTAAATTAGTAGGATGTACTACCACGATGACGGTGTTGGTAATCCCCAACTCTTGCTCTCCTGGCAGAAGGTATCCCAGCATACGCAGGTTAGGTGCACGTCCATTAACGATATGTGGGTCAATGAACCCAACATCATGGATGTTTCTTATTTTGCATTCCCAAATCTTCAATCTGCATAATAACGTACGCAACAATATAGTTAGGACAATATATATATATAGTGCAGGCAATGAAGAATGAGATGAGGTAGAAATAAATCACTTACAGAACTTAGCAACTCAGCATAGATTTGTCGAGGTCGCGCAGATTGAACAGCTGGAACAATTCACTCATATGAACTTCTACAGAGTACCGTTTGGTGTGATGCTCATCTGTAACATCCGCATAAACATATTCTTTGTCGGCCCATGTTATGAATTGCTTGTACCAACGTAGCAGATTTCGCATTTGTGGTGGTAGACTCTTTTCCTGCGCAGGCTCGATGAGAGGCCCATTCCGCACATATTGTAATGCTATCTCACATACTGGCGCATCCTCAAGGTCTAAGAAGGCACGAAGAGTCAAACCCATCTCGGACGCTTGTTTCATGGCACCCGCTACAGTCAATCCAAGTGCTGCCGCAGCTGCTATGATCTCGGGGTCCTCTTCCGGACCGGCTTTCACTATGAGCGGGGGGATCGATTGTTTCTTCTGCATCCCGAGCTGGTCAACTTGTTTCCCACTTTTTTTACTTTCTTCTTTCTCCTCCTTCAATATTTTTGCTTGCCTACGAAGTTCATGTCCATAGTCGTCAGGCATATTCAGCTCGGCTTGGGACGGTGTCGTCAAAAAATCCTTAGCCCACTTCTTTTGCTTCTCAGTGAATACTTGCTTGGGCTCAGGCTCTTTTTTCGCCTTCATATCCGCCTTCCATTTCTCATAATCAGCAGATGCGGCCAATTTGATTTCAGCTTCACTAAGTTCCCCAGGCCTTGGGAGGAGAGGCTTCAGTGATGGCTCCGGTACCCTTGTGGTCTTAGGTACATAAGGGTCCGGGTTAATAGTCCAGGAGCGGGTTTCCTTGCTGTCCGCCTGCTTCTGCTTCTTCGCCGGAGGTGGATTGGGGGGCGTCGTACTCGCCGGAGGAGGATTGGGGGGCGTCGTACCCGCCGGAGGTTGTGGATCGGGGGACGGCGTCGAATGGCGTGAAGGAGGTGTAGGTGAACCACCACGACCACCACCACCGCCACCACCGCCACCACCACCACCACCATCGGAGGGGGGTGGACTTGCTAGCCTTGGTGCCTCGCCTGGAAACACTATGTACTTCTTTTTCCATAAAATGAACTGGCGCTTGACATCTCCAAGTCTTCTCTCCCCTTCGGGTGTAGGTTTGTCAATCTCCAGGTCCTCAAACCCTTGGACTATGTCTTCCACCGTGACACGAGCATAGCCATATGCAATGGGGTTGTTGTGGTGGAGTGCTCCAGGTGTACAGGGTAAAGCACTGCCGCTAGCTACCTTCATGGAAACGTTCCCCACGGGATAATGCAGATCACATTCTTTCATCTCCTTTACATCATCCACGGGGTAGTGAGGCTCCGGTGCATGAATCTCGATCATCGGTGCACTAGCACCAGGCGGGGCATCCGTGGAAGCCACGCTGCTTCTCCGCTGCTGGCTTCCGCGATCCGCTTCATGATCTTCATGCGGCCCTGCAGCCGATTTTTCTTTCACTAGTTCATGCACGGTCTGCTTCAACTCATGGAGTTCCGATGCTAACTTCGTCATAAGATCTGCATCCCGGTCCGTCTTTCTCTTACGGCTTCTGTAACAGTACGGGTCATTGTCCTGGGAAAACCCTACTTTCCACGGAACTTTGCCTTTGCCTCGTACACGTCCTCCGTGTTCATCATTCCCGAGGGCTATTGTCAGTGCGTCTTTCTCTCTGTTGAACTTGATCAAGCCCTCTTGAGCTTGGGTCATTGCGTCAATAAGGGCTTGGGTGGGAGCAAACTGTCTCTGCTAGTGAACACACACCCATGTCTCCGGGTCTAGCGATCCCCCATGCCCGTACCACCAGCTTTTGGCCCTTGGGTCCCATCCCTCTGTACCTAGAGGGATTCCTTGCACCCTCAGGTCCTCCTCCATCTTCTCCCACCTAGGCTCCGAAAGGCGGTATCCTCCTGGCCCCATAATATGATGGTACTTTTTCTTACTCGCATTATCCTTATTTTTTTTTGATATTTCCTTGAAATGCTCCGATTGCTTTTGCCTCACAAATTCTGGCCAATCATCTTTCAGTTTCTCATGTTGTCCATTGAAATCCGGAGTCTTGCCCTTGTTGACATAGTCACGGGTTAAATTTTTCTTGAAGTTCCGGAATGCTTCGCCCATCTTCTGAAGAGCGAACTCTTTAACTAGCCTCCTCCTCTGATGTCCACCCGGAACCTCGTTACCGAATTCATCGACTTTGTTGTATTCCGGAGGTAGAATGAAATGTTCCATAAGCTTTCTCCAGCAATCCTTTTTCGTTCTCTTGTCGACAAAACTGAAACCAAGACGTGCCTTCTTTGGCTCCTTCCATTCCTGGACGGTGATCGGGACATTGTCTCTAACAACGACTCCGCATTGGTTGATAAACTTTGAGGTGTGCTGTAGGGGCTTGCCGGTTTCACTGACAAACTCAATGGCATATGTTTCTCCTGTTTTCATCGCCTTGGATTTGCCACGCTTTGTCGTACTCGATCCGGAGGGCTAAAAAAAGAAAGAGAGTCGCGCGCGTTAATACATATGTATTCACATTTCAGTAAGTTTGTATCACGAGAGGCTCAATGTATATATATACCTCGCCGGAGGTGGTTGCTACTTGCAATTCGAGATCGTTGTTTGTTGACGGTTGACCTCCGTCGACAATGTCCGTTCCTTCACCTTCTTGATCATCGACAATCTCTGTTCCACCGTCAAGGTTCAGATAAGAAGAGACTACATCCTCTTGTTGCTCATATTCTGAGCCCGGCACATAAGGAATCTCGTTGTTGATGATGCCCATTAAATAACGTTCAGCCTCCGGATCCCTAAGCGGCTCGGTTCTATCGTCCGCCATATGTCACTCCTGCATGTAGTAAAAATTCTTTAAGTATAAAGGAATTAAAAAATAAGATTAAGGGGACATAGAGGAGGAGGAATTAAAACCCCTTGAAGGTTTGACAAAAGGTTTGATACATCATTCAGTTCATCGACCAAATACAAAGTTTGGTACAATAAATTATTACACATCAATTCTTCCTTGTGTCCCTGCTTGCTTACGATTGTGCCGTATCCATGGAGCATCCTCATCATTTAACTTAATGCTTGGGTCAGTGTTCACTTTGAAGGGCGGAATTTCACCAAACATATTATAATCTTCTGACATGTATGTCTTGTCCTCCACTCCCACGATGTTTCTTTTCCCTGAAAGAACAATGTGGCGCTTTGGATCATCGCATGATGTACTGATCGTTTTCTTATCTTTCCGTTTCCTCGGTTTGCTACTCATGTCCTTCAAATAAAAAACCTGAGCGACATATTTGGCAAGGACGAATGGTTCGTCAAGGTAACCAAGATTGTTGAAATCCACCATTGTCATTCCGTATTGCTCGTCCACCTTTACCCCACCTCCTGTTAGCTTGAACCATTTGCACCGGAACAAAGGGACCTTAAAGGAGGGTCCATAGTCAAGTTCCCATATCTCCTCTATGTAACCATAATATGTGACCTTTTGCCCATTCTCGGTTGCTGCATCAAAGCGGACACCACTGTTTTGGTTGGTGCTCTTTTTATCTTGGGCGATGGTGTAAAATGTATTCCCATTTATCTCGTACCCTTGGAAAGTCGTTATAGTCGAAGATGGTTTCTTGGCCAACATGTACAGCTGATCTCCAACATCATTGTCATTCATTAAATGTTTTCGCAACCAACTGCCGAAAGTCTCCATGTGGGCCTTTCTAATCCAGGATTCAGGCTTCCCCGGGTTGTCCGAGCGTAAAATATTCTTGTGTTGCTCGAAGTACGGAGCCACCAAGCTGGAATTTTGCAGAACTGTGTGGTGTGCTTCAGTCATAGAATGACCGTCCATACATATCGTGGATTCCCTTCCGATCTTGCCTTTTCCACTTAGTCTCCCCTCGTGCCGCGATTGAGGAATACCAATCGGCTTAAGGTCAGGAACATAGTCAATACAGAACTCAATTACCTCCTCATTTCCATAGCCCTTGACGATGCTTCCTTCTGGCCTAGCACGGTTACGAACATATTTCTTTAATACTCCCATGAACCTCTCAAAGGGGAACATATTGTGTAGAAATACAGGACCGAGAATGGAAATCTCTTCGACTAGGTGGACCAGGAGGTGCGTCATAATATCGAAGAAGGATGGTGGGAACACCAACTCGAAACTGACAAGGCATTGGACCACATCGTTCTGTAACCGTGGTAGATCTTCTGGATTGATTACCTTCTGAGAGATTGCATTGAGGAATGCACATAGCTTCACAATGGCTACTCGAACATTTTCCGGTAGGAGCCCCCTCAAAGCAATCGGAAGCAATTGCGTCATAATCACGTGCAGTCATGAGACTTCAGGTTTTGGAACTTTTTCTCCGACATGTTTATTATTCCCTTTATATTCGACGAGAAGCCAGACGGGACCTTCATACTGCTCAGGCATTCAAAAAAAAATGACCTTCTCTTCTTTGGTAAGAGCGTAGCTGGCACGACCTTGAAACCATTCCGGATGCCGGTCATCTGGGTCTTTCAAAAGTTGCTGGTCCTGCCGTGCTTCCTTTGTATCATTTGTCTTCCCATACACGCCCAAGAAGCTTAGCAGGTTCACGCAAATATTCTTCGTAACATGCATCACGTCGATTGCAGAGCGGACATCTAGGACTTTCCAATATTCTAGCTCCCAAAATATAGATTTCTTCTTCCACATGGGTGCGTGCCCGTCAACTCCCCGCGGAACTGATTGTCCGCCAGGACCCTTTCCAAAGATGACTTTCAAATCCTTGACCATATCAAATATCTCAGCACCAGTACGTTCCGCAGGCTTCGGCCGGTGATCTGCCTTCCCGTTGAAATGCTTGCCTTTCTTTCTTACGTTATGATTTCGGGGAAGAAATCGACGATGACCCAGGTACACGTTCTTCTTACAATTAACCAAACGTACACTTTCAGTCTCATGTAAGCAGTGCGTGCATGCATTGTATCCCTTATTTGTCTGTCCCGAAAGGTTACTGAGAGCAGGCCAATCGTTGATGGTTACAAAAAGCAACGCTCGTAGGTCAAATTCCTCTCCTTTGTGCTCATCCCAGACACGTACACCAGGTCTGGCCCACAACTGTAAAAGTTCTTCAACTAATGGCCTTAGGTACACATCGATGTCGTTGCCGGGTTGCTTAGGGCCTTGGATGAGAATTGGCATCATAATGAACTTCCGCTTCATGCACAACCAAGGAGGAAGGTTGTAGATGCATAGAGTCACGGGCCAGGTGCTATGGCTGGAGCTCTGCTCGCCAAAAGGATTAATGCCATCAGTATTTAGACCAAATCTTATGTTCCTTGCGTCAGCTGCAAAATCTTTGAAAACTCTGTCGATCTTTCTCCATTGCGTTCCATCAGCGGTGTGTCTCAACTCCCCGTCGGACTTACGGTCCTCTTTGTGCCATCGCAACGACTTGGCATGCTTTTTGTTCATGAACAGACGTTTCAACCGTGGTATTATAGGAGCATACCACATCACCTTGGCGGGAACCCTCTTCCTGGGTTTCTCGCCCTCAACATCGTCACCAGGGT
Source organism: Triticum timopheevii (assembly GCA_963921465.1). NCBI lineage: Eukaryota > Viridiplantae > Streptophyta > Magnoliopsida > Poales > Poaceae > Triticum > Triticum timopheevii. The sequence goes on along the minus strand of OY997266.1, from coordinate 594,791,463 downwards.
CATCGCCTCTGATCTTATAATGCAATGCAGTGCATACAGGGCATTCATTCAAATTCTCGTATTCACCACGATAAAGGATGCAGTCATTAATGCATGCATGTATCTTCAGAACCTCTAAACCTAGAGGGCAGACAACCTTCTTTGCTTCGTACGTACTGGCGGGCAACTCGTTATTCTTCGGGAACATATTCTTCAACATTTTCAGCAAATTTTCAAATGATGAGTCACCTACACCTTCCTGTGCCTTCCATTTTAGCAAATCCAGTGTGCAGCCCAGCTTTTTCAGACTATTATCGCATCCTGGATACAACGACTTTTTGTGATCCTCTAACATGCGATCCAAATTCTCCCTCTCCTTGTCAGTTTCGCAGCGTCTCCGTGCATCAGCAATGGTCCGACCAAGATCATCAGCGGGCTCATCATGTGCCTCTTCTTCACCTTCACCTAACCCTTCCCCACCTTCAGCATCATCCTCCATGAAAGTATCACCGAAATGATCATGATAGTTGTCATCGATATCATCCCCTTCTTCATCTTCTTCCATTCTAACCCCTCTTTCTCCATGCTTGGTCCAACAATTATAGCTTGGCATGAAACCATGCCGAAGCAGGTGCATGTGAACGTCTCTTGAGGAGGAGTAACCCTTCTGATTCTTACAGACAGCACATGGACAGATAATAAAACCTTGCTGCTTGTTCGCATTTGCCACTACGAGGAAATCTTTCAAACCTGTAGTGAACTCGCCGGAGAGTCGGGGACCGTACATCCATTGCCGATTCATCTGCATTATTATTATATAAAGTATATAATTAACCATGATGCATTTGTTAAACTAACTAGCTAGAAATAATACAAATTAAACAATGAACTACACAATGCGTATTTTATCAATGACACATGAAAGGTTCAAGTTGCTAACCGCGATCGCGGAGGAAAAATAAATGAGAAAGCTCAAGTGTGGCTCGGACACTTCATATCATGTTTGTTTCAGGCTCTCGGGCATTTCATCAAACACCTTGTGTGCATAGGAGAAACCAAAAGCAAACCCACCACCACCTCCTGAAAATTGTGAAGTGAGCTGAGTGAAGTGAAGTGAGCTGAGTCCTATATATAGGGATGGGCCTTTAGTCCCGGTTGGCCTGGCCAACCGTGACTAAAGGCCTTCGGGGACCTTTAGTCCCGGTTGGCCAGGCCAACCGGGACTAAAGCCCCTCCCGTCCGCCAGCTGTCGACCGAGCGCGCTGGGCCCAGATAGTTGGTCGCGGGTCTTCTCCCGAACCGCGACTAAAGACCCCTTTGGTCGCGGTTCGATTGTTTTGGGGACTAATGGGGGCGTATGGAAGCCTCTTTTTCTACCAGTGATTTGCGATTATCTCTCTTGTTCTTTTGATATAGCACCCTGTAGGTGCAGATTCTGGTATCTCAGGTGTAGGAGTTTATTTCCCTGATGCAAAAATATTAGGCAACATTTGTAGTGATGATGCTTTGGAGCGTTCTTCTGTTGTAGCATCCTGTAGGTGCAGTTGAAGTGCCTCTAGATGTAGGAGTAGTGTTTCCTGATGCAGATGTTAGGCATCGAAAAAATTAAGTTTGTATGGAACTTGTTTTGTATGCTGTGACTCCATTTTCGTAATGAAAATGGGGGCCATGGGGCCCCTCAGATCGAAAAAATAAAACATTATGGAGTGCTTTAGCTTTGCCAGATCAGCGGCTCCAAGGAGTTCACATATCTCCCAGCCGGAGATGGACAATTCATAAATGACCAAGGTTTGGTTATTTGTCAAGAGAGCCATCTCTAGCTTGTCACTAGTAGTGCTAGTTTGAGTTTCTGGGTGATTGGCATGGGCTCCGGAGCGGAGCACCGCAGAGACACCGTACCTGTCGTGCTCGAAGCTGTGGATATCGAACCTCGCCGCCGCGCCGTCCGGCACCGCACCGCAGAGCCGGTTGTAACTGACGTCCAAGGACTGCAGGTCGGTCAGATAAGATTCGGCAGCAGCGCAGGGATGTGGCCGTAGATCCTGTTGTCGCTGACGTCGAGCAAGGGAGGCTAGCCGGTCCGTCAGGTGCACCCGGGACGGGACATGCCGAAGCTGAACGCGTTGCGCGACAGGTTGACGGCGTCGCCGGTGAGCCGGTTGCACGATGACAGGTCGACCATCCCGAAGCGCACGGCGAAGAAGTCGGCCGGCCGGGATGCTGCCGGACTGGACAGGTTGTTGTGGGAGAGGTCGAGGAACGCCAGCTGCCCGGCCCTGCTGAAGAGGAAGAGCAGCGGCGGGATGGTGCCGACGTACGTACGAGGCGGTTGTGGTTGAGGTAGATGCTGCTGAGGAGCGACGGCGGGATGGAGCACGGCCGGGGAGCGCGCCCAGGAAGGAGGGCACGGGGAGCAGTGCATGCATGCATGTGTGGTGCGCCGTGCGTGGCAACCAGGACGACTGGTCTCGTCAAACACTTGGATACATGCTGCGTTTTATTTTCTTCTTCCTCATTCATTGTTGGTCAGAATCAGAATCACAGTTTCCCATCCAAAATAAATAAATCAGAATCACACGCGTACGGCCTCGTATGTAATGTATACGTGCGCGCATAAGGCTGTAGGTACGTTCATGATCGTTCCAATACCAAGAATTATACTCCCTCCGTTCCAAATTACTCGTCGCTGAAATGGATGTATGTAGAACTAAAATACATCTAGATACATCAATACGTGCGACAAGTAATTCGGAACGGAGGGAGTATTATATAGCTGATCCAAGGCTAGTCCTTCGAGTTGAAGTTCTGTGATATATTCTTAGAACAATTTGGCTAGAGACTGGAGGCTTCCAGTCCCCTGGTAAAACTGAGAACAACTTTGTACACATGGGAGAAATGTTGCCATGTTGGTCTTCCGATAAATCTAGGTTGCTGCCAATTACAAAAAAAAAAAAGTAGCTTACTATGGTAAGCGCTTCTATACTCTGATTCTGGATATATTCAACTCACATGGCTATGCTCGGTACCATTTACACTGCTACACTGAACCCTAAACATTGGGCCGTCTTTCTGGATGACAGTTGAACTGGACTGAAGTAAGCATAGGATGAACTGTATGTAGAAGACTTACAGTTATTAGATCAAAGTGACCACCTCTAAAGTTTTAGATAGATCATTATTTTACAAAGGTCATCGAAAGATATACAACATATACAGAGGTTCAGTTCAGTTAGTATGATGGCAATACATGCCACATATCGAAATAAGTACAAAAAATTGTCTACCATGGAGCCTCCTCACTGCTTCTTTGATCAAATTGCATATTTACATGAGATGTTAAACTATTTGCCATTAACTGTTAAGAGATCATAAATTCAAGACCAGAAAATGTGAAGAAAAAAAACCTTTAGTAAACAGTATATATCAACAAAGCACAGAAGCGGTGTCTGAATAATATTATGCGAAAGATGCAAATATTAACTCTGGTTCATAAAATTGCTGGATTAGTCAGAGCCGATCAGCTGATAGCCTGAGCGTTGGCCAAGTTCGCCCGGCATAAACTTGAAGGAGATGCAGAGCAGACATCAATCCTGTTAACTGTGTTGATTAGCATGCAATCAACCAGATCATACTACCACAAATAAACCTGGTCGTTATTAATAATAATAAGATTAAGGTGGCTTACGTAGCACAATACTTGTAATCAATACTGCCGTTGGAACTGCTAGCTGTCGACGTTGCAGCTGACCTGAGACGTCCTGGAACTTGGAGTGAGCTAGAGTTGCAGTGAACTACTAGGACAAGTGAGCTGGACACCCCAGTCCAGGGGACAAGCAAAAGTGATGCTAATGCTAACTCTAGAGAAAGAGAAAAAAGATTATTATTGAGATGTAAAAGATAGTACCAAGCAGTACATCTGTACTTTTAGAAAACTGAATTCAAATGCACCATTGTGCATCAGCACTACTGAAGCTGCGGTGTGGAGTGGAGGCATGCATGCAGGCAGGCAGGCTACACTCAAGATTCATCAATCCAGATGCCCTAGCTACATCAATAGCAGCACACCGGTCGATCTCGCTAATTTCAGATAGATACGGAGGGGGAAGCGCTTCTCTGAAATTGAACTTGTTGGAAATTGCACAATGAACCAATACAATGATAACACGTGATGGAGTACAGCAAGGCCCCATCAAATACCCACAACAGCAGGCCCAAACAGAGCACAGGTCACAACAGCGATCCCACTGTCATGCAGACTATGAGGAAAAAGAAATCAACTGAAACTTTATAGTAGTATCTCAGGGGACTGCGGAATAGCAAGACTGTTTAGCGCGTAGCCTCACCGTGGGTGGATAGCACGGTAGGAGGCTGCGGAACAGGCCAGGGCCACGTCCGCTGTGTAATTCTATGAATGAGCCTGTGCTCAGTAAGAAAATTTGGTTGAACATGAAGCAGGTTTGGAGTATGTTTCTTCAATGTTGTTCCTGTTTTCTGAAGCTTTCCCAGATATCTGTCCAGTTGCAGCAATCTGTAGAACTATACTATACAAAAGGAACATGTAAAAAGTTTGTGAAAATCAAAATTGATGACCATATTTGTGGTAATTAATTAATACTCTTTCCAGCTGAGTCCAACCTAATGCATAGCAAATTAATTCATGCTAACAACTGCACAGCATAATGAAATTGCAGTTGGACAAAGCAGAAAAACCATACTAGCTAGTCACTGACTGGAGTACCCAATAACCCTGCTCACAATTGACTTACAAGGTAAAACGAGAAACAAGCTGAATATGGAACATACCTTCAACCCAACAGATCGACTTAGAAAGTTAAGAATCTGGTACTAACTAGTAATTCTGTTACTCCCACCAGCATCCAGTCACATAAGAATTCCAGAATTTGGTACAAACAACCTCATCATGCAAAAAGCACGCCAGGAGAAATTCATGTCCGAGTCCGAGTAGTCTTGCACCACAAAGTCGAGCTAGTTACCAGTACTCTTGCAACACAAGAGGCTCATCATGGTGCTACTAATTAACTTACAGAGATCCTCTCTGCTTTGTCGTAGTACTCGAGGTCAAAAGGGTCAGCACATCCAAAATCAGAAGCTAGCGGGTGGCTGTAAGCAGGACCTCCCCCAGCAGTGAGCGTGGTCTTGAAGAGCTGTAGTTTGCAAGTCTTGCTCTTCCATTTCGCACTGGCCAGAGGCTTCAGCTTGGCATTCACATTATCTCCCGAGGAGAAACATTCAATGGCCACCACAACAACCATCTGCTCCAGCACGCGACCTCTCTCCGCGATAAACTTGAGGAAAGCAACCTCGCTTTTTGACCCTCGGAACTCACTACAAGAAATCTGTTAATACATGACGGTCCTAATCTGTCATGGATCAGTGAAAAACTGTCATGGGTACCCATCGATGACGGACCTGAAATCCATCATGTATATCGCGTCATAATTTGATATCATACCATTCTTGACGGTTTTTGGCCGTCATGGATCTGCCGTACGTGTGCTTAACTGACATGCATGTAACGACGTTAACTTGTTTGCCACATGATATAGATCTGACATGGTAGCCCAGGTAGGAATCAGCCCAATTAGAATTTGGGCCCACCAAATTTTGACTAAGTCCAAAAGCGACAGCCCATATAGCAGTCAACCCAATTAAATTTTGGCCCATTAAAATATGGTATGTCCAAGGCCCACTAATTCACTACTGATAACACCATCCAGCTCTCTTCTCATTTCTCTGCTGTTGGTCCATGGAAATTTTAAGCGAGTATATTTTGTCAAAAAAATATATGCTCATTTCATTAAATAAAATGTATGTTACATAAACAGACATGGACATACGCCTGTACAGAAGCAAAAAAGATCCCTAAAAACTTAAAATTACAAACATTTCCTGGAGAACACTAAGCTACTCTCTAGCCAAGCGCCGGCTGCGCTCGCCGTAGGCCGTGCCTTTGTGGACATGGATCCGGCAGTACCCGCCGAAGTCATCAGAGGGAGACACCATTTTTGCATCCATCTTGCACCAAACCATGCTCCTGACCGGCACTCTGTCTCCACCGATGAAAAGAGTCCATGGAACCCGTACTACCTGCATATCGAGAAGCACTAAAAACGGCTTGGAAAATCAGAAACGAAAGGGATGGGAAAAATCAAAATCAACAGGGGGAGGGAGACCTGGTGTTGGTGGGACATGCGGCTCACAACCAGCCGAGGATCCCGCTTGTCAGCACAAACGCGCAGCAGAAGTCAGCGAACACCAAACGGCCGCTGGTGAGCGCGAGCGAGGCGCGAGAGGAGGGGCGTGGGGTGGGGGTACCGAGCCAGTGTTCGCCCTTGACGGCGCCTCCGTCGTCGACCTCCTCCTCCGGGGCACGGAGGCCGGCGCAGGTGCGCGAGAGCACCGCCGGTCCATGCTGCACCGCTAAGGCTCGGCCGCCTGACCGTGGCGGTCTGAACCGGGATCTCGAGCATGCTCGTAGTCAACGCAGCCGTCCCATCCGCAGCGACGGCACCGGCGCTCGAGCACGCTTCTGCACGCCCACGAGAAACCTATTCGCTCCATGAACCAAGATGGGCACCATCCACAACAACGGCACCGGCTGCCAAGCTTTTTCTTGGTGTTGTGGCGGCGACCACTGATGGGGAGGATCTCAAAGAGGCCGGCCGAGATCCATTTTCTCCGGGTGGAGAGAAGCGGGCGTCTTCTGGATGGACAAGAAAGAGGGGGAGGTTTCCTTGCCGTTGGATCTCACGGGAATAGACGGTTTGGATCTGTGATCCGTGGGATGCTTAGATCAACCAATCACAGCGCAGCTTCGCCCTCACGCTGGATTGCCACTTCGGCTGGATACTCAAGCGGGCCTCTATTGACCGTGAGAGCAGTCTAGAATTTATTTTTTTTCATCATTCGAATAAACAAATAAGGCATCCTTGTAGAGTAACTTGGAAAAAGAATTATCATATATATATCGCAACAAAATTTTAATGTAATATACTACATGCAAGTTGTATTGTAGGATATTCCATAAAAGGAATTTCCGCGTGTTCATTGAGATTAATTTCAATTTGACCTACATATATACTCGCCCCATTCTAAAATATAGTGCACCCGCGCTTCCCGGGGTTTAACTTTGACCATAAATTTAACCAACGAGACCGACTGAGGCGGGAGCAAAAGTTATACTACCGCCGCAGTCGGTCTCGTTGGTTAAATTTACGGTCAAAGCTTAAGCACGGGAATAGAGTAAGCACTATATTTTGGAACGGAGGGAGTATCAAGCAAGTTTGAAAACATTCCAGACCCGTTTCCTCTCGAAATGATATATTCTTAGTGGTGTATCTTGAGTGTAGAAAAAATTTCATGTCAAACGAGGCAGTGACTCAAGAACACAAATACGATTTTTTTTCAAATTTTGCCAACTTTTTCATTCACTTGTAGTTCAAAATTGTATTATATTCATTAAATGCCTATAAATGCACTAAATGACTTACATATAACAAATGGGCCCCGAAAAATACTAAATTTTGACATGGATCATGTAATGGTCTATATGGAGTGTAGAAACAATTTAGGGCCAACTGATAAAGCACTGGTCTCTCTGCCTCCGTTATCTCTTGAAACCTAAATTCTTTCACGAAGATGGTCTGGTTTCTAAGCAACATACGTCACAATTTTTGTGAAACCTCACAAATTTTCATCACAACCTCCAAGTGTCGTATGAGGGAACCATTCCAAGTTTCTTGTTTTTGTACCTTGTTAGCATTTTTTGGAATTAAACAACCAATAAACTCTCATGAGGGACGAGTCTGGGCACCCTCATGTTTCCAATCCCTTTTTCTTTCTAAGCAAGTCCGGAACATAGACTCAGGAACAAAAATATGAATTTTTGAATCAATTGTGCGAACTTTCTCATGCGCTTGCAATTCAAAATTGAATTATATTCATTAAATGCACTAAATGACTGAAAATATAACAAAACCTCGAAGAATGCAACATTTTGACATGGATTATATAATGGTGTATGTTGAGTGTAGAAAACATTTGAAGGCTAACAAATGCAACAGCAGTCTCGGCTGCTAGCCTTTTTTTTTGTTCAGCACGAGTTGGGCCTAAATATATAACTAAGACAACCAAACAAAAGTGTTTGTGCATTTGAGAAAAGCACTCGAAATGTTTTTGGAATAAAAGTAATGTGTATTAGAAAATTGTGAACGTATTTTTGAAAACATCATGCATTCAAATAATTGAGAGCGTATGTTTCAAAAAATGTTCAACATGCTTCTAGAAAATGTTCAGATATTTTTAATACATTTCTAAAATTTATTATTACTATTAAACACTAATTTTTAGATGGTGCATGACGTGCTAGCAAACATGTCATGAGCGGGGCTGGACGCCCCAGTATTTTATTTTATTTTTCTCTCCTTAAAATAATTTGGACTTTTAAGTAAATCCAAATTTCAAAAAATGTGAATTCTGGAAAAATAAAATGCTCCAGAAATTATAAAATGTACGTGGTTTTAAATATGTTCATATTTTTCTAAAAAAAAGTTCCCGTATTGAAAAGATGTTCATGAATCAAAAAATGTCTGTGCATTTCAAAAAACTTTCATCTGTTCAAGAAATGTTTGCCGATTCAAAAAATGTTCGTGATTTCAAAACAAATGTCAGTGTATTAAAAAATGTCAAAATTTTGACAAACCATTCAATATTTTGAATTCAGAAAAAAAATGTTCGGGAAATGTCAAAATTTGTTCACAAAATTCAGATTTTTTTTTGCAAATTCAAAACAATATTCATGAATTTAAAAAATGTAAGTGAAAAGCATTTCTTCTAGATTTCAAAAATTATTCATGAATTTCAAAAAATGTCCGCTTACGCAAAAAATATGTTCATGAGTTCGAAGAAATGTACGCAATTTCAAAAAAATGTTTGTGAATTAAAAAAAATGTTAACAATTTAAAATATGTTCAGGAATTTCTAAAAAATATTCCTGGATTTCAGAAACCCTCCGCTACACTAATTTTTTCAAAATTATTTTCTCTGTGTCATATACTGACATGTGGGACCTACTTTTATATTGTGTGTTGACATGCGAATGGGCTGGGTTGTGGGGAGTTGGGTTAATATGCCTGATTATTTGTAAATAACTCCCATGTGAGTCATGTCAATCCGGCCATAAGCGGGTAGTTATGTGTGTATATATATTTTTAGGCAAAGTTTATGTGTATATACTTAAGCTTAAATGGTTTGATTTGGGAGGTTCCTTTTTTCCTTTTCGAATTTCTTTGTAAAATTCTCGTGATGTGTGTTTTGTTTCCCTTGTATGGACCATATACAGTCCCAAACGAACCATTTTACCCTTAGTATATACACATGACTTACGACTGAGTGTATGGTTCCCTTTTTCTTTTTAAAATTTCCATTTTATTGTTGCATCCTTTTTCTTTTTATTTTTTTATTACTGCATCAGATTGACATACGGGCCATACAAGGGGAAAACAAGACACATCAGCATGCGTCATCCACTCATCCATGATGGCTCGGACGGTGTATATATTAAAAAGAAAAGGCTAGACCCAGCTCCCCAATTCGTGACGGTTTGTATGACGGTTCCTCTAGGTCTATTATAATTGGTCTACCGTTTTGGGGCCTAATCTCGCCTTGCTGGTCCGTGACGGTTTCTGTGACAGTTTCCGGGAACGTCATGAGGAATCCGTCACGGATTAACAAGTTTCTTGTAGTGACTCGTAGAAGAACACCTTCTTCATGCCCTCCACGACACATTTGATGGGGCCGCCCTCCTGCCAGAACTTGAGATTGACCTTGCCGGTGGACTTTTCAGATACGCGGACAGACTGCAGATGAAATCAATCAGCGCGTGCATAACATACATAGTCGAGGTATCTTATCTATGAGGACATATCATGCAGCAGCAGGAGGCGGTTATAACTTATTTCATTGATTTGATTCACAGTTCAGACCATACTAGATATAACATAGCCACTATTATTGCAAAATTGCAAATCCAGTAAGTGTACTTAAGCTAACCAATTTTACCTGGACATGGAGCGTCTCCAGGTTAGGGAAGCCTCTGAGAAAACCAGATACTTTCTTGACAGCATCGCGGACACCAAAGTGCAACTCTATGGCCAAAATCTGGACAGTGGGTACAATGTTCTCCTTGCTCCCACCCTGCAATGCACACAATGATTGAGATCATACATTGGCAATATTAATTGACACAGCAGTTACACAAGCAAATTAAATTAGTAGGATGTACTACCACGATGACGGTGTTGGTAATCCCCAACTCTTGCTCTCCTGGCAGAAGGTATCCCAGCATACGCAGGTTAGGTGCACGTCCATTAACGATATGTGGGCCAATGAACCCAACATCATGGATGTTTCTTATTTTGCATTCCCAAATCTTCAATCTGCATAATAACGTACGCAACAATATAGTTAGGACAATATATATATATAGTGCAGGCAATGAAGAATGAGATGAGGTAGAAATAAATCACTTACAGAACTTAGCAACTCAGCATAGATTTGTCGAAGTCGCGCAGATTGAACAGCTGGAACAATTCACTCATATGAACTTCTACAGAGTACCGTTTGGTGTGATGCTCATCTGTAACATCCGCATAAACATATTCTTTGTCGGCCCATGTTATGAATTGCTTGTACCAACGTAGCAGATTTCGCATTTGTGGTGGTAGACTCTTTTCCTGCGCAGGCTCGACGAGAGGCCCATTCCGCACATATTGTAATGCTATCTCACATACTGGCGCATCCTCAAGGTCTAAGAAGGCACGAAGAGTCAAACCCATCTCGGACGCTTGTTTCATGGCACCCGCTACAGTCAATCCAAGTGCTGCCGCAGCTGCTATGATCTCGGGGTCCTCTTCCGGACCGGCTTTCACTATGAGCGGGGGGATCGATTGTTTCTTCTGCATCCCGAGCTGGTCAACTTGTTTCCCGCTTTTTTTACTTTCTTCTTTCTCCTCCTTCAATATTTTTGCTTGCCTACGAAGTTCATGTCCATAGTCGTCAGGCATATTCAGCTCGGCTTGGGACGGTGTCGTCAAAAAATCCTTAGCCCACTTCTTTTGCTTCTCAGTGAATACTTGCTTGGGCTCAGGCTCTTTTTTCGCCTTCATATCCGCCTTCCATTTCTCATAATCAGCAGATGCGGCCAATTTGATTTCAGCTTCACTAAGTTCCCCAGGCCTTGGGAGGAGAGGCTTCAGTGATGGCTCCGGTACCCTTGTGGTCTTAGGTACATAAGGGTCCGGGTTAATAGTCCAGGAGCGGGTTTCCTTGCTGTCCGCCTGCTTCTGCTTCTTCGCCGGAGGTGGATTGGGGGGCGTCGTACTCGCCGGAGGAGGATTGGGGGGCGTCGTACCCGCCGGAGGTTGTGGATCGGGGGACGGCGTCGAATGGCGTGAAGGAGGTGTAGGTGAACCACCACGACCACCACCACCGCCACCACCGCCACCACCACCACCACCATCGGAGGGGGGTGGACTTGCTAGCCTTGGTGCCTCGCCTGGAAACACTATGTACTTCTTTTTCCATAAAATGAACTGGCGCTTGACATCTCCAAGTCTTCTCTCCCCTTCGGGTGTAGGTTTGTCAATCTCCAGGTCCTCAAACCCTTGGACTATGTCTTCCACCGTGACACGAGCATAGCCATATGCAATGGGGTTGTTGTGGTGGAGTGCTCCAGGTGTACAGGGTAAAGCACTGCCGCTAGCTACCTTCGTGGAAACGTTCCCCACGGGATAATGCAGATCACATTCTTTCATCTCCTTTACATCATCCACGGGGTAGTGAGGCTCCGGTGCATGAATCTCGATCATCGGTGCACTAGCACCAGGCGGGGCATCCGTGGAAGCCACGCTGCTTCTCCGCTGCTGGCTTCCGCGATCCGCTTCATGATCTTCATGCGGCCCTGCAGCCGATTTTTCTTTCACTAGTTCATGCACGGTCTGCTTCAACTCATGGAGTTCCGATGCTAACTTCGTCATAAGATCTGCATCCCGGTCCGTCTTTCTCTTACGGCTTCTGTAACAGTACGGGTCATTGTCCTGGGAAAACCCTACTTTCCACGGAACTTTGCCTTTGCCTCGTACACGTCCTCCGTGTTCATCATTCCCGAGGGCTATTGTCAGTGCGTCTTTCTCTCTGTTGAACTTGATCAAGCCCTCTTGAGCTTGGGTCATTGCGTCAATAAGGGCTTGGGTGGGAGCAAACTGTCTCTGCTAGTGAACACACACCCATGTCTCCGGGTCTAGCGATCCCCCATGCCCGTACCACCAGCTTTTGGCCCTTGGGTCCCATCCCTCTGTACCTAGAGGGATTCCTCGCACCCTCAGGTCCTCCTCCATCTTCTCCCACCTAGGCTCCGAAAGGCGGTATCCTCCTGGCCCCATAATATGATGGTACTTTTTCTTACTCGCATTATCCTTATTTTTTTTTTGATATTTCCTTGAAATGCTCCGATTGCTTTTGCCTCACAAATTCTGGCCAATCATCTTTCAGTTTCTCATGTTGTCCATTGAAATCCGGAGTCTTGCCCTTGTTGACATAGTCACGGGTTAAATTTTTCTTGAAGTTCCGGAATGCTTCGCCCATCTTCTGAAGAGCGAACTCTTTAACTAGCCTCCTCCTCTGATGTCCACCCGGAACCTCGTTACCGAATTCATCGACTTTGTTGTATTCCGGAGGTAGAATGAAATGTTCCATAAGCTTTCTCCAGCAATCCTTTTTCGTTCTCTTGTCGACAAAACTGAAACCAAGACGTGCCTTCTTTGGCTCCTTCCATTCCTGGACGGTGATCGGGACATTGTCTCTAACAACGACTCCGCATTGGTTGATAAACTTTGAGGTGTGCTGTAGGGGCTTGCCGGTTTCACTGACAAACTCAATGGCATATGTTTCTCCTGTTTTCATCGCCTTGGATTTGCCACGCTTTGTCGTACTCGATCCGGAGGGCTAAAAAAAGAAAGAGAGTCGCGCGCGTTAATACATATGTATTCACATTTCAGTAAGTTTGTATCACGAGAGGCTCAATGTATATATATACCTCGCCGGAGGTGGTTGCTACTTGCAATTCGAGATCGTTGTTTGTTGACGGTTGACCTCCGTCGACAATGTCCGTTCCTTCACCTTCTTGATCATCGACAATCTCTGTTCCACCGTCAAGGTTAAGATAAGAAGAGACTACATCCTCTTGTTGCTCATATTCTGAGCCCGGCACATAAGGAATCTCGTTGTTGATGATGCCCATTAAATAACGTTCAGCCTCCGGATCCCTAAGCGGCTCGGTTCTATCGTCCGCCATATGTCACTCCTGCATGTAGTAAAAATTCTTTAAGTATAAAGGAATTAAAAAATAAGATTAAGGGGACATAGAGGAGGAGGAATTAAAACCCCTTGAAGGTTTGACAAAAGGTTTGATACATCATTCAGTTCATCGACCAAATACAAAGTTTGGTACAATAAATTACTACACATCAATTCTTCCTTGTGTCCCTGCTTGCTTACGATTGTGCCGTATCCATGGAGCATCCTCATCATTTAACTTAATGCTTGGGTCAGTGTTCACTTTGAAGGGCGGAATTTCACCAAACATATTATAATCTTCTGACATGTATGTCTTGTCCTCCACTCCCACGATGTTTCTTTTCCCTGAAAGAACAATGTGGCGCTTTGGATCATCGCATGATGTACTGATCGTTTTCTTATCTTTCCGTTTCCTCGGTTTGCTACTCATGTCCTTCAAATAAAAAACCTGAGCGACATATTTGGCAAGGACGAATGGTTCGTCAAGGTAACCAAGATTGTTGAAATCCACCATTGTCATTCCGTATTGCTCGTCCACCTTTACCCCACCTCCTGTTAGCTTGAACCATTTGCACCGGAACAAAGGGACCTTAAAGGAGGGTCCATAGTCAAGTTCCCATATCTCCTCTATGTAACCATAATATGTGACCTTTTGCCCATTCTCGGTTGCTGCATCAAAGCGGACACCACTGTTTTGGTTGGTGCTCTTTTTATCTTGGGCGATGGTGTAAAATGTATTCCCATTTATCTCGTACCCTTGGAAAGTCGTTATAGTCGAAGATGGTTTCTTGGCCAACATGTACAGCTGATCTCCAACATCATTGTCATTCATTAAATGTTTTCGCAACCAACTGCCGAAAGTCTCCATGTGGGCCTTTCTAATCCAGGATTCAGGCTTCCCCGGGTTGTCCGAGCGTAAAATATTCTTGTGTTGCTCGAAGTACGGAGCCACCAAGCTGGAATTTTGCAGAACTGTGTGGTGTGCTTCAGTCATAGAATGACCGTCCATACATATCGTGGATTCCCTTCCGATCTTGCCTTTTCCACTTAGTCTCCCCTCGTGCCGCGATTGAGGAATACCAATCGGCTTAAGGTCAGGAACATAGTCAATACAGAACTCAATTACCTCCTCATTTCCATAGCCCTTGACGATGCTTCCTTCTGGCCTAGCACGGTTACGAACATATTTCTTTAATACTCCCATGAACCTCTCAAAGGGGAACATATTGTGTAGAAATACAGGACCGAGAATGGAAATCTCTTCGACTAGGTGGACCAGGAGGTGCGTCATAATATCGAAGAAGGATGGTGGGAACACCAACTCGAAACTGACAAGGCATTGGACCACATCGTTCTGTAACCGTGGTAGATCTTCTGGATTGATTACCTTCTGAGAGATTGCATTGAGGAATGCACATAGCTTCACAATGGCTACTCGAACATTTTCCGGTAGGAGCCCCCTCAAAGCAATCGGAAGCAATTGCGTCATAATCACGTGCAGTCATGAGACTTCAGGTTTTGGAACTTTTTCTCCGACATGTTTATTATTCCCTTTATATTCGACGAGAAGCCAGACGGGACCTTCATACTGCTCAGGCATTCAAAAAAAATGACCTTCTCTTCTTTGGTAAGAGCGTAGCTGGCACGACCTTGAAACCATTCCGGATGCCGGTCATCTGGGTCTTTCAAAAGTTGCTGGTCCTGCCGTGCTTCCTTTGTATCATTTGTCTTCCCATACACGCCCAAGAAGCTTAGCAGGTTCACGCAAATATTCTTCGTAACATGCATCACGTCGATTGCAGAGCGGACATCTAGGACTTTCCAATATTCTAGCTCCCAAAATATAGATTTCTTCTTCCACATGGGTGCGTGCCCGTCAACTCCCCGCGGAACTGATTGTCCGCCAGGACCCTTTCCAAAGATGACTTTCAAATCCTTGACCATATCAAATATCTCAGCACCAGTACGTTCCGCAGGCTTCGGCCGGTGATCTGCCTTCCCGTTGAAATGCTTGCCTTTCTTTCTTACGTTATGATTTCGGGGAAGAAATCGACGATGACCCAGGTACACGTTCTTCTTACAATTAACCAAACGTACACTTTCAGTCTCATGTAAGCAGTGCGTGCATGCATTGTATCCCTTATTTGTCTGTCCCGAAAGGTTACTGAGAGCAGGCCAATCGTTGATGGTTACAAAAAGCAACGCTCGTAGGTCAAATTCCTCTCCTTTGTGCTCATCCCAGACACGTACACCAGGTCTGGCCCACAACTGTAAAAGTTCTTCAACTAATGGCCTTAGGTACACATCGATGTCGTTGCCGGGTTGCTTAGGGCCTTGGATGAGAATTGGCATCATAATGAACTTCCGCTTCATGCACAACCAAGGAGGAAGGTTGTAGATGCATAGAGTCACGGGCCAGGTGCTATGGCTGGAGCTCTGCTCGCCAAAAGGATTAATGCCATCAGTATTTAGACCAAATCTTATGTTCCTTGCGTCAGCTGCAAAATCTTTGAAAACTCTGTCGATCTTTCTCCATTGCGTTCCATCAGCGGTGTGTCTCAACTCCCCGTCGGACTTACGGTCCTCTTTGTGCCATCGCAACGACTTGGCATGCTTTTTGTTCATGAACAGACGTTTCAACCGTGGTATTATAGGAGCATACCACATCACCTTGGCGGGAACCCTCTTCCTGGGTTTCTCGCCCTCAACATCGTCACCAGGGTCATCGCCTCTGATCTTATAATGCAATGCAGTGCATACAGGGCATTCATTCAAATTCTCGTATTCACCACGATAAAGGATGCAGTCATTAATGCATGCATGTATCTTCAGAACCTCTAAACCTAGAGGGCAGACAACCTTCTTTGCTTCGTACGTACTGGCGGGCAACTCGTTATTCTTCGGGAACATATTCTTCAACATTTTCAGCAAATTTTCAAATGATGAGTCACCTACACCTTCCTGTGCCTTCCATTTTAGCAAATCCAGTGTGCAGCCCAGCTTTTTCAGACTATTATCGCATCCTGGATACAACGACTTTTTGTGATCCTCTAACATGCGATCCAAATTCTCCCTCTCCTTGTCAGTTTCGCAGCGTCTCCGTGCATCAGCAATGGTCCGACCAAGATCATCAGCGGGCTCATCATGTGCCTCTTCTTCACCTTCACCTAACCCTTCCCCACCTTCAGCATCATCCTCCATGAAAGTATCACCGAAATGATCATGATAGTTGTCATCGATATCATCCCCTTCTTCATCTTCTTCCATTCTAACCCCTCTTTCTCCATGCTTGGTCCAACAATTATAGCTTGGCATGAAACCATGCCGAAGCAGGTACATGTGAACGTCTCTTGAGGAGGAGTAACCCTTCTGATTCTTACAGACAGCACATGGACAGATAATAAAACCTTGCTGCTTGTTCGCATTTGCCACTACGAGGAAATCTTTCAAACCTGTAGTGAACTCGCCGGAGAGTCGGGGACCGTACATCCATTGCCGATTCATCTGCATTATTATTATATAAAGTATATAATTAACCATGATGCATTTGTTAAACTAACTAGCTAGAAATAATACAAATTAAACAATGAACTACACACATGCGTATTTTATCAATGACACATGAAAGGTTCAAGTTGCTAACCGCGATCGCGGAGGAAAAATAAATGAGAAAGCTCAAGTGTGGCTCGGACACTTCATATCATGTTTGTTTCAGGCTCTCGGGCATTTCATCAAACACCTTGTGTGCATAGGAGAAACCAAAAGCAAACCCACCACCACCTCCTGAAAATTGTGAAGTGAGCTGAGTGAAGTGAAGTGAGCTGAGTCCTATATATAGGGATGGGCCTTTAGTCCCGGTTGGCCTGGCCAACCGTGACTAAAGGCCTTCGGGGACCTTTAGTCCCGGTTGGCCAGGCCAACCGGGACTAAAGCCCCTCCCGTCCGCCAGCTGTCGACCGAGCGCGCTGGGCCCAGATAGTTGGTCGCGGGTCTTCTCCCGAACCGCGACTAAAGACCCCTTTGGTCGCGGTTCGATTGTTTTGGGGACTAATGGGGGCGTATGGAAGCCTCTTTTTCTACCAGTGATTTGCGATTATCTCTCTTGTTCTTTTGATATAGCACCCTGTAGGTGCAGATTCTGGTATCTCAGGTGTAGGAGTTTATTTCCCTGATGCAAAAATATTAGGCAACATTTGTAGTGATGATGCTTTGGAGCGTTCTTCTGTTGTAGCATCCTGTAGGTGCAGTTGAAGTGCCTCTAGATGTAGGAGTAGTGTTTCCTGATGCAGATGTTAGGCATCGAAAAAATTAAGTTTGTATGGAACTTGTTTTGTATGTTGTGACTCCATTTTCGTGATGAAAATGGGGGCCATGGGGCCCCTCAGATCGAAAAAATAAAACATTATGGAGTGCTTTAGCTTTGCCAGATCAGCGGCTCCAAGGAGTTCACATATCTCCCAGCCGGAGATGGACAATTCATAAATGACCAAGGTTTGGTTATTTGTCAAGAGAGCCATCTCTAGCTTGTCACTAGTAGTGCTAGTTTGAGTTTCTGGGTGATTGGCATGGGCTCCGGAGCGGAGCACCGCAGAGACACCGTACCTGTCGTGCTCGAAGCTGTGGATATCGAACCTCGCCGCCGCGCCGTCCGGCACCGCACCGCAGAGCCGGTTGTAACTGACGTCCAAGGACTGCAGGTCGGTCAGATAAGATTCGGCAGCAGCGCAGGGATGTGGCCGTAGATCCTGTTGTCGCTGACGTCGAGCAAGGGAGGCTAGCCGGTCCGTCAGGTGCACCCGGGACGGGACATGCCGAAGCTGAACGCGTTGCGCGACAGGTTGACGGCGTCGCCGGTGAGCCGGTTGCACGATGACAGGTCGACCATCCCGAAGCGCACGGCGAAGAAGTCGGCCGGCCGGGATGCTGCCGGACTGGACAGGTTGTTGTGGGAGAGGTCGAGGAACGCCAGCTGCCCGGCCCTGCTGAAGAGGAAGAGCAGCGGCGGGATGGTGCCGACGTACGTACGAGGCGGTTGTGGTTGAGGTAGATGCTGCTGAGGAGCGACGGCGGGATGGAGCACGGCCGGGGAGCGCGCCCAGGAAGGAGGGCACGGGGAGCAGTGCATGCATGCATGTGTGGTGCGCCGTGCGTGGCAACCAGGACGACTGGTCTCGTCAAACACTTGGATACATGCTGCGTTTTATTTTCTTCTTCCTCATTCATTGTTGGTCAGAATCAGAATCACAGTTTCCCATCCAAAATAAATAAATCAGAATCACACGCGTACGGCCTCGTATGTAATGTATACGTGCGCGCATAAGGCTGTAGGTACGTTCATGATCGTTCCAATACCAAGAATTATACTCCCTCCGTTCCAAATTACTCGTCGCTGAAATGGATGTATGTAGAACTAAAATACATCTAGATACATCAATACGTGCGACAAGTAATTCGGAACGGAGGGAGTATTATATAGCTGATCCAAGGCTAGTCCTTCGAGTTGAAGTTCTGTGATATATTCTTAGAACAATTTGGCTAGAGACTGGAGGCTTCCAGTCCCCTGGTAAAACTGAGAACAACTTTGTACACATGGGAGAAATGTTGCCATGTTGGTCTTCCGATAAATCTAGGTTGCTGCCAATTACAAAAAAAAAAGTAGCTTACTATGGTAAGCGCTTCTATACTCTAATTCTGGATATATTCAACTCACATGGCTATGCTCGGTACCATTTACACTGCTACACTGAACCCTAAACATTGGGCCGTCTTTCTGGATGACAGTTGAACTGGACTGAAGTAAGCATAGGATGAACTGTATGTAGAAGACTTACAGTTATTAGATCAAAGTGACCACCTCTAAAGTTTTAGATAGATCATTATTTTACAAAGGTCATCGAAAGATATACAACATATACAGAGGTTCAGTTCAGTTAGTATGATGGCAATACATGCCACATATCGAAATAAGTACAAAAAATTGTCTACCATGGAGCCTCCTCACTGCTTCTTTGATCAAATTGCATATTTACATGAGATGTTAAACTATTTGCCATTAACTGTTAAGAGATCATAAATTCAAGACCAGAAAATGTGAAGAAAAAAAACCTTTAGTAAACAGTATATATCAACAAAGCACAGAAGCGGTGTCTGAATAATATTATGCGAAAGATGCAAATATTAACTCTGGTTCATAAAATTGCTGGATTAGTCAGAGCCGATCAGCTGATAGCCTGAGCGTTGGCCAAGTTCGCCCGGCATAAACTTGAAGGAGATGCAGAGCAGACATCAATCCTGTTAACTGTGTTGATTAGCATGCAATCAACCAGATCATACTACCACAAATAAACCTGGTCGTTATTAATAATAATAAGATTAAGGTGGCTTACGTAGCACAATACTTGTAATCAATACTGCCGTTGGAACTGCTAGCTGTCGACGTTGCAGCTGACCTGAGACGTCCTGGAACTTGGAGTGAGCTAGAGTTACAGTGAACTACTAGGACAAGTGAGCTGGACACCCCAGTCCAGGGGACAAGCAAAAGTGATGCTAATGCTAACTCTAGAGAAAGAGAAAAAAGATTATTATTGAGATGTAAAAGATAGTACCAAGCAGTACATCTGTACTTTTAGAAAACTGAATTCAAATGCACCATTGTGCATCAGCACTACTGAAGCTGCGGTGTGGAGTGGAGGCATGCATGCAGGCAGGCAGGCTACACTCAAGATTCATCAATCCAGATGCCCTAGCTACATCAATAGCAGCACACCGGTCGATCTCGCTAATTTCAGATAGATACGGAGGGGGAAGCGCTTCTCTGAAATTGAACTTGTTGGAAATTGCACAATGAACCAATACAATGATAACACATGATGGAGTACAGCAAGGCCCCATCAAATACCCACAACAGCAGGCCCAAACAGAGCACAGGTCACAACAGCGATCCCACTGTCATGCAGACTATGAGGAAAAAGAAATCAACTGAAACTTTATAGTAGTATCTCAGGGGACTGCGGAATAGCAAGACTGTTTAGCGCGTAGCCTCACCGTGGGTGGATAGCACGGTAGGAGGCTGCGGAACAGGCCAGGGCCACGTCCGCTGTGTAATTCTATGAATGAGCCTGTGCTCAGTAAGAAAATTTGGTTGAACATGAAGCAGGTTTGGAGTATGTTTCTTCAATGTTGTTCCTGTTTTCTGAAGCTTTCCCAGATATCTGTCCAGTTGCAGCAATCTGTAGAACTATACTATACAAAAGGAACATGTAAAAAGTTTGTGAAAATCAAAATTGATGACCATATTTGTGGTAATTAATTAATACTCTTTCCAGCTGAGTCCAACCTAATGCATAGCAAATTAATTCATGCTAACAACTGCACAGCATAATGAAATTGCAGTTGGACAAAGCAGAAAAACCATACTAGCTAGTCACTGACTGGAGTACCCAATAACCCTGCTCACAATTGACTTACAAGGTAAAACGAGAAACAAGCTGAATATGGAACATACCTTCAACCCAACAGATCGACTTAGAAAGTTAAGAATCTGGTACTAACTAGTAATTCTGTTACTCCCACCAGCATCCAGTCACATAAGAATTCCAGAATTTGGTACAAACAACCTCATCATGCAAAAAGCACGCCAGGAGAAATTCATGTCCGAGTCCGAGTAGTCTTGCACCACAAAGTCGAGCTAGTTACCAGTACTCTTGCAACACAAGAGGCTCATCATGGTGCTACTAATTAACTTACAGAGATCCTCTCTGCTTTGTCGTAGTACTCGAGGTCAAAAGGGTCAGCACATCCAAAATCAGAAGCTAGCGGGTGGCTGTAAGCAGGACCTCCCCCAGCAGTGAGCGTGGTCTTGAAGAGCTGTAGTTTGCAAGTCTTGCTCTTCCATTTCGCACTGGCCAGAGGCTTCAGCTTGGCATTCACATTATCTCCCGAGGAGAAACATTCAATGGCCACCACAACAACCATCTGCTCCAGCACGCGACCTCTCTCCGCGATAAACTTGAGGAAAGCAACCTCGCTTTTTGACCCTCGGAACTCACTACAAGAAATCTGTTAATACATGACGGTCCTAATCTGTCATGGATCAGTGAAAAACTGTCATGGGTACCCATCGATGACGGACCTGAAATCCATCATGTATATCGCGTCATAATTTGATATCATACCATTCTTGACGGTTTTTGGCCGTCATGGATCTGCCGTACGTGTGCTTAACTGACATGCATGTAACGACGTTAACTTGTTTGCCACATGATATAGATCTGACATGGTAGCCCAGGTAGGAATCAGCCCAATTAGAATTTGGGCCCACCAAATTTTGACTAAGTCCAAAAGCGACAGCCCATATAGCAGTCAACCCAATTAAATTTTGGCCCATTAAAATATGGTATGTCCAAGGCCCACTAATTCACTACTGATAACACCATCCAGCTCTCTTCTCATTTCTCTGCTGTTGGTCCATGGAAATTTTAAGCGAGTATATTTTGTCAAAAAAATATATGCTCATTTCATTAAATAAAATGTATGTTACATAAACAGACATGGACATACGCCTGTACAGAAGCAAAAAAGATCCCTAAAAACTTAAAATTACAAACATTTCCTGGAGAACACTAAGCTACTCTCTAGCCAAGCGCCGGCTGCGCTCGCCGTAGGCCGTGCCTTTGTGGACATGGATCCGGCAGTACCCGCCGAAGTCATCAGAGGGAGACACCATTTTTGCATCCATCTTGCACCAAACCATGCTCCTGACCGGCACTCTGTCTCCACCGATGAAAAGAGTCCATGGAACCCGTACTACCTGCATATCGAGAAGCACTAAAAACGGCTTGGAAAATCAGAAACGAAAGGGATGGGAAAAATCAAAATCAACAGGGGGAGGGAGACCTGGTGTTGGTGGGACATGCGGCTCACAACCAGCCGAGGATCCCGCTTGTCAGCACAAACGCGCAGCAGAAGTCAGCGAACACCAAACGGCCGCTGGTGAGCGCGAGCGAGGCGCGAGAGGAGGGGCGTGGGGTGGGGGTACCGAGCCAGTGTTCGCCCTTGACGGCGCCTCCGTCGTCGACCTCCTCCTCCGGGGCACGGAGGCCGGCGCAGGTGCGCGAGAGCACCGCCGGTCCATGCTGCACCGCTAAGGCTCGGCCGCCTGACCGTGGCGGTCTGAACCGGGATCTCGAGCATGCTCGTAGTCAACGCAGCCGTCCCATCCGCAGCGACGGCACCGGCGCTCGAGCACGCTTCTGCACGCCCACGAGAAACCTATTCGCTCCATGAACCAAGATGGGCACCATCCACAACAACGGCACCGGCTGCCAAGCTTTTTCTTGGTGTTGTGGCGGCGACCACTGATGGGGAGGATCTCAAAGAGGCCGGCCGAGATCCATTTTCTCCGGGTGGAGAGAAGCGGGCGTCTTCTGGATGGACAAGAAAGAGGGGGAGGTTTCCTTGCCGTTGGATCTCACGGGAATAGACGGTTTGGATCTGTGATCCGTGGGATGCTTAGATCAACCAATCACAGCGCAGCTTCGCCCTCACGCTGGATTGCCACTTCGGCTGGATACTCAAGCGGGCCTCTATTGACCGTGAGAGCAGTCTAGAATTTATTTTTTTTCATCATTCGAATAAACAAATAAGGCATCCTTGTAGAGTAACTTGGAAAAAGAATTATCATATATATATCGCAACAAAATTTTAATGTAATATACTACATGCAAGTTGTATTGTAGGATATTCCATAAAAGGAATTTCCGCGTGTTCATTGAGATTAATTTCAATTTGACCTACATATATACTCGCCCCATTCTAAAATATAGTGCACCCGCGCTTCCCGGGGTTTAACTTTGACCATAAATTTAACCAACGAGACCGACTGAGGCGGGAGCAAAAGTTATACTACCGCCGCAGTCGGTCTCGTTGGTTAAATTTACGGTCAAAGCTTAAGCACGGGAATAGAGTAAGCACTATATTTTGGAACGGAGGGAGTATCAAGCAAGTTTGAAAACATTCCAGACCCGTTTCCTCTCGAAATGATATATTCTTAGTGGTGTATCTTGAGTGTAGAAAAAATTTCATGTCAAACGAGGCAGTGACTCAAGAACACAAATACGATTTTTTTTCAAATTTTGCCAACTTTTTCATTCACTTGTAGTTCAAAATTGTATTATATTCATTAAATGCCTATAAATGCACTAAATGACTTACATATAACAAATGGGCCCCGAAAAATACTAAATTTTGACATGGATCATGTAATGGTCTATATGGAGTGTAGAAACAATTTAGGGCCAACTGATAAAGCACTGGTCTCTCTGCCTCCGTTATCTCTTGAAACCTAAATTCTTTCACGAAGATGGTCTGGTTTCTAAGCAACATACGTCACAATTTTTGTGAAACCTCACAAATTTTCATCACAACCTCCAAGTGTCGTATGAGGGAACCATTCCAAGTTTCTTGTTTTTGTACCTTGTTAGCATTTTTTGGAATTAAACAACCAATAAACTCTCATGAGGGACGAGTCTGGGCACCCTCATGTTTCCAATCCCTTTTTCTTTCTAAGCAAGTCCGGAACATAGACTCAGGAACAAAAATATGAATTTTTGAATCAATTGTGCGAACTTTCTCATGCGCTTGCAATTCAAAATTGAATTATATTCATTAAATGCACTAAATGACTGAAAATATAACAAAACCTCGAAGAATGCAACATTTTGACATGGATTATATAATGGTGTATGTTGAGTGTAGAAAACATTTGAAGGCTAACAAATGCAACAGCAGTCTCGGCTGCTAGCCTTTTTTTTTGTTCAGCACGAGTTGGGCCTAAATATATAACTAAGACAACCAAACAAAAGTGTTTGTGCATTTGAGAAAAGCACTCGAAATGTTTTTGGGATAAAAGTAATGTGTATTAGAAAATTGTGAACGTATTTTTGAAAACATCATGCATTCAAATAATTGAGAGCGTATGTTTCAAAAAATGTTCAACATGCTTCTAGAAAATGTTCAGATATTTTTAATACATTTCTAAAATTTATTATTACTATTAAACACTAATTTTTAGATGGTGCATGACGTGCTAGCAAACATGTCATGAGCGGGGCTGGACGCCCCAGTATTTTATTTTATTTTTCTCTCCTTAAAATAATTTGGACTTTTAAGTAAATCCAAATTTCAAAAAATGTGAATTCTGGAAAAATAAAATGCTCCAGAAATTATAAAATGTACGTGGTTTTAAATATGTTCATATTTTTCTAAAAAAAAGTTCCCGTATTGAAAAGATGTTCATGAATCAAAAAATGTCTGTGCATTTCAAAAAACTTTCATCTGTTCAAGAAATGTTTGCCGATTCAAAAAATGTTCGTGATTTCAAAACAAATGTCAGTGTATTAAAAAATGTCAAAATTT
The DNA here is from genome assembly GCA_963921465.1 of Triticum timopheevii. Taxonomy (NCBI): domain Eukaryota; kingdom Viridiplantae; phylum Streptophyta; class Magnoliopsida; order Poales; family Poaceae; genus Triticum; species Triticum timopheevii. The sequence continues at coordinate 594,766,695 of OY997266.1, read as the reverse complement.
TGACAAACCATTCAATATTTTGAATTCAGAAAAAAAATGTTCGGGAAATGTCAAAATTTGTTCACAAAATTCAGATTTTTTTTTGCAAATTCAAAACAATATTCATGAATTTAAAAAATGTAAGTGAAAAGCATTTCTTCTAGATTTCAAAAATTATTCATGAATTTCAAAAAATGTCCGCTTACGCAAAAAATATGTTCATGAGTTCGAAGAAATGTACGCAATTTCAAAAAAATGTTTGTGAATTAAAAAAAATGTTAACAATTTAAAATATGTTCAGGAATTTCTAAAAAATATTCCTGGATTTCAGAAACCCTCCGCTACACTAATTTTTTCAAAATTATTTTCTCTGTGTCATATACTGACATGTGGGACCTACTTTTATATTGTGTGTTGACATGCGAATGGGCTGGGTTGTGGGGAGTTGGGTTAATATGCCTGATTATTTGTAAATAACTCCCATGTGAGTCATGTCAATCCGGCCATAAGCGGGTAGTTATGTGTGTATATATATTTTTAGGCAAAGTTTATGTGTATATACTTAAGCTTAAATGGTTTGATTTGGGAGGTTCCTTTTTTCCTTTTCGAATTTCTTTGTAAAATTCTCGTGATGTGTGTTTTGTTTCCCTTGTATGGACCATATACAGTCCCAAACGAACCATTTTACCCTTAGTATATACACATGACTTACGACTGAGTGTATGGTTCCCTTTTTCTTTTTAAAATTTCCATTTTATTGTTGCATCCTTTTTCTTTTTATTTTTTTATTACTGCATCAGATTGACATACGGGCCATACAAGGGGAAAACAAGACACATCAGCATGCGTCATCCACTCATCCATGATGGCTCGGACGGTGTATATATTAAAAAGAAAAGGCTAGACCCAGCTCCCCAATTCGTGACGGTTTGTATGACGGTTCCTCTAGGTCTATTATAATTGGTCTACCGTTTTGGGGCCTAATCTCGCCTTGCTGGTCCGTGACGGTTTCTGTGACAGTTTCCGGGAACGTCATGAGGAATCCGTCACGGATTAACAAGTTTCTTGTAGTGACTCGTAGAAGAACACCTTCTTCATGCCCTCCACGACACATTTGATGGGGCCGCCCTCCTGCCAGAACTTGAGATTGACCTTGCCGGTGGACTTTTCAGATACGCGGACAGACTGCAGATGAAATCAATCAGCGCGTGCATAACATACATAGTCGAGGTATCTTATCTATGAGGACATATCATGCAGCAGCAGGAGGCGGTTATAACTTATTTCATTGATTTGATTCACAGTTCAGACCATACTAGATATAACATAGCCACTATTATTGCAAAATTGCAAATCCAGTAAGTGTACTTAAGCTAACCAATTTTACCTGGACATGGAGCGTCTCCAGGTTAGGGAAGCCTCTGAGAAAACCAGATACTTTCTTGACAGCATCGCGGACACCAAAGTGCAACTCTATGGCCAAAATCTGGACAGTGGGTACAATGTTCTCCTTGCTCCCACCCTGCAATGCACACAATGATTGAGATCATACATTGGCAATATTAATTGACACAGCAGTTACACAAGCAAATTAAATTAGTAGGATGTACTACCACGATGACGGTGTTGGTAATCCCCAACTCTTGCTCTCCTGGCAGAAGGTATCCCAGCATACGCAGGTTAGGTGCACGTCCATTAACGATATGTGGGTCAATGAACCCAACATCATGGATGTTTCTTATTTTGCATTCCCAAATCTTCAATCTGCATAATAACGTACGCAACAATATAGTTAGGACAATATATATATATAGTGCAGGCAATGAAGAATGAGATGAGGTAGAAATAAATCACTTACAGAACTTAGCAACTCAGCATAGATTTGTCGAGGTCGTGCAGATTGAACAGCTGGAACAATTCACTCATATGAACTTCTACAGAGTACCGTTTGGTGTGATGCTCATCTGTAACATCCGCATAAACATATTCTTTGTCGGCCCATGTTATGAATTGCTTGTACCAACGTAGCAGATTTCGCATTTGTGGTGGTAGACTCTTTTCCTGCGCAGGCTCGACGAGAGGCCCATTCCGCACATATTGTAATGCTATCTCACATACTGGCGCATCCTCAAGGTCTAAGAAGGCACGAAGAGTCAAACCCATCTCGGACGCTTGTTTCATGGCACCCGCTACAGTCAATCCAAGTGCTGCCGCAGCTGCTATGATCTCGGGGTCCTCTTCCGGACCGGCTTTCACTATGAGCGGGGGGATCGATTGTTTCTTCTGCATCCCGAGCTGGTCAACTTGTTTCCCGCTTTTTTTACTTTCTTCTTTCTCCTCCTTCAATATTTTTGCTTGCCTACGAAGTTCATGTCCATAGTCGTCAGGCATATTCAGCTCGGCTTGGGACGGTGTCGTCAAAAAATCCTTAGCCCACTTCTTTTGCTTCTCAGTGAATACTTGCTTGGGCTCAGGCTCTTTTTTCGCCTTCATATCCGCCTTCCATTTCTCATAATCAGCAGATGCGGCCAATTTGATTTCAGCTTCACTAAGTTCCCCAGGCCTTGGGAGGAGAGGCTTCAGTGATGGCTCCGGTACCCTTGTGGTCTTAGGTACATAAGGGTCCGGGTTAATAGTCCAGGAGCGGGTTTCCTTGCTGTCCGCCTGCTTCTGCTTCTTCGCCGGAGGTGGATTGGGGGGCGTCGTACTCGCCGGAGGAGGATTGGGGGGCGTCGTACCCGCCGGAGGTTGTGGATCGGGGGACGGCGTCGAATGGCGTGAAGGAGGTGTAGGTGAACCACCACGACCACCACCACCGCCACCACCGCCACCACCACCACCACCATCGGAGGGGGGTGGACTTGCTAGCCTTGGTGCCTCGCCTGGAAACACTATGTACTTCTTTTTCCATAAAATGAACTGGCGCTTGACATCTCCAAGTCTTCTCTCCCCTTCGGGTGTAGGTTTGTCAATCTCCAGGTCCTCAAACCCTTGGACTATGTCTTCCACCGTGACACGAGCATAGCCATATGCAATGGGGTTGTTGTGGTGGAGTGCTCCAGGTGTACAGGGTAAAGCACTGCCGCTAGCTACCTTCGTGGAAACGTTCCCCACGGGATAATGCAGATCACATTCTTTCATCTCCTTTACATCATCCACGGGGTAGTGAGGCTCCGGTGCATGAATCTCGATCATCGGTGCACTAGCACCAGGCGGGGCATCCGTGGAAGCCACGCTGCTTCTCCGCTGCTGGCTTCCGCGATCCGCTTCATGATCTTCATGCGGCCCTGCAGCCGATTTTTCTTTCACTAGTTCATGCACGGTCTGCTTCAACTCATGGAGTTCCGATGCTAACTTCGTCATAAGATCTGCATCCCGGTCCGTCTTTCTCTTACGGCTTCTGTAACAGTACGGGTCATTGTCCTGGGAAAACCCTACTTTCCACGGAACTTTGCCTTTGCCTCGTACACGTCCTCCGTGTTCATCATTCCCGAGGGCTATTGTCAGTGCGTCTTTCTCTCTGTTGAACTTGATCAAGCCCTCTTGAGCTTGGGTCATTGCGTCAATAAGGGCTTGGGTGGGAGCAAACTGTCTCTGCTAGTGAACACACACCCATGTCTCCGGGTCTAGCGATCCCCCATGCCCGTACCACCAGCTTTTGGCCCTTGGGTCCCATCCCTCTGTACCTAGAGGGATTCCTCGCACCCTCAGGTCCTCCTCCATCTTCTCCCACCTAGGCTCCGAAAGGCGGTATCCTCCTGGCCCCATAATATGATGGTACTTTTTCTTACTCGCATTATCCTTATTTTTTTTTTGATATTTCCTTGAAATGCTCCGATTGCTTTTGCCTCACAAATTCTGGCCAATCATCTTTCAGTTTCTCATGTTGTCCATTGAAATCCGGAGTCTTGCCCTTGTTGACATAGTCACGGGTTAAATTTTTCTTGAAGTTCTGGAATGCTTCGCCCATCTTCTGAAGAGCGAACTCTTTAACTAGCCTCCTCCTCTGATGTCCACCCGGAACCTCGTTACCGAATTCATCGACTTTGTTGTATTCCGGAGGTAGAATGAAATGTTCCATAAGCTTTCTCCAGCAATCCTTTTTTGTTCTCTTGTCGACAAAACTGAAACCAAGACGTGCCTTCTTTGGCTCCTTCCATTCCTGGACGGTGATCGGGACATTGTCTCTAACAACGACTCCGCATTGGTTGATAAACTTTGAGGTGTGCTGTAGGGGCTTGCCGGTTTCACTGACAAACTCAATGGCATATGTTTCTCCTGTTTTCATCGCCTTGGATTTGCCACGCTTTGTCGTACTCGATCCGGAGGGCTAAAAAAAGAAAGAGAGTCGCGCGCGTTAATACATATGTATTCACATTTCAGTAAGTTTGTATCACGAGAGGCTCAATGTATATATATACCTCGCCGGAGGTGGTTGCTACTTGCAATTCGAGATCGTTGTTTGTTGACGGTTGACCTCCGTCGACAATGTCCGTTCCTTCACCTTCTTGATCATCGACAATCTCTGTTCCACCGTCAAGGTTCAGATAAGAAGAGACTACATCCTCTTGTTGCTCATATTCTGAGCCCGGCACATAAGGAATCTCGTTGTTGATGATGCCCATTAAATAACGTTCAGCCTCCGGATCCCTAAGCGGCTCGGTTCTATCGTCCGCCATATGTCACTCCTGCATGTAGTAAAAATTCTTTAAGTATAAAGGAATTAAAAAATAAGATTAAGGGGACATAGAGGAGGAGGAATTAAAACCCCTTGAAGGTTTGACAAAAGGTTTGATACATCATTCAGTTCATCGACCAAATACAAAGTTTGGTACAATAAATTATTACACATCAATTCTTCCTTGTGTCCCTGCTTGCTTACGATTGTGCCGTATCCATGGAGCATCCTCATCATTTAACTTAATGCTTGGGTCAGTGTTCACTTTGAAGGGCGGAATTTCACCAAACATATTATAATCTTCTGACATGTATGTCTTGTCCTCCACTCCCACGATGTTTCTTTTCCCTGAAAGAACAATGTGGCGCTTTGGATCATCGCATGATGTACTGATCGTTTTCTTATCTTTCCGTTTCCTCGGTTTGCTACTCATGTCCTTCAAATAAAAAACCTGAGCGACATATTTGGCAAGGACGAATGGTTCGTCAAGGTAACCAAGATTGTTGAAATCCACCATTGTCATTCCGTATTGCTCGTCCACCTTTACCCCACCTCCTGTTAGCTTGAACCATTTGCACCGGAACAAAGGGACCTTAAAGGAGGGTCCATAGTCAAGTTCCCATATCTCCTCTATGTAACCATAATATGTGACCTTTTGCCCATTCTCGGTTGCCGCATCAAAGCGGACACCACTGTTTTGGTTGGTGCTCTTTTTATCTTGGGCGATGGTGTAAAATGTATTCCCATTTATCTCGTACCCTTGGAAAGTCGTTATAGTCGAAGATGGTTTCTTGGCCAACATGTACAGCTGATCTCCAACATCATTGTCATTCATTAAATGTTTTCGCAACCAACTGCCGAAAGTCTCCATGTGGGCCTTTCTAATCCAGGATTCAGGCTTCCCCGGGTTGTCCGAGCGTAAAATATTCTTGTGTTGCTCGAAGTACGGAGCCACCAAGCTGGAATTTTGCAGAACTGTGTGGTGTGCTTCAGTCATAGAATGACCGTCCATACATATCGTGGATTCCCTTCCGATCTTGCCTTTTCCACTTAGTCTCCCCTCGTGCCGCGATTGAGGAATACCAATCGGCTTAAGGTCAGGAACATAGTCAATACAGAACTCAATTACCTCCTCATTTCCATAGCCCTTGACGATGCTTCCTTCTGGCCTAGCACGGTTACGAACATATTTCTTTAATACTCCCATGAACCTCTCAAAGGGGAACATATTGTGTAGAAATACAAGACCGAGAATGGAAATCTCTTCGACTAGGTGGACCAGGAGGTGCGTCATAATATCGAAGAAGGATGGTGGGAACACCAACTCGAAACTGACAAGGCATTGGACCACATCGTTCTGTAACCGTGGTAGATCTTCTGGATTGATTACCTTCTGAGAGATTGCATTGAGGAATGCACATAGCTTCACAATGGCTACTCGAACATTTTCCGGTAGGAGCCCCCTCAAAGCAATCGGAAGCAATTGCGTCATAATCACGTGCAGTCATGAGACTTCAGGTTTTGGAACTTTTTCTCCGACATGTTTATTATTCCCTTTATATTCGACGAGAAGCCAGACGGGACCTTCATACTGCTCAGGCATTCAAAAAAAATGACCTTCTCTTCTTTGGTAAGAGCGTAGCTGGCACGACCTTGAAACCATTCCGGATGCCGGTCATCTGGGTCTTTCAAAAGTTGCTGGTCCTGCCGTGCTTCCTTTGTATCATTTGTCTTCCCATACACGCCCAAGAAGCTTAGCAGGTTCACGCAAATATTCTTCGTAACATGCATCACGTCGATTGCAAAGCGGACATCTAGGACTTTCCAATATTCTAGCTCCCAAAATATAGATTTCTTCTTCCACATGGGTGCGTGCCCGTCAACTCCCCGCGGAACTGATTGTCCGCCAGGACCCTTTCCAAAGATGACTTTCAAATCCTTGACCATATCAAATATCTCAGCACCAGTACGTTCCGCAGGCTTCGGCCGGTGATCTGCCTTCCCGTTGAAATGCTTGCCTTTCTTTCTTACGTTATGATTTCGGGGAAGAAATCGACGATGACCCAGGTACACGTTCTTCTTACAATTAACCAAACGTACACTTTCAGTCTCATGTAAGCAGTGCGTGCATGCATTGTATCCCTTATTTGTCTGTCCCGAAAGGTTACTGAGAGCAGGCCAATCGTTGATGGTTACAAAAAGCAACGCTCGTAGGTCAAATTCCTCTCCTTTGTGCTCATCCCAGACACGTACACCAGGTCTGGCCCACAACTGTAAAAGTTCTTCAACTAATGGCCTTAGGTACACATCGATGTCGTTGCCGGGTTGCTTAGGGCCTTGGATGAGAATTGGCATCATAATGAACTTCCGCTTCATGCACAACCAAGGAGGAAGGTTGTAGATGCATAGAGTCACGGGCCAGGTGCTATGGCTGGAGCTCTGCTCGCCAAAAGGATTAATGCCATCAGTATTTAGACCAAATCTTATGTTCCTTGCGTCAGCTGCAAAATCTTTGAAAACTCTGTCGATCTTTCTCCATTGCCTTCCATCAGCGGTGTGTCTCAACTCCCCGTCGGACTTACGGTCCTCTTTGTGCCATCGCAACGACTTGGCATGCTTTTTGTTCATGAACAGACGTTTCAACCGTGGTATTATAGGAGCATACCACATCACCTTGGCGGGAACCCTCTTCCTGGGTTTCTCGCCCTCAACATCGTCACCAGGGTCATCGCCTCTGATCTTATAATGCAATGCAGTGCATACAGGGCATTCATTCAAATTCTCGTATTCACCACGATAAAGGATGCAGTCATTAATGCATGCATGTATCTTCAGAACCTCTAAACCTAGAGGGCAGACAACCTTCTTTGCTTCGTACGTACTGGCGGGCAACTCGTTATTCTTCGGGAACATATTCTTCAACATTTTCAGCAAATTTTCAAATGATGAGTCACCTACACCTTCTTGTGCCTTCCATTTTAGCAAATCCAGTGTGCAGCCCAGCTTTTTCAGACTATTATCGCATCCTGGATACAACGACTTTTTGTGATCCTCTAACATGCGATCCAAATTCTCCCTCTCCTTGTCAGTTTCGCAGCGTCTCCGTGCATCAGCAATGGTCCGACCAAGATCATCAGCGGGCTCATCATGTGCCTCTTCTTCACCTTCACCTAACCCTTCCCCACCTTCAGCATCATCCTCCATGAAAGTATCACCGAAATGATCATGATAGTTGTCATCGATATCATCCCCTTCTTCATCTTCTTCCATTCTAACCCCTCTTTCTCCATGCTTGGTCCAACAATTATAGCTTGGCATGAAACCATGCCGAAGCAGGTACATGTGAACGTCTCTTGAGGAGGAGTAACCCTTCTGATTCTTACAGACAGCACATGGACAGATAATAAAACCTTGCTGCTTGTTCGCATTTGCCACTACGAGGAAATCTTTCAAACCTGTAGTGAACTCGCCGGAGAGTCGGGGACCGTACATCCATTGCCGATTCATCTGCATTATTATTATATAAAGTATATAATTAACCATGATGCATTTGTTAAACTAACTAGCTAGAAATAATACAAATTAAACAATGAACTACACACATGCGTATTTTATCAATGACACATGAAAGGTTCAAGTTGCTAACCGCGATCGCGGAGGAAAAATAAATGAGAAAGCTCAAGTGTGGCTCGGACACTTCATATCATGTTTGTTTCAGGCTCTCGGGCATTTCATCAAACACCTTGTGTGCATAGGAGAAACCAAAAGCAAACCCACCACCACCTCCTGAAAATTGTGAAGTGAGCTGAGTGAAGTGAAGTGAGCTGAGTCCTATATATAGGGATGGGCCTTTAGTCCCGGTTGGCCTGGCCAACCGTGACTAAAGGCCTTCGGGGACCTTTAGTCCCGGTTGGCCAGGCCAACCGGGACTAAAGCCCCTCCCGTCCGCCAGCTGTCGACCGAGCGCGCTGGGCCCAGATAGTTGGTCGCGGGTCTTCTCCCGAACCGCGACTAAAGACCCCTTTGGTCGCGGTTCGATTGTTTTGGGGACTAATGGGGGCGTATGGAAGCCTCTTTTTCTACCAGTGATTTGCGATTATCTCTCTTGTTCTTTTGATATAGCACCCTGTAGGTGCAGATTCTGGTATCTCAGGTGTAGGAGTTTATTTCCCTGATGCAAAAATATTAGGCAACATTTGTAGTGATGATGCTTTGGAGCGTTCTTCTGTTGTAGCATCCTGTAGGTGCAGTTGAAGTGCCTCTAGATGTAGGAGTAGTGTTTCCTGATGCAGATGTTAGGCATCGAAAAAATTAAGTTTGTATGGAACTTGTTTTGTATGTTGTGACTCCATTTTCGTAATGAAAATGGGGGCCATGGGGCCCCTCAGATCGAAAAAATAAAACATTATGGAGTGCTTTAGCTTTGCCAGATCAGCGGCTCCAAGGAGTTCACATATCTCCCAGCCGGAGATGGACAATTCATAAATGACCAAGGTTTGGTTATTTGTCAAGAGAGCCATCTCTAGCTTGTCACTAGTAGTGCTAGTTTGAGTTTCTGGGTGATTGGCATGGGCTCCGGAGCGGAGCACCGCAGAGACACCGTACCTGTCGTGCTCGAAGCTGTGGATATCGAACCTCGCCGCCGCGCCGTCCGGCACCGCACCGCAGAGCCGGTTGTAACTGACGTCCAAGGACTGCAGGTCGGTCAGATAAGATTCGGCAGCAGCGCAGGGATGTGGCCGTAGATCCTGTTGTCGCTGACGTCGAGCAAGGGAGGCTAGCCGGTCCGTCAGGTGCACCCGGGACGGGACATGCCGAAGCTGAACGCGTTGCGCGACAGGTTGACGGCGTCGCCGGTGAGCCGGTTGCACGATGACAGGTCGACCATCCCGAAGCGCACGGCGAAGAAGTCGGCCGGCCGGGATGCTGCCGGACTGGACAGGTTGTTGTGGGAGAGGTCGAGGAACGCCAGCTGCTCGGCCCTGCTGAAGAGGAAGAGCAGCGGCGGGATGGTGCCGACGTACGTACGAGGCGGTTGTGGTTGAGGTAGATGCTGCTGAGGAGCGACGGCGGGATGGAGCACGGCCGGGGAGCGCGCCCAGGAAGGAGGGCACGGGGAGCAGTGCATGCATGCATGTGTGGTGCGCCGTGCGTGGCAACCAGGACGACTGGTCTCGTCAAACACTTGGATACATGCTGCGTTTTATTTTCTTCTTCCTCATTCATTGTTGGTCAGAATCAGAATCACAGTTTCCCATCCAAAATAAATAAATCAGAATCACACGCGTACGGCCTCGTATGTAATGTATACGTGCGCGCATAAGGCTGTAGGTACGTTCATGATCGTTCCAATACCAAGAATTATACTCCCTCCGTTCCAAATTACTCGTCGCTGAAATGGATGTATGTAGAACTAAAATACATCTAGATACATCAATACGTGCGACAAGTAATTCGGAACGGAGGGAGTATTATATAGCTGATCCAAGGCTAGTCCTTCGAGTTGAAGTTCTGTGATATATTCTTAGAACAATTTGGCTAGAGACTGGAGGCTTCCAGTCCCCTGGTAAAACTGAGAACAACTTTGTACACATGGGAGAAATGTTGCCATGTTGGTCTTCCGATAAATCTAGGTTGCTGCCAATTACAAAAAAAAAAAAAGTAGCTTACTATGGTAAGCGCTTCTATACTCTGATTCTGGATATATTCAACTCACATGGCTATGCTCGGTACCATTTACACTGCTACACTGAACCCTAAACATTGGGCCGTCTTTCTGGATGACAGTTGAACTGGACTGAAGTAAGCATAGGATGAACTGTATGTAGAAGACTTACAGTTATTAGATCAAAGTGACCACCTCTAAAGTTTTAGATAGATCATTATTTTACAAAGGTCATCGAAAGATATACAACATATACAGAGGTTCAGTTCAGTTAGTATGATGGCAATACATGCCACATATCGAAATAAGTACAAAAAATTGTCTACCATGGAGCCTCCTCACTGCTTCTTTGATCAAATTGCATATTTACATGAGATGTTAAACTATTTGCCATTAACTGTTAAGAGATCATAAATTCAAGACCAGAAAATGTGAAGAAAAAAAACCTTTAGTAAACAGTATATATCAACAAAGCACAGAAGCGGTGTCTGAATAATATTATGCGAAAGATGCAAATATTAACTCTGGTTCATAAAATTGCTGGATTAGTCAGAGCCGATCAGCTGATAGCCTGAGCGTTGGCCAAGTTCGCCCGGCATAAACTTGAAGGAGATGCAGAGCAGACATCAATCCTGTTAACTGTGTTGATTAGCATGCAATCAACCAGATCATACTACCACAAATAAACCTGGTCGTTATTAATAATAATAAGATTAAGGTGGCTTACGTAGCACAATACTTGTAATCAATACTGCCGTTGGAACTGCTAGCTGTCGACGTTGCAGCTGACCTGAGACGTCCTGGAACTTGGAGTGAGCTAGAGTTGCAGTGAACTACTAGGACAAGTGAGCTGGACACCCCAGTCCAGGGGACAAGCAAAAGTGATGCTAATGCTAACTCTAGAGAAAGAGAAAAAAGATTATTATTGAGATGTAAAAGATAGTACCAAGCAGTACATCTGTACTTTTAGAAAACTGAATTCAAATGCACCATTGTGCATCAGCACTACTGAAGCTGCGGTGTGGAGTGGAGGCATGCATGCAGGCAGGCAGGCTACACTCAAGATTCATCAATCCAGATGCCCTAGCTACATCAATAGCAGCACACCGGTCGATCTCGCTAATTTCAGATAGATACGGAGGGGGAAGCGCTTCTCTGAAATTGAACTTGTTGGAAATTGCACAATGAACCAATACAATGATAACACGTGATGGAGTACAGCAAGGCCCCATCAAATACCCACAACAGCAGGCCCAAACAGAGCACAGGTCACAACAGCGATCCCACTGTCATGCAGACTATGAGGAAAAAGAAATCAACTGAAACTTTATAGTAGTATCTCAGGGGACTGCGGAATAGCAAGACTGTTTAGCGCGTAGCCTCACCGTGGGTGGATAGCACGGTAGGAGGCTGCGGAACAGGCCAGGGCCACGTCCGCTGTGTAATTCTATGAATGAGCCTGTGCTCAGTAAGAAAATTTGGTTGAACATGAAGCAGGTTTGGAGTATGTTTCTTCAATGTTGTTCCTGTTTTCTAAAGCTTTCCCAGATATCTGTCCAGTTGCAGCAATCTGTAGAACTATACTATACAAAAGGAACATGTAAAAAGTTTGTGAAAATCAAAATTGATGACCATATTTGTGGTAATTAATTAATACTCTTTCCAGCTGAGTCCAACCTAATGCATAGCAAATTAATTCATGCTAACAACTGCACAGCATAATGAAATTGCAGTTGGACAAAGCAGAAAAACCATACTAGCTAGTCACTGACTGGAGTACCCAATAACCCTGCTCACAATTGACTTACAAGGTAAAACGAGAAACAAGCTGAATATGGAACATACCTTCAACCCAACAGATCGACTTAGAAAGTTAAGAATCTGGTACTAACTAGTAATTCTGTTACTCCCACCAGCATCCAGTCACATAAGAATTCCAGAATTTGGTACAAACAACCTCATCATGCAAAAAGCACGCCAGGAGAAATTCATGTCCGAGTCCGAGTAGTCTTGCACCACAAAGTCGAGCTAGTTACCAGTACTCTTGCAACACAAGAGGCTCATCATGGTGCTACTAATTAACTTACAGAGATCCTCTCTGCTTTGTCGTAGTACTCGAGGTCAAAAGGGTCAGCACATCCAAAATCAGAAGCTAGCGGGTGGCTGTAAGTAGGACCTCCCCCAGCAGTGAGCGTGGTCTTGAAGAGCTGTAGTTTGCAAGTCTTGCTCTTCCATTTCGCACTGGCCAGAGGCTTCAGCTTGGCATTCACATTATCTCCCGAGGAGAAACATTCAATGGCCACCACAACAACCATCTGCTCCAGCACGCGACCTCTCTCCGCGATAAACTTGAGGAAAGCAACCTCGCTTTTTGACCCTCGGAACTCACTACAAGAAATCTGTTAATACATGACGGTCCTAATCTGTCATGGATCAGTGAAAAACTGTCATGGGTACCCATCGATGACGGACCTGAAATCCATCATGTATATCGCGTCATAATTTGATATCATACCATTCTTGACGGTTTTTGGCCGTCATGGATCTGCCGTACGTGTGCTTAACTGACATGCATGTAACGACGTTAACTTGTTTGCCACATGATATAGATCTGACATGGTAGCCCAGGTAGGAATCAGCCCAATTAGAATTTGGGCCCACCAAATTTTGACTAAGTCCAAAAGCGACAGCCCATATAGCAGTCAACCCAATTAAATTTTGGCCCATTAAAATATGGTATGTCCAAGGCCCACTAATTCACTACTGATAACACCATCCAGCTCTCTTCTCATTTCTCTGCTGTTGGTCCATGGAAATTTTAAGCGAGTATATTTTGTCAAAAAAATATATGCTCATTTCATTAAATAAAATGTATGTTACATAAACAGACATGGACATACGCCTGTACAGAAGCAAAAAAGATCCCTAAAAACTTAAAATTACAAACATTTCCTGGAGAACACTAAGCTACTCTCTAGCCAAGCGCCGGCTGCGCTCGCCGTAGGCCGTGCCTTTGTGGACATGGATCCGGCAGTACCCGCCGAAGTCATCAGAGGGAGACACCATTTTTGCATCCATCTTGCACCAAACCATGCTCCTGACCGGCACTCTGTCTCCACCGATGAAAAGAGTCCATGGAACCCGTACTACCTGCATATCGAGAAGCACTAAAAACGGCTTGGAAAATCAGAAACGAAAGGGATGGGAAAAATCAAAATCAACAGGGGGAGGGAGACCTGGTGTTGGTGGGACATGCGGCTCACAACCAGCCGAGGATCCCGCTTGTCAGCACAAACGCGCAGCAGAAGTCAGCGAACACCAAACGGCCGCTGGTGAGCGCGAGCGAGGCGCGAGAGGAGGGGCGTGGGGTGGGGGTACCGAGCCAGTGTTCGCCCTTGACGGCGCCTCCGTCGTCGACCTCCTCCTCCGGGGCACGGAGGCCGGCGCAGGTGCGCGAGAGCACCGCCGGTCCATGCTGCACCGCTAAGGCTCGGCCGCCTGACCGTGGCGGTCTGAACCGGGATCTCGAGCATGCTCGTAGTCAACGCAGCCGTCCCATCCGCAGCGACGGCACCGGCGCTCGAGCACGCTTCTGCACGCCCACGAGAAACCTATTCGCTCCATGAACCAAGATGGGCACCATCCACAACAACGGCACCGGCTGCCAAGCTTTTTCTTGGTGTTGTGGCGGCGACCACTGATGGGGAGGATCTCAAAGAGGCCGGCCGAGATCCATTTTCTCCGGGTGGAGAGAAGCGGGCGTCTTCTGGATGGACAAGAAAGAGGGGGAGGTTTCCTTGCCGTTGGATCTCACGGGAATAGACGGTTTGGATCTGTGATCCGTGGGATGCTTAGATCAACCAATCACAGCGCAGCTTCGCCCTCACGCTGGATTGCCACTTCGGCTGGATACTCAAGCGGGCCTCTATTGACCGTGAGAGCAGTCTAGAATTTATTTTTTTTCATCATTCGAATAAACAAATAAGGCATCCTTGTAGAGTAACTTGGAAAAAGAATTATCATATATATATCGCAACAAAATTTTAATGTAATATACTACATGCAAGTTGTATTGTAGGATATTCCATAAAAGGAATTTCCGCGTGTTCATTGAGATTAATTTCAATTTGACCTACATATATACTCGCCCCATTCTAAAATATAGTGCACCCGCGCTTCCCGGGGTTTAACTTTGACCATAAATTTAACCAACGAGACCGACTGAGGCGGGAGCAAAAGTTATACTACCGCCGCAGTCGGTCTCGTTGGTTAAATTTACGGTCAAAGCTTAAGCACGGGAATAGAGTAAGCACTATATTTTGGAACGGAGGGAGTATCAAGCAAGTTTGAAAACATTCCAGACCCGTTTCCTCTCGAAATGATATATTCTTAGTGGTGTATCTTGAGTGTAGAAAAAATTTCATGTCAAACGAGGCAGTGACTCAAGAACACAAATACGATTTTTTTTCAAATTTTGCCAACTTTTTCATTCACTTGTAGTTCAAAATTGTATTATATTCATTAAATGCCTATAAATGCACTAAATGACTTACATATAACAAATGGGCCCCGAAAAATACTAAATTTTGACATGGATCATGTAATGGTCTATATGGAGTGTAGAAACAATTTAGGGCCAACTGATAAAGCACTGGTCTCTCTGCCTCCGTTATCTCTTGAAACCTAAATTCTTTCACGAAGATGGTCTGGTTTCTAAGCAACATACGTCACAATTTTTGTGAAACCTCACAAATTTTCATCACAACCTCCAAGTGTCGTATGAGGGAACCATTCCAAGTTTCTTGTTTTTGTACCTTGTTAGCATTTTTTGGAATTAAACAACCAATAAACTCTCATGAGGGACGAGTCTGGGCACCCTCATGTTTCCAATCCCTTTTTCTTTCTAAGCAAGTCCGGAACATAGACTCAGGAACAAAAATATGAATTTTTGAATCAATTGTGCGAACTTTCTCATGCGCTTGCAATTCAAAATTGAATTATATTCATTAAATGCACTAAATGACTGAAAATATAACAAAACCTCGAAGAATGCAACATTTTGACATGGATTATATAATGGTGTATGTTGAGTGTAGAAAACATTTGAAGGCTAACAAATGCAACAGCAGTCTCGGCTGCTAGCCTTTTTTTTTGTTCAGCACGAGTTGGGCCTAAATATATAACTAAGACAACCAAACAAAAGTGTTTGTGCATTTGAGAAAAGCACTCGAAATGTTTTTGGAATAAAAGTAATGTGTATTAGAAAATTGTGAACGTATTTTCGAAAACATCATGCATTCAAATAATTGAGAGCGTATGTTTCAAAAAATGTTCAACATGCTTCTAGAAAATGTTCAGATATTTTTAATACATTTCTAAAATTTATTATTACTATTAAACACTAATTTTTAGATGGTGCATGACGTGCTAGCAAACATGTCATGAGCGGGGCTGGACGCCCCAGTATTTTATTTTATTTTTCTCTCCTTAAAATAATTTGGACTTTTAAGTAAATCCAAATTTCAAAAAATGTGAATTCTGGAAAAATAAAATGCTCCAGAAATTATAAAATGTACGTGGTTTTAAATATGTTCATATTTTTCTAAAAAAAAGTTCCCGTATTGAAAAGATGTTCATGAATTCAAAAAATGTTTGTGCATTTCAAAAAACTTTCATCTGTTCAAGAAATGTTTGCCGATTCAAAAAATGTTCGTGATTTCAAAACAAATGTCAGTGTATTAAAAAATGTCAAAATTTTGACAAACCATTCAATATTTTGAATTCAGAAAAAAAATGTTCGGGAAATGTCAAAATTTGTTCACAAAATTCAGATTTTTTTTGCAAATTCAAAACAATATTCATGAATTTAAAAAATGTAAGTGAAAAGCATTTCTTCTAGATTTCAAAAATTATTCATGAATTTCAAAAAATGTTCGCTTACGCAAAAAATATGTTCATGAGTTCGAAGAAATGTACGCAATTTCAAAAAAATGTTTGTGAATTAAAAAAAATGTTAACAATTTAAAAATATGTTCAGGAATTTCTAAAAAATATTCCTGGATTTCAAAAACCCTCCGCTACACTAATTTTTTCAAAATTATTTTCTCTGTGTCATATACTGACATGTGGGACCTACTTTTATATTGTGTGTTGACATGCGAATGGGCTGGGTTGTGGGGAGTTGGGTTAATATGCCTGATTATTTGTAAATAACTCCCATGTGAGTCATGTCAATCCGGCCATAAGCGGGTAGTTATGTGTGTATATATATTTTTAGGCAAAGTTTATGTGTATATACTTAAGCTTAAATGGTTTGATTTGGGAGGTTCCTTTTTTCCTTTTCGAATTTCTTTGTAAAATTCTCGTGATGTGTGTTTTGTTTCCCTTGTATGGACCATATACAGTCCCAAACGAACCATTTTACCCTTAGTATATACACATGACTTACGACCGAGTGTATGGTTCCCTTTTTCTTTTTAAAATTTCCATTTTATTGTTGCATCCTTTTTATTTTTATTTTTTTATTACTGCATCAGATTGACATACGGGCCATACAAGGGGAAAACAAGACACATCAGCATGCGTCATCCACTCATCCATGATGGCTCGGACGGTGTATATATTAAAAAGAAAAGGCTAGACCCAGCTCCCCAATTCGTGACGGTTTGTATGACGGTTCCTCTAGGTCTATTATAATTGGTCTACCGTTTTGGGGCCTAATCTCGCCTTGCTGGTCCGTGACGGTTTCTGTGACAGTTTCCGGGAACGTCATGAGGAATCCGTCACGGATTAACAAGTTTCTTGTAGTGACTCGTAGAAGAGCACCTTCTTCATGCCCTCCACGACACATTTGATGGGGCCGCCCTCCTGCCAGAACTTGAGATTGACCTTGCCGGTGGACTTTTCAGATACGCGGACAGACTGCAGATGAAATCAATCAGCGCGTGCATAACATACATAGTCGAGGTATCTTATCTATGAGGACATATCATGCAGCAGCAGGAGGCGGTTATAACTTATTTCATTGATTTGATTCACAGTTCAGACCATACTAGATATAACATAGCCACTATTATTGCAAAATTGCAAATCCAGTAAGTGTACTTAAGCTAACCAATTTTACCTGGACATGGAGCGTCTCCAGGTTAGGGAAGCCTCTGAGAAAACCAGATACTTTCTTGACAGCATCGCGGACACCAAAGTGCAACTCTATGGCCAAAATCTGGACAGTGGGTACAATGTTCTCCTTGCTCCCACCCTGCAATGCACACAATGATTGAGATCATACATTGGCAATATTAATTGACACAGCAGTTACACAAGCAAATTAAATTAGTAGGATGTACTACCACGATGACGGTGTTGGTAATCCCCAACTCTTGCTCTCCTGGCAGAAGGTATCCCAGCATACGCAGGTTAGGTGCACGTCCAATCTTGATCCTGGAAGAGTGCTTCCTGACGCAGAGGCTGGGGGTAGTGATCTCTCACTGGAAGATCCTCTCCAGGCGAGGTGCATCCACCACGTCGATGTACTCCAAGTAGGTAAAGCCCAGCTGAACGCAGCGCAGGCTCTGGCTGACAAGGCGGAGGCGCACTCCGCTCTGGCTTGCCATCAAGACGAGGATCTCCAGGACGGGGCATCTTTCAAGCATGAATGCCAGATCACGGTCCTCCATGGCATACAAGCACAGGTCGAGCTCCCTGAGATTGGGGAAGCTGGCGCCGCGCGGCACGGCGGCGGTCTCCGGGAGCCTCCAGAGGCCGAGGTATAGGCGGGTGAGGGGGCGCAGCTGAAGAGCGTGGCGGGGAGGCGCAGGTCTATCGGCCAGGGACGGTTGACAAAGACGAGGTCTTGGACCCCCTTGGCGGCGAGGATGTCGAGCCAGTGCACAATCTCGCCCCGGTGCTCGTCCATGGTGGTGCGGGTGAGGTGGACGCAGCGGAAGGGGCCCTGGTGCTCCACGAGGACGTGGGACACCGTGGCGGTGACGGCGCGGGGAGAGGGGGCGCCGATGACGAGCTGCCCGCGCGTGCCGCCGCCCGGGAGCAGGTGGCTGTCGACGAGAGCGAGGGGCGCCGAGCGCCAGAGGTGGCGCCAGCGCGAGGCGAGGGCGGCGATGCGCGCGGCGTCCTTGGCGGGGACGCGGGAGAGGATTTCGCCGAGGACCGCGTCGGGGAGGCGGCTGATGCGGTCGACGCCGTCGGGGACCCAGGACGCGGCGGCGAGCGAGCGGGCGGTGGTGGGGGAGACGGGCGGGGCTGGGAGGAAATCGTACAGGGTGTAGAGCAGCAGATTTGAGCCAACATCGAGCGTCTCGGGGTCTTCGCCGGCGGCAAGAATGTCGCTCCTCCTGATGCTGAGGGTCACTTGCGGGTCCATGGCCGCCGGTGGACGGGACGGGAACAGGGGGAGACGGCGAGGGTTTTGATTTGGGGAGGAGTGGAGTGAGGAACCGAATGATTGGGGAATGGAGAGGTGATGTACGCTTGGGCCAAATGTCTCCTGGGCCCATGAAAACAGCATTTTTCAGTTTAAATGACTTTCTCCTACCCCTAAAAAAATGACTTTCTCCTACAAATAAAATGGCGATCCAATCTCTTATTGTGCAGTTCCCCACAATTAGTCACCCTCTCACCCATTGGTGTGCTCCTCAATAGCATCTACAACCCGACGTATCATATCCGCCCCAAACATATCCGGATGGTCAGCCTGATCACTGCCCGGACAAAAAAAACACTATTCAACCGGATCGGGCAAGTCCAGCCCAAACTAATATTTGGCAGGATCCTTGGATTTCAACCAGTGTATCACATAAAGTTATCATGCCAAGAGGTGCAACCATGTTAACAAAGGTGGAAGAACTGATACACCCGTGTTTGAGGGCAGTGGGATGAGATTCTTATTCAAGATGTTTTCTCTCCACTGGATATCCAGAGAATTTAACGAATTCGTTTCAACATCCAAGATTTTGATGATTTTACTGCTTGGAACTATACCCGACCAGGAACTTTCTCTGATCCTTCATCTTATTACGGTGAGCTTGAACACCAACATGTGTTACGAACAGATGGACAGGGAATGCACAACGGAAGCCGGTTTGGAAAGACAGTTGAAACGTACAATTGTCGGGTAAAATTAAAGACTTCCTTTGGAAGGTGTTGCAAGGGGCTATGTCTTGCTATGGAGTTCTTGCAGGTCGACATATTCCACATTCCCCTCAATGTTGTTTGTTCAATTAGAATGGACGGTATACAACACTAGTTATTTACTTGTCGTCGAGCATGCGAGGTATGAAAGCTGGGCTCGAGAGATATTCTTAGACAAGCTGTCGTGCAAGATAAACTAGGTTCTGTCATGATGAAGATTTTGTCCAAACTAGAACCGAGGTTGGGAGAAGCTCCGGTACTGTAATCGGTAATTGTTTGTAGCATGGTATGTGTGGTGGCAATGTCGCCAACTAGTTGGGAGAGACGATCTAAAGGTGTGGTAGAGCTACTCTTTCAATATGGACATTCGCGATGAATCATATTCGAACCTCAACTCCTAAAGCTTCAGAACGAAAAAGCAATCATATGTCCAAAAGGCCTAGACACGGCACATCGAAAAATCAACGCGGACCCCTTAGTTAATAGACTTCTAAGATAAAAATTCCAAGTTAGGCTTATAAATAAGCTGCTAGAAGGCTGGTTATTAACCACATTTTTGGTTCAAATAATCATATCTGATTCTATCTCTTTCATGCATTGGGTCATAAGTAATACGCGGTCTTCTCTTCCTTATTATAGCCCGAACAATGACTGCCATTGCAGCTGGTGCAACAAAAACAGCAGCTCCCCTAGCCATTTTTTTTCTTTTGTTCATCTTGATGACCATCTACAATTGATGCATAATATCAAAAATATAGCTAGCAATGACTTGTAACCATGGATCTAGGTCGTACATAGCAGCACACATTGATAGCAGATTTGGGTAACTATGGATCTGGCTACTACACACAAGCACATATATGTGAAACAAAAAGAGGAGGAACATGGCAAACATAGAGGAAATCTGCCCAAACATCAACATGTACAGAGATAAAACAAAGGAGGGGAAACTGTACCGCTGCTAGTTGTCGATCCGGCCGCCTCAGCCGCTGCTAGTTGTCGATCCAGCCGCCTCAACCGCACCTCCGGTCGCTCCCTCCTCTACCGCGGCGTTGCTGGGTCGTTCCCGCCCCGCTGCGTAGTTCCCGCCTCGCCCGCTGCCTGATCTCCACTTGCTGCTAGGTCGCCGCCAAGTTGCTGTTGCGCGCCATCACGGAGTTGAGACGGCAGGGAGGAGAGTGAAGCCGGCGCCGGAGAGGGATGGAGGTGGCAGATCTAGAGGGAGGGAGCAGCGGGAGGGTGGCGGCGCTGAGGGAGGGGAGTCGCGAGAGGATAGGGCAGAGGCACGTGCGAGAGGAAGAGGGCTCGTTCCCTGTCGTCCGCTCGATTTGGAGGTACGCCTCGGTTCCGCATAATGAGCGAATATTCAGTTCCCTGGGACGGGTGGGTTCTGGTTCGTTCGACTAACCGAACGCGAGAATGGGCTGTGGGAACGGGTTGGACCCATGACGTTCTATCTGGTGACAGCAACCAAACACACCCTTAGTTAATAGACTTCTTAGATAAAAATTTCAAGTTAGGCTTATAAATAAGCTGCTAGAAGGCTGGTTATTAACCACATGTCTATCATTTGAGACCCCTTAGTTAATAGACTTCTTATTGCTGTAATAAAAAGAAAACACCGGAGGTCATACAGTGGACTCGTGGAGAGGCGAACCCTAGATCCCAAATCCGCGCCGCGCCGGAACAAACCCTAGGTCCCAAATCCGACCCGCGCCCACGCCTTGCGCCGCCTGGCAGGCATGCCCCCCTCCGCTGGCGATGCCGCCGGCGACGCCGCCGCCGTTCCGCGGTACCCTGCTTGGGTTCTCCTCGAAAAGAAGGGGTACGACGACGACCGCGACGACGCCACCAGCGCCGCGTGCAAGACGACCGCCGGCCGCGACGTCAGGGTGGCCTTCTACCTCGTGCCTCTGCCGGAGATCTCCTACTTCCACGTCCACCTCTCCAAGCTCGAGGGCGAGGACGACTTCGCCTTCATGCCCCTGTTTCTCTTCTCCGCCAAGGGCCTCTTCCTCTTCCGTATCCTCTTCGTCACCCGAAGCGACGGGAGCAGTCTCGTCGAGTACTTCCTCTACAAGGCCGGGCGCGGCGGCGGCCCGTCGCTCCAACCCATCCCGCCGACTCCTCTGGGCAGCAGCAGGGATTCGGTGTCTGTGAGCATCGTTCCCTGCCCGGACGACGACGACGACGGCGAGGACGACAACTACGTCCTCGCCGATCTCTCCGTGGGGAGTGAAATTGGGCACTACGACCTCCACATTTACTCTTCCAAGACGGGCAAGTGGAGCACCACGCCGTTGCAGCTGCCGGCGTCTCCTACGGCGGTCTGGGGAGATGAGGACCTGCCTTGTCATCAATTCCATAAGGTTATCGTGCTTGGAGGAGATGAGCTAGGCTGGGTGGACCTCTGGCGCGGCATTGTCACCTGCAAGGTGCTTGACAATGACCCACTTCTCCGGCTCATCCCTCTCCCCAAACCTGAAATGAGCAATCCCCTTCTACTTGCAGGAGACGTGGGGCTGCTCCGGGATGTCACCTACTGCAATGGGATCTTTAAGTTCATTGACATTGATCATTTCTCCATACCGGCTATTGCTTGTGATGAAACTTCTGATATCATCTCCAAGATGATGAAGGATTTCGACAGCAACGATATCATACATGATTCAGAGCTCATCTTTCCTGTTGTAAAGCAAGTGGAACCTATTATTGTCCCTGATGGTTGGAAGATCCAGTCATATTTTAGGTTTCCTTCAATGGACTATTGGCTCAGGGCCCATGCTGTTCATGTTGATGACATCTCCGAGTATGACCCAAAGTATTGTAAGGTGTCGCCTCAGTGGCTTGCTTTTGCTGAAGAGTCGACATTGAGGAACCTGAAACCATATGACCCGACCTTTGGCGTTCATGGTGACAGTGTTGTCTACCTTGTAGCGAAGGTGAAACCTGAAGATCACAAGTCATGGATTGTTGGTGTCGACATGGAAAAGAAGATGTTGAGACTAATTCAACCATATACTTACTCGGAAGGTGGCTACGCTCTACCAGCCGTACTCCCCTCTACATTCTCCTATTATCTGAATACACAACTCCAGGTATTTACTGTACATGTGACGTTATAATGCCCTTTTGTGCATCTCACATGAATAATGCTTTGTGCCACTAGGTTTTCTTATCTATTTGGTTCTGTATGCTATTGTGCTTAATTGTGCTACCTAGTCTTCTATTAAGGTTGTTTCCTTATACTATTAGGATTCATTGTCTGACGTGAAAAATCTAATCAACCATGTAAATGAAGATCTGTTTCTCTTTTCCTTGAGAAGATCTCTAGGGAAGAATTTCTAATACTCTAAAATTGCATACTAAAGGAAAAGTGTGAACAAATAGCAGTTATCATGAGGAAGCTGCTTCTCATATTAATGGTCTTGGAAGGATTTATTACGGAAAATACACATTTATGGAAGAGTGCTTGCAGTTCGTTACCTCGAACTACTAGACTACAATCTATTTTACCACTGCAAGAGAACTCCAAATTTACTTTGTATTCAAACATGTCCTGGACCGAGCTTTTGAATTATTGTGCTAAATCTGTTGTGCTGTCGTTGCTGCTGAAACCCATGTTTCCAATTGCATTGACCTTTTGAGTTTTGTTAATGATTTTCATCATATTACAGGTTGTTTTCCATCCACAGAGACAAACTACTCTGAGAATGCCCTCAATAATGCAACAGCAAGTGACCTGCTTCCTTCCTCATTTCGAATAATTTTACGACCTAACTTTTTATTTTTATGTTCATAGATCCATGGTGATTCCTCTGTGCCTGATATGCGTTACGGTCCATTGTAAGTTCTCTGTTTGGACAACCTTTTGACAACGATGGTCCAAATTTGTTGTTTTAATTGCATAATTTTGTAGTTTGCCCTGATAGCATTTGACATCTTCCTTTTCTTGTAATTTGCTCAAGGTCATGTGCTGGTGAAGCTACATCTGCACCAAGTGGAACATCGAATTTCGAGGAAACCAATCAGGTATGTTTTATTGATCTTTATCCACCTTGCCATCTCAATTCACAATATTTAACTATTTTTGTACAGGTACTGAGTTCGGATGAATGTAGTAATATAGGGCAGACCATTATACTACAGTCCCTGCATGCCATTGTGGTCTCATCAGGATCAGAATCAGGTAAACATTGACAATGCTTGTTCTCTGGTGCTGTTTTTTTCTTTTTCTTTACAAATTTGAGGATCTTCTTTACTGGTTGGTTGAACTTCCATATACTGGTCAAGTTTTGCTCCTTGCTGTGGGACCCTAAATTTTGTATTCCCTCCGGACGGGTATCAGGAGTACCATTGCGCTGCGACCAAGACGCGTGGTTACTCTTCCAATTGATTCTTTGGTCCGTGTCTAATTCCAGTGATTAATGCAGCGTTTGTTGCCATTCTCCATGGATCCCAAAATTCACGCATACTCCCTCCATCCTTTAAAGAGTGTACTTCCAACTTTGTTGGAAAGTTAAACTTTTTTATGTTTGACTGTATTTATACAATTGTACACCAGCATTTATGCCATCAAATTAGTAGCATTGGATTCATGATAATATATATTTTCATCATACTTCTATTTGGTTTCACAAACATTGATATATTTTTGCACAAACTCGATCAAACCTTGAGATAGTTTGACCCTCTACAAAGTTGGAAGTACACTCTTTGAAGGACGGAGAGAGTACTCTACATTATCTATGCATGCGCCTCCATGCGATCCTCTATCAACGACATCTCCCATTGCCCAATAAATGGCTAGCGAAACCTGCATGCATTGGTGGGTGGATAGCCATGGCGATTAATTACGGGGTGATTAAATACAAGGTCATCATGGGGCGAATTACACCCCGGGAACACCTGGGGTCCATGAGCCAAATTACAAATCCGCCAGGAGGGAGTAGGAAGTGCGAAACATTTTTTAAGTGGTGGTTAAATAAGAAGAGGAACTGAGCTAAGGTTCATTTCATCGTCTCACAAAAGAGGAAATTATAAATTTGAGTAGAATGCAAAACTCGCGGTGGCAGTAACGTCATTTGCAGAACTTTTGAAAAATAGGTGGTGCTTTAGCAGGTGTTACCAGCAGCTGATCATTAATCTTGCTTTACTAACCTTGCTTTTGGTGAAGGCTATCTTGACCCGACGAAGAAACCAGTGGTGAAGACTAGAGAAGACGGCGAACGATGGCTCTCCTTGCCGCTGGGTCGCCACTTCTCAAATCCTTCGGGGCCAGAGCTGAAGCTGCTCAAGTCACTGATGTCCGACCAGCCAATGGTCCCAGCCTCGCTGAAGCACCGGTGTTCGGACAACATTTATCAGAGGCCGAACATCCCCATCTGTTCTGAGGTGCTGCCGCCTGTAACTGTCCTCGACTGTGGCCTACGCAATCTAGCACAACCCCCCAGTGATTTTACAAGGCTGTGATAACTCAGATGCCAAAAGAAGTCTCACATGTTAATTCTTGGTTTTCCTTTGTTATGTGTTGAATTATCTTAGACTAAGTTAATTTCTTTATTATACCTAACAGTCATCATGCTTGCCCCTGGTTTGGTTATAGCTGACTGTTTATAGCTAGCAGTCGTTTTGATCGCTCTGCTGTGTGGGCATCAACCCTAGTTGACACCAAGTGATCTATAGACTTTAGTGTAAGAAAAGAGTTTGAAGCCCTGAGTCTGAGTGCGTTCTTGTTAGTTGGCTGATCTATTCTTGTTTGTTGTCAGTTGGATGTGCTGTTTGAAGCCCTGAAATTTTTTTGTCTGAAAAGCGTTTGTGACCAATCCAATATGAAACTGACGTCCAGGGTAGCATTGCAAGATTAAAAAGGTCACCAACAGCCCCACCACACCGCGGCGACGCTTGTATGAATTGTCTAAAACAGCTGTGCAATCAGTATGAATTCTGTTGAAAATGCCTAATTGTCTATGAAGTTCACTGAAAACAAGATTAGATGTTTTTGGAACCCATCCACACATGGTTGAACTTATTTCTAAGACTTGTAAAAACTGACAGGAATTTGTATAAACATGTTTGAAATCCCTAGATATTTTGTGTATTCGTGACAATTGATGTGAATGCACAACAGCTGTGAAAATCAGTATGAATTCTGTCGAAATATTTCTGAAATTCGTTGAAAGCAGGATTAGATGTTTCTGGAACCAATCGAAACATGGTTCAGCTTACTTGTGAGACTTTTAAAAATGACTGAAATTTGTGTGCATTCATGCCTGTGAATTTATGAACGTGTTTTTCTTGCGGAAAACAATGAGATTTCATTGAAATGTCTGCTATGAAATCAGTGAAAGCTTATATGATTAATCTTTGAATTAGAGTATGAAGTTCAAACCAAACATTAAAACTACTAGTAATTCTTTGTGAAGTGTATGAGAAAAAAAAGTATTGGAATGTAACTGAAATAAAATCTCCATGACAATGATGGAAGGAATACGTAGCAATAATAGTAAGCACAAGGTCATGATCAGTATTGTACAAGAGTCAGGGTGCCATACTAATTAACTTACAGCTCATTTGGCCGCTTCATTTAGGTCAAAATTCACGGATTTCATTTCCGAATTCCAACCCTGGCTCGTTTGGCTGTCACGGAATTAGGTGTAGGAATTCAATCTATAACTCCAGTGAACGAGTACGACACCTAGACTTAAACCCCCCTCCCGCGGGCACTTGTCATTCTTCAAGGACGCATTTGGTAGCATGCATTAGGTCCAACCAGTCCTGCGCGATGCAAATTTCTCCAGTTTGGTAGTCTGTATTTACTGTTTGGCTTGCATGGCACGAACCTTGAAGCACCCCTTAGGTAGGCCCTTTAGGAACAGCCAAATCGACCGTTTCCTCTCATCCAGGCTCGAGCGATGCAGGGGAGGAGAACGCGGCATCGAGCTCGTGCGAGCAGAGAGATGGCGTGAGCTTGCACGCATCCCCAAAAAAGTGGTGGGAGGAATTGTTGCGTCATCTCATGCCGAATTGATCGCCATATATAGCCACATTCGCCTCACCACCCACCCCCCCCCCCCCCCATCCCAAGCCTTCCATCACGCGTTGATTCATCACTGACGAGGAGGTAAGCGACACGTCTTATCCGGACGGCGGTAGACGGTGGCGCCCATTTTACTTCCTCCTTTTCTACCCGGCTTTACCATAGGGGTAGACATGAGTGACTTCTTCTGACATCTTATTGGTACACTTTGTCAGAGATTGAAGGGATGGAAAGAAAAAACCCTTTCAATGCAATGAAAAGAGATTATGATTAAACAGGTGCTCAAGCAAGTCCGTCCCAGTCCATGTTTGGTTCTAACTGCCAAAAGGAGTTTGCAAGTCAATCAATGATAAAATTGCTTGTTTTTTGTGGGGAGATAGTGAGGAGAACAGTAAGATGCATTGGTTTGCTTGGTGGAAGTTATGCACTCCGAAGAAGAAGAAGGGGGTGATTGGGGTTTAGGGACCTTCATAATTTTAATCTTACTATGCATATGTTAGCAAAACGGTGTGGGTGACTAATCCATAACTCTGACTCTTTGTGTCACGTGTACTGAAATATTATCCAAATGGCTATATCATGAAAGCTAGTTCTAAGAAGGGATCCTCATACACTTGCAAAGCATGGTTGCAGGGATTCAAACTTTTCACAGGGGTTGCATTTGGTGGGTTGGGACCGAAGCACAAATTAATATTTGGCAGGATTCTTGGATTCCAACCAGTGTATCACGTCAAGTTATCACACCAAGAGGTGCAACCATGTTAACAAAGGTGGAAGACATGATCGGGAACTTTCTCTGTCTGTTCATTTTATCAGCGTGAACTTGAACACCAACATGTGTTAAAAGCAGAATGGCCAGATGGACAGGGGAATGCACAAACCGAATCCGGTCTGAAAAGACAGTTTGGAAGGTGTTGCAAGGGGCTATGTCTTGCTATGGAGTTCTTGCAGGTCGACACATTCCACGTTCCCCTCAATGCTGTTTGTTCAATTAGAATGGACGATATACAACACTAGTTATTTACTTGTCGTCGAGCACGCGAGGTATGAAAGCTGGGCTCGAGAGATATTCTTAGACAAGCTGTCGTGCAAGATAGACTAGGTTCTGTCACGATGAAGATTTTGTCCAAACTAGACCCGAGGTTGGGAGAAGTTCCGGTACTGGAATTGGTAATTGTTTGTAGCATATGGTATGTGTGGTGACAATGTCGCCAACTAGTTGGGACAGACGATCCAAAGGTGTGGTAGAGCCACTCTTTCAATCAGGACCTTCACGATGAATTATGTTCGAACCTCAACTCCTAAAACTTCAGAAAAAGTTAGTATAAAGTTGGGTCATCTATTTTGGAACGGAGGGAGTAGACTTCTTAAATAAAAAAAGTTAGTATAAAGTTGGGTCATCTATTTTGGAACGGAGGGAGTAGACTTCTTAAATAAAAAAAGTTAGTATAAAGCTGGGTCATCTATTTTGGAATGGAGGGAGTAGACTTCTTAAATACTCCCTCCGTTCCTTGATAAAGTGTATAGATTTTTGAGAAAAAAAATCTGAAATATAAGGTGTATTGAGTTGCACCACTCGTTTGGATAATTTTTTCAGGGATTTGATTACATTTTCTTATATTAGGCAATCTCCTCTATTTTCTCATGTCAACTAGTCAGGTCTAATCTCGCTCAAAACTTGTGAAATTATCCCTCCATGTGCGTTCTTTAATATCCGTGCCAAAAACTATACACCCTACATCTAGGAACGGATGGAGTAAAGAAAATTAGTATAAAGTTGGGTCATCTATTTTGGAACAGAGGGAGTAGACTTCTTAAATAAAAATTTCAAGTTAGGCTTATAAACAAGCTGCTAGAAGGCTGGTTATTAACCACCTGTCTATCATTTGAGACCAAAGTCTTATTGCTGTAATAATAATAATAAAAAACACCGGACCCGATGAGTGGCGAACCCTAGATCCCCAAATCCGCGCCGCAACAAACCCTAGGTCCCAAATCCGATCCGCGCCCACGCCTTGCGCCGCCTGGCTGGTATGGCCCCCTACGCCGGCGATGCCGCCGGCGACGCTTCCCCCGTTCCTCGGTACCCTGCTTGGGTTCTCCTGGAAAAGGAGGGGTACGACGACGACCGCGACGACGCCACCAGCGCTGCGTGCAAGACGACCGCCGGCCGCGACGTCAAGGTGGGCTTCCACCTCGTGCCCCCGCCGGAGATCTCCTACTTCCACGTCCACCTCTCCAAGCTCGAGGGCGAGGACGAGGATGACTTCGACTTCGTGCCCCTGTTTCTCTTCTCAGCCAAGGGCCTCGTCCTCTTCCGTATCCTCTTCGTCACAGGAAGCGACGGAAGCAATCTCGTCGATTACTTCATCTACAAGGCCGGGCGCGGCGGCAGCCCGTCGCTCGAACCCATCCCGCCGACTCCTCTAGGCAGCAGCAGGGATTCGGTATCCGTGAGCATCGTTCCCTGCCCCGACGGCGACGACGGCGACGACGGCTACGTCCTCGCCGATCTCTCTGTGGGGAGTGAAATTGGGCACTACGACCTCCACATTTACTCGTCCAGGACGCGCGAGTGGAACACCACACCGTTGCAGCTGCCGGAGTCTCCTGCCGTCAGGACAAATGACGACCTGCCCTGTCAATTCCACAAGGCTATCGGGCTTGCAGCAGACGAGGTAGGCTGGGTAGACCTCTGGCGTGGCATTGTCACCTGCAAGGTGCTTGATAAAGATCCACTTCTCCGGCTCATCCCTCTTCCCAAACCGCACGTGGACATCCTGCAAGGCAAACCGGGGTTGATCCGGGATGTCACCTACTGGAATCGGCTCTTCGAGTTCATTGAGATGCAACTTTTTTGCAGACCAGTTAATGTTGTTAGTAGTATCATCCATGATTCCAGGCCCCTCCGTGGTCTTGTAGTGGATGAAGGTATTACGGTCCCTGATGGCTGGGTCATCCGGACATGCTATAGGGTTGATCCATTGGACTTTTGGTGCAGGGCACACATTGTTCATGTTGATGACTTCGCAGTGGATTCTACTATATCATTCCCTCAGATGTGGGATGCTTGTGCTCATGACAAGGAATCGACATTTAGGAACCTGACAACACATTGCCCGACCTTTGGCGTTCCTGGTGACAGACTTGTCTACCTGCTATCCAAGGTGAAAATGGATGATGACAACACATGGATTATTGGTGTTGACCTTGCCAAGAAGATGGTGAAACTAATTCAACCCTGTGATGACTTGGGATATGCCTGTATCCGACCAGCCTTTGTTCCCTCTACATTCTCCTATTATCTGAATACAAATGCAGGTATTTATATATTTATTGAGCAGCTTACATTAATTAGAATGTGCTTTTCTGCATCTCAAATAGTATGAATAATGCGTCTTGCCACTAAATAGGTTTGCTTATCTATTTGGTTCTGTGTTCAATTGTGTTTATGCTGTTTCTACCTATTTGATCTTTGTACTGTAGTTTTCTTAATTATACTTTTAGGACTCAGGATTCATGATCTGCCATGAAAAATCTAATCAACCTTGTAAATTGAAGTAGTAGCCAACAAGGGTAAAAGGTCTAGTTTTTTCCCCCCTCAAAAATAGCCCAGATTTAGGGGAATAGCACACTATCTGACTGCATTAATTTTTGTATCCGAAGTTCCGAACTCGTCAAAGTATTTCAAACTGCCTCTATTTTTCTTAAACCTTGGTTCTCCAAGAGAACTCCAAATATGCTGGGCATCCGAACAGGGCCTGGACTACACTTTTGAAATAATTTGCTGCTAAAATCCTTGATGACAACTGTATTGACCTCTTGCATTTTGTTAATGTTTTTAATCATGTCGCAGGTAATTTTTCACCCACATTGATAAACCACTCAGAGAAGACTGCCAACAATGCAAAAGTAAGTGACCTGCTTTCTTCGTCGTTTTGAAGAATTTGTACCACCTAACCTTTTTATTTTCATTTTTGTATAGGTCGATGGCGATGGCGATTCCTGTGTACGTGAAATAAATATACATCACGACCAAAGGTAATTTCTACTGTGTTTGTACAACTGGTAGAAACAATGATAACGATTTGTCAATTTATCTGCCTATTTTCCTGGTTTTCCACTACTTATTATGCCAGATAACATTTCATATCTTGCTTTTTCTTGCCATTTGCTTAAGGTCATGGGTTGGGGACGAAACATGTGCACCAAGCGGAGCTTGGAATTCTGGGGAGAACAATCTGGTATGCTATATTGATCGATTGTTGTAGATGTGTCCATCTTGCCATCTCCATTCACTAATATCTAACTATTCTTGTACAGACACTGAATCATGAATCTGCTGATGTACAACGGACAAGGTTACTACAGGACTTGGATTCCATTTTGTTTGCATCAGGATCAGGTAAACATTGGACAATGTTTGTGCTATGGTGCTCTTTTTTACTGGTCGTTGAGCGGTTAAGCTCCTTGTTGCAAGGCTGAAAATTTGGTAGAATTTTATCTGCAGATGTTATTGTGTAATGTAAAGGAATCATTTTTCAAGTTGTGAGTTGTGACTTAGGTAGCTCCCTTTACCAGCCAGAGGGAGTACTGAATCTTCTTTTTAGCATCCTGTAGTTGGTCCTGTAAATAAATAAGAGGAGAAGGTTGTATGGACAAAGAATTCTTTAGGAATGGCAAAATCATTTGACTTTATATAAAAACCGAACTACGGTTCAGTGCGGCGTGTCAGAAAATACGAAGACGTAAATCTAAGGAGACGTGCAAACTTGCTAGGCAATAAAGTCAATTGTAACAAGGTGGTGCTTTAACAGTTTCCATCAGCTGGCGGTTTAAAGAATTGAACTTCCATAGCATCACTAACCATCCTTAATGCTTTTGCTGAAGGGTATATTCCGATGAAACAAGAACTGGAAACTGATGCTGATGGCAATTTATGGCTCTCTTTGCCACTGGAAGACCTCTTGTCACTGCTTCCACAACTAGGACCTGATACTGCATCCTTGACAAGAATGCTGTCTTGGCATGATGATTGCGGCTGCTGGTAACTGTTTTCAAATCCAAATCAGGCCGACATGTACATGGTAAACGACAGTCCTTCCAATGGTTTACCAGACGATGACAATTCAGATGACATAGAAGCTAGTTTTTTCTTGTAGAATCGTCCAAGAGTAACTAAACAAGTATCAATGTAGTATAAGTTGGGTTTCTGAATAATCTGTACTAAATTATCATGACCCTTGCTTTCATGAAAACTACTCAGTAGTGCCTAATGGTGTATGCCGTCAGGCGTGTGATTTACTACAATGGTGTATCTGCAGTGGGTTTATTTCTCAGTGACCTACTACAGCGGCATGTGCAATAAGTAATCATGAAGGTGTACATAATTAAGTATTTCACAGTGAATGGCATAATAAAAGAAAGGCCTTTTATTCCAACGGAGATCACAATAGCACGAGGAGCACATGGGCCTGTAGCTTCACTTGCTGAGGTTTGCTTACGAGTTTGGTAGCGAGCCTCTCTTCCCCTTCACAGTAGATAGCATCACCTGTGAGGTACTCCCTCCGTTCCGATTTACTCGTCGTGGTTTTAGTTCAAGTATCAGACTTGCCCCTCAGAGCTCTAGTAATAAAAATTGAATCAATCCTCGGAATGTCTCCACTGCGAACCTCTAGTAAATGAAAACCAAATCATCAACTATCTAACCAAACTTCGGATTTTTCTTCTCACGTAGAGAGATCAGAAAGCTTGCACCGGATTACCAAGTGCAAGATTTTTTTTTTTTTTTGAAGAAAGCGCTCTAGTAAAGGAAATTTTCCTGGATACTCAGTGGCCGAAAAAACTCTCCCGTTTGCTCAATTTCACACAAGTCACGCTCACATATATATCATCATCACGAGATTCCAAAGTAACTTGAAGAGTTAAAACTCCAGTCCTAGGAAATGACACGAACTCCTTCAAACTCCTCACAACCATATCAGGAATAACCTAACAAAAACATCAAGCTATTAGTAATAGAACAAAAATTAAAAACTATAAATAGAAGAAATAGTACTGGATAAATAAACAGAAACAAAAAAACAGTGGAAAATAAATCTGACCATTTCATGAGCATTAACATTCATGGAATTAATCATGTGAACAATAGGACAACAGAGTATGTACTCCTCATCAAAGAGTTGATGCGTCATGAAATACATCTGCTGATAATTGAGATAAACACCACGAGTGTAAAAACAACTCCCAACTAGTTGCTTCTCGGAGTCGCTCAATCCATCAAGAGCTACAACATAAAATTACACGGGTTTAAGGGAACAGAAAAATCATATGAAATGAAACAAGCTAAATACTTCCTTAAATATAAACCTTACCAACAGAAGGTAAAGGAGACTAACATATCTCCACCCCAATAAAAGTCAACACCAATCAACGTTCCATAGCGCTCAAGCTTAACTGTCATTCTATCACGATGACGAAGACCATAATCAATGACCAAATCTTCCCAGAAAGAACCATGGAATTTGCTCCTCACCCGATCATGACTAAACAGAACACCATTCAAATAACCCTCACTAGAGTGAAGAGCAAGATCACTATATTTGTCACCCCTCCTTATGGCTAAAGCCTTACAATCAACACCAATCAACGTTCCATAGCGCTCAAGCTTAACTGTCATTCTATCACGATGACGAAGACCATAATCAATGACCAAATCTTCCCAGAAAGAACCATGGAATTTGCTCCTCACCCGATCATGACTAAACAGAACACCATACAAATAACCCTCACTAGAGTGAAGAGCAAGATCACTATATTTGTCACCCCTCCTTATGGCTAAAGCCTTACAATCAACACCAATCAACGTTCCATAGCACTCAAGCTTAACTGTCATTCTATCACAATGACGAAGACCATAATCAATGACCAAATCTTCCCAGAAAGAACCATGGAATTTGCTCCTCACC
Source organism: Triticum timopheevii (assembly GCA_963921465.1). Lineage (NCBI taxonomy): Eukaryota > Viridiplantae > Streptophyta > Magnoliopsida > Poales > Poaceae > Triticum > Triticum timopheevii. The sequence goes on along the minus strand of OY997266.1, from coordinate 594,733,219 downwards.
TGATCATGACTAAACAGAACACCATACAAATAACCCTCACTATAGTGAAGATCAAGATCACTATCTTTGTCACCCCTCCTTATGGCTAAAGCCTTACACTCCTCGATGTAACGAGCAAGATGAGCTCTAACACTGCACGGTATATACTGCAAAACGAATGATCATAATCAAAAAAAGAAGACCTAGAATAATTTCCATTCAGCAGCACCAAAAGAATTAAGTATGTGTGCCAAAAATTGATCAAATATAAAATATTATTCTTACAACACGAGTCGAACAACGCCGATCCAGAACCACAGTGAACACATCTACAGAAGAATCAACCGACGTACACGGGCCACCCGGCATACGGCAAAAAGGACAAGCTCGAGGAAGACGATGACGACTTCCAGCCCTCGTTTCTCTTCTCTGCTAAGGGTTTCGTCCTCTTCCGTTTCTCCTTGGCCAGTCAAACCGATGACAACTCCAATCTCGTCCAGTACTTGATCTACAGGGCAGGAGGCGGCAGCCTGTCGCTCGAACCCATACCGCCAACTCCTCTAAGCAGCAGCAGCAGTAGCAAGGATTCGACATGCGTGAGCGTCGTTCCCTGCGACGACAACGACGACGAGGAAAACTATGTCCTCGCCGATCTCTCTGTGCGTAGTGACCTTGGGCACTACGACCTGAAGGAAATATGCCCTAGAGGCAATAATAAAGTTGTTATTTTATATTTCCTTATATCATGATAAATGTTTAATTCATGCTAGAATTGTATTAACCAAAAACTTGATACATGTGTGGATACATAGACAAAACACTGTGTCCCTAGTAAGCTTGTACTAGACTAGCTCGTTAATCAAAGATGGTTAAGTTTCCTAACCATAGACATATGTTGTCATTTGATGAACGGGATCACATCATTAGAAGAATGATGTGATGGACAAGACCCATCCGTTAGCTTAGCATATTGATCTTTTAGTTTTATTGCTATTGCTTTCTTCCTGTCAAATACATATTCCTTCGACTACAAGATTATGCAACTCCCAGATATCGGAGGAATACTTTGTGTGCTACCAAACGTCACAACGTAACTGGGTGATTATAAAGATGCTCTACAGGTATCTCCGAAGGTGTTTGTTGGGTTAGTATAGATCGAGATTAGGATTTGTCACTCTGAGTATCGGAGAGGTATCTCTGGACCCTCTCGGTAATACACATAATAAGAAGCCTTGCAAGCAAAGTGACTAATGAGTTAGTTGCGGGATTATGTATTACGGAACGAGTAAAGAGACTTGTCGGTAACGAGATTGAACTAGGTATGAAGACACCGACGATCGAATCTCGGGCAAGTAACATACCGATGACAATGGGAATAACATATGTTGTCATAACGGTTCGGCTGATAAAGATATTGGTAGAATATGTAGGAGCCAATATGAGCATCCAGGTTCCACTATTGGTTATTGACCGGAGAGGTGTCTCGGTCATGTCTACATAGTTCTTGAACCCGTAGGGTCCGCACGCTTAACGTTAGATGACGATTTAGTATTATATGAGTTATGTGATTTGGTGACCGAATGTTGTTTGGAGTCCCGGATGAGATCACGGACATGACGAGGAGTCTCGAAATGGTCGAGAGGTAAAGATCGATATATTGGATGATGGTATTTGGACATCGGAAGTGTTCCGGATAGTATCATGTATTTATCAGAGTACCGGGAGGGGGGGGGGGGGGGGTTACCGGTGTTGGGGAACGTAGTAATTTCAAAAAATTTCCTACGCACACGCAAGATCATGGTGATGCATAGCAACGAGAGGGGAGAGTGTTGTCCACGTACCCTCGTGACCGAAAGCGGAAGCGTTAGAACAACGCGGCTGATGTAGTGGTACGTCTTCACGGCCCGACCGATCAAGCACCGAAACTACGACACCCCTGAGTTATAGCACACGTTCAGCTCGATGACGATCCCCGGACTCCGATCCAGCAGAATGTCGGGGAAGAGTTCCGTCAGCACGACGGCGTGGTGATGATCTTGATGTTCTACTGTCGCAGGGCTTCGCCTAAGCACCGCTACAATGTTACCAAGGACTTTGGTGGAGGGGGGCACCGCACACGGCTAAGAGATCAAGAGATCAATTGTTGTGTCTATGGGTGCCCCCCTCCCCCGTATATAAAGGAGTGGAGGAGAGGGGGCCGGCCAAGGGGGTGGCGCGCCCTAGGGGGGGAGTCCAACCCCAACCGGGAGTAGGACTCCCCCTTTTCCTATTAGGAGTAGGAGAGGGAAGGAAAAGAGGGAAGGGAAGAAGGAAAGGGGGGGCCGGCCCCCCTCCCAATACGGATTGGGCTTGGGGGGGGCGCCCCTCCTTTGCTCCTTCTCCCTCCTTTCCACTAAGGCCCAATAAGGCCCATATACCTACCGGGGGGTTCCGATAACCTCCTGGAGCTCCGGCATAGTCCCAATCTCACCCGGAACCTTTCCGGTGTCCAAATATAGTCGTCCAATATATCGATCTTTATGTATCGACCATTTCGAGACTCCTCGTCATGTCCGTGATCACATCCGGAACTCCAAACAACCTTAGGTACATCAGAACTCATAAACTCATAATAAAACTGTCAACGAAACCTTAAGCGTGCGGACCCTACGGGTTCGAGAACTATGTAGACATGACCTAGAACTGTTTCCAGTCAATAACCAATAGCGGAACCTGGATGCTCATATTGGCTCCTACATATTCAACGAAGATCTTTATCGGTCAAACCGCATAACAACATACGTTGTTCCCTTTGTCATCGGTATGTTACTTGCCCGAGATTCGATCATCGGTATCTCAATACCTAGTTCAATCTCGTTACCGGCAAGTCTCTTTACTCGTTATGTAATGCATCATTCCGTAACTAACTCATTAGCTACATTGCTTGCAAGGCTTATAGTGATGTGCATTACCGAGAGGGCCCAGAGATACCTCTCCGACAATCGGAGTGACAAATCCTAATCTCGAAATACGTCAACTCAACAAGTACCTTTGGAGACACCTGTAGAGCACCTTTATAATCACCCAGTTATGTTGTGACGTTTGGTAGCACACAAAGTGTTCCTCCGGTAAACGGGAGTTACATAATGTCATAGTTGTAAGAACATGTATAAGTCATGAAGAAAGCAATAGCAACATACTAAACGATCAAGTGCTAAGCTAACGGAATGGGTCAAGTCAATCACATCATTCTATTAATGATGTGATCTCGTTAATCAAATGATAACTCATGTCTATGGTTAGGAAACATAGCCATCTTTGATTAATGAGCTAGTCAAGTAGAGGCGTACCAGTGACATTAAGTTTGTCTATGTATTCACACATGTATTATGTTTCTGGTTAATACAATTGTAGCATGAATAATAAACATTTATCATGAAATAAGGAAATAAATAATAACTTTATTATTGCCTCTAGGGCATATTTCCTTCAGTCTCCCACTTGCACTAGAGTCAATAATCTAGTTCACATCGCCATGTGATTTAACACCAATATTCATATTTGTATATGATTAACACCCATAGTTCACATCGTCATGTGACCAACACCCAAAGGGTTTACTAGAGTCAATAATCTAGTTCACATCGCTATGTGATTAACACCCAAAGAGTACTAAGGTGTGATCATGTTTTGCTCGTGAGAGAAGCTTAGTCAACGGGTCTGTCACATTTAGAGCCGTATGTATTTTGCAAATATTCTATGTCTTCAATGCTCTGCACGAAGCTACTCTAGCTAATTGCTCCCACTTTCAATATGTATCCAGATTGAGACTTAGAGTCATCTGGATCGGTGTAAAAGTTTGCACCGATGTAACTCTTTATGACGGGCTCTTTTATCACCTCCATAATCGAGAAATATTTCCTCAGTCCTCACTAAGGATATTCTTGACCAATGTCCAGTGATCTACTCCTAGATCACTATTGTATTCCCTTACCAAATTCAGAACAAGGTATACAATAGGTCTGGTACATAGCATAGCATACTTTATAGAACCTATGACTGAGGCATAGGGAATGACTTTCATTCTCTTTTCTATTTTCTGCTGTGGTCGGGATTTGAGTCTTACTCAATTTCACACCTTTGCAACACAGGCAAGAACTCTTTCTTTGACTGTTCCATTTTGAACTACTTCAAAATCTTGACAAGGTATGTACTTATTGAAAAACTTATCAAGCGTCTTGATCTATCTCAATAGATTTTGATGCTCAATATGTAAGTAGCTTTACTGAGGTCTTTCTTTTAAAGAACTCCTTTCAAATACTCCTTTATGCTTTCCAGAAAAATTCTACATCATTTCTGATCAACAATATGTTACTCACATATATTTATCAGAAAGGCGGTAGTGCTCCCACTCACTTTATTGTAAATACAGGCTTCACCACAAGTCTGTATAAAACTATTCTTTGATCAACTTATCAAAGCGTATATTCCAACTCTGAGATGCTTGCACCAGTCCATAGATGGATCGCTGGAGCTTGCACATTTTGTTAGCACCTTTAGGATTGACAAAACCTTCTGGTTGCATCATATACAACTCTTCTTTAGAAAAACCATTAAGGAATGCAGTTTTGACATCCATTTGCCAGATTTCATAAAATGTGGCAATTGCTAATATGATTCGGACAGACTTAAGCATCGCTATAGTTGAGAAAATCTCATTGTAGTCAACACCTTGAACTTGTCGAAAACCTTTTTCGACAAGTCGAGCTTTGTAGATAGTAACACTACTATCAGCATCTGTCTTCCTCTTGAAGATCCATTTATACAATATGGCTTGCTGATCATCGGGCAACTCCACCAAAGTCCACACTTTGTTCTCATACATGGATCCCATCTCGGATTTCATGGCTTCAAGCCATTTTGCGGAATCTGGGCTCATCATCGCTTCCTCATAGTTCGTAGGTTCATCATGGTCTAGTAACATGACTTCCAGAACAGGATTACCGTACCACTCTGGTGCGGACTGTACTTTGGAAGACCTACGAGGTTTTGTAGTAACTTGATCTGAAGTTTCATGATCATCATCATTAGCTTCCTCACTAATTGGTGTAGGAATCACTGGAACTGATTTCTGTGATGAACTACTTTCCAATTCGGGAGAAGGTACAAATTACCTTATCAAGCTCTACTTTCCTTCCACTCACTTCTTTCGAGAGAAACTCCTTCTCTAGAAAGGATCCATTCTTAGCAACGAAGATTTTGCCTTCGGATCTGTGATAGAAGGTGTACCCAACAGTTTCCTTTGGGTATTCTATGAAGACGCACTTCTCCGATTTGGGTTCGAGCTTATCAAGTTGAAAACCTTTTTCATATAAGCATCGCAACTCCAAACTTTAAGAAACGACAGCTTAGGTTTATTGCTAAACCATATTTCATATGGTGTCATCTCAACGGATTTAGATGGTGCCCTATTTAAAGTGAATGCAGCTATCTCTAATGCATAACCCCAAAACGATAGTGGTAAATCGGTAAGATACATCATAGATCGCACCATATCCAATAAAGTGTGGTTACGATGTCCGGACACACCATTACGCTGCGGTGTTCCAGGTGGCATGAGTTTGTGAAACTATTCCACATTGTTTTAATTGAAGACCAAACTCATAACTCAAATATTCGTCTCCGCGATCAGATCGCAGAAACTTTATTTCCTTGTTACGATGATTTTCCACTTCACTCTGAAATTCTTTGAACTTTTCAAATATTTCAGACTTATGTTTGATCAAGTAGATATACTCATATCTGCTCAAATCATCTGTGAAGGTCAGAAAATAACGATACCAGCCACGAGCATCAACACTCATTGGATCGCATACATCGGTATGTATTATTTCCAACAAGTCAGTAGCTCGTTCCGTTGTTCTGAAGAACGGAGTTTTAGTCATCTTGCCCAAAAGGCACGGTTCGCAAGCATCAAATGATTCATAACCAAGTGATTCCGAAAATCCATCTTTATGGAGTTTCTTCACGCGCTTTACACCGATATGACCCAAACGGCAGTGCCACAAATAAGTTGCACTATCATTATTAACTTTGCATCTTTTGGCATCAATATTATGAATATGTGTATCACTATGATCGAGATTCAACAAACTATTTTCATTGGGTGTATGACCATTGAAGGTTTTATTCATGTAAACAGAACAACAATTATTCTCTGACTTTAAATGAATAACCATTTTGCAATAAACATGATCAAATCATATTCATGCTTAATGCAAACGCCAAATAACATTTATTTAGGTTTAACACTAATCCCGAAAGTATAGGGAGTGTGCGATGATGATCATATCAATCTTGGAACCACTTCCAACACACATCGTCACTTCACCCTCAACTAGTCTCTGTTTATTCTGTAACTCCTGTTTCGAGTTACTAATTTTTAGCAACCGAACAAGTATCAAATACTCAGGGGCTACTATAAACACTAGTAAGGTACACATCAATAACCTGTATATCAAATGTACCCTTGTTCACTTTTCCATCCTTCTTATCAACCAAATATTCAAGGCATTTTCGCTTCCAGTGACCATTTCCTTTGCAGTGTAAGCACTCAGTTTCAGGCTTTGGTCCAGCTTTGGGCTTCTTCACGGGAGTGACAACTTGCTTATCATTCTACTTGAAGTTCCCTTTCTTTCCCTTTGACCTTTTATTGAAACTAGTGGTCTTGTCAATCATCAACACTTGATGCTCTTTCTTGATTTCTACCTTCATCGATTTCAACATCACAAAGAGCTCGGGAATTGTTTTCATCATCCCTTGCATACTATAGTTCATCACAAAGTTCTAGTAACTTAGTGATGGTGACTAGAGAATTCTGTCAATCACTATCTTATCTGGAAGATTAACTCCCACTTGATTCAAGCGATTGTAGTACCCAGACAATCTGACACATGCTCACTAGTTGAGCGATTCTCCTCCATCTTTTAGCTATAGAACTTGTTGGAGACTTCATATCTCTCAACTCGGTTATTTGCTTGAAATATTAATTTCAATTCCTGGAACATCTCATATGGTCCATGACGTTCAAAAACGTCTTTGAAGTCCCGATTCTAAGAAGTTAAGCATGGTGCACTAAACTATCAAGTAGTCATCATATTGAGCTAGCCAAACGTTCATAACGTCTGCATCTGCTCCTGCAATAGGTCTATCACGTAGCGGTGCATCAAGGACATAATTCTTCGCTGCAACAATGAGGACAATCCTCAGATCACGGATCCAATCCGCATCATTGCTACTAACATCTTTCAACACAGTTTTCTCTAGGAACATATCAAAATAAACATATGAAAGCAACAACGCGAGCTATTGATCTACAACATAATTTGCAAAATGCTACCAGGACTAAGTTCATGATAAATTTAAGTTCAATTAATCATATTACTTAAGAACTCCCACTTAGATTGACATCACTCTAATCATCTAAGTGATCACGTGATCCAAGTCAACTAAACCATAACCAATCATCACGTGAAATGGAGTAGTTTTCAATGGTGAACATCACTATGTTGATCATATCTACTATATGATTCACGCTCGACCTTTCGGTCTCAGTGTTCCGAGGCCATATCTGCATATGCTAGGCTTGTCAAGTTTAACCTGAGTATTCTGCGTGTGCAAAACTGGCTTGCACCCGTTGTAGATGGACTTAGAGCTTATCACACCCGATCATCACGTGGTTTCTGGGCACGACGAACTTTGGCAACGGTGCATACTCAGGGAGAACACTTTTATCTTGAAATTTAGTGAGAGATCATCTTATAATGCTACCGTCAATCAAAGCAAGATAAGATGCATAAAAGATAAACATCACATGCAATCAATATAAGTGATATGATATGGCCATCATCATCTTGTGCTTGTGATATCCATATCCGAAGCACCGTCATGATCACCATCGTCACCGGTGCGACACCTTGATCTCCATCGTAGCATCGTTGTCGTCTCGCCAACTATTGCTTCTACGACTATCACTACCGCTTAGTGATAAAGTAAAGCAATTACAGGGCGATTGCATTTCATACAATAAAGCGACAACCATATGGCTCCTGCCAGTTGCCGATAACTCGGTTACAAAACATGATCATCTCATACAATAAAATATAGCATCACGTCTTGACCATATCACATCACAACATGCCCTGCAAAAACAAGTTAGACGTCCTCAACTTTGTTGTTGCAAGTTTTACGTGGCTGCTACGGGCTGAGCAAGAACCATTCTTACCTACGCATCAAAACCACAACGATAGTTTGTCAAGTTAGTGCTATTTTAACCTTCTCAAGGACCGGGCATAGCCACACTCGGTTCCACTAAAGTTGGAGAAACTGACACCCGCCAGCCACCTGTATGCAAAGCATGTCGGTAGAACCAGTCTCGCGTAAGCGTACGCATAATGTCGGTCCGGGCCGCTTCATCCAACAATACCGCCGAACCAAAGTATGACATGCTGGTAAGCAGTATGACTTGTATCGTCCACAACTCACTTGTGTTCTACTCGTGCATATAACATCAACGCATAAAACCTAGGCTCGGATGCCACTGTAGGGGAACGTAGTAATTTCAAAAAATTTCCTACGCACACGCAAGATCATGGTGATGCATAGCAACGAGAGGGGAGAGTGTTGTCCACGCACCCTCGTAGACCGAAAGCGGAAGCGTTAGAACAACGCGGTTGATGTAGTCGTACGTCTTCACAGCCTGACCGATCAAGCACCGAAACTACGACACCTCCGAGTTCTAGCACGCGTTCAGCTCGATGACGATCCCCGGACTTCGATCCAGCAGAATGTCGCGGAAGAGTTCCGTCAGCACGACGGCGTGGTGACGATCTTGATGTTCTACTGTCGCAGGGCTTCGCCTAAGCACCGCTACAATGTTATCGAGGACTTTGGTGGAGGCGGGCACCGCACACGGCTAAGAGATCAAGAGATCAATTGTCGTGTCTATGGGGTGCCCCCCTCCCCCGTATATAAAGGAGTGGAGGAGAGGGGGTGGCCAAGGGGGTGGCGCGCCCTAGGGGGGGGGGAGAGTCCAACCCCAACCGGGAGGACTCCCCCTTTTCCTATTAGGAGTAGGAGAGGGAAGGAAGAAGGAAAGGGGGGGGGGGGGCGGCCCCCCTCCCAATTCGGATTGGGCTTGGGGGGGGGGGGGGGGCACCCCCTCCTTTGCTCCTTCTCCCTCCTTTCCACTAACGCCCAATAAGGCCCATATACCTACCGGGGGGTTCCGATAACCTCCCGGAGCTCCGGTATAGTCCCAATCTCACCCGGAACCTTTCCGGTGTCCAAATATAGTCGTCCAATATATCGATCTTTATGTCTCGACCATTTCGAGACTCCTCGTCATGTCCGTGATCACATCCGGGACTCCGAACAACCTTCGGTACATCAAAACTCATAAACTCATAATAAAACTGTCAACGAAACCTTAAGCGTGTGGACCCTATGGGTTCGAGAACTATGTAGACATGACCTTGAACTGTTTCCGGTCAATAACCAATAGCGGAACCTGGATGCTCATATTGGCTCCTACATATTCTATGAAGATCTTTATCGGTCAAACCGCATAACGACATACGTTGTTCCCTTTGTCATCGGTATGTTACTTGCCCGAGATTCGATCATCGGTATCTCAATACCTAGTTCAATCTCGTTACCGGTAAGTCTCTTTACTCGTTATGTAATGCATCATTCTGTAACTAACTCATTAGCTACATTGCTTGCAAGGCTTATAGTGATGTGCATTACCGAGAGGGCCCAGAGATACCTCTCCGACAATCGGAGTGACAAATCCTAATCTCGAAATACGTCAACTCAACAAGTACCTTTGGAGACACCTGTAGAGCACCTTTATAATCACCCAGTTACGTTGTGATGTTTGGTAGCACACACAGTTTTCCTCCGGTAAACGGGAGTTACATAATCTCATAGTTGTAGGAACATGTATAAGTCATGAAGAAGGCAATAGCAACATACTAAACGATCAAGTGCTAAGCTAACAGAATGGGTCAAGTAAATCACATCATTCTACTAATGATGTGATCCCGTTAATCAAATGACAACTCATATCTATGGTTTGGAAACATAACCGTCTTTGATTAATGAGCTAGTCAAGTAGAGGCATACCAGTGACATTAAGTTTGTCTATGTATTCACACATGTATTATGTTTCCGGTTAATACAATTCTAGCATGAATAATAAACATTTATCATGAAATAAGGAAATAAATAATAACTTTATTATTGCCTCTAGGGCATATTTCCTTCAACCGGACCCCCCCCCCCCCGGGGGGAGATATGGGCCATATGGGCCATAAGAGGGGAGCACACCAGCCCACAAGGGGTGGTGCTCCCCCCTTAGGCATGTGGCCGAATTGGAGAAGGAGAAAAGGGGGTTCGGCCCCCCTTTCCTTTCTCCCTTCCCCCTTCCCTCTTTCTCTCTGGAAATAAGGAAGGGGGGAGGCTGAATTGGGATAGGCCCCCAAGTAGGATTCCTCCTACTTGGGGCGCCCCAAGGCTGCTCCTCTCCCCCTCCCACCTATATATACGTGGAGAGGGGGCGCCTAGAACACACACCAACAATTGTTAGCCGTGTGCGGCACCCCCCTCAACAGTTTATGCCTCCGGTCATATCTTCATAGTGCTTAGGAGAAGCCCTGTGCGGATCACTTCACCATCACCGTCACCACGCCGTTGTGCTGACGGAACTCATCTTCTTCCTCAACACCTTTGCTGGATCAAGAGGACGAGGGACGTCATCGAGCTGAACGTGTGCAAAACTCGGAGGTGTCGTACGTTCCGTGCTCGATCGGTCGGATCTAGAAGAAGTTCGACTACATCAACCGCGTTGTCAAATGCTTCCGCTTTCGGTCTACGAGGGTACGCGGACACACGCTCCCCTCTCGTTGCGATGCATCTCCTAGATAGATCTTGTGTGAGCGTGGGAATTTTTTTGAAATTGCATGCTACGTTCCCCAACAGTGGCATCCGAGCCAGGTCTATGCGTAGATGATATGCACGAGTAGAACACAAAGAGTTGGGGGCGGTGATCGTCATACTGCTTACCACCAATGTCTTATTTGATTCGGGGGTATTGTTGGATGAAGCGGCCCGGACCAACCTTACATGACCACGTTCCTGAGACCGGTTCCACCGACAGACATGCAACTAGTTTTGCATAAAGGTGCACTACAAAGAAAAGACACATCCGTGATATTTTGGGCCGAACAAATGTTTTTTCTATCATGCTTATGACACTTATATGACGATAATTGTAACAAAAACCGGTATCATCATAGATGTGGTGGGCTCCTACTTATATGACAAAAAATCATGATAGAAAATGGGCTTTTTGTCTTGGGCGGGCCGAAGTCGCAGCTGCATGACATTCTTTGTGCCGTCCATGACGGAAAAAATCATGGTAGAAGCGAGTGCGAGGAAAATATGGGGGAGTTCCCGGTTACGGTGGCTGGTCGGGGCCGAGCGATGCACGGAGGTTTGCGCGTTTCTCTCGTACACGTACGCGTGTGTGTGTGCGAGGTGTTGCACTCTAACTGAACCCGAGCGAGGCGTTGGGCTCTAATTGAACCCGAGCGATTGCACTAGCTACGTTACTGAACCCCGACCAATCCCTTGCTGTTAACTGAACCCGAGTGATTCCTTCGCTACTGCTGCTAACTGAAGCCGATCGAAGCTGCCTCTTGATGAACAGTTCGCGGTGGGGGTTGGATGAACAGTTCCCGCTGGGGGTTGGGTGAATAGGACCCTGTGGTAGTAGAGACCGTTGCCACTGGATGAACAGGACCCCGATCGATTGAGCCGGTTGGGGGTGGATGAACATGACCCCGTGGAGGGATGGATGAACAGGACGACCCCGTGGAGGGCTGGATGAACAGGACGACCCCGTGGAGGGCTGGATGAATAGTAGCTGGTGGAGGGCTGGATGAACAGTAGCTCATGAAGGGGTGGTTGAACAGGAGCCCTTGGAGAGGGTTGGTTGAACAGGACCCCGTGAAGAGGGCTGGTTGAACAGTAGCCGGTGGAGGGCGGTGGAGGCTGGATGAACAGGAGCCCGTGGATAAACAGTCACAGGTGGAGGCTGGAGAAGGTCGATGGTGGAGATGAACAGTAGCCCGTGGGGTCCCATTTTGCGGTACGCCACACCCCTCCTGATGAACAGGACCCCCGTCTCGACCGTAGCGCTCCAACACAAGTTCATTTCGTCCGTTTTGCATGCCACAACCCTCCCGATCAAACAGAACCCCGTTTCGACTGTAGGCGCTCCAACACTAGTCTGTTTCCTCTGTTTTGCGGTATGCCACACTCCTCCCGATCAACAGGACCCCATTTCGACCATACGTGGTCGAACACAAGTCCATTTCCTCCATTTTGCGGTAGGCCAGACCCTTCCCGATGAACAGGACCCCGTTTCGATCGTACGTGGTTGAACAGAAGGCCCGTTTCCTCCATTCTGCGGTACGCCAGACCTCATTTCGGCTGTTCCGTCCAAGCTGGTTGGCTCCCGATGAACACGACTGAAAGATCATGGATGTCGCTTAGAGGGGGGGCGGTGAATATGCGCTTTTAAAATAATTACGGTTTGGCTTGAACTAATGCGGAATAAACCTAGCGGTTAATTTGTCAAGCACAAAACCTACAACAACTAGGCTCACCTATGTGCACCAACAACTTATGCTAAGCAAGATAAACAACTATGTGATAGAAAGATATATAACATGAAACACTATGGCTATCACAAAGTAAAGTGCATAAGTAAAGGGCTCGGGTAAGAGATAACCGAGGCACATGGAGACGATGATGTATCCCGAAGTTCACACCCTTACGGATGCTAATCTCCGTTTGGAGCGGTGTGGAGGCACAATGCTCCCCAAGAAGCCATTAGGGCCACCATAATCTACTCACGCCCTCACACAATGCAAGATGTCGTGATTCCACTAAGGGACCCTTAAGGGCGGTCACCGAACCTGTACAAATGGCAACCCTTGGGGGCGGTCACCGAACCCGTACAATTTGGCAACCCTTGGGGGCGGTCACCGGAATCCGTCAAATTGCTCGGGGTGATCTCCACAACCTAAGGAGACCCCTACGCTTGCCCGGAGCTTTACACCACAATGATTGACCTCCGAACACCACCAACCGTTTAGGGCGCCCAAGCACCCAAGAGTAATAAGCTTCTCAACTTGTAACTTCCACGTATCACCGTGAAGAACTCAAACCGATGCACGAAATGCAATGGCAAGGGCACACGGAGTGCCCAAGTCCTTCTCTCCCAAATTCCACCAAAGCAACTAATGCTAGGGAGGGAAATGAGAGGAAGAACACGAAGGAGAACACCAAGAACTCCAAGATCTAGATCCAAAGGGTTCCCCTTACATAGAGGAGAAAGTGATTGGTGGAAATGTGGATCTAGATCTCCTCTCCCCCCCAAAAAACTAGCAAGAATCCATGGAGGGATTGAGAGTTAGCAAGCTCTAAGAAGGTTAGCAATGGGGGAAGAACACGAGCTAAAGGGATAGGGTCCATTGGGGAAGAAGGCCCACTTAAATAGGCACCCCTGAATCCAACCTTTATGCCCACTGGTCGTGCACAAGCGGTACTACCGCTTGGAGGAGCGGTACTACCACTTAGCACGACCAAAACAACCCAACGAGGCAGAAAACACAAAAAGTCGATCTGCCAGAGAGGTAGTACTGCTCTGGGGAGAGGTACTGCCGCTTGAGCGGTACTACTCTACTACTGCTTAGGGGCAACAGAAACAAGCACAACCATTGAAACACAAGTGGTACTACCGCTTGAGCGGTCCTACCGCTCTACTACCGCTTAGAGAAAATTGGCAACAGAAACATGCACAAAAGACTTTGCCCAAGCGGTAGTCCACAACAGAAGTACCGCACGTGGTACTACCATGGTACTAAGCAGCACTACCGCTTGGGTGCTGCAAAATAGCCCAAGAAAAACAGAAGAAACAGGTTGGACTGAAACAGTCACAACAATTGCATATGAGCTCCGAATTGAGCAAACTCAATCCTGTTGGATAGCTGACGACGAGTAGCATCCAATAACGACTGGTTAAAATAAGAAGAGGCAGGGGAGGTATGCCTAAGATATAGAGGAGAGAAACCTCCAAAAGAGAAGAACTAACAAAACCTCCAACATCGAAAACATCTTAGAAGATGCATGTGAACTCCGTTTTCGATGAACTCGAGCTTGTCATCAAGATGAACATAATATCTAAATCTCACAAGGAGAAGAACCAAACAAGAACCAGTAAAGATGATGCAAGGATGCAATGGTTTGAGCTCTCTACAAACGATACGATCAAGATATTCATCAAGAGCCCCCCTTGATAGTACGACAATCGATCCTATAGCCCGGTCTCCTAACTACCACCATGAGACTGGTAAAATAGAAAACCTATCAAGGGAAAACCCTTGCCTTGCACATAGTCCACTTGAGTTAGATGATGACGATCTTGACTCCCTCAAGTTGGACCATCTTTCTTGATTGCGTTGGCTCAATGAAGACTAGTTGATTGCTCCCCCATACTCCGCTATGGATGAGCCACTCTTCGACACATCTTCACAAGTCCATTGTCGCCACAATGGATGGCAAGCTTCAAGTATGATATCTTCGTGATGCTCCACCTGAACTTGCACACCACAACTGTAAGGGCATATTTATCCCTTAGGTGTTTTGGTGATTGATGACAATGCTTTTGCGGACTAATCGTGTGCCTTGAGTTTCTCAGATACTTCATCACTAGGCACGAGATGATTCGGTGCCCCTCGGAGACTATTGAAGTCGGCGTTGTTCAACGTTTCTCTTTGGTGGATTTGAGTCGTAGGAGAGCCGTACTATTAAGAGGGGGTCCTCGTTGGAAAGGTTTGGGTGGAATCAACACGTACACTTGTCCCTCCTTTCCCTGCATTTTGGAGCTTCCCTTTGTTATCTTAGTTGTGCGGAAAATCTGACGACTATTGCTGTACTTGCGGTAGTACCGCAAGTACAAGCGGTAGTACCGCTGTGTGTCGTGGTAGTACCGCTCCTCTGGAGCCGTAGTACCGCGACTCCCAGGCCTAGTGCCGCTCCGTTGCGGTAGTAGGGACGGATGCAATTTTTTACATCTGCGCCACCCACGATGGTACTGCTCGTCCAGCACGGTAGTACCGCGGGGGCCCACAGTAGTACCGCTCCCCAGGAGTCGTAGTACCGTGGCCCTCCTACCTAGTACCGCAGCGTCACGGTAGTAGGCGCGGATGTAATTTTTTACATCCGTGCCCTCAACGGTAGTACCGCGCCTCGCGAGCGGTAGTACGCGTCGAATTTTTGTACCACCTCAATTTCAGCGGAAGTAGGCATGGATGTAATTTATTTCATCCGCGCCCTTCCCAGGGCGTGACTTTCCTGCCTTGCGGTAGTATCGCAAGGGGGAGCGGTAGTACCGCGCAAGCGGTAGTACTGCCCCCTTGTCAGGCAAGTTCCGGCCTGTACTGCTGTCGCGGAAGTACCATGGTCCGCCACGGTAGTACCGCGCAGCCTCGCGGTAGTACCGCGCCCCTGGAGCGGTAGTACCGCGTGTCGCAGGCTGAACATGTGGATAACGGTTGGATTTTTCCCACGACTATATAAGGGGTGTCTTGTACCTCTAGTTGACTACCTCTTCCACCTCTAAGCTCCATTGTTGCTCCAAGCTCCATTTTCGCCCGATCTCTCTCCCTAGCCAATCAAACTTGTTGATTTGCTCGGGATTGGGTGACAAGGGCCCGATCTACACTTCCACCACAGGATATTTGATTCCCCCCACTTATCCCTAGCGGATCTTGTTACTCTTGGGTGTTTGAGCACCCTAGACGGTTGAGGTCACCTCGAAGCCATACTCCATTGTGGTGAAGCTTCATGGTGTTGTTGGGAGCCTCCAATTGTTGTGGAGATTGCCCCAACCTTGTTTGTAAAGGTTCAGTTGCCGCCTTCAAGGGCACCAATAGTGGAATCACGGCATCTCGCATTGTGTGAGGGCGTGAGGAGAATACGGCGGCCCTAGTGGCTTCTTGGGGAGCATTGTGCCTCCACACCGCTCTAACGAAGATGTACTTCCCCTTAAAAGGAAGGAACTCTGGTAACACATCCTCGTCTCCACTGGCTCCACTCTTAGTTATTTCGTGCCTTTACTTTTGCAAGCCTTCTTGTGTTACATCCATTGCTTGCATGTGTGCTAGTTGTTACTGCATCATATAGGTTGCTCACTTAGTTGCACATCTAGACAACCTATTTTGTTGCAAAGTTTAATTTGGTAAAGAAAAGCTTAAAAATTGTTAGTTGCCTATTCACCCCCCTCTAGTCAACCATATCGATCCTTTCAATTGGTATCAGAGCCTCGTCTCTTTTTAAGGACTTTACCGTCCGAAGAGTATGGTTGATGTCGTAGATGAGGTGGGAGAGCACTCCGGTGCGAATCCAATATCATCTACGGGAGATGGGGGTAACTCGATCTCACGTGAGGAATTCAATGTGGCTTTGGAAACATTGAAAACCTCCATGACGGCCGAGGTCAAGGACATGTTTAAAGATTTCCTAGAAGGACTTAAACAATCTACCTCGCCGATGAAAGTGGGTGATCCCACCAACAAGGTGATGGATGCTACCTCCGACAAGGGGGAAGCTAACATTGAAAAGAGTCCTTCTATTAGTGGTGGAAATGGTACCGGCATCTTTGCCCATGTGGAACCCCCGGTTTATGGAGGGCCAATCCCCTCCACTCATTTGAATCATTGCCGGTCCTCCTCCTAAATATGAGAAACATGAAGATTTTGATTCTTGGTTCTATCGCTTTAAGCGTCATTTAAAACATGTGAACACTAACCTTTGGAGAATCATTGAAGAAGGTTTCTATCCTCATGACCCAAGCAACTTCACCCCTCGAGAAGCCGTGGACAATCAATTCAATGAGAGCGCTCTCTTCATCATCCAAGATGCAATCCTTCCCGAAGATCTCCCTCATCTTCGACCCCATGCCATGGCGAAAGAAGCATGGAAATGTGTTGAGTCTCTATCGAGGAAGTGCTAGCATCCAACGCTCCAACTATGAAGTGGTGCAAGATGAAGCCGATGAGTTTGAATGAAAGAAGATGAAGAACCTCGTGAGCTCTTTCGAAGAGTGACCAAACTCGCGGTCTCACTCCGAGATCATGGAAGCAAGGACACAGATGACAATTGGATCAAGCGCAAGTTCCTCAAGGCCATGATGCCCTACAACAAGGCCATGTCCTCCGTCATTCGTCAAAGACCGGACTTCCACTCCATGACCTCAAGTGAAGTGTTGGATGAGTTCGTTGCAATGAGCATCTTGGACAAGACCTCCGACAATGTGGTGCTCCGTTCTCAAAGGGCAAAGAAGCCCAATCTTGCTTTGAAGGCCAAGATCATCATGGAAGAAGAGGAAGAAGTGGAAGATGAGGAGAGCAATCCCGAAGACACCAAGTATGATTATCATGAGCACATGGCCCTTGCTCCAAGACAATTTTGGAGAAAGAAGAATTCAAGACCCAACTTCAACAAGAACAACTCACGTGGCGTCAAGGGCAAGCAACGAGTTAGAACGTGCTTCAACTGTGGCAATGTGAGCCATTTTGTTGCGGATTGTCCTTACGAGAAGCGGGAAGACAATGGTGGCAAATTCATTCGAAAAGACAAAGCCAAGTCCTTCCCCAACAAGAACAACTTCGCCAAGAAGACTCCAACTCGTGGGTTGGTGGTTCAAGAAGAATACCAAGAGGATGACGATGATGATGAAAGTGGAGAAGCAATGGCCATGGCATCCGTTGCCATTGCTACTACTTCCTCGGTGTCTCTCTTTGATTCACCCAATGAAAACATCACCGCCAAGTGCCTCATGGCTAAAGCTTCAAACAAGGTAACCCCCAACATCACAACCACCATCATTACTAATCCCTCCTTGGAGGATTGCATTGATGAACATGTTGAGTCTAATGAGGGAGTGAATGAATTTGAGTCTTTTATGAGTAAGCTCAAGGGTAAGTCCAAGAAGCACTTTGTTGCTCTCTTGGAACAACTTGGTGAGGCCAATGACATGATCGAGGCTCACGAAGAAACCATCTCTAAGATGGAAGGTCATAGTCATGACTATGCCGATGAGATATCGGATCTCTCTAATGCTCTTGAGGAAGAGCGTGTGCATCGTTTGAATCTTGAGGAGTCACACAATGATGACCATGCTAAGTTAAAGAAAGATCTTGATCATGCTCTTGTCGTGTCTCGTGTGCTAACCTCCGAGAAGGCTAAACTTGGGGTTGATCATGCTAGACTAAAAGAGGAGTTTGAGATACTTGACAAGGCCCACAAGGTCTTGAAGGGTACTCATGCTAACCTCAAAGAGTCTCATGCTCAACTCCAAGTTAAGCTAATCAAGGAAAAGGCCACCTTTCCTCATATGGTATTAATTGATAATGCATGTGCTACTAACCCGTGTTGTGAGCATGTGCATCTTGTGGAGGAGAATGCCAAGTTGAAGGATCAACTTGAGAAATGCCTTGTGACTTGCATTCAAGGTGAGAAGAACCTCAACGACCTTTTGAGCAATCAAAAGGAAGTTGTGGCCAAGGAAGGAATTGGGTTTGCACCCAAGTCCAAGAGCAAGAAGAAGAAGAACAACAAGACCAAACGTCCTCCTCCTCTCAAACAAACATTTGTGAAAGAGGGAGAGGGTGCTCCTAAGGAGAAGAAGGAAAAAGTGAAGGGAGTTGATGTCCAAAAGGGAAAAAGCATTTCCTCAAACAAAGCCGGCGACTTTAACCCGTCACATGTGTTGTGCCGTGCTAGTGATGGACATGTATTTGCTAAATTTGTTGGTTCTTCTTATGAGTACATTGAATGGTCTATTTGGGTTCCCAAGACCCTTGTTACTAACATCAAAGGACCCATTACTAAATGGGTACCTAAAACCAAGCATTGATCTCTTGTAGGTGTTTGCTTCCGGTGGGGAATCATGGTTGCTCGATAGTGGAGCAACAAATCATATGACCGGGAGCAAGGACTTGGTGGTGGATGTGTAAGAGATTCCATCTATGCCCACCAATGTCGAGTGGGGTGATGCATCACATTCTAAGGTATTGGGTCTCGTCAAGGTTGTCATTTCTCATGATCTAACGATCGAGAAAGTCATGCTTGTTGAGTCCCTTGCATACAATTTGCTTTCCGTTCGTCAACTTGCACTCATGAGTTTTGCTACATTATTTGACATTGATACCGTGGCCCTCTTGTGGAGCAAGACTCTTAAAGTAGCCTTTGTTGGGCATGTCGAGAATGGTCTCTATGTGATTAACTTTTCGGAGCGACCCACTAAGACCGCGACATGCCTAATGGCTAAAGTTGACGTGGGATGGCTTTGGCATCGCCGTTTAGCCCACGTCAATATGAGATCTTTGCAAAGTCTTCTCAAGGGGGACCATGTCTGTGGACTAACAAATGTTAGTTTTGCCAAAGATCGTGCTTGCAGTGCTTTTATCGAAGGAAAGCTTCATGAAAAGGCTCACCCTCCATCAACCATCATCTACTCGAAGAGACCCTTGGAGCTCCTTCACATGGATCTCTTTGGGCCTCCATCTTTTGATAGTCTTTGGAGGAAGAAAGTATTGCTTGGTGATTGTGGATGACTATTCAAGATACACTTGGGTATACTTCTTCAAGAGGAAGAGTGAGACTCAACAAACCGTCATCGACTTTGCAAATGAAGCTCAACGTCAACACAATGCAAAGATCTTGAGAATAAGAAGTGACAACGGCACCGAGTACAAGAACTACACCTTGGATGAGTTTCTTAGTGATGAGGGGATTAAGCACCAATATGCTGCTCCATACACCCCTCAACAAAATGGTGTTGCGGAGAGGAAGAACCGGACGTTGATGGATGCGGCTAGGACCATGATGGCGGAGTTCAAGTCTCCATACAACTTTTGGGCCGAAGCCATCAACACCGCATGTCATGCATCCAATCGGCTCTATCATCACAAAGGCTTGAATAAGACTCCTTATGAGATACTCACCGGCAACAAGCCCAACCTCAAGTACTTCCGGGTGTTCGGTTGTAAGTGTTTCATTCTCAAGAAAGGTGTTCGTTTGTCTAAATTTGAGGCTAGATCTCATGAGGGCATATTTGTTGGTTATGCTACAAACTCTCATGCTTACCGTGTCCTCAACAAGTCCACCGGACTCATTGAGGAGACGTGTAACGTGGAGTTTGACGAAAATAACGGCTCCCAAGTGGAGCAAAGTGGTACTTGTGATGTAGGTGATGAAATTCCTCCCCAAGCCATAAGAAGAATGGGTATTGGTCAAATCCTACCCATTGAGGAACCCCTTGTGGCCGAAGGAGAAGGACAATGCTCCACTCAAGTGGAGCCATCACCTCCCCAAGACCCACACGCTTCCGAAGAACAAAGTGAAGGCCCTCATCCTCATGAACAAGACCAAGGGCAAGATCAACCTCAAGATGGTGGTGAACCTCTAAATGATGCCCAAGGTCAAGTTCTCCCCCTCGAGCAAGTTCAAGATCATGAGCAAGCTCAAGATCAAGAACAAGCTCAAGACGGCGATCAAGATGATCAAGTTAACCCTCCTCCTTCCACACCCGAGGAGGAATTAGAGCGTGCCGCGAAGATTGCTTCCAAGCTCACCACCGAAGGCCATCTCATGGAAAACGTGGTTGGAAGCCTAAGAAAGGGGGTAAGCACTCGTAGACAATTAGCAAACTATTGTGAACATCACGCGTTTGTCTTTTGTGTTGAACCCCAAAAGGTCTATGAGGCGCTCGAAGACTCGGATTGGCTCAATGCCATGCATGAAGAACTCAACAACTTCGAGTACAAAAAGGTGTGGAGATTGGTGCCAAGACCATCGGGGAACCACAACGTCATTGGAACCAAGTGGATCTTCAAGAACAAGCAAGATGCTCATGGGAACATCATTCGCAACAAGGCAAGATTGGTAGCACAAGGCTACTCCCAAGTCGAGGGTATCGACTACGATGAAACCTTTGCTCCCGTTGCTCGTCTTGAATCCATTCGTTTGTTGATTGCTTATGCCTCCCATCACAACTTTAAGTTGCAACAAATGGATGTGAAAAGTGCTTTTCTTAATGGTCCTATTAATGAGTTGGTCTATGTCAAGCAACCCCCCGGGTTCGAGGACCCCTACTTCCCGGATCATGTGTATCAACTCGATAAGGTACTCTATGGCCTTAAACAAGCCCCACACACGTGGTATGATCACCTTACCGAGTTGCTACAAGATCGTGGATTTGAAGTAGGACAAATCGACCCCACTCTTTTTACTAAGAAGGTCAACGGGGAGTTGTTTGTATGCCAACTATATGTTGATGATATTATCTTTGGTTCTCCTAACAAAGCTTTCAATGAGGAATTTGCCGCTCTCATGACCTCCAAGTTCAAGATGTCTTCGATGGGAGAGTTGAAGTTCTTCCTTGGTTTTGACATCAAACAAAGAAGAGAAGGAACCTTCATCAACCAAGCCAAATACACTCAAGACATGCTTAAAAGATTCAAGCTAAGTGATGTCAAGCCAGCTACTACACCAATGCCTACCAAGTGCCAACTTGACATCGATCCCAATGGTAAAGCGGTGGATAAAAAGGTATATCGCTCCATGATTGGCTCCTTGATTTACCTTTGTGCATCTAGACCGGATATCATGTTGAGTGTGGGGATGTGTGCACGGTTTCAAGCCGCACCAAAGGAAAGTCACTATGTGGCGGTCAAGCGAATCTTTCGATATTTGGCTCATACCCCAAACTTTGGCTTATGGTACCCAAGAGGAGCAAACTTCAAGCTTGAAGGTTTCACAGATTCCGATTGGGCGGGAGACAAAGTGTATAGGAAGTCCACTTCCGGAGGGTGCCAATTTCTTGGTTGCTCTTTGGTAAGTTGGTCTTCCAAGAAGCAAAGTTGTGTGTCTCTCTCGTCCACCGAAGAGGTGTATGTGGCGGCAGGTAGTTGTTGTGCTCAACTCCTATGGATGAGGAAAACTTTAAAGGAGTACGGTGTCATTTGTGACAAAGTGCCTCTTTGGTGTGATAATGAAAGTGCCATCAAGATTTCTCTCAACCCGGTGCAACACTTCAAGACGAAGCTCATTGAGATTCGGTATTACTTCATCCGGGATCACATTAGGCGAGGGGAGATCGAGCTCAAGTATGTCAACACTCATGATAACCTTGCAGATATTTTCACGAAGCCCTTGGATGAAGCAAGATTTCGCGAGTTAAGGCATGAGCTAAATATCATTGATTTGAGCAATGTGACTTGAACCCGTGCACCCCCCACCACACTCAACTTGTTGTCTAGTTTAGGTGTAGGCATGGACATAGGGGGAGTGTTATTCTCTCAATGAACTCTCCCTCCCCCCATTATGCATAAATCGATCACCTCTTTCACATTAGCCATTTTTGATGGTACTTTTGCTTCAAAGACGAGTTTTGGTCATGGGCCCAAGGATAATTCTTCGCCGTGCCACACCATCCAACTCAAACATAGGTGGCTTCGGCCACCGCCCTCTCTCCTCGAGAGGCTTTGTCGCTTGGTGGTTTCTTGTTGCCTCTCTGCCTCTGGTTTGTGCGTGTTCTTGTGGATTCTTGTGTGTGAAAAGATTCTGTGCAAAGGCCTTCTTCTCGTGTTGAAACTTGCGGTGACTTGAGTTCACGGTACTACCGCGGCCAGCTGCGGTACTACCGCAGCCCGCCACGGTACTACCGCTTGCGGGAGCACGGTACTACCGTCACCACGTGGCAGTAATTTTTTTACTACCGCCTGGTTGAGCAGTACTACCGCCTCGGTGCGGTACTTCCGCCCGAGCGGTACTACCGCGATGATACACGGTACTACCGCGCCGGTTCGAGGGCGTGGGGATAAGGACGGGCAGTGGGAGTTCTAACTCCTCATACCCATTCGCAGTCCTCTCTCCACGTCGCCTCCTTCTCTCCCTTGCTCAAGAACGGAGCCGGCGTTCGTCGCCGGATCTCCACCACCGGCTGCCCTCCCATGATTCCAACCGGTGGGATCGTTCCCCACCACGTGCTCTTGCTATGGACCAAGGTTTTTCCCCAACTCCCTCTCCGTGTTGATTGTTTTTGGTGTTTCTAGGTTTTGGGGGAGTGTCGGTGTCAAAACCGGCGGATCTCGGGTAGGGGGTCCCGAACTGTGTGTCTAGGCAGATGGTAACAGGAGACAAGGGACACGATGTTTTACCCAGGTTCGGGCCCTCTCGATGGAGGTAAAACCCTACGTCCTGCTTGATTAATATTGATGATATGGGTAGTACAAGAGTGGATCTACCACGAGATCAAGGAGGCTAAACCCTAAAGCTAGCCTATGGTATGATTGTTGTAATGTATGTTGTGTCCTACAGACTAAAGCCCTCCGGTTTATATAGACACCGGAGGAGGCTAGGGTTACACAGAGTCGGTTACAATGGTAGGAGATCTACATATCCGTATTGCCAAGCTTGCCTTCCACGCCAAGGAAAGTCCCATCCGGACACGGGACAGAGTCTTCAATCTTGCATCTTCGTAGTCTTGGAGTCCGGCGGACGATGATAGTCCGGCTGTCCGGACACCCCCTAGTCCAGGACTCCCTCAGTAGCCCCCAAACCAGGCTTCAATGACGATAAGTCCGGCGTGTATATAGTCTTCGGTGTTGCAAGGCGGGTTCTCCTTTTAAGTTCCACGTACCGGCCGAACAGTGTCCGGTTTCTTCATAAATGCTGTGCTTCTTGGCTTCTACGCCCAATAATGGTCTTCCTCCACGCGTCGCACGAATGCGAAAAGCCAGGGTGTTTTTTATGTTTCACCCCCTAGTCGTGCAAGTCATCCTCCTACAAAAGAGGCAAAAATCCAGATCCAAATCACACCATCTTCCTTCCGCGAATACTCATCGGAACGCCTTTGACCCAACAACCCATTCCACCATGGACCGTCGGTGCGGCTCCTCCTCTCGCGCTCCCAGCCCAGTGCCAGGAGATTGGAGGAGATGCTCTGTTTCACATAACGAGCTAGTGAAGCTCCAAGCGGGGGGATATCTCTCTCCAGCCTTCATGGTTCCGGTTCGAGCCGGGCTGGCCACCTACCAAGGTGGGAAGCAAGCGGAGGCTACCCCAAGTCCCAACAAAGGGGAGCGGGTATGCTTCGTCCCCTATCTAATAAGGGGACTCGGATTTCCCATACATCCGTTCCTCCGCGGGCTCCTGGAGTTCTACGGACTCCAGCTCCATCACCTTACACCCGCCTCTGTCCTGCATGTCGCGGGTTACGTAGCTCTTTGCGAGCTGTTCCTGGGCATCGAGCCCCATTTTGCGCTGTGGAAGAGGCTGTTCTGCCTCGTACCCCGTTCTCACGAGGGATCTATATACCAAGTGGGCGGCGCCGAAGTATGGCGCATTGCCGGGACCGGATATCCACCCGGGACCCCTAAGAAGGCATCCGAAGACTGGCCTTCGGAATGGTTTTACATAGAAGACGCTCCGCTGCCGGACCCAATCCGGGTCGGCCTTCCGGAGTTCAATGCCGCTCCTCTGAAGAAACGCCTTAGTTGGCACCCGCGGAGTCCCCAATTGGAGGAAGACAAGAGCGTCCATTACCTGATGGGCCGAATAAGATTATTAGCCCATTCCGGATTGACCATGATCGGAATCATGGCAATATGCATCATGCGGGGAGTACAGCCACTGCAATACAGGGGCCACCCCATGTGGGATTTCAACGGGGAGGACGACGCCACCCGCCACGGCCGCAAAGGGTCGGATTCGACCGAGGACCTGGTGCAGATCCTGTCCGGCCTGTACAAGGGGGAAAAGGAGGACTTCCTCCGAACGAACCCTCTGAATGGGTTTTCCATGAACAACCCTCGGGGCTGGGTAAGCGAACACTTTTTAAGGGCTCAACCCGTGCTTTTAGAGCTTAAGCTTCTTACACTATGTCTTCGGTGCAGGAACTGCGCCGGATTGTGGAGGACATGATAAGTCCGGCTCCGCAACCTGAGGATCCAGGAAGATCCCAAGATCCAGCCTCCGAAGAGGATCCGACTATCAAGGTGGAGCTGATCGATGGGGTGTTTCACCAGCTCAGCATGGACAATGCTTTGGTCGCCATTACGGCGGACTACCCCGGATTATACCCGGCTTCCCAGGTGATTGTGACCGAGGTCCGGACACCATTATCTCTTCCTTGCCCATTTCTGACCTTCGCGAACGATGGTGTTTTACAGGAAGCGCCTTCAAGGCGGGAAGCCGAGCCCGCGGCGGCTGACCAACAAAGGTCAGCCCGGACCAGCAGGCGGAAAAGGAGTGCGGTACGAACTGAAATGTCACCGCAAAAGTACAGCTCGTATTTTAAATTTTCAGAGCAACGTTCCTAGGAAGCGTCTGAGTGCTCATGATCTTTGTAGGAGAAAGAGCGCCCGCCGGACTGCGGGCGTAGAGGTTGCCGATCCGACCCATACCGGCCAGGCTCCAGCACCCGGCCTGGAGGGGAGGCAAGCGCAAGGCGCGGGCCGGATACTCCTCCAATGGAGGATGCCAACAGACTGTCCGCCACCAAGTCTGAGGTGGAGAGCGCCATGAACCACAGGCGCCGCCGGACAGTATTTCATGAAGCGTGCTTCTCCCCTGAGGCACTTGACGCCTTCAACGCAGGGGACGCGCACCTCCGTGCTGCTCAAGATGGTTTTACTAGAGCCACGGAGCAGTATGTAAAAGACATACGGGTAAGGGAATTTTAATGGTTATGTATGCCAGTAGCCCCCGAAACTTAATGTAGTTATGTTAACTGATTTAAGGATCATCTAAAACACAGGCTCTTGCCGAGAAGAATGCCCATCTGTCTCAGGAGCTGCAAGAATGCAAGGCCCAACTTGAGGCCGTGCTTGCTGCCGCAGGAGGAATCGCGGAGACCCCTCCTGGTAACACATTTTTATTAATAAGTATAAGCGCTGTGCGGCGTGCGCGCAAGTCTAATAATGACATTGCAGGTGCCGCCGGACAAGATCCGGACAGGCAAGAATTACTGCGCCAGCTGAAGGCCGGCGAGAGGGTGCTGAATAGGGTGCAGCAAGAAAGGAACAAGCTTCAAGATGCCCACGCCCAGCTTGGAGAGGAGCTGAAAGGCATTCGGGCCGAGCTGTCCGGCTCCGTTAAGGAGAATCAGCGGCTTCGTCGCGGCATCTATAATAAGTGCTTGAACGAACTCCTTTGAAAAGAAGAGTCCGGCGAGGAAGTCGATTGACAAAATGTGTCTTGTAGGTATACTCACAGGTCACCCTACAGAGGAGATGCCCGTATCGATGGGTGATCAACTTCCTGAGCTGTCGCAACTGCTCGAACAAGTTCGGCAGGCGATGAGCGGCGTCGTCCAGGCATTATGGC
Organism: Triticum timopheevii; assembly: GCA_963921465.1. Classification (NCBI taxonomy): domain Eukaryota; kingdom Viridiplantae; phylum Streptophyta; class Magnoliopsida; order Poales; family Poaceae; genus Triticum; species Triticum timopheevii. Next base: position 594,706,738 of record OY997266.1, on the reverse strand, counting down.
CAGCCGTCTCCCTACCCGAGGGCCTTGGGGAGCTTGCGGAAAAACTCCAGGGAGTGCGGCAACGCTTCCGTTTGTGGAAGATTTCGGCCTGCCGCCAGGGTGCCAGGGAGGCTTGGGCCATGGTAAAGACGCGGTACAAGAAGGCGGATCCCAACCATATGGCCGAAGTTGGACCGGTGGGGCCCGATGGGAAGGAGATCCCTGTGAGTTTAGTATACAGCCAAGTGGAGGTGGCTGCTAAATTTTCCCAACAGGACTGTAAGTTAGACAGCCTATTAGACGGGATTGAGGAGGAATACAATCAGTAAATTTGATGATGTATTGAAAATGACATGTGAAACGCCTTCTAGCCGGATTGTAGACCGTTTGTCTTTGCTGACCTTTTCGCTTCGACCTCGGGACCCTAGAGTCCGGAGTGTGTCCGAATACCTTTGTGGTTAAAAAACAACCGGGGTATGCGTGGAGACCAGGCGTAGGGGTCATTAGTGCTTTATCAGACAAGTGCCCAACTAGTTATGTTATATTACATGGTTAGTAAGAAACATCTTATGGGGAGAATACTTCCGTTAAGGGTTCCTTTCCCTGGGAGGCATGCCCTAAAGTGCATGTCCGGACTGCGAAAAAAGCAGAAAAACATCTGGGGGCAGATAAACAGGTAGGTAAAAAAATCATCTTTTAGGTCACCGACCGAATATTCCCTTAAGAACGCTAGCTTTCGGCTTCACCCAGTCTGAGGTACACGTCCGGCTGACCCGGCAGTAACAATCGCAGAGGTGCTCCCTTTACCTCCTAGCCGAACAATCGGGAACGTAGGGGTAAGCACAGGAGCCAGGCAACCCAGCTTGGCCAAAACTTAAGTCATATCGATGCATATAATGGTGAGTAAAAGGTACATGTGGAAGCTTGACACATGTGCTGGGCATGAAGCCCTTATAATTGAGCTTCTGGAAAAGAAGCCCCCAGGTATAATGAGTGCGGATGGCACATCAAGTGCATGCGAACAATGCGGAAGTAGGCCCTTAGGGGCTTTTTAGTAAAAAGGTTAAGGGAAGAAAGAGAAACAAAAGATAGCTGAAGTGTAAAAATTTGAACGGAGGAAGGGGACGAACTCTTAGTCCGGCACTAGGCGTAAAATCTTCGGAGGCGGGCTGCGTTCCATGGGTTCGGCTCGAGTCGGTTGTCCGACGCATTTCGTAGACGGTACGCCCCGCCAGTCAGGACTTGGTCGATGATGAAGGGGCCCTCCCATTTGGGCTTGAGCTTGTCCTTTTTCTTGTCCGGCAGGCGTAGAACTAGTTCGCCAACGTTGTAAGTCTTGGCCCGTACTTCTCTGCTTTGATATCTTCGAGCCTGCTGCTGATAAAATGCGGAACGAGCCTTGGCGACGTCGCGTTCCTCCTCCAATGCGTCCAAGCTGTCCTGCCGATCTAGCTCGGCTTCTTGTTCCTCATACATGCGCACTCGAGGTGAGTCATGAATGATGTCGCAGGGCAGAACTGCCTCTGCGCCGTATATCATGAAGAATGGTGTAAATCCGGTAGTACGGTTGGGCGTTGTCCGAAGCCCCCAGAGTACGAAGTCGAGCTCCTCTACCCAGTGCGTGTCTAATTTTGTAAGTGACCGCACTAGTCTGGGTTTAATGCCGCTCATTATTAGACCATTTGCTCGTTCCACTTGACCGTTGGTTTGAGGGTGATAGACTGAGGCGTAGTCGAGCTTAATGCCCATGTTTTTGCAGCATGACTTAACCTCGTCGGCCGTGAAGTTCGTGCCATTGTCGGTGATGATGCTGTGGGGGACACCGTAACGGTGTACGACCCCGGATATAAAGTCTATCACTGGTCCGGACTCTGCCGTTTTGACCGGTTTGGCCTCTATCCATTTGGTGAATTTATCCACCATGACCAATAGGTACCTTTGCTTGTGGGTTCCCCCTTTAAGGGGTCCAACCATATCAAGCCCCCAGACTGCGAACGGCCAGGTAATGGGTATAGTTTTGAGGGCGGTGGGTGGCATATGGCTCTGATTAGCAAAGAGCTGACAACCGATGCATCTCTGGACTAAGTCCTGGGCATCTGCCCGGGCCGTTGGCCAATAAAATCCTGTACGGAATGCCTTTCCTACAAGGGCCCGGGCTGCTGCGTGGTGTCCGCCTAGTCCGGCATGAATTTCAGCCAGGAGGTCTCGCCCTTCCTCTTCGGAGATGCACCTTTGAAGGACTCCGGTTGTACTTTTCTTATAAAGTTCTCCCTCATGGACCTTGTAGGCTTTCGATCGCCGGACTATGCAGCGGGCCTCATTTTGGTCTTCGGGAAGTTCCTGTTTAAGCAAATAAGCTAGGAATGGTTCCGTCCACGGGGCAATTACTGCCATTATGTCGTGGGCTGAAGGTGTTATGTCATCGGCTGAATCGCCGGTTAGCGCGGTTGTTTCCGGTTTGTCATTTCCGGATTCCCCTTCCCATAGTACAGATGGCTTGAAGAGCCGTTCCAGGAAGATATTTGGAGGGACAACGTCACGTTTTGCGCCGATGCGTGCCAGTACGTCGGTTGCTTGGTTATTTTCTCGGGCTACGTGATGGAATTCAAGTCCTTCAAACCATGCTGCCATTTTTAGGATAGCGTTGCGATATGCTGCCATTTTCGGATCCTTGGCGTCAAAGTCTCCGTTTGTTTGGGATATTGCAAGGTTTGAATCCCCGCGCACCTCTAGGCGTTGAATGCCCATGGAGATTGCCATCCGGAGACCATGTAGGAGGGCCTCGTATTCGGCTGCGTTGTTGGAGTCCGTGTACATTATTTGAAGTACGTATTGGACTGTGTCCCCGGTTGGGGACGTCAAGACGACGCCAGCCCCCAGTCCGGCCAACATTTTGGAGCCGTCGAAGTGCATAGTCCAATTGGAGTATGCGCCGTACTCTTTAGGGAGTTCGGCTTCTGTCCATTCAGCGACGAAGTCAGCCAAAACTTGTGACTTTATAGCTCGCCGAGGCTTGTAGGTTATATCGAATGGTAGGAGCTCAATGGCCCATTTTGCAATCCTACCCGTTGCGTTGTGGTTGTTTATAATGTCATTGAGTGGTACTTCGGAGGCCACTGTTATCAAACACTCCTGAAAGTAGTGTCGGAGCTTCCGGGATGCCATGAACACCGCGTACGCTATCTTTTGATAGTGCGGGTAACGGGATTTGCAGGGTGTTAACACAGTGGTTACGTAGTACACTGGTTTTTGAAGAGGGAATTTATGCCCTTCTGTCTCTCGTTCGACGACGAGTACCGCACTTACAACTTGATGTGTTGCTACGATGTATAATAACATAGGTTCGCCTAGGTTTGGCGCGGCTAGGACCGGATTTGTTGCCAATATGGCCTTTATTTCTTCGAGTCCAGCCGTGGCAGCATCCGTCCACTCGAAGTGTTCGGTGCGCCTAAGGAGGCGATAAAGGGGCAGTGCCTTTTCTCCCAAGCGGGAGATAAAACGGCTTAGGGCTGCCACACATCCTGTCAATTTTTGTATCTGTTTGAGGTCTTTTGGAATGTCCAATTGTGACAGAGCTCGGATTTTGGACGGGTTTGCTTCAATTCCTCTACCGGATACAATGAAGCCCAGCAGCTTTCCGGCTGGTACGCCAAAAACGCATTTTTCCGGATTCAGCTTGATGTCATATGCTCTGAGGTTGTCGAACGTGAGCCTCAAGTCGTCTACTAGAGTTTCGACGTGTTTTGTTTTGACGACTACGTCGTCTACGTATGCCTCGACTGTCTTGCCGATCTGGGTAGCCAGACATGTTTGAATCATGCGCTGATATGTTGCGCCGGCGTTTTTGAGTCCGAAGGGCATCGTGTTGAAGCAGAATGGTCCGTATGGAGTGATGAATGCCGTTGCTGCTTGGTCTGCTTCCGCCATCTTGATTTTATGGCAGCCAGAGTATGCGTCGAGGAAGCACAACGAATCGTGCCCTGCGGTAGCATCGATAATTTGATCGATGCGGGGGAGGGGGAAGGGATCCTTTGGGCAAGCCTTATTGAGGTCTTTAAAATCGACGCATAGGCGCCAGGATTTGTCCTTCTTTGGTACCATTACCAGATTTGCTAGCCAATCCGGGTGTTTGATATCTCTGATGAATCCGGCTTCCAATAGTTTGGCTAGCTCTTCTCCCATTGCCTGTCTTTTGGGTTCAGAAAATCGTCGAAGAGCCTGTTTGACTGGCTTGAATCCTTTTAGGATGTTTAGGCTGTGTTCTGCCAATCTGCGTGGGATTCCGGGCATGTCTGAAGGATGCCAGGCGAAAATGTCCCAATTTTCCCGAAGGAATTCGCGCAGTGCGGCGTCTACCTCGGGGTTTAATTGTGCCCCAATGGAGGCCGTCTTTGTTGGGTCCGTTGGGTGGACCTGGAATTTCACTATTTCATCTGCTGGTTTGAAGGAGGTGGACTTGGATCTTTTATCAAGTATCACATCGTCCCTTTTTACCGTAGAGCACAGCGCGGTGAGTTCTTCTGCCGCTAGGGCCTCGGATAGTGCCTCCAGGGCTAGTGCGGCTGTCTTGTTTTCGGCGCGGAGTGCTATGTCCGGATCACTAGCGAGAGTGATTATTCCGCCGGGCCCAGGCATTTTGAGCTTCATATACCCGTAATGGGGTACGGCTTGAAAAATTGTGAATGCCTCTCGTCCTAATATAGCGTGATATCCGCTATTGAACGGGGCCACTTGGAACGTGACTTCTTTGGATCTGTAATTGTTCGGCGAGCCGAACACCACATCGAGTGTGATTCTTCCGGTGCAGCGCGCTTCCTGGCTAGGGATTATTCCTCTGAAGGTTGTGCTGCTTCGCTCAATACGGCTCCTATCGATTTCCATTTTTGAAGAGTTTCCTCGTAGATGAGGTTTAGTCCGCTGCCGCCATCCATGAGGACCTTTGTAAGTTGAAAGCCGTCCACTATGGGACTGAGCACCAGTGCTGCTGGTGCTCGGGCTGTTCGGAATTTAGGTTCGTCGCTGGCGTTGAAGGTGATGGCTGTGTCGCTCCATGGATTTGCTGTTGCTACTTGGTAGACTTCGGCGAGGCCGCGGATTGTTCGTTTTCGCATATTGTTTGATGCGAAGGTCTCGAAGACTGTTGATACCGTACCGGTATTGCTGGAGTGGTTTTCCGGGGCTAGAAGCTCCTTGCCACTTTTGGCCACCTGTCGTAATATCCAACATGCTCGAAGGCTATGTGTTGGGACGGCTCCCTCTGTACTATGAAGCTTACAGGGTCCATTGAGCCATCCCTCCAGTACGGTTCCGTGCCCTCTAAGGGGTTTTTGTTTTTTGGTTTTTGTATCTGGGGCCTGAGTATAATGCACCTGTTATTGCGGACTAGGGTTGTATTCGAGGCCGGATTGTCCCAAAACTGGTTTTCGGTTTTCCGAAAACTCTCCATCGCACAGTACTTTCGTACTATGGATGCCAGATCGATAAAGCGTGCGATTTTACGACGGCCGATGGCATTCAATATTCCCTTGTCCGTGCAATTATTGCAAAAGATTGAAACTGCGTTTTCCTCTCGGCAGTCCTTTATCCTGTCCATAACCAGGAGGAATCTGGCCCAGTAGTGATGTACTGTTTCAGCGGGCTCTTGCCGTATTAGAGATAGATCGCATATGTCTGGGCGGGTGGGTGGAATAAAATCCGGATCCCTACCCATCTTGGGGCTTAAAGGCCGTGAAGTTTCCAATTTTGGAAGCCTGGGTTGCTGGACGTTGTCCAGCGAGTCTGGTCCGATGCCTGACATTAAGTTCAGTGCTTGATCGGAGTCCGTCCCCCCGCGGAAATCCAGCGTGGGGGGTTCTGGAGCCCGGACATGTCTAGTTTTTAATGCAGGAGGAAGGTCGCCGCGTTGTTCCTCTACCACAACGGTGTGGTGGGTAACCTGGGGAGAGTTGATCTCTCTCAGATCGGTTTTAAGCCCAATCTGGTTGTAGTCCGTAGCGACTCCCAGGGCGGCGATGCGATCCAAGAGTTTGACAGAAGAGAGCTCTATCGGATCCAGCTGCTCGGCGAATCCCGAGCTGACATGGAGATTGCTTTTGACGACTTGAGAAGTCATTGTCGAAGCAGTGGCCGGACAGGCGGTCATAAGAAAACCGCCTAGACGGATAGTTTGGCCGGCGGCCAAGGCCTCTTCGGCGAAAATACCGTCCTTGAAGACGGGTGGAGGCATCCTTCCTATCAGTGACGACACAGAGGAACTCTCAATGAAAGCACCAATGTCGGTGTCAAAACCGGCGGATCTCGGGTAGGGGGTCCCGAACTGTGTGTCTAGGCGGATGGTAACAGGAGACAAGGGACACGATGTTTTACCCAGGTTCGGGCCCTCTCGATGGAGGTAAAACCCTACGTCCTGCTTGATTAATATTGATGATATGGGTAGTACAAGAGTGGATCTACCACGAGATCAAGGAGGCTAAACCCTAAAGCTAGCCTATGGTATGATTGTTGTAATGTATGTTGTGTCCTACAGACTAAAGCCCTCCGGTTTATATAGACACCGGAGGAGGCTAGGGTTACACAGAGTCGGTTACAATGGTAGGAGATCTACATATCCGTATTGCCAAGCTTGCCTTCCACACCAAGGGAAGTCCCATCCGGACACGGGACGGAGTCTTCAATCTTGTATCTTCGTAGTCTTGGAGTCCGGCGGACGATGATAGTCCGTCTGTCCGGACACCCCCTAGTCCAGGACTCCCTCAGGGAGGCTTGTGTGTTCTTGAGATTCATAGGCTTAATCTCTGCAAGAGTAGGATGAAGGAGCGTAGTATTGCATAGGGTTTATACTTGTATTGTTGTCTTGCGCTAGATCTGATCACCGTAGCACCGCCATGGTTTCGCGGTTCTTTTCAGATGCAAACCGCCGGTTGGATCTGACACGGCGCAGTACTACCGCCCGTCTGGCGCGGTACTACCGCTTGCACGGTACTACCGCCCTTCGGGAGCGGTACTACCGCGCTCTGTGCGGTACTAAACTTTTACTTCCGCTCCAACCACGGTACTACCGTGACCTCGCACGGTACTACCGCATTTGGAGCGGTACTAATATTTTAGTATCGCAGGCAGTGGCAGTTCTACCGTGGCTCACATCTATCGCATGCCAACTTTCTCGTATGTCTTCTATGTCTTCTGTGTGCTTTATCGTGGCCTTTGCATTGATCTTCTTCACGTCTTTGGTGCTTTGCGTGTGTGTCTCAGGTGGTGGCTCTCGCCGGTCCAATCCCAGTCGTGACACTGGCTCCAAGCGTCTGCGCAACCCAGGTGAAGTACCAGAGGGATCGTCTGCCTCCAAGCGCAATGTCAAGACCTCAGCTAGCAAGCACAAGGAGCCCGCTAAGGGCATGGATGAGATATCCCCAACTGAGTATGTCCGTCTCAGGCAGCTTCACCCTTATGTGCACCCTCGTTCCACTGTCAGAGGCTGTGAGCTGTTCTGGAACAAGCAACAAACCAACATCTATCTGGATGTCATCAAGAACAAGCAGAATACCTACATGGAGGTGAAGTGGATTGATATGCATCATATGAGGAAGGACAAGTTCCGTGACTACTTTGGAGAGGCTCTGGACTTGGTGGAGCAGTTTGGCATTGAGCATGTGATATCCTTTCACCTAGACTATGACCCTGAGCTCATCTGTCAGTTCTTTGCCTCAGTGTATTTTCACCATAATGAAGACCGGCGGATGACCTGGATGACCAATGGCCGTCAACTGTCTGCTACCTGGAAGGAGTTCATGGATCTGCTTCAGGTTCCTGATAATGGGCTTAACTCTCCAGTGGGTGTTCGCCCCCATGCCAATGCTGATTCTGCCAACAAGGACAAGCTTGCACCGTTCATGGTTGAGAAGGCGCTCGCCAATGGCAAGAAAACTTTGGTTCTCAACTCCTTTCTGGATATCATGTATCACATCTTCCGCAACTCCTTGTTCCCTCGCATCGGTGACAAAGACAAGGTTCATGCCTATATGGTGGACATGATGCTTATTTGCGAGGAGGCTCGCTCGTCTCAGTCTCAGCCACTTGATGTCTCACACATCATGTGGTGTGAGCTTCAGTTTGCTGTGTTCAACCGCAAAGTGCCTATCTATGGGCCCTATCTGTTTCTGCTGATCTCGAAGACTTGGGAGAAGATGTTCCCTGGTGAGGAGTTCCTTGCTCCAGACTGGATTCGCCATGAGCCCATCTGTCTGCGTATCAAATCCAACTAGGCCAACACCACTACTTGTGCCGAGGCGACTGCTGCTAGGGCTGCTGTTGATGAGGAGGATGCTGGCGCCGAGGATGTTGCTGAGGGCCATGCTGCTAGGCCTTCCCAGAGTGCCACTATGCCATCATGGGCCAAGAAGCTGAAGGACAAGATGAAGACTCTGTTCTGCATGCAAGCCAAAGGGCAGTACAGGGCTTGCGTGGCGTCCAAGGAGAGTCGTCGCCGGGACAACAAGATCATGCAGCTCTATGGTGAGGAAGTGTCTGGCGGGTCTGAGGAGCGCATCACTCCAGAGGCTAAGTGGATGGAGAAGCAAGGCTACAGGTGGACTGAGTCTGAGGAGGATGTCGAGGAGACCATCCCAGCTGCCGAGGAGACCGACGGAGAGGGTTGGGACGAGTTCCCTGCTTGACCCACCTTGTGTGTGTAGGTGTCCTCTCTGCCTTTTTGGCGTCTCGATGCCAAAGGGGGAGAGAGTGTAGGGATTTGTGAGTTTGTCATGTGTTCGCTGCTTTCTCGGTTGAACTATTTGCTGCTTTCTCGTTTGAACCTCGGTTACTTTACTTCGTATGGTGTAAGACATATGCACTCTATCTATCCTAGCGAGCTTGTGTTATATTGTGCTATCTTTATGCTATGCTATGATTATTATCATGCCTTGGTCTCTAAAATATAGGGGGAGTGTTGATCCTAGTCTGTGTGCTATGCAGTCCAAAGCATTCATCTAAAGTGCACACATCTAGGGGGAGCCCGTCTATATTTTAGAGAGGTGGGGTTTGCCCTTGCTCTAAATTATCTTATCTATGTGCAAATCCCGTGTTGTCATCAATCCACCAAAAAGGGGGAGATTGTAAGGGCATATTTGTCCCTTAGGTGTTTTGGTGATTGATGACAATGCTTTTGCGGACTAATCGTGTGCCTTTGAGTTTCTCAAATACTTCATCACTAGGCACGAGACGATTCGGTGCCCCTCAGAGACTATTGAAGTCGGCGTTGTTCTACGTTCTCTTTGGGGGATTTGAGTCGTAGGAGAGCCGTACTATTAAGAGGGGGTCCGCGTCGGAAAGGTTTGGGTGGAATCAACACGTACACTTGTCCCTCCTTTCCCTGCATTTTGGAGCTTCCCTTCGTAATCTTAGTTGTGCGGAAATCTGACGACTACTGCTGTACTTGCGGTAGTACCGCAAGTACAAGCGGTAGTACCGCTGTGTGTCACGGTAGTACCGCTCCTCTGGAGCCGTAGTACCGCGACTCCCAGGCCTAGTGCCGCTCCGGTGCGGTAGTAGGGGCGGATGTAATTTTTTACATCCGCGCCACCCACGGTAGTACCGCTCGTCCAGCACGGTAGTACCGCGGGGGCCCACGGTAGTACCGCTCCCCAGGAGTCGTAGTACCGTGGCCCTCCTACCTAGTACCGCAGCGTCACGGTAGTAGGCGCGGATGTAATTTTTTACATCCGCGCCCTCAACGGTAGTACCGCTCCTCGCGAGCCATAGTACCACGTCGGATTTTTGTACCACCTTAGTTTCAGCGGAAGTAGCCACGGATGTAATTTATTTCATCCGCGCCCTTCCCAGGCCGTGACTTTCCTTCCTTGCGGTAGTACCGCAAGGGGGAGCGGTAGTACCGCGCAAGTGGTAGTACTGCCCCCTTGTCAGGCAAGTTCCGGCCTGTGTTGCTGTCGCGGAAGTACCGTGGTCCACCACGGTAGTACCGCACAGCCTCACGGTAGTACCGCGCCCCTGGAGCGGTAGTACCGCGTGTCGCGGGCTGAACATGTGGATAACGGTTGGATTTTTCCCACGACTATATAAGGGGTGTCTTCTACCTCTAGTTGACTACCTCTTCCACCTCTAAGCTCCATTGTTGCTCCAAGCTCCATTTTCGCCCGATCTCTCTCCCTAGCCAATCAAACTTGTTGATTTGCTCGGGATTGGGTGACAAGGGCCCGATCTACACTTCCACCACATGATATTTGATTCCCCCACTTATCCCTAGTGGATCTTGTTACTCTTGGGTGTTTGAGCACCCTAGAAGGTTGAGGTCACCTCGAAGCCATACTCCATTGTGGTGAAGCTTCGTGGTGTTGTTGGGAGCCTCCAATTGTTGTGGAGATTGCCCCAACCTTGTTTGTAAAGGTTCGGTCGCCGCCTTCAAGGGCACCAATAGTGGAATCACGGCATCTCGCATTGTGTGAGGGCGTGAGGAGAATACGGTGGACCTAGTGGCTTCTTGGGGAGCATTGTGCCTCCACACCGCTCTAATGGAGACGTACTTCCCCTTAAAAGGAAGGAACTCCGGTAACACATCCTCGTCTCCACCGGCTCCACTCTTCGTTATTTCGTGCCTTTACTTTTGCAGGCCTTCTTGTGTTACATCCATTGCTTGCATGTGTGCTAGTTGTTATTGCATCATATAGGTTGCTCACTTTGTTGCACATCTAGACAACCTATTTTGTTGCAAAGTTTAATTTGGTAAAGAAAAGCTTAAGAATTGTTAGTTGCCTATTCACCCCCCCTCTAGTCAACCATATCGATCCTTTCAGCAACCTAACCCCACAAAGAACTCTCAGGAATACCATGGGTTAGTACACAAAGCGTAATGGACAATGCTTACCATACCATGGGATCACTTGATCCCTCTCGGTACATCTTCTATGCTTTGTGAGTTGATCAACTTGATTCACTCTTGACTTAGTCTTGATCAACCTTGAATCTTTCCAACTTTCTTCATTTGGATGATGTCTTGAAGGTAAACATGAATGATCACACAATCTTCTTCTCCAAGACATGCTTGCAATAAGCTTAACACTCACATGACCAATCTTTGGATAATTCCTTAATAGCACCTTGGTCAACTCATAAACTACTTGAAACCAACACATGCACTTCAAGAAATTCCAATGGACAAAACCTTCAAATATAACTCAAGGAAACCATTAGTCCATAGAGATTGTCACCAATTACCAAAACCACACATGGGGGCACCACATGTTCTTTCAATGACGTATTCCGTTGCCTTATGAATCTAGGCCCAAGCATACATACCGTATAGCGCAATCAATGCGGGATCTGCCATTCCATCATAGTCCTCAATGATCACTCCATAGCCCCTGCAGATCCAATTTTCTCCATGCACTACCTTCTTCCAATCTCCCAAGTAGAACGTTTGGAAGAGGAATAGATTCTCCCCAGCTTCACAAAACTTTGGCGTTTGGTCGAGCCACCATGCCAGCTGCATCGCACTCCCTGCTTGTAAAAACATCTTATATTATGGGACAGGGGGAGTATTAAACATATCCTCCTAGCAAAAGGGCATGTTGGCGTTGACCCGTGCGATCACTACCCAGGTATTTGGCGTCACGCTCGAATTACCTCACTTCCTGTTTCTCGGTCACCACGCCGTACAACTCATAATCGAACCAGATGTTGCCGCCATGTCTAGGGTTTTGGAGAAGAACCACTAGTAGAAAAGGGGGCAATGGTCCAGGCCAGGTCAGCCCATTAGTCCCGGTTCAATCCAGAACCGGGACCAATGGGGGCATTGGACCCGGTTCGTGAGCCCCGGGGGCCGGCCGGGCCACGTGGGCCATTGGTCCCGGTTCGACTGGACCTATTGGTCCCGTTTGGTGGGATGAACTGGGACCAATGGGCCTCGCTCCTGGCCCACCACCATTGGTCCCGGTTGGTGGCTTGAACCGGGACCAAAGGCTGCCCTTTAGTCCTGGCTCTTTCCACGAACCGGGACCAATTAGTTGCCTATATATACCCCTCACCCGCGAGCAAAGCACCCCCACTACTCTGTTTCTCGTGGCCGGCGAGGGGAGAGCTTTGTGGTGCTCTAGCTCACCTTCTATGCACACGAGGTGTTCGATGGAATGCCCGAGCCACACTACTTAAGCTTTCTCCTCTCCAAGCTCGACCTCCAAGCTCCATTTTCCTCAATATTTGTCTAGGTTTAGCGGTCCGTCATGTCCCGTCCCGTCTTCACCGCCGTCGATCGCCCGCGCCGATCTCGTCGCCGGCACCACCGTGGTGAGCCTCTTGTTCTTATCTTCTTTCTGAAAGGAAAAAAAATTCTTACTTGTATGTTTATATAGATACTTGTATAATTTTCTTACTTTTATTATTGCATCTTATATAGTGCGATGGTTTTGGTATCCGCCCCCGTCGGCCCTCGTCCTGTCTATGATTCGGATGTGGTATATATTATCTTTTCATAACTATTGGTTCATTTATTGTATATGACAATTATGCCGACCAACATGACATAGATTTTATTTATCTAGGAGGTTGTTGAACCGGAAATTCCAACCGACCCTATTGTCGAGAGGTTAAATTTAGTTGAAGAAGAAAACAATTTGTTGAAGGAAAAAATTAGAAAAATTGAGGAGGAGAAGATGATATTGGAGTTGCATGTTGTGGATGTCATCGATGATCACAAGATCAAGATGGATGCAATGCGCTTGAAGATTAGAAAGATTAGAAAATATGCCATTCATACCGAGGCTTGGTATCATTATGCCGTTGGATCAGTTGTTACATTGGTTGCGATTATGATCGCATTTGTTTTCGCATTGAAATGTTTTACATCGTTTCAGTGTATGGTTTAATTAATTTAGATGCTCTGCAGACCTTTATGTTGTTAGATGAGAACTATGTATGTAGTTTGGTTTTAATGTGATGATGAACTTCTATTAATTTGGTCACTTAATTATCTATTCATGATGTTCTGTAATGATTTTTGACACACTTATTTGTATATAATGCATGCAGATGAACCGGCAATGGATGTACGGTTCAAGACACACCTCCAAGTACATTAAGGGCGTGCATGATTTTCTCGAAGTGGCTGAGGCAAACAAGCAGAATGGTTTTATGTGTTGTCCATGCCCTATATGTGGGAATACAAAGTCTTACTCTGACCGAAAAATCCTTCACACCCACCTGCTTGACAAGGGTTTCATGCCACACTATAATGTTTGGACGAGGCACGGAGAAATAGGGGTTATGATGGAAGACGGCGAAGAAGAAGAGTATGATGACAACTATGTGCCCCCTGAATACGGTGATGCTACTGAACATCAAGAGGAACCAGACGATGTGCACGATGATGCTGCGACGGGCGAAGCTGCTGAAGATCAAGAGGAACCAGACGATGTGCCCGATGATGATAATCTCCGCCAGGTCATTGTCGATGCAAGGATGCAATGCGTAAGTCAAAAGGAGAAGCTGAAGTTCGATCGCATGTTAGAGGACCACAAAAAAGGGTTGTACCCCAATTGCAAAGATGGCAACACAAAGCTCGATACCGTACTGGAATTGCTGCAGTGGAAGGCAGAGAATGCTGTGCCTGACAAAGGATTTGAGAAGCTACTAAAAATATTGAAGAAGAAGCTTCCAAAGGATAACGAATTGCCCGACAGTACATACGCAGCAAAGAAGGTCGTATGCCCTCTAGGCTTGGAGGTGCAGAAGATACATGCATGCCCTAATGACTACATCCTCTACCGCGGTGCGTACAAGGATCTGAACGCATGCCCGGTATGCGGTGCATTACGGTATAAGATCAGACGGGATGACCCTGGTGATGTTGACGGCGAGCCCCCCAGGAAGAGGGTTCCTGCGAAGGTGATGTGGTATGCTCCTATAATACCACGGTTGAAACGTCTGTTCAGAAACAGAGAGCATGCCAAGTTTATGCGATGGCACAGTGAGGACCGTAAGAAAGACGGGAAGTTGAGAGCACCCGCTGACGGGTCGCAGTGGAGAAAATTCGAGAGAAAGTACTGGGATGAGTTTGCAAGTGACCCAAGGAACGTATGATTTGCTTTAAGCGCGGATGGCATTAATCCTTTCGGGGAGCAGAGCAGCAATCACAGCACCTGGCCTGTGACTCTATGTATGTATAACCTTCCTCCTTGGATGTGCATGAAGCGGAAGTTCATTATGATGCCAGTTCTCATCCAAGGCCCTAAGCAACCCGGCAACTACATTGATGTGTACCTAAGGCCATTAGTTGAAGAACTTTTACAGCTGTGGAATGGAAACGGTGTACTTACATGGGATGAGCACAAACAGGAGGAATTCGACCTAAAGGCGTTGCTGTTCGTGACCATGAACGATTGGCCCGCTCTCAGTAACCTTTCAGGACAGACAAACAAGGGATACCACGCATGCACGCACTGTTTACTTGAAACCGATAGTATATACCTAGGAAGCTGCAGGAAGAATGTGTACCTGGGCCATCGTTGATTTCTTCCGACCAACCATCAATGTCGAAAGAAAGGCAAGCATTTCAAAGGCGAGGCAGATCACCGGAAGAAGCCTGCCATGCGTACCGGTGATCACATACTTGCTACGTCAATGATTTACACGTAATCTTTGGAAAGGGTCCCGGCGGACTAGCTGTTCCGAGTGAGGCTGGGTGACACGCACCCATGTGGAAGAAGAAATCTATATTTTGGGACCTACCCTACTGGAAAGACCTAGAGGTCCACTCTTCGATCGACGTGATGCACGTGACAAAGAACCTTTGTGTGAACCTTCTAGGCTTCTTGGGCGTGTATGGGAAGACAAAAGATACAACTGAGGCACGGGAGGACCTGCAACATTTGCACAAAAAAGACGGCATGCCTCCAAAGCAGTGTTGGAAATATGCCCTAGAGGCAATAATAAATTAATTATTATTATATTTCCTTGTTCATGATAATTGTTTATTATCCATGCTATAATTGTATTGATAGGAAACTCAGATACATGTGTGGATACATAGACAACACCATGTCCCTAGTAAGCCTCTAATTGACTAGCTCGTTGATAAATAGATGGTTACGGTTTCCTAACCATGGACATTGGATGTCGTTGATAATGGGATCACATCATTAGGAGAATGATGTGATGGACAAGACCCAACCCTAAGCCTAGCACAAAGATCGTAGTTCGTATGCTAAAGCTTTTCTAATGTCAAGTATCATTTACTTAGACCATGAGATTGTGCAACTCCCGGATACCGTAGGAATGCTTTGCGTGTACCAAATGTCACAACGTAACTGGGTGGCTATAAAGGTGCACTACAGGTATCTCCGAAAGTGTCTGTTGGGTTGGCACGAATCGAGACTGGGATTTGTCACTCCATGTGACGGAGAGGTATCTCTGGGCCCACTCGGTAGGACATCATCACAATGTGCACAATGTGATCAAATAGTTGATTGCGGGATGATGTGTTATGGAACGAGTAAAGAGACTTGCCGGTAACGAGATTGAACAAGGTATCAGTATACCGATGATCGAATCTCGGGCAAGTACAATACCGCTAGACAAAGGGAATTGTATACGGGATTGATTGAATCCTTGACATCGTGGTTCATCCGATGAGATCATCGTGGAACATGTGGGAGCCAACATGGGTATCCAGATCCCGCTGTTGGTTATTGGCCGGAGAATGTCTAGGTCATGTCTGCATGGTTCCCGAACCCGTAGGGTCTACACACTTAAGGTTCGATGATGCTAGGGTTATAAAGGAAGTTTGTATGTGATTACCGAATGCTGTTCGGAGTCCCGGATGAGATCCCGGACATCACGAGGAGTTCCGGAATGGTCCGGAGGTAAAGATTTATATATGGAAAGTTGTTGTTTGGGTTCCGGGAAAAGTTCGGGTTTTTCCGGTATTGTACCGGGAAGCTTCCAGAAGGTTCTAGAGGATTCCGGAGGGGTCCGGAGGTCCGGAAATTGTTCCACCACGTCCAATACAGTAGCATGGGCTGTAGGGGGGCGCCCTAGCCTTAATGGGCCAGGGGCACCAGCCGCCCCAAGGCCCATGCGCATGGGAAGGGGGAAACCCTAAGGGGGAGGGCCTCCACTTGACTTGGGAGGCACTCCTCCCCCCTTGGCCGCCGTCCCAACCCTAGATGGGATCTAGGGGGGCCGGCCCCCTCTTCCCCCCACCTATAAATAGTGGAGGGGTGGGAGGGTAGCCGCACCCCAAGTTCTGGCGCAACCCTCCCCCTCTCCCAAGTACTCCTCTTCTCCCGCGGTGCTTGGCGAAGACCTGCAGGATTGCCACACTTCTCCACCACCACCATGCCGTCGTGCTGCTGCTGGACGGAGTCTTCCCCAACCTATCCCTCTCTCCTTGCTGGATCAAGGCATGGGAGACGTCACCGGGCTGTACGTGTGTTGAACGCGGAGGTGCCGTCCGTTCGGCACTAGGATCTCCGGTGATTTGGATCACGACGAGTACGACTCCTTCAACCCCGTTCTATTGAACGCTTCCGCTTAGCGATCTACAAGGGTATGTAGATGCACTCTCCTTCCCCTCGTTGCTGGTTTCTACATAGATAGATCTTGGTGACACGTAGGAATTTTTTTGAATTTTTGCTACGTTCCCCAACAGTGGCATCATGAGCTAGGTCTATGCGTAGTTTCTATGCACGAGTAGAAGACAAGTTGTTGTGGGCGTTGATTTTGTTCAATATGCTTACCGTTACTAGTCCAATCTTGTTTCGACGGTATTGTGGGATGAAGCGGCCCGGACCGAACTTACACGTACACTTACGTGAGACAGGTTCCACCGACTGACATGCACTAGTTGCATAAGGTGGCTAGCGGGTGCCAGTCTCTCCCACTTTAGTTGGATCGGATTTGATGAAAAGGGTCCTTATGAAGGGTAAATATAAATTGACATATCACATTGTGGTTTTTGCGTAGGTAAGAAACGTTCTTGCTAGAAACCCATAGCAGCCACGTAAAACATGCAAACAACAATTAGAGGACGTCTAACTTGTTTTTGCAGGGTATGCTATGTGATGTGATATGGCCAAGAAGAATGTGATGAATGATATGTGATGTATGAGATTGATCATGTTCTTGTAATAGGAATCACGACTTGCATGTCGATGAGTATGACAACCGCAGGAGCCATAGGAGTTGTCTTTATTTATTGTATGACCCGCGTGTCATTTAACAACGCCATGTAATTACTTTACTTTATTGCTAACCGGTAGCCATAGTAGTAGAAGTAATAAGTTGGCGAGACAACTTCATGGAGACACAATGATGGAGATCATGATGATGGAGATCATGGTGTCATGCCGGTGACGATGATGATGATGGAGCCCCGAAGATGGAGATCAAAAGGAGCAAAATGATATTGGCCATATCATGTCACTTTTTGATTGCATGTGATGTTTATCATGTTTATGCATCTTATTTTCTTAGAACGACGGTAGTAAATAAGATGATCCCTCATTAAAATTGCAATAAAGTGTTCCCCCTAACTGTGCACCGTTGCGAAAGTTCGTCGTTTCGAAGCACCACGTGATGATCGGGTGTGATAGATTCTTATGTTCACATACAACGGGTGTAAGCCAGATTTACACACGCGAAACACTTAGGTTGACTTGGCGAGCCTAGCATGTACAGACATGGCCTCGGAACACAAGAGGCCGAAAGGTCGAGCATGAGTCGTATAGTAGATACGATCAACATGAAGATGTTCACCGATGATGACTAGTCCGTATCACGTGATGATCGGACACGGCCTAGTTGACTCGGATCATGTAATCACTTAGATGACTAGAGGGATGTCTATCTGAGTGGGAGTTCATAAGATGAACTTAATTATCCTGAACATAGTCAAAAGATCTTTGCAAATTATGTCGTAAGCTCGCGCTTTAGTTCCACTGTTTAGATATGTTCTTAGATAAAATATAGTTGAAAGTTGACAGTAGCGATTATGCGGACAATAGAAAGCTTATGTCCTTAATGCACCGCTCAGTGTGCTGAACCCCAAACGTCGTCTGTGGATGTTGTGAACATCGGACATACACGTTTTGATAACTACGTGATAGTTTAGTTAAACGGTTTAGAGTTGAGGCACCAAAGACGTTTTCGAAATGTCGCGGAACATATGAGATGTCTCGAGGGGCTGAAATTGGGATTTCAGGCTCGTGCCCACGTCAAGAGGTATGAGACCTCCGACGATTTTCTTAGCCTGCAAACTAAGGGAGAAAAGCTCAGTCGTTGAGCTTGTGCTCAGATTGTCTGAGTGCAACAATCACTTGAATCGAGTGGGAGTTGATCTTCCAGATGAGATAGTGATGTTTCTCCAAAGTCATTGCCACCAAGCTGCTAGAGATTCGTGATGAACTATAACATATCAGGGATAGATATGATGATCCTTGAGGTATTCACAATGTTTGACACCGCGAAAGTAGAAATCAAGAAGGAGCATCAATTGTTGATGGTTGGTGAAACCACTAGTTTCAAGAAAGGCAAGGGCAAGAAGGGATACTTCATGAAACGGCAAATCAGCTGCTGCTCCGGTGAAGAAACCCAAGGTTGAACCCAAACCCGAGACTGAGTGCTTCTGTAATAAAGGGGAACAACCACTGGAGCAGGATTACCCTAGATACTTGGTAGATAAGAAGGCTGGCAAGGTCGATAGAAGTATATTGGATATACATTATGTTAATGCGTACTTTACTAGTACTCCTAGTAGCACCAGGGTATTAGATACCGGTTCGGTTGCTAAGTGTTAGTAACTCGAAATAAAAGCTACGGAATAAACGGAGACTAGCTAAAGGGGAGCTGACGATATGTGTTGGAAGTGTTTCCAAGTTTGATGTGATCAAACATCGCACGCTCCCTCTACCATCAAGATTAGTATTAAACCTGAATAATTGTCATTTGGTGTTTGCGTTGAGCATAGACATGATTGGATTATGTCTATCGCAATACGGTTATTCATTTAAGGAGAATAATGGTTACTCTATCTATTTGAATAATACCTTAAATGGTCTTGCACCTAAAGGAATGGTTTATTGAATCTCGATCGTAGTGATACACATTTTCATGCCAAGAGATATAAGATAGTAATGATAGTACCACTTACTTGTGGCACTGCCATGTAAGTCATATTGGTGTAAAACGCATGAAGAAGCTCCATGTTGATGGATCTTTGGACTCACTCATTTTGAAAAGTTTGAGACATGCGAACCATGTCTATTGGTGTATACGCATGAAGAAACTCCATGCAGATGGATCGTTTGGACTCACTTGATTTTGAATCACTTGAGATATGCAAATCATACCACATGGGCAAGATGACTAAAAGCCTTGTTTTTCAGTAAAATGGAACAAGATAGCAACTTGTTGGAAGTAACACATTTTGATGTGTGCAGTCCAATGAGTGCTGAGGCATGCAGTGAATATCGTTATGTTCTTACTTCACAGATGATTCGAGTAGATGTTGAGCATATTTACTTGATGAAACACAAGTCTGAATTATTGAATGGTTCAAGTAATTTCAGAGTGAAGTTGAAGATCATCGTAACAAGAGGATAAAATGTCTATGATATGATCATAGAGATGAGTATCTGAGTTACGAGCTTTGGCACACAGTTAAGACATTGTGGAAATTGTTTCACAATTAATACCGCCTGGAACACCATAGTGTGAGGGTGTGTCCGAACATCATAGTTGCACCCTATTGGATATGGTGCGTACCATGATGTCTCTTATCAAATTACTACTATCGTTCATGGGTTAGGCATTAGAGACAACCGCACTCACTTTAATAGGGCACCACGTAATTCCGTTGAGACGACACCGTTTGAACTATGGTTTGGAGAAACCTAAGTTGTCGTTTCTTAAAAGTTTGGGGCTGCGATGCTTATGTGAAAAGTTTCATCATGATAAGCTCGAACCCAAAGCGGATAAATACATCTTCATAGGATACCCAAAATGGTTGGGTATACCTCCTATCTCATATCCGGAAGCAAAAGTAATTGTTTCTAGAAACGGGTCCTTTCTCGAGGAAAAGTTTCTCTCGAAAGAATTGAGTGGGAGGATAGTGGAGACTTGATGAGGTTATTGAACCGTCACTTCAACTAGTGTGTAGCAGGGCACAGGAAGTTGTTCCTGTGGCGCCTACACCAATTGAAGTAGAAGCTTATGATAGTGATCATGAAGTTTCGGATCAAGTCACTAACGTACCTCGTAGGGTGACAAGGATGCCTACTACTTCAGAGTGGTACGCAATCCTGTCTTAGAGGTAATGTTGCTAGACAACAATGAACCTACGAGCTATGGAGAAGCGATGGTGGGCCCAGATTCCGACGAATGGCTCGAGGCCATAAAATCCGAGAAAGGATCCATGACTTTGGAAGAAATACTTGATGGTCGTAAGGCCGTTGGGTACAGATGGATTTTAAAAGAAAGACAGACAATGATGGTAGGAATCACCATTAAGAAAGCTCGACTTGTCGTTAAGATGTTTTCCGACAAGTTAAGGAGTTGACTACGGTGAGGCTTTCTCACTCGTAGCAATGCTAAGAGTCTGTTGGAAATGGATTAGCAGTTACTGCATTATTTATGAAGTCTTGCAAGTTAAAATGTCGAAACATTGTTTCCTCGACAGTTTTCTTGAGGAAAGGTTGTATGTGATACAACCAGAAGGTTTTGACAATCCTGAAGAATGCTAACAAATATGCAGAACTCCATCAATCCTTCTAAGGACTGGAGTAAGCATCTCGGAGTTGGAATGTACGCTTTGATGAGATGATCAAAGATTTTGGGTTTATACAAAAGTTTATGAGAAACTTGTATTTCCAAAGAAGTGAGTGGGAGCGCTATAGAATTTCTGATGAGTATATGTTGTTGACATATTGTTGATCAGAAATGATGTAGAATTTCTAAAAAGCATATAGGGTTATTTGAAAAGTATTTTTCAAGGGAAAACCTGGATTAAGCTACTTGAACATTGAGCATCAAGATCTATGAGGATAGATCACAACCGCTTAATGGTACTTTCAAATGAGCATATACCTTGACATGATCTTGAAGGTTCAAGATGGATCAGTAAAAGAAGGAGTTCTTGCCTGAGTTGTAAGGTATGAAGTTAAGACTTAAAGCTTGACCATGGCAGAATAGAGAGAAAGGACGAAGGTCGTCCCCTATGCTTTAGACGTAGGCTCTACAGTATGCTATGCTGTGTACCGCACCTGATGTGTGCCTTGCTACATATTTGGCAAGAGGGTACAAAGGTGATCAAGGAGTGGATCACTAGATAGCGGTCAAAATTATCCTTAGAGGAATAAGGATATGTTTCTCGATTATGGAGGTGATAAAGAGTTCGGCGTAAAGGGTTACGTTAATGCAAGCTTTAACACCTATCCGAGTGACTCTGAGTAGCAAACTGAATACATATAGTGGAGCGACCATTTGGAATAGCTCCAAGTGGAGCGTGGAAGCAGTATTTACAATATGACCTAGAGATGTGCGAAGTACATATGGATCTGAATGTTGCAGACCCGTTGACTAAAACCTCTCTCACAAGCAAAACATGATCAAACCACAGAAATCATTAAGTCTTAATCACATGATGATGTGAACTAGTTTAATGACACTAGTAAACTCTTTGGATGTTGGTCACATGGCGATGTGACCTGTGAGTGTTAATGACATGGTGATGTGAACTAGATTATTGACTCTAGTGCAAGTGGGAGACTGTTGGAAATATGCCCTAGAGGCAATAATAAATTAATTATTATTATATTTCCTTGTTCATGATAATTGTTTATTATCCATGCTATAATTGTATTGATAGGAAACTCAGATACATGTGTGGATACATAGACAACACCATGTCCCTAGTAAGCCTCTAATTGACTAGCTCGTTGATCAATAGATGGTTACGGTTTCCTGACCATGGACATTGGATGTCGTTGATAACGGGATCACATAATTAGGAGAATGATGTGATGGACAAGACCCAATCCTAAGCCTAGCACAAAGATCGTAGTTCATATGCTAAAGCTTTTCTAATGTCAAGTATCATTTCCTTAGACCATGAGATTGTGCAACTCCCGGATATAGTAGGAATGCTTTGGGTGTACCAAACGTCACAACGTAACTGGGTGGCTATAAAGGTGCACTACAGGTATCTCCGAAAGTGTCTGTTGGGTTGGCACGAATCAAGACTGGGATTTGTCACTCCGTGTGACGGAGAGGTATCTCTGGGCCCACTCGGTAGGACATCATCACAATGTGCATAATGTGATCAAATAGTTGATCGCGGTATGATGTGTTACGGAACGAATAAAGAGACTTGCCGGTAACGAGATTGAACAAGGTATCGGTATACCGACGATCGAATCTCGGGCAAGTACAATACTGCTAGACAAAGGGAATTGTATACGGGATTGATTGAGTCCTTGACATCGTGGTTCATCCGATGAGATCATCGTGAAACATGTGGGAGCCAACATGGGTATCCAGATCCCGCTGTTGGTTATTGGCCGGAGAACGTCTAGGTCATGTCTGCATGGTTCCCGGACCCGTAGGGTCTACACACTTAAGGTTCGATGACGCTAGGGTTATAAAGGAAGTTTGTATGTGGTTACTGAATGTTGTTCAGAGTCCCGGATGAGAGCCCGGACGTCACGAGGAGTTCCGGAATGGACCGGAGGTAAAGATTTATATATGGAAAGTTGTTGTTTGAGTTCCGGGAAAAGTTCGGGTTTTTCCGGTATTGTACCGGGAAGCTTCCAAAAGGTTCTGGAGGATTCCGGAGGGGCCCGGAGGTCCGGAAATTGTTCCACCACGTCCAATACAGTAGCATGGGCTGTAGGGGGGCGCCCTAGCCTTAATGGGCCAGGGGCACCAGCCCCCCCAAGGCCCATGCGCATGGGAAGGGGAAACCCTAAGGGGGAGGGCCTCCACTTGACTTGGGAGGCACTCCTCCCCCCTTGGCTGCCGTCCCAACCCTAGATGGGATCTAGGGGGGCCGGCCCCCTCTTCCCCCCACCTATAAATAGTGGAGGGTTGGGAGGGCAGCCGCACCCCAAGTTCTGGCGCAGCCCTCCCCCTCTCCCAAGTACTCCTCTTCTCCCGCAGTGCTTGGCGAAGCCCTGCAGGATTGCCACACTTCTCCACCACCACCACGCCGTCGTGCTACTGCTGGACGGAGTCTTACCCAACCTCTCCCTCTCTCCTTGCTGGATCAAGGCATGGGAGACGTCACCGGGTTGTACGTGTGTTGAACGCGGAGGTGCCGTCCGTTCGGCACTAGGATCTCCGGTGATTTGGATCACGACGAGTACGACTCCTTCAACCCCGTTCTATTGAATGCTTCCGCTTATTAATCTACAAGGGTATGTAGATGCACTCTCCTTCCCCTCGTTGCTCGTTTCTCCATAGATAGATCTTGGTGACACGTAGGAATTTTTTTGAATTTCTGCTACGTTCCCCAACAAGCAGTATGAAGGTCATGCCAGCTATGCTCTTACCAAAGAAGAGGAGGAAATCTTCTTTGAATGCCTGCTTAGTATGAAGGTCCCGACTGGCTTCTCATTGAATATAAAAGGAATAATAAATATGGCAGAGAAAAAGTTTCAGAACCTAAAGTCTCATGACTGCCACGTGATTATGACGCAACTGCTTCCGGTTGCATTGAGGGGGCTTCTACCGAAAAACATCCGATTGGCCATTGTGAAGCTATGTGCATTCCTCAATGCAATCTCGCAGACGGTGATCGATCCAGAAATCATACCAAGGCTAAGGAGTGATGTGGTGCAATGTCTTGTCAGTTTCGAGCTGGTGTTCCCACCATCCTTCTTCAATATCATGACGCACGTCCTAGTTCATCTAGTTGACGAGATTGTCATTCTGGGCCCTGTATTTCTACACAATATGTACCCCTTTGAGAGGTTCATGGGAGTCCTAAAGAAATATGTCCGTAAACGCGCTAGGCCAGAAGGAAGCATCTCCATGGGCCATCAAACAGAGGATGTCATCGGGTTTTGTGTTGACTTCATTCCTGGCCTTAAGAAGATAGGTCTCCCTAAATCGCGGTATGAGGGGAGACTGACTGAAAAGGCACGCTTGGAAGGGACTCAATAATATGCAGGGACGGATATTCTTGGTCTCAAGCACACTACACAGTTCTACAGAACTCTACCTTGGTGACCCCGTATGTCGATGAACACAAGAACAGTCTGCGCTCCAAACACCCGGAGCAGTGCGATGACTGGATTACATGTGAACACATCAGGAATTTCAGCAGTTGGTTGGAAGCACGTCTCAGAGGTGACAACACTATTTGTGATGAGCTATACTTGTTGTCCAGGGGACCATATTTGACTGTATTGATTTGGAAAGGATACGAGATAAATGGGAATACATTTTACACGATTGACCAAGATCAAAAGAGCACCAACCAAAACAGCGGTGTCCGCTTTGATGCAACAACCGAGAGGGGAAAGGACACATATTATGGTTACATAGTGGACATATGGGAACTTGACTACGGGCATGATTTTAAGGTCCCTTTGTTTAAGTGCAAATGGGTCAATCTGTCAGGAGGCGGGGTACAGGTAGACCCACAGTACGGAATGACAACAGTGGATCTGAAAAATCTTGGGTACACTCACGAACCGTTCGTCCTAGCCAATGATGTGGCACAGGTTATCTATGTGAAGGACATGTCTACCAGACCAAGAAAGAGAAAAGATAAGAAAGAGAATACATCATACCATGAGCCAAAGTGCCACATAGTTCTTTCAGGAAAAAGGGACATCGTGGGAGTGGAGGGCAAGACAGACGTGTCTGAAGATTATGAAAAGTTTCATGAAATTCCTCCCTTCAAAGTCAAGGCTGACCCCAGCATCCTGATAAACGATGAAGATTATCCATGGTTACGGAGCAATAAGCAAATGACACAAGCGAAGAAAAAGTGAAGACTTTCTCCCGCAACTATTATGATGATACCATGCCAACTTTGTAACAGACGAGTATGATACCATTGCCCGTTTTGTACATGCACATGCTATGTGGGTGAATTTATGATACCATGCCAACTTTCAACTTTTTCAGAGTTCATTTGAAATGCTTTAATGTCTTATGGTTCGGCCCTCGTAATAATTAAAAATAGCAACAATAAGTATTTTGTTGTAAGTAGAAACAAAATAAAATAAATAAAGCAAGAAAGAAAACAAAAAACAAAAAAAAGTGTTTTCAAATTTTAAAACTAATGGCACTAACAGAAAGTTTATAATTTTTCTAAAACTAAAAGCAAAAAAGAATTAAAAAATAAAGCAAAAAACAAAAGAAAATAAATAATGCAGAAAACAAAACAAAAAAACTGGAAAATAATTAAAAATAGCAACAATAAGTAAAGAAAACAAAAAATGCCTCCTACCGGGCCCCCACGGCCTGAATACGACTAGAAACCCTACCATGGGCCAGGATTCAGGCCCGCAGTAGGCCCAGAAGGCCCATCAGGCAAAGCAGTAGCAAGTAGGCCCGCAAGCCTGCGGTGGAGAGGAGCTCGAGAGAGGTGCGGCAGTGGGGCTTATAAACCACTGCGCCCCTCTCAACTAGCGAGGTGGGACTAAACTTTGGCCCCGACGCGGGCAGCACAAGGGCCTTTGGTCCCGGTTGGTGGCACCAACCGGGACTAAAGGGGAGGCATTGGTACCGGTTGGTGCCACGAACCGGTACCAATGCCCACCCTTTAGTCCCGGTTGGTGCCACCAACCGGGACCAAAGGCCGCCGCTTCCCGCCCTTTGGGCTGCTGAAAAGAGGCCTTTGGTCCCGGTTGGTGGCTCCAATGGGACTAAAGGGGGCATTAGTCCCGGTTGGTGGCTCCAACGGGACTAAAGGGGGCATTAGTCCCGGTTGGTTTCACGAACCGGGACCAATTCTCTTCATATATAACTAGCACGTAGCAGTTTCTCTAAAATCCATCCCTTTCTTCTCCGCCCGACGCCCGCTGCTCTGCCTCGTCGCCGTCGCCGCCGAGCCGTCAGGCTGCTCCTCCTCATCGTTGGCGTCGCCTCCGACGCCGTCAGGCTGGTCCACCTCACCGTCGTCGCCGCCTCCGACGCCGTCAGGCTGCTCAACTTTGCCGTCGCCGCCGCCCTCGACGCCATCTGCCCGACGCCGGCGCCGCTCCCCGTGCCCCGACGCCGCCCGCCGTGCCCCTCCACCCCCCCTGTGAGCACCTGCCTCGCGCCCCTGCCTTGCCTCGCTCCCGCACCCCTGACCTGCCTCGCGCACCTGCACCCCTGCCCTGCCCCGCCGGCGCCACTGCTGCCGCCATGCCCCTCTGCCCGGCTCTGTTTTTTTATTAGTTTATTTTTTTTCATATATATATAATGTATGTGTATGTATGTGGCTATATGTTTTTGTTCATATGTTGCTATATGTTTTTTTATTTTTGTTAGTTTATTTTTTTGTTCATATGTGATGTATATGTGTATGTGGCTATAATGTATATGTGTATGTGATGTATGTGGCTAGAATTTGCTAAATATATATGTTAAAAATGTTTTTTTGTTCATAGAAAGTTTTTTGTTCATATATAGAAAGTTACAATTTTAGAAAAGTTTTATATATGCAAAAGTTACAATTTTAGAAAAAGAAGGATAGGAAAGAAGAAAATAAGAAGAGGAAAGAAAGAAGAGGAGAGGAAAAGAAGAGGAGAAATAAATAAGAAGAAGAGAAAAGAAGAAAAAGAAGAGGAGAAGAAGAAAGGAATAGGGGAGAAGAAGAAGAAATAGAATTTTTTTTTCTATTTTTTCTTCTTCTCCTCTATTCCTTTCTTCTTCTCCTCTTTTTTTTCTTCTTTTTTTCTTCTTCTTCTTCCTTCTTGCTTCTTCCTCTTTTCTTCCTTTTCCTTAATTATTTTCCTTTATCGAGGGAGAAGAAGAAAAAGAAGAGGAGAATAAGAAAGAAAGGAATAGAGGAGAAAGAAGAAACTTCAACACGAGGGGGGGGGGGTACCGATACCCCCTCCCCGATAACATTATTTTCCCATGTATATGTATGTCGCATCGTTGTCGATATAACCCCCTCGAGATAACTTTGACATGAGGGGCGGTCGATATATATACCCCCTCTTGACTGTGATAACTTATACAACGGCAGCACCCCCCTCGGCCCTCTCGCTCGACCAAAACTCTCGAGGACACCCAAACCCTAGATAGAAAATGATGTTGGTCTCCTACCCCCTCCCGCCGCGCCCCTACCTGACAAATTAACTCTCTCGAGGCCACCCAAATTTACCAAGTTAAAAGAGCATTGTCGTCGAGGCCACCCCAAACCCTTGAAGCATTGTGTCGAGGCGACCCCAAACCCTAGAGAAGCAGTGTCGAGGCCACTAACATGATTCCTTATTGTGATTAGCTAGCTAGTTCTACATTTGCCACTAATATATATATATATATATATGTATATATATATATATATATATATATATATATATATATATATATATATATATATATCCATATGTACCATGTTTGAATAATAATTGACATGTTGTAAATATTTGCAGAAACTATGGAGCACTCCCGAGACGAAGAAACAGAAGCGATGTTGGGGGACATAATCGCACAAGGAAGTGATGAAGTTGCGTCATTTCTCAACGACACCGATGGTCAGGAAGGACTGGGTGAAGAAGAGGGCTATGTTCATGATGGATCGGGCCCATTAATGTCGGTACAAGAAGAGGGCTATGTTCATGATGGTTCCGGTGACCCAATGGAGGTACAAGAAGGAGACTGTGCTGACTGCTCTGGTGACCGAACCGAGTCCGGCCAGGTATATATATATATATATATATATATATATATATATTAGTTAAGCCCGTGCTGACTAGTTAATTGATGCATCCATTGTTTTGGTATATGTACACATATTAATTAACTCTCGTCTTTCTTCCTTTTTCTAGCCCTCCGGATCGAGCACAACTTCGGTAAGGAGATGAGGCCCGAAGAAAAAGTTGAGCTCGGATGAAAGGTTCATGATGGCTTCGGGCCATTAATGCCGGTACAAGAAGAGGACTATGTTCATGATGGCTCCGGTGACACAATGGAGGTACAAGAAGGAGACCGTGTTGACTGCTCCGGTGACCGAACCGAGTCCAGCCAGGTATATATATATATTAGTTAAGCCCGTGCTGACTAGTTAATTGATGCATCCATTGTTTTGGTATATGTACACATATTAATTACTCTCGTCTTTCTTCCTTATAATTTCTAGCCCTCCGGATCGAGCACAACTTCGGTAAGGAGACGAGGCCCGAAGAAAAAGTTGAGCTCGGATGAAAAGTTTGAGATCATAGAAATCGCGCCCGACGGCGAACCGATTGAACCCATCCGGACAAAGAAGGCATTTTCTGCTCAGTGCGGGGTTCTTGTTAGGGACAAGATCCCGATCAGCATCCAGCAATGGTATAAGCCTAAGGAGGAAGACCCCGAGGTGTCATATGTCAATGATATGCAGAAAGAAGATCTTTGGACTCAGATGAAGGCAAATTTCACCCTATCGCCAGAGGAGGATCCGGAGAAGCCAGTTAAAGAGCAATTAATCAAGTCTTGTGCTCTTAAGAAGATGGCAACCCTATTCAGGAGGTGGAGGAAAGAGCTGAACAAGTTTGTTGACAAAAAAAGACACCAGAATTCATCGGCAAATATGAGAAGATCAAAGATCACTGGCCCACATTTGTGGCCCACAAGACATCTAAAAAGAGTAAGAAGATGTCGGCGACAAACAAGCAAAATGCTGCGAAGAAGAAGCTTCACCATCGCACGGGGTCAGGTGGCTACCTCAAAGCCTGGCCTAAGTGGTCCAAGGCTTAGAATGATCTGCTTGAAAAAGGGATCGAACCAGAGACAATGTACTGGCCAGACCGTTGCCGGACTTGGTTCTTCGGGGCTGGCGGAACCTTGGACCCTGTATCAGGGAAGTGCCATTGGACGGACGAGCAACTGCAAATACCAGTCAAGAACCTTCGACACTATATCGATGCAGCGCAGCAAGGGACGTTCGTTCCAGACAGGGAGAAGGACGAGCTCACAATGGCCCTCGGGAATCCTGAGCACCCTGGACGGACACGAGGCACGCCAGACTCCATTCCGTGGAAGGTTGGTTTTCCGGACGCAGGGGGTTACAAAACCCATGAGAGGAGGAAGAAACTGGAGCAGGGCCAACTGCAGGCGTTGCACGAAAGGGTAATGGGGTTAGAGGAACGAGAAGCAGCAGATCGCAGCAAACGACCTGCCGAAGCTTCCCCCAAAGCTACCCCGCCATCTCAGCAGAGAAGCAGCATGGCTTCCACCGAGCTGTTTCAGCCGGAGAATGTCTTGACGGCTCCCGCCAGCTATCCCGTGGATGCTATCACGGAGTCTCAAAGTTGCCACATTATGACGCGATGGATGAATTTGAAGGTCAAGGCGGCTGTTGGCACTATTTATCCTACTGGACCCGATTCAACTTATCACTGCCGGCCGATTCCAGAAGGATATGCTAGGGTGATGGTGGATGAAATAACGGAGGGATTTGAGGACCTCCTGCTTGACCACCCTACCGGTGAAGGGGAGACTAGGCTGGGTTCTGCTGTGAAGACTCCATGCCTACGGCGGAAGGAGCTCATCAACCTTCCGAACTGGACGCCTCCGCCTCCTCCTCCTCCTCCGGCGAGTCAGGGCACTCCGCCTCCTCCACCGCCTCCTCCTCCGGCGAGTGACGATCAGGGCACGCGTGGCGGCACTCCGCCTCCTTCTCCGGCGCGTGGTGGCACTCCGCCTCCTTCTCCGCCTGCGCCGGCGCTCCCGAGCAGCCAGCAGCCTCCTCCTTCTCCGCCTCGCCAGCAAGGGTGAAAGAGACCTGTCGCCGCCCCGGCTGCTCCGGCGCGTCGTAGTCCTTCTCCTCCGCCTCGTAAGCAAGCACGAAAGAAGACAGACACCGCAGCCGCTCCGTCTGCTCCGGCGTCCAGCAGCACAACCAGAGGCGGGAGGCAATACAGATACTGTCCACCTCTCAAGCCTGTAGAGAAGTTACCGTACGAGAGGACCGAGGAGGAAAACGATATGATCGTGCGGACCCACGTGAAGGAGTTCTTTGAAGGGGTGAAAGCAAAGAGACATCCACCTCCGAAGGAGAAGGTAGATCCGGTGAAAGCAAAGTGCACTCTCGATGCCCTGAGGAAACCGACAAAGTCTCCGACGAGAACCAACTATGAGCGCATTACTGAATAGACATATCTCCAAGCGGAGCGGTCGGGAAGTACTGTCAGACATCAAAGGTTAAGAGAACGAGCAGCTGCGAAAAAATTGACCAGCTCGGCGAACAAGCAAACCAATCGTGCCCCCCGCTCAATGTGTCTAGCGGCGACATCGTCGCTAATGCTTCGGGGATGGTGGCCGGTTATGACAATCTACAAGATTACCTGCATGACGATCAACTTCCTGATTTCATGGAGGTGGACGAACATAGATACGAGTACGGGAAGCCTCTCGTCAAAGATGAAAAATCTCTAACAACGATGATGCGAAGATTCCATACTTGGTACATGAAAACCTGCAGAGAGTCTGGGGGAACGAATAGTTTGTATCTGAACATTAAACAGGAGCACGACCTCGTTGGAACTGATCTGTTGTGTGTTCCATTTGAGGAGTTCTTCGGGTTCTTCAATCAAAAGGCCCTTGATAAATTAACGGTCTTTTGCTACTGCCTGTAAGTATTATTTCTGTCATTAAGTCTCTATATATAGCTCGGCTCTTTCATTGCATGTATTTATAATTAATTATCCTTAATATATTATGCAGATTGAAGATCGTCAAGTGCAAAAAACAAGAAATTTATGATATTGGGTTCATTAACACAAATATCATAGATGAATTTCTGGTTAAAAAGCACGAAAAAGAGGTCGAGAACAACTTGCTACGATCGTTGATCAAAAATCAAAACAAAGATACCATACTCTTTCCTTACAACGGCAAGTGAGTGTTACTGTCGTGTGCATATTCGGTTTCCCTTATTACTCAAGCGAGGTTATAGTAATGTAATTGATGAGTTATGCATGCGTGCGCTGGTACCACTATGTTCTTCTGGAGATTAAGCTTGAGCGGGGACTAGTAACCGTCTTAGACTCGAGAAGGAAAGATCCCAAAACCTATGCGGACATGACTGAAATGCTCAACAAGTAAGTTCAATCGATCATTATCGCACCATATCGGCAACTTTTTGTTTATTTCCTGATATCTCAAGTAATAATAATTATTTTCTTTGTCTTGCAGGGTTTGGAAACAGTTCACCGCAGAAGCTCCGGGACTGCCGAAGGAGCTGCAATATACATACCCGAAAGTAAGTACTACTGGCTAGCTAGTTGCGTGCATCTCCCGTTGATTCTATAGCTATACTTTCATCAATGCCATTTATAATGCTTCATTATCAGTTTGATTGACCTCTATTTCTCGTAAAGTGCTTGTGACAGGAACAAGGGAATGATTTATGTGGATACTACGTGTGCGAGTTCATCCATAACGCGACTTTGAAAAACAAGCGGGGCTACTCTCAAAGACAATATGAAGTGCGTAAGCAATAATATTCACAACTTCATTTTATTACACCATCATTTCTGTTGAGTTTCATTCATATATATGTATTAATTAACCCCCTTCTTCAAATTAGACGTGGCAGATGTGGAATGAACTCCTAGAACCAGATCGCATGAAAGCAATTCAAGAGGAATTGGCGGGATTCTTTCTTGACCACGTCATCAATAAACCGGAGAATATCATGTGGAAGTTGATTTCAATTGCTAGGGGATTGTAATTAAGAGATCTTACATATTGTACATGTATGTAGCCAGTAGCGTCGGATACATGATATGAAAACTTGTTGTTCGACCAATCTCTCGGAGAAGGAGAGGTCGATCGATCACTTCTCTCGGTATGCATGATGAACTTCTGTACTCAATGGTTCTCTCGATCACTTATGTATATAGTACGTAGCGTCGACCAAGCACGGACATAAAAGAGGACACTTCTCTCTATTAATTAGCTAGCTAACACAATATATGAAACACCTAAATTAACCGCCCAAAACCCCCAAACCCCCCCCCCCCTTTCAAAAAAAAAACAAAACCCCAGCCACTGGAATGCTGACGCGTGGATGCCTTTTGATCCCGGTTGGTGCCTCCAACCGGGACCAAAGGCCCCCCTGCCTGGGCTTGGTGCACCGGCCACATGGAGGACCATCTGTCCCGGTTCGTGTTTGAACCGGGACTAATGGGGTGAGGTATTAATAACGACCCATTAGTCCCAGTTCATGAACCGGGACTAAAGGCCCTTACGAACCGGGACAAATGCCCTGTTTTCTACCAGTGAACACACGAGCCCCACAAGGAACCTCTCACCCACTTGCGGAGCTTCAGCTAGGCCAAAATGGGCCATTACCCGCCCTAGCCAGAGCAAAAATAGTGAGGGACTAAGACCATATTGGGCCCATGAGAGGAAATAAAGTGGGCTTTATTTGTACCGGCCCGCCCAGATTGGACAATGTAGCTCCGCCACTGCTCTCGCCCCCCGTCACTCGTGAAAGAGGGTAGCGATCTGGTAGAGAATTGCGACGAAAACTCATGTCAACGATGCGAGATCGCCGACTGAGAGGGTAATTTTCTTCCAAGCACTGGATTACCATGTTTTTTTACAGAAGCATGACCACTTATTTATTGTTTTTACACAAGGATGACCACTTATTTAAGAAGGAAGTCATTTGAAGTAGTCCTGGCCATGGGCAGCCCAACCCGACGATTCACCCGGGCCGGGCCCGATCCTAGATTTTGAGCCCAAAGGCCGGGCTAGGCCTGGGCCTGGGCCCGCCATTTTAGCGATTTACTGAAGGGGCCCGGTTCAAGGCCCAACGGTCTTTTACACGTGCGGTCCGGGCTTGGGCCTGATTTTCTAGGCCTGATGCCCGGGCCAGGCTGGGCCTGGGTTTTCTATGTCAAGCCCGGCCCAGCCCGAGGGATGGCCAGGTATAGTTCGAAGTGAGGAAAAGCTATTCTATGGGCCCAGGAGAGACACTAGTACTGCCGACATTTGGCCCAACATCTCACCACTGAGAAGAGCGCCTCCATTCCCGGCTAAGTTATTCTATCGTTGCCGGTAGGTACCGCTATTACATCCACCGTTCCTCACTTTCCTCAAGATCTGTGCCACCAGCTTCCGTATAAGTTAGTAATCACACCAGAACATTTATACAATGGGAATACCTCTGTCCACATGTAGTATCTTTTGTGGATCACATCTCCAATTGATGCTCTACATGAATGTTCAAATTAATGAAGGTTAGTGTTGCAGTGATATAGTATTATTTAAACGAAAGGAAAAATGAATTTAAGTAATTAAATACCTGCTTAATTTCGGATGTTGCAGCTCTCTTTAGCTTTTTTGGAGATGTTCTACGGCTGTTCCTTGTTGATTTTGACTGAGAGGATACATCACTATCACTCATGTCCAAACTACCACCTTCATCAGAGTTAGTTCTTTGAAAGCTGGGTGATTTCCGGCGACGGCGTGCTGAATTAGTCATCTGTTAATCACATATTTAGAATTAAATATTCAGCTATTGCAGCTATAATTAATTGGGGTTAGAAAGACAATTAAGTTTTCAGTAAGTAAAACATTTCAGTCTAGTTGTATCTTACTGTAAATACAATATGATTTGAAGTTTTTGAAATGTCCAGTACAGCTTATTATTTCAATAAGAACTGGACTACTGTAGAATAGTAAATTCATTGCAAGGAACAGATTGCATTATAAATATGTATTTCAACTAATCCAATAAAAGTGTTTGTTCTCTAGTAGCAACTGCCCTCAGAAGAGTGATTTCATTGTCAGGAACACATTTCAGTGCTAAAATAATATTTCAATAACAACTGAACTTATGTAGAAGAGTGATTTCATTGTCAGGAACACATTTCAGTGCTAAAATAATATTTCAATAGCAACTGAACTTATGTAGAAGAGTGATTTCATTGTCAGGAACACATTTCAGTGCTATAATGTTTCAATAGCAACTCCACTCAGTAAAACTAAAAACACATTCCAGTGCTAAAATAATATTTCAAGAGCTACTCCACTCAGTACAACTACAAACACATTTCAGTGCTACCAATTTCATTGCTGCCCGTTTCAAATTTCAGAACAATCATCACATTACTAGGTGGTTTCACTGCAGTGCATCCATTTATCATTAGTCTTGCTGTAGAGAAGTTCTTCAATGGACAAGCTATCTGATTAAGGACTATACAAATGGGGATCTAGGGTTAGAAAGTAGGGCTATCTGATTAAGGACTATACGTGTGCAGAATCAGAAACATAAATGAGGTATTTGTATCCCAGGCAAGATCCATAAAACCAGTGTGGTATATTCCAGTATTTTTCAAGATCTTTCCAAAAACAAATCAAAGGACAACAGGCAATGATAAGAGGGAAGAAAAAAGAGACAAAAATAGACGGAATATATTACTGTGAAGAACTAGACCAGAGGGCAGAGGAGGCGACCGAAATCACCACGGTCAAGCAAGCAACGATGCCCGGCCGGCGGGGAAAAGCACGGCGGATGGTTCATGGAGTTCCAAGGAAGAAGATGAAAGAGATGGGTTGTGGTCAAAACGGGAGGCGGCTGGGGTGGGTGGTGGGGGAGGGAGTAAAGAGAAAGAGTTAAAACAGGTGGGACCAAATATTGATGCGACATAATGGTGAATACCGACGGGTAAAGCTAGAATACACTGGGATACAAAGATGTAGGCCATCCAGCAGCACGAATCACGACGAAACACCAACGGTGGATGGTTCGCCGGTACATACCCTCACCGGTAGCAAGGAGTTTGCGCCTCCATTCCCCAATCATTCCTCACCCCTCCTCTCCCCAAACCCTCGCCGTCATTACCTCCACCGGCGGCCATGGACGACCCGCAGGTTATCCTCGGCACCTCCAGGAGCGATATGCTCGCCTGCTTGGAGCGCGACGGCCAGGACCCTGCGACGCTGGACCTCGGCTCAAACATGATGCTCCACTTCGTGTAAAAGTACCTCCCGGACCCACCCGTCTCCCCCGCCGCACCCCTCTCGCTCGCCGGCGCGTCGTGGGTCCCCGACGGCGTCGACCGCATCAGCCGCCTCCCCGACGTGCTCCTCCGCAACATCATCTCCCGCGTCCCCGCCAAGGACGCCGCGCGCACCGCCGCCCTCGCCTCGCGCTGGCGCCCCCTCTGGCGCGCGGCGCCTCTCTCTCTTGTCGACAGCCACCTGCTTCCCGACGGCGGCGCGGCCGGGCAGTTCCCCATCGGCGCTCCCTCTCCCCGGGCAGTCGCCGGCTCGCCGCCGCGGTGTCTAGCGCCCTCGCGGCGCACCCTGGGCCCTTCCGCTGCGTCCACCTCCCCCGCAGCAACATGGACGAGCACCGAGGCGAGATGGCGCGCTGGATCGACACCCTCGTCGCCAAGGGGGTCCAAGATCTCGTCTTTGTGAACCGCCCTTGGCCGATTGACCTGCGCCTCCCCGCCACGCTCTTCAGCTGCGCCTCCCTCACCCGCCTCTATCTCGGCGTCTGGACACTTCCGGACACCACGGCCGTGCCGCGCGGCGCCAGCTTCCCCAACCTCCGGGAGCTCGGCCTATGCATGACTGTCATGGAGGATCGTGATCTGGCATTCATGCTCGAAAGAAGCCCAGTCCTCGAGTTCCTCCTCATCATGTGGAGCCAAACCGGAGTGCGCCTCCGCCTCGTCAGCCACAGCCTGCGGTGCCTTCAGCTGGCCTTCACCTACTTGGAATACATCGATGTGGTGGATGCCCCTCTCCTGGAGAGGCTCTTGCAGTGCGAAACTGTTGGCGAGGGGGGGATGAAGTCCACCATGGAGCGCTCTGAGATCAAGATTGGGCGTGCACCTAATCTGCGTGTGCTGGGATATCTTCTGCCAGGAGAGCAACAGTTGGTGGTTGATAACGCCGATCTCGTGGTAGATACTAATTTAATTTGCATGTGTAGCTGTTCTGTGCCAATTAATATCTGTGATCTGAATTAGTTCATCTGTCCTTGGTGCATTGCAGGCTAGGAGCAGGGAGAACATTGTCCCTACTGTCAAGATTTTGGGCATAGAGGTGCAGTTTGGTGTCCGCAATGTTGTCAATAAAGTGCCTGGCTTTCTCAGATGCTTCCCCAACCTGGAGACGCTCCATGTCCAGGTAAGTTTGGTCAACTTCATGAGATACAGTTGCTGCATTGGCAATTTTGCAATACTAGTTGCTATGTTATATCTAGCATGGTCATAACTGATTATATATCTAGCATGGTCAGAACTGTGTATTAGATTAGTTGTACTATCGTTGGCCTGCTGCTGCTGCTGCTGCTGCTGCTGCTGCATGATATGCAGTACTCACAGATTATTTGTCTAACATCAAACTATGTATGCACTGTTTGATTTCATTTGCTTGCAGTCCCCTCCCATATCTGAAGAGTCCACTGGCAAGGTGAATCTCAAGTTCTGGCAGGAGGGCGGTCCCATCAAATGCATCGTGCAGAGCGTGAAGAAGGTGCTCTTCTACGAGTTCCAGGGGTCGAGAAGCGAGGTTGCTTTCCTCAAGTTCATCGCGGAGAGAGGGCGGGTGCTGGAGCGGATGGTGGTTGTGGTGTCCAGCAAGTGTTTCTCCTCGTCCTCGGTGGGTAATGCGGACTCCAAATTGAAGCCTCTGATGAGCGCAAAGTGGAACAACAAAGCCTGCAAACTAGAGCTATTCAGGAGCCGACGCGAGGACGCTGGAAGTCCAGTCTACTCCCACGAGCTAGCTTGTGATTTCGAGTTTGCTGACCCTTTTGACCTCCAGGACCACATGAAGCAGAAAGGGTCTCTGCAAGGTAATTAGTACTAGGTCTATGACAAGACTAGTGGTACCTAGCTAGGCTTTGTGTTGTCGTTAGGACCTGGCAGCAGCTAAAAGAACCTATTTGGGGAGCTGTGGAATGCTTGTTTGTATGTGGGATGCTATGTGGTACTCTAGTGCGCAACTGGTATGTTGTTTCTAGTTTTCCAAGTGCAACTTGACTATGTTTTGCAGTTATTGCAGTTAGCATGAGTTCACCATGTTTTCACTCTTGGCAGTTGTTGCAGTTAGCATGAATTATTTTGCTATGCATTGGGTTGGTCTCAGCTCGAAAGACTTCGTTGCCAGATTATGTCCGCCCCCGCAATACTAATGCTACTGGGAGGAGTCCCTTCCCGGTGCCACGTTGTCTGACGGTCATTGGCCCGGGCGTCGTTGGCTTCCAGGTGCAAAGAGGCCGCCGCAAGCCGGAGTTTTGGCTGTTGAGCTCCCATGCAGTGCAGGCGTTGATGTGCCTGATGGACCTGCCGGCATGACATTATGGAGTTGTTCAGCTTTGATATAGATCCACAGAGCACAACACAAAGATGACTGTCCCTAGTTCACTGTTAGCTTAGCCGTTATTACTGTTTATGTATAGCTGACGGTCATTATGTCTGCCCCTGTTTTTTTATAGATAACAGTCATTTTGATCAATCGGGCGCTGTGTTGGTTGATCTATTCTTGTTTGTTACTGTAGCTGGGTGTGTTGTTTGAAGCCCTGACTTTTTCTTTTTACAGTCCTAAAGGAATTTCTGACCAATCCAATCTGAAACTGACGTACGTTCAGGGGTAGCATTACAAGTTTAAAATCACCCAAACGGGAGCAATTTCACAGTTATTCGTCAGCACCCAAGCTGTGGAGTGAAGTTATGCAGGGTGCTTCTACACTCAAGATTCATCAATCCAGCTGCACCTCATACATCAATACGTATATAATAAAATATGGATATCACTATTTTCAGAAACATAGGAGGGAGTATATAACAAAATATGGATATCACTATTTTCAGAAAGATAGGAGGCAGAGGAGTAGTACTCCAAGCTGGGATTTTTCTGAAATTGCACTTGTGGGCAATTGCACAACCGGATGTACTCCCTCCGCCCCAAAATGTAAGACAAGACCAGTCCTACATTTTGGGACGGAGGGAGTAGTAATTTGAAACCGATGCAATCACAACATACAGCGGAATCAATACAGTCCAAATAGCAGGCCCTAAACACAACACAGATCACAACCGTAATCCAACCAAATAAACTGAAACTCTGCCGAAATGTTTTGCCTAAATCAACGTACGGCAATTCCACCCAGCAGGGCCTAAAAACCACAGCCCCCCCCCCCTTCCCCGCGCGCGTGCGCGCTGCGACACTTGTATGAATTGTCCAAAATAGTTGTGCAATCAGTATGATTTCTGACGAGATGTTTCTGAAGTTCTTTATTTTTCGAAATGGTCAACCGGGGGGCTCCCCACCTGAATATATTTCAAAGAGTTTGTATAAACATGTGATCACAAATAAGTTCAACCACAACAGAACAGCGTGATCACAAAGAGCAGTGTTTTTTAGCCTGTGAGAGAACCAAGCAATTTCCACAATTATGGAGCGAAGTGTGCAAATGGCAAGAGAAACCCCGTTGAAAACCATTTGGTTTCTTACATCCCAAATTTTCCAGAGCACAGTTCAGGAGAGCATGAACGCATTTAGTGTAGGAGGCAGGTGTGAGGGCCTTGCTGATGCACACAGATTACTGATTGGGTTGCAGCGAGGCCTAGCGCCGATGGCGCGCCAAACGCTTCTGGAAGTCGGACAGGTGAAGAAGAGATGATCTCTGTCTTCTCGTCAGTCGATCCAGGTATGCCAACCAAGTTTGTATAAACATGGTTGAACTTATTTGCAAGACCTGTAAAAATGACTGAAATTTGTACAAACATGTTTTTCTTACTCAAAACAATGAGATTTCATTGAAATGTTTGCTATGGAATCAGTGAAAGCTTACATGGTTAATCACTGAAGAAGAGTATGAAGTTCAAACCAAACATTATAACAAATTTATTTACTAATTCTTCATGAAGCCTATGTGAAAAAAGTATTGGAATGGAATTGAAATAAGATCTCCGGAACAAGGATGGAGGGAGCAATAATAGTAAGCACAAGGTCATGATCTGGATGCCAGAGGCAAGCTGGGCAGATTCAGCTGGTCTACGAAATATGAACCACAACAGATTAAATTCAACTCGTGGATATCTATCTTCTCGTTAGATCGAACCTGAATCGGATCGATATGCTGTCAAGTATGTAGTATATTTGAATGATTGTGTGCCGCTTCAAATGCAGTGCACTTGCTACCTTCGTTTTTCCAGATTGGTCTGTGCTACTTCAAAAGTACTACTATTATGTAATCCATGTGTTCCACACATACTGTGCTCGGGACAAAAGAGCAAAATGACTTATATTTAGGAACAGGAGGGAGTACTATTTTGATTGTGTTGCAAATTTGCATATCAGTGATTACCACAAAGTAGATATATGTGTCCATTTTATTTTTACATGAGAGCTCCAGTGGTAACATTCTAGGGGGTGCAGTTGACTGGATACTCTGCAAAATTTATAAGTCTATCGCTTGAGGTAACTGTGGCATTATTCATGCGAAAATCCCTTTTTCTACACACCACTGGACGATACCCTGAATGTTTTAAGGGTCCAGTTGGCATGATAGTTATTCCATTATAATTGTTTCGTGTTATGTCGGGAGGGCCTGCTTGGGGAGACGACACTCCCCAACTGTCTGTCTACTCCAGAAGATGAAGAGAGGCCCGTCGGACGCGAACCGTCTGTCTGACGAGCAGATTCACCACGTCTACTTGCAGGTTGACAAGAAGCTGTTAATCGATGGCTACTACTACTACCACTACTACTACTAGCTATGCAATTAATTGTTAGCCTCACGATCCTGACAATAGTTCCTTTTCCATGATTCTTTGCGTGGTTACTATTTCACCAGTATGTTTCTGCAAGATGTGTGCTAATCAATCCAAAATTTCCAGCAGATTAATTAAATGTTTTCTTTTCTCAATTTTATTAAGAGGTCTGTATTTTTATTGTTGTTGAAATTTTCTATTGATCATATTCTAGATCAGCAGATTAATTAACTGTATTAATGCTACTTTTGATCATATTCTAGATCAGCCTTAGCAACTCAGTAACCATTTAGTATTGTGTCCTCCTGACGGCATCAATGTCTATATATATTACCAAAAGGAGTAGTTTGGTCAGTTGTCTTCTATGGCATGGTGATAATGGTCTTTTGTTTGAGTTGCCTAAAACTTGGTTGTGAGAGGTGATATCCCAGAGTAGAGTAGCACTTTTTCCTTTGATCATAATTTAGCGAGGCGCAATTTATATTGCAGGTTTGTATAGTTACAGTTAACCAATATCATGCATCTCTCAGACATTTTTACCTGCAAAGTAATTGCCGCATTGTTTGTCAAGTAATTCCAAAGTAAGATGGGCTATGTGAACAGTCAATATTTGCCCTCTTCATAATTGTGTGATTGCTTTTAGACCGCGCTGGTAGAAATGGATATAATTTTATGATATGATCAGGCAATATAATTGTTCCCAATACACATATACATAACCAATATTCATGACAAAAAAGAGTGCAACCGCCGGATACTGTCATGCGAGACAAATATTTTTTGACATATCATCGTGTAACAGTTCAATGAGTGAATGGTCAATGTAAAAACGCTAGAAAGAAAACGACGCAGCAACGCGCGCGACTGCTTCTAGTAAATAAGAAAGCAGCTAACCAATTCTGACAGAAAATAAAACAGTGTAAGCACAAACAAACAATTCT
Organism: Triticum timopheevii; assembly: GCA_963921465.1. NCBI lineage: Eukaryota > Viridiplantae > Streptophyta > Magnoliopsida > Poales > Poaceae > Triticum > Triticum timopheevii. The sequence continues at coordinate 594,665,922 of OY997266.1, read as the reverse complement.
GATACCACAATAAAACCTTCCTGCATAGCACATGCACCTGCCTTCCCACCCAAAATGGAGGTTTTGCGCCACTGAGAGAACAGCTGTCAAAAAAAATACTCAGACAACTCCACAGGTTATGATGCTAACAAAGGTAACCGCGAGCAACCGAAACAGAAGGGAGGGTACATGTGACATAACATAGTTCATACATAGTCTTAATACAGCTCATATAATAACTAGTGATAGAGGGGGTGATGAGACAATATAGATGAGATGAATAAAACAAAGGGACGGCCTAGAGGGATCCTTAGAGTATCCATAATAATCCATAATCCTAAAATAAACAGAAGACAGGCAAAAGAAGACTAGACATTAACCGTGAAACATGATAATCCACTACACCCTCCATTGATACCCAGCACAATTGTCAGGTCAAACAGCTCTTATGCAACCTCATGCCAGCTCCTTCCCAAAATTAATCATATGGCGTCATCTCCAGTACGCTTCTTGCTAGGGGCTTTCAGCAACGGCATCCCTGGTCGTTTCGGTATTCGCATTGGATCTGTCATATCAAATTCCACGTGTCTTCAGTAATAGTTTGGGTAAGAGTAACTGATCCATAGACAACCAGCACTAATATAACCAATATCTTATACATTTCCAAGCAGAAAGACTAGTGAAAAAAGACCAAACTTGATAAGCATGTAACTGTGAAATATCCAAATCTCAAAGCAACTACTCCCTCCGATCCATATTATTCGTCGCTGATTTAGTACAAATCAGCGACAATTAATATGGATCGGAGAGAGTATAAAAAAAGGGTATTTTTGTACTTCAAGTGGTCAACACTAATCCTGATTCCCCTGGAAAAAGCCCGGCAATCATGATTTAATTAGTAGATCTATGCAGCTCATTCTAATTTGCTTCGCTTACGGAAGTCGGTTGATCGGTTTTTGGATGACTTGCGTAGCAGCCAACCAGCCATACGAACAGGAACCCAGTACTACTACAACTCATTATGATTTCCAACCTCTTGTTTTACACCAGAGATCACATCACCAAGATGGGTACCACTCATCGTTGCTAGTATGAACAAACCATTGGAAGTTGTTTCTCTGGTGAAAGCAGTTCTGAATTTTGTGGCCCAATTAAGAACCAGGATCAGGAATTAGAATTTGTCTCCGTAATTGAAATCCCAAGCCCACCATGACATGTTGGTAACTGCCACTACATATCCAGAATTAGATCCCATCATTCATCGGAACCTACCAGAGATTCGATCGAAAACAAAGGCAAGATTCGTGTGATCTGGATCAGTTGAACGGCAAGGCTGACCGTGATTGATCCCATATGTGGATATGCACGTTCAACAAGAGCATCTGGAGACAATGGCTGATGGTGAAAAATCAGGAAGATTTCGAGTTGTTTTTTTGGGGGCGGGGGGGCAGAGAGCAACTAGAGATTAGATCAAGCAAGCCTCGAAACTATACTACTATGTCAGAGGAGAAGTGTGAATTGTTCTGGTGAGAATTTCACTCTTAGCATCCCCACACTGCTGGCATTTGACTTGCGTACTGGTTGCATACCAGGTCCAATCTCATTTGCTACACCTATATAACGTGTTTAAAACCTCGCTAGGTTCTTGCCGAATCAGCAGTGCCAAGCCGCGTCTACTAGACCTGTCTTGGGATGAATGGTACCATGGCCTAGGAAATGTTAGTTCAGTTAGATTCAGATTATCCACCCAAAACCCTACACTATCTGTGTGGGTGTGATATGATGATGATACCAAGAAAAACAGCATTATAATATGGTAATTTAGCATGTACTGGGAGTAACAGAATAGCGGTGAAAATGAGTTACCTAGAGCAGGTTTGAGATGTGCGGAGATCCTACTTGCCTCGTAGCCCATGCCTAAACCAAGAGTCCTCTTGGCGTCAAACAGGTCCACTTCCTTAACAGTCTTGTTCCTCATATCAAGAGCAAGCACCCATGCTGTGTGGTGGCTCAGGCGGTAGTCAATCTTGGCGAGGAAGTAAACAATGTCATCATCCTGCAGGCTGAGGCTGGGCAGGCCAACATGGAGAGTCGACAAGGTTGGGAGGGGAGCCTTGATGCCAGCATCGACCATCAGCTTATCCAGCGCTGATTGAGGGCGTAGACGGGTTGATCTAATGCGGTGACCCACGGCCCAATCTGTAGGGGAGAAGCTGCTGGTCCTGATGCTCCATGTGACAGCCTTCCAATGATGGGAGGTTTTAGAGCAGCTGTCGAAGTGAACATGCATGTCGACAAACTTGATGAAGTTACCAACGACGGCAATGTCCCGAACAGACCTTGGATCGCCACACCCAATTTCCTCTATGGGCATGATGGGCTTGGGCAGCTCCAGGCAGCGGAGCTTGGGTTGTTCGTCGAGGACGTCGCAGAAGACGATGCCCCGCCATAGATCGACCCAGGCCACGGTGCCTCTGTCTCCTCCTATGGTGAGCGTCTTGGATGTTGCGTGGCGGGGTGGATAAGAGTTGACCACCACCTGCTTCTTGCTCCAGGTCTTGGTATCAGAGTGATACATGCAGAGGTGAGAAGTTTCGGGATCTCCAAACTGAAGAGCTTGTGCGGCAATGACGTAGGTGCAGTCATGGTGGTGCTCCTGGCCGTGGCCATGGCGGCCAAGGCCAAGGCCATGGCCATGGTGGCGTAGGGCGGCGTGGCAGGGGCGGAGGGCTAAGCCACCGCCGTCGTCATGGGTGGTGGTGGTGGTGGTGGTGGTGGTGGTGCGTTTGCAATGCTGGCTGCACTTGCGCACGATGGCAAGCGTGTACTCGTTGAATTCGTGTTGGCGGCCCGGGTGGGGGAGGTGGTGGAGCTTGGCGGCGCGGGCGTCGTAGACAAAGTATTCTCGTTTGCTGAGCAAGACGCAATGGGAGGGACGGGTACCGATGACGGCCCTTAGGATGAGGAGGCTGCCGTCGGTCTCTGTGGTCAAGATTTTGGGCTCGAGGGGGAACATGGTGGTGTCCATGTCGGTGGCGTGAAAACACAGGTAAGAGATGAGCGGCGGAGCGACGGGGCAGAAGGTAACCTTGATGGGGCCCTTGAGTTTGGAGCCCATTGCCGGGAACTCCGCGGTGGTGGTGGCGGTGGTGGCGTTGTCGCGGTCGGCCAAGTAGGCGAATTGGTCGATGAGGACGGAGGGCCGCCACTGGCCGTCGTCGGGGTAGCCATAGGCAGGGGGAGGCATGGGCCACTGTAGGGCCTCCTCCTCGCTGTCGGTGTCCATCCAGTCCTCACCTCCGACGACTTTCTCCTCACTTGAGTCGGATTCCTCCTCCTCACTTGTGTCCATGGATCCCAGTCCCAGATCGACCGCCTTCATGGTCTCCGTCGTCTTGGAGCTCTTCATCTCAGATCGATTAATTTGATTGCCTTCTTAATTAAAGCTTCAGTGCGCCAATCGATCGATCTGTCTTGTCTTAGGCGGTGTGTGTGGATGAATTTAAGAGGCGGAAGGGGAGGCCTAGTGGCGACCGGAGTCGGAGTCGGAGATTGCAGTCCGTCCGGGTGAAAGGGGCAGCCGGCTCTGCCTGCTCCTTCCTTCCTACTGCTGGGGGACTCGGGAGAGAGAGTGAGTGAGCGATGGCCAGGTGTGCTGCGGGGCTAGGGTTGGAGGAGCACTCCATTTATTTTTATCTTTTATGCAAATTAACAATTTCTGACAAAATATGCAAGTTGCGACACGTCCGGCCATTTATCTACATTTTTTAACCGAGAGAACTCCAGAAAAGATCAAATTTGTCGAAACCAAAACAACTTGGCATGGTGCATTTAATCGGTCATATAAGATCATGAGAAGATTTAGGGTGAGTTAATGGATGCCGCAAAAACATGCTCTCAAATGGACCCTTCTCGCCTACGCGAACACTCTCTGTTGAACATGATCTATTTTTGGACATGCATGAAATCACCCCAACCTTTTCCAGTAGGTGGGCATGCCCATGATAGGCATCCATGTCAGGTTTGAATGAATTTCCCACACCGTATGCATGTTGTGTCACGTCCGGCCATTTACCAGCCCGTTTTCATCGAGAAAACTCTAGAAAATGCAAGAATTGTCGAAAACTTAAACAACTTGACATGGTGCCTTGATTCGATCATAGAAGGAGGTTAAAAAAATTAGGCCTTTTGAAGGATGTTGAGAAACAACGTACCTTTAGGTAGAGCCTTTTAGACAATCCGAACACCCTCCATTAAACATGATCTACTTTTGGACATTCTTAAAATGACCCCAACCTTTTCAAGCAGGTGGGCATGACCATGGTAGTCATCCATGCTAGGTTTGTACGATTTCTGACACCGTATGCAAGTTGCGATACGCCCGCCCATTATCAAGCGTTTTTTACCAAGAAAGCTCCGAAAAATGCAAAACTTGTTGAATACTAAAACAACTTGGCATGTTGCCTTGAATTGGTCATACAAGGCATGAAAAGAATTGGGGCCATTTCAAGCATGTCCGGAAACAACGTGCTCTTAGACAGAGCCATCTCGCCTACTCGAACACCTCCGTCGATCATGGTCTAAGTTTTCTTTTTCCATCTTTTGTACTGCGTCAAATATAACGCTAAAAAGAAGGACTCTGGTTTTCCTTTTCAACTGCGCTGTTTTTTTTCGATTTTTACATGGGTTTCTATATTATTTTATTTTATTGATTTTAAAAAAATCATCAAAATTTCAAGTTAAGTTCATCGATTTTGAAGAAAAGTTCATTGATTTGGAAAAAAAATCACAAAATTTATAAAAATCCATTGATTTAGAAACAAAGTTCATCAATTTATAAAAAAGACCAACTAGTTTCAAAAACAAATTGCCAACTTGCGAAATAGTTCACGAATTTGTGAAGAAAACTGATCAATTTTGGAAAAAAATAAAGTTCATTGATTTGGAAGAAAAAATCAATAATCTGAAAATTTGTCGTCATTTTTGAAAAAAGTCATGAATTATAAAAAGTTCACGTATTTAAGAAACAAAAAAGAAAAGAAAAAAACAAACAGAAAATGTTGTGCTTTTCCAGTATTGTATTTCAAGCATAAAAAATCTTACTTAACACTTGATGTCCGGTTGTCTAGCTGGTAATTGCGGTTGTGCTAATTGTTGAAGGACCTAGGTTTGAATCCTGTAGCACGCAACTTTTTTTGCGGTTAAAAAAAAAAGGTTGAATGTGCTGAATGGGCCAGCCCAGGACGGCAGGGTGTGCACACGGCATTTCCGAAAATATCATGCAAAGCCCAAAAATACTAGAAAACATAAAAACTGGCCTTTGGCACTGGATTAACAGGTTAGCCCAAATAAATATGATATACATGATTAAACACAAGGCCACACATTTCTTTAATTTTGAATCCACATTGGTCTATAGTTTTATATTGGAAAAAAGGAGATGCACCTACAAAACAAAATATTGCATAACAACACTTGACGTCTTCAAGCAGCTCGAAGCAAAATCCTTACTTTTTGTTGTGTCAGCACTTAGATCCGAACTATGATTTAGGTTACCCGTCTTGCAAACAGTGAACTCGATCCTTCGCTGTCTCTACCAAAAAAAAAACACACACACACACAATCCATCGGTGTGTAGTTCCAAACTATCAACACACATTTCTTTAATTTTGAATCCAGATTTGCCTATACTTTTACATTAGATAAAAAGGAGATGCATCTGAAAAATTCCATACTTCCCTTTCAGAAAAATTCCTGCAAAGCCGAAAAACACTAGAAAACATAAAACTAGCCTTTGGCACTGGATTAACAGGTTAGCCCAAATAAATATATGATATAGTAAATGATTAAACACCAGGCAACATATTTCTTTAATTTTGAATCCAGATTGGTCTATAGTTTTAGATTGGAAAAAAAGGAGATGCATCTACAAAAAAAATATTGCATAACAACACTTGACGTCTTCAAGCAGCTCGAAGCAAAATCCGCACTTTTTGTTGCTTCCGCACTTATATCTGAACTACTCCCTTCGTCCCAAAATAAGTGTCTCAACCTTAGTACAACTTTGTACTAAAGTTAATATAAAGTTAAGACACTTATTTTGGGATGGAGGAAATATGATTTAGGTTACCCGTCTTGCAAACAATGAATTTGGTTTTTCACTGTCTCTACCAGAAAAAACAACACATACAATCCGTGTGTACTTCCAAACTATCAACACACATTTCTTTAATTTTGAATCCACATTTGCCTATAGTTTTATATTAGATAAAAAGGAGATGCATCCGGAAAAATTCAATACTTTCCTTTCTGAAAAATTCCTGCAACGCCCAAAAACACTAGAAAACATAAAACTGACATTTGGCACCGGATTAACAGGTTAGCCCAAATAAATATGATATAAATGATTAAACAGAAGGGCACACATTTCTTTAATTTGGAATCCAGATTGGTCTATAGTTTTATATGAGAAAAAAGGAGATGCATCTGCAAAACAAAATATTGCATAACAACACTTAACCTCTTCAAGCAGCTTAAAGCAAAATGTGTACTTTTTGTTGCATTAGCACTTATATCCGAACTATGATTTAGCTTTCATCCTCGCTCTGCTCCAAAATATATGGTGTATTTTATTTTTTCAATAGTCAAACTTCTCCAAGTAAAAATATACAACGTCTTCCAGCAGCTCGAAGCAATATCCGTACTTTTTGTTGGGTCCACACTTATATCTAAACTACAATTTACGTTACCTGTCTTGCCAAAGAATTCGGTTTTTCTCTGTCTCTTCCGGGGAAAAAAAACACACAATCCATGGTGTGTAGCTCTAAACTATCAACACAAGGTCACACATTTCTTTAATTTTGAATCCCGATTGGCCTATAGTTTTATTATAAAAAAGGAGATGCATCTAGAAAACAAAATATTGCATAACAAGGACACTGGATGTCTCGAAGCAAAATCCGTACTTTTTTGCGTCACACTTATATCTTTTCTACTTCTAAAGATTTGATTTGGTGTTGAGTTCACTCACCCATCCACACTCCTTCTATCCATGGGACCCACCTGGTGGTAAAAATATGAAGCAAATAGTACTCACCCATTCACCTTCCTCCTCCTTCTATCCATGGACCCACCTAAATAAAATATAGAGCAAATCACTCATATCTTGTGCAATCTTGTTATGACCAAGTATCTATGCTTTGGTTGTTGTGTTCAAGGAATAAGAACAAACTCAACATATCCTTTGCCAATTCCTTTAACATGAATCTTACTCTTGTTAGTTTGGATGAATAAATATTGTTCCTTGCAAAACTAACCCATGTAGGAAGAAAAGCTTCAAATGGACAAGAGATGCTCCCAACTCAGTTCATATGAGCTTCCACTACAAGTTCAACTACATGATCAAGTTCAACAGCAAACCCAAGGTATGTCCTCACATCTTCGAGAAGTTTTGCTCCAAGACATGAATCATAGCAACTCAACAAGATGTGAATACATTGACACGCTTAAAGGAAAAATGGTAACCCCATTTTTACCTTAACAATGAGTATGACCTATGATCAAGTGATCTCACTTGACTCCTAAGTCAAATATCCTCTAACATAGGTGACTTTGTCGTCGACCCCCTCTAGATGAAGTTCTCTAGTGTTTCTTCTTCTTAGTTGCATTTCTTTTGTAATTCTTTTGCTAAGAGTGCTTTCTCCTTTTAAATCAAAAAACAAACTTCCTCTAGATCCTTTTCTTTCTTTGTATTTCCTTTAGTTTTCTCTTGGTTAAATTCATTTCAAATCCTATTCAAATTCCTTGAAAATCCTTGTGAGAAACTCTATTGCAAGTGAGCTGAGTTGACAAATTTTTTCCTTCTGCATTGAACTCGGTCACTTCGATTAAAAGCTTCTCAGTTGGACCGAAGTACAAATCAACCTTGTACATAGTTCATCAGTTCCACCAAAATGGACTAATTCGGCTCCACCAATGTGCTCAACTATGACTTCACCATCTCGGGGTCATCGATCAACATAAATCGGCACTGCCGATTTAACTGCTGAGAGGATATTTTGGCAAATATATTATTTCTCCTTTCCAGCTCCACTCAATGATTCATTCCCTCTATCTGCATCTGAAGTTGCATTATGCCTAGTTGTGCCTCTCTAGGACCACACTCATTTGACTCACAACCTTGAAGCCTACCCTTCTTGGAAATAGATGTCAAAGGGGGAGAGAGATGCACATCAAAGCTTATCTTCATAGAGAGATGCACATAAAAAACTTACCATCTTTAGTGCTCTTTTAGGAAAGGAAGAGAGAGATGCACTATCATAAGAGGAGATAATTCACATGTCTCTAAGAGGGGAGAGACGTGTTAATTTGAGTCTCTTGCTCTAATTTTATTTTGCTCTGATTTTATCTCACCCTACCTACTCCCATTATCCAATGCTAGATTCAGGGGGAGAGGAAGCTTATGTTGAGGAGAGAAAAATCCTTGGAAATTTATTGCAAATCTTCAATTCTTTGGGGGACATGTCTATATTTAAACGGAGTACTCACTCTCTGATACTCATCAATTACATGTCATCCCAGTCTAGGAATTCTTGTGGATCTTGAAGTCTCTTTCTTGATTAAAGTTCTCTTGTGTTATCTAATCTTGTTTTCTCAAGCTTATCTCTTCAAGAACAAGTTCAAGGACCACAAGGTAAGTATATGCATCTCACTCATGTGCATGATGATCTCGTGCTTTTGCACATATTGTTTGCAAGAGGGAATCATAAACATGAAGGTACAACTTTGATCTTTTTGCTCTGATGCATATAGCCAAGATACATGTAACTCATTACTCATTATATCATGTTGCGCATTCACATGTCTTCAAATTCTATCATATACATGACTGCACACATGCAGGGGGGAGCTTATGCAAGTTACATTTCTTCAAAGCTTTAATGTATGTTGTCATCAATTACCAAAAGGGGGGAGATTGAAAGCACACGTGCTCCCTTGGTGGTTTTGATAATTAATGTCAACATATTTTTTGTTGGACTAATAGTTCTATCTAGTATATTTCAGATAAGTTCAACAGTGGCATGGCAAGGAGAAGAGGATGTGCCCCCCCTTCAAAATACAAAGGACATGGATTGGCAAAAGCTCAGGACTCTACATTTTTGTTTAAGTGATCTAAGATCACATTGAGTCCATAGGAAAGACAAAACTATTAAAAGGGGATGAGGAATGATCTGTTTGCTCAAGTGCTTAGTGATATTGCTCCAAAACCTTCAGCCACTTTGTCTATCCTAATCTATCAAAACCCTAAATTCCAACTCGGTCCCACCAAAACATACCTATCCGGACCCACCGAGTTCTTTCGAGTTTTGCAATCGGTGCCACTGAGATGGCATGGCAACTTTCTGTTGCCAATTGCACTTATTTCGGTATTACCGAGATGATGCAATCGATGCCACTGAAATGAGGTTTTACCCTACCATTGCACATCGGTTGCTCCGAGATGTTTCCAGTCGGTCCCACCGAGACTCCTAACGTTCATATCTTTCAACAGGTTGGTGCCACCGAGAATTATGATCGGTGCCATCGAGTTGAGTCAAAAGTGTGCAACGGTTGGATTTTGTGTGGAGGCTATATATACCCCTCCACTACTCATTTTCTGAGAGAGAACCATCCACTCATGTGTTGAGATCAAGAGATTCCATTCCTACTACTTGAACCTCGCTTTCTAGCCTTCCCCAAGTTGCTTTCCACTCAAATCCTTCTTCCACCATAGCCAAATCTGAGAGTGAGAGAGTTGAGTGTTGGGGAGACTATCATTTGAAGCACAAGAGCAAGGAGTTCATCATCATCACACTGTCTATTACCTTTTGTAGAGTGGCGTCTCCTAGATTGGTTAGCTGTCGCTTGGGAGCCTCTGACATGATGTGGAGTTGAACCAAGAAGTTTGTAAGGGCAAGGAGATCGCCTACTTTGTGAAAATCTACCCGAGTGAGGCAAGTCCTTCATGGGCAATGGCCATGGTGGAATAGACAAGGTTGCTTCTTCATGGACCCTTCGTGGGTGGAGCCCTCCGTGGACTTGTGCAGCCGCTGCCCTTCGTGGGTTGAAGTCTCCATCAACGTGGATGTACAATAGCACCACCTATCGGAACCACGCCAAAAATCTTCGCGTTTCCATTGCGTTTGCACACTCCATTTCCCATCCCTTTACATTCTTGCACTTGCATGCTTTATTCTTTCCGTTGCCTATACTCTTGCATTGCTTGTGTGAAATGTTATGTATGCTCATTATTATGTGCTAAACTAAACCTTAACTTGAAGAATTGTAAAAACTGTCACTTTGACTTGTTAAGGGTCTATTCACCCCCTCCAGACCCCTCTTCTCGATCTTTTAGCATATACACAGAATCTTACCTGCAGCGCTCTTCAAAATACAACGCTACTGCTACTTAGCAGCAGCGCGTGTCTGCCAAACGCGCTACTGACTTGGAAGTAGCAGTAGCGCGTGTGTAGCCTACAGCGCTACTGCTATAGTTGCCATGACCTTGCCCCCCCCCCCCCCGCTAACTATGGCAGTAGCGCACTTTATTGTAGAGCGCTACTGCTACTCAGGTTAGCTGTAGCGCGTTTTGGCAAACGCGCTACAACTATCCCTACCTTATCCCCACGGAGGACCGGCCCTCTCACTCACACTCTCACTCTCGCCCGCGTCAACCGTCGTCGTCCGTCGTCGCCGCCGCCGCCGCCTTCGTTCGTCCGCCGCCGAGGTAGTCCCCTCCTTCCATCCCTCCTCCATCCTCCTCGCACATCCTCCCTCCGCCTGCGGCCGCCCCTCCCTCCTCCGCCGCCGCCCTCCTCCCTTCGCCTGCGGCCGCCCCTCCTCCCTCCTCCGCCGGCAGCCCTCCTCCCACCGCCCTCGACCTCGCCGCCCCTAGCTACCTCTCCGTCGCCCCCACCCCCTGCCACTAGTTAGTACTAGATTTAGTAGTAGTAGATGTTAATTTCGGGTTAGCTAGTACTAGATGTTGCTTAGTTAGTACTAGATTTTTAGTAGTAGTATTGGTAGTTGAACTACTTTAATTGTAGTTGAACTAGTTTAGTAAGTAAATTAATAAACTAGTTGAACTAGTTGAATTAACAGAACTAATCTATTTTTAGTAAGATAATTAATATAACTAGTTGAACTACTTTATTTTTAGAAAGAACTAGTTTTTTTCTATTTATAGTAAGTTTATATTTAGTAAGAACTAGTTGAATTAATAAAACTAGTTGAACATGTCATGTTTGTTGTTAGTGATAACTTATATGGTTTCAGGTGACCTCCGTCGTCCCCGTCACCGACCCCCTCCGACATCCCCGCCGTCGTCCCAGTCACCGATCCCCTCCGACATCGAGGTGAGACCAGCCAAATATCCTTGTATATCTTGTGTTGTTGCTCAAATTGGATGTGGTTGCCCAAGTGGCCGTTCATGTTCAGTTTACATCTCCGAGTGGCCTATGTTTTGCCGGAGTGTTGATTAATTTCCGTTCCGGCAAATTTCAGGCGCTCGATATGTCCTTTTTTTAGCAAAGGTCATGCCGGATTTTGTCGTGAATTCTGGCATGACTTGTGCTAGAATATGTACAAGTTTAATCTTTGAATTATGATTATAGGAAATGTTGTACTCGGACGACGACGGTCTCCCGGGGGAGTGTAGCTGGTGCCACGACGATCGAGGTATGTGCGACAGGTTCGTTCGGCTGGACGACGATCGGCGCTTCAGCATTAAGCTCGAGAAGACCTGCGATGTTCATACGGTATGCAACAACGACAATAGTTTTTTTCTCCATTAAGCATGACTTCAACTATTTCAACGTCTAATTTTCATATTTTACAATTCGACTAGCTTATCCCATGCCATGCAAGACGCTATGTCTTGGAGAGGATGGGTTTTGAAGACCATGAAAATTTCGAAACAAAGAAAATACACCTAAGGACCCATCATGATATGGATTTTGAAGTAAATCTGTACAATGCTCAGAGCGTAACCCATTTTGGTTGCCAAAATGGGGAAGCACTTTGCAAAATGTATGGTTTTTATGAGGGTATGATTGTCACCATGGATCTTGGTGATCCTGACAGCGAGGAAGACAATATGGACATTTGGGTCCTTGTTGATACGCTTCCGATTGTACCGCTATGTGAGTTTCTCAAACATAGTTATTAACTAATTTATATTGTTTATTTCAAAATAGTTGATAGCTTATTTCCATTGACAGCTTATTTTGATTCTTCAAAGACTGTGCGGAAGATGGTAGATAAAACCCACTACACCGAAGGCACCCAATTAACGTATAAGGAGAAAAATCATCTGATCGCATTTTGTACTCTTCTTGAGAATTACAATGCCTATTATCGAACTCCTCCAAATTATGGTGAATACGTGCCACTAGTGCATGTGTTGAACAACGATAACTTCTCTGGAGATACCCTGGTAAGATTTTTTACTATTGACATTCGTGCATTTTTTGCATACTTCTAAAACTAGTACATCATTGCTAACTACGAAGTTATTATTATGTTTTTCAACAGAAACTCCCGATGGATTGTGTGCCTCATCTGATGTCTCTGCATGGTCGCCTCTCAGTTCTGAACATACTGCCAGGTAAATCTACGGAGCTCACCTGTGCATATCGGATTTCTAAAACCCGTGAACACATGATCATCAGAGAATGGAAGAAATGTATGGACATTCGCAAGGAGGTTCTTGGAAGTAACATTCAGCGAAAGGCAAGAATGGGAGACAGGCTAATCTCCATTCTCCATAATGGAGAGTCAGGGGCTATCTTGTTTTTTGTTATTTTACCTTAGAAAATGTAGTAGGTCTTAATCGAATGTAATAGGTCCTATGAGGTACAATATGTTTATTATGTGGTAATGTGTTAGAGTTGATAATGATGATCTTGAGGAGGTGTTATGTGATGTCAATGATGAAAACGATGATATTGAGGAGGTGTTATATGACAATGATGTATTATGATGCTAAGTTGTTAATGATATGATGATGATGATGATATTATTATATCATTGGGTGAAAGAACCGCGGATTAGTTTCAAGTGGATGGACATCCACTTGAAACTAGTCCACGGTTCTTTCACCCCATGATGTAATAACTCATTATGATGTAAAAACAATCTCTAAATTCCTGTTGTATGAAATCTTGTGTAAAGGTGTATGAATACAACATGAAAAAGAAAAGAAATAAAATACTAAATAATAGTAGTAGCGCGGGCTAGGAGAAGCACTACTACTAATTACCAGTAGCGATGTTCTAAAGAACCGCTGCTACTAAGTCAATTTAGCAGTAGCGTGGGTCAAGACGCGCTATTGCTAAGCATTAGCTGTAGCGCCTTATCAGTAGCGCTTCTGCCCGCGCTACTGATAGGCCCAAAACCCGCGCTGCTGCTAGGCTTTTCCCTAGTAGTGACCCCTCATTGAACATATAAAGGCTGCTACACTACCCGCCATTCCAGAGCAACCGCGTGTGCCACGCCTATTGGGCCGAGCGATCAATCTACTGTACCTGTGTTTTGGCTGCTGGCAGGAGGTAAACCGTTGGTTGCTTTTCACGTTTCATAGCTGCTTCATAAGTAGATGACGAGTGGGGCTGGCTATGTGTGGGGTCAATAGAACACAATGGTTTTCCTCCTGGTCTGCGTAAGCAAAGAAAAATACCCTAGACCGACGAGCAGTAAAAGGAAAAGGCGATGCGGCTTCCTCCTCCCCTCGCTCTCTTCTCGCCTCCTTCTCTCCGCCCTCTCGCTCGCCGCCGCCGCCATGGCCTCCCCTGCCACTTATCTCCAGCCCCTCCAGCGAGCCCAATCGCAGCCAACTCCATCCCCTCAGCCCATGGATTCCGGGGCATCCCCTCTCGGGCACCACCTCTCCTCCTCTCTTTGTTCCCCCCAGGTTCTCGATCTGGAGCGGGAGAGACAGATACGGCCAAATCGCCGGTGCCAGCGTGAGATGATAGAGGCCGCCACCTCTGCTCACCTCCTCCCATGTACTGGTGGCGGCATCGGGGAAGAAAGGAGCAACAGCCATAGCAGGCGCGGTGCTGGCGAACGCGAGCAGCAGCAGCCGCAGCAGGAGGCGGTGCTGCTGAAGCAGTGGTCTGTGCCGTCGCCGCCGCTGTCTTCCTCCGGCAGAAGGTCAAGCCAAGATGAATCAACAACGCCACTGCGGGAAACGACCATGGGTCATGGAGCCGAGGTAATCCTCCCATCCCCTTCCTCCATTCTCATCCCTCCCTCCATCCTTTTTGCTTGCTGCTGCTGCTGCTCTCTCTATCTCTCTCACCTGATTTGCCCTCACCCCTCTCTCTTTCCACTAATCTCTTATTATTTAGTCCTCAAAAATCTCATTTTTGTTTGTTCTATGCGTACAAGGTGTTCGATAAAATTTCAACTAGGCTTTATGAAATATTAATCGGGTCTGTTGCATGAGACAGAACAAGAATATGAACATTTGTTAGCCTTTTCATCTGTAGGTTCAGCAACGGGCAATACTTGAGGCAGAGTCTCTTTTCACAGTGGTCCAGGCAGAGATGGTACAGTGGAGAGGGCAGATCATGTTTGAGCAGACCAACCTTTCTTTCTGTAGAAAATTTTCCCCATATTTATTGTATAACGACAGGAGAGAAATGATGTTGTAGTGCAGTTTTCAGTGTTGTGTATGTCTGGTCTGTAGGAATGATGGTCGAGAAAATGGTCCAAGCAGAGATAGATTAACATAGTTCTAGCTGCTCATACAACATCAGTGTTGTGTATATGTGGTTGCAGTGCAGTTTTGTTGATCTACATGCATTTTTAGCATTATAGTATTGATATATTACCTCAATAAAATAGTGAATACATATAATATATGTAAGCTACATTCAGTTAGTTTTCATACTAATCCATTGATTCATTGTGCCTAGGATTTCTCTACTGATCCATGGGATATGGTGTGTTGCAGGATGTGCTACTAAAGACGATTTCAGTTTGGTTTTCCAGCCACTTCCCTTGTGACCTGGTAAGATGAATTGGTAACCTTCTACCAGCTGAACAATGTTTTATCCAGTCTTCACATGTGTTTCCTCGCTGAAACTCTCCAAGCTATGGCAGTACATACATCTGCCCAATTGCATATGTGCTGGTAGTCTGATTGCATCACCGTGGAGGTTGTAGGCCACCATAGGTGCATGGTGTGTATTTATTTTCTTCTCCTCTTGCATATGTACTTGTGTTCTTATATTTTTCACTAGCAGAAATTAATACAGACGGTGCACTCATTGCCGATGGTGTCCTCCAGCTGCCGACACCCGACAGTGTCCTCCCGGTGGCGGGGTTGTGGCAGGATTCCCATAAATTTCTCTTGCATGTGGTCTGTTTCAAATTGTGAGTTTATTATTGCTCGATTTCTTTGCTTTGTGTGTAATTGAATCAACTAGAAGCATATATGATATTTGAAATCCAACAAATGTTCAAACATGTCATCTGCAATGCTATATTATTCTTTCGATATATTCTTGGTTAATTTTCAAGTCACTGAAGTCCCAATACATTGATTGGTTAATTTTGGTATGACTTATCTAAACGCACTCTATTGAGTGTAATACCATTGACAATAGGAACAATGAAAGATTTCTTCTCTCACGAAAGATGGAACATCACAGTTTCTTGCTGTTTGCGTAAGCACGACGAGTTGTTCCCTTGTAGTACCTATTTTATCTTTCTAAGCTGCAATGCTAAGACCATTAGGTCTATTCCAATTCCTGTACTATAATTTGAGAAAAAATAATTCAAAGAAGAGTTAGAGTTGAAATTAAATGCAAAAGAAAGAGAAAGGACCTTGAAATTCTTCGCCTACAATATGATAAGTAATATGTTGGGTGATGACATACCATGCATTTTATGTTAATTATTCATACTCTACATTTATTTATTGAACTTATTATTTATTCCCATTATGTAGTATTTAGCTTTGTTTTATTATTGTAGATACGGGGCGGCGCACTTCGTTCTCATTCTTGCTGCTCAGCTTGCCACCTTCGTGCCTCCTTTGTGGTTGTTGATCGTTAGGGTGTCACGCCTCCGCCTCCGCTGCCGACCTTCGTTTTCCTATGTGCTGCAATTGGCTCTGCCTCCAGCTCCACTTCAGGGAGGATGTCTTGAGGTTGCAACACAAGGTTATCCTCCTCACTGTTAGCTATGGCCCACCCTATTACTCCTATCTCAGTTTTTCTTGCTCCCCTGCTTTGCTGGCTATTTGGTTGTTGCTTCTGCGCGGTGATGGCTGTAGGTTGCAGGCCACCTGAATAGATGGTTTTCTATCTCCTTATTTTCTTCCTGGCAAGAACAAATTACTTAGCTTGGGTTTATTGCCTTGTTTGCATGTTTATGTTGCTCTAGCTGATGGGTTAAAAATTGAAGTACCTTAGTGAAAGTCTGAGATATGCTTGCTACTTGCTTAATTTGATTTCCACTGCCATCTCACCGTCATCCCTTTATACTGATTGAGTAGATGCATGTAAATATATTGCTCTTATGATATATGTGTTGTATTTATTTAAAATAAGCTTTGCCTACTACATAGAAGGCCGGGGATAGATGTAGAAGGTGCAAGTCTTCTACCCTCTGTTTTCTGAACTGGCCAAAGGATTCTTAAGTTGATTTCCACTGCTAAATATTTCTTTATACATATTTCAACCTGATGTTCCTTCAAAGGTTATCATATTCCTTGCCTTTGGGGGAGGGGGTAGCTATTTTTGGTCATTCATTTGCCTTTATTGCTCTCCTATTACCATTTCCTTTCTGGCATATATTTTGTGAGTTTGGGCCCTCACCTTAGTTTCACTTAAGGAGTTTCCATCATCAGTTTTGTTGTTTCGTTCCTATTTACTACCTCAGTGCTTTTTTTTCCTGCACCCGAGCTGGTGATTTTGCCCAGCCTTTGTTTGTATTCCAATGGATTTGGTTTGTTAGTGATTTCCCCACTTACTGTTGTGGTGTTGTCGACTTCAGTCCGTCTGCTTCTCATCCAATTATGCTATAGGAGTAAGGAATAAGTATAATGCTTATTCAAATCCACTTTGTAAACATCTCTATCCTGCCGGTACTACTACTTTTATGTGTTAGATTGCTTCCCATTTGGGTGCCGTTGTCATTCAATAAGAAAATTAATTTCTTGAACAAGTAATTCCTTTTCAAAAAAGTCCATGCATGATTTTCTTTCGGTATCTGGTGATATTTCGTATGTGTGTAATGTAAGTCTGGTGATATTTGTTATGTAAGTCTGGTGATATTCCCACACAATGGTTAGAATCCCAGTAGACAGGACCATATTTCAAATTTTGTGTAGTCCAACCAATAATACGGATGGAACCTGATGATGATTTTCAATATATTGTGATAGTAGTTTCCTGCATCGATTTGCTAATGAGCCATCCTTCCATTTTCAACTCGAAGTGGTGCAATAGTTAAATAGATGTGTTCGTGCCATTTAGCCCCGACAACATTCAGTTCAGTTCAGCTGTACATCTTTTGCCGACCCCTTTTCTTGGTACTGATTGAGCTTTGAATGCTAATATTTTAAGTTGACTGCATTTTTTCCTTTAGTCCTTCCTCTTAATGTATAATGATCCTCATTGTGTGAGTTTCTTTCCTGGCAGGGTAGTTATGATTCAGACCATTCCTTAACAAAATGCATATATGGCCTGACGGTATGAGTTCAGCTTCAGACTGTCAAGTTCGCATCAAATTTATTGTTCCATTTTGGAACAGTGTACTTTCATGAGTATTTTTCTATTGAGTACATATATAATACTCTCACAAACAATACATAGAAGTTACGACCATTGTTTTGAGTGATCTCTGAATATGGATTGCAGGTAAGTGGATTAACAATTTTGTATTGATCCTGTTTCTGCTGAAGTGTTGATACTTCATTTTACTCAATCTTTCATATTAATCGTAAGTGTAAATGATATCATGTTGGGTTGCATTTCCATGTGGGGAATGGATATCCTAAACCTGAGAAAGAACCAATGCAGATGATAGTTTCTTAGGAATATGATCATATTGTTACAGTAAAGATGGTGTCTGTAACACCTGCTATAGTTCAGTTTACTACTGGGAATATCATTCAACCTCCGAACTATGTATTACAGCTACAGATTTGGCTAGGGAATCTGTCTCATTTTAATGTTGCAATGAAGTGGTTCAGATGGAGAGGGTCTTTTACTTCACTACTTTCTGACATATATAAGTTAATATTTGTTAGGTCTATTCCTGCCGAAAAATGTATGAAATGTTTGTTAGTATCCTCTTCTTTAATTGGTTTATATATTTAACTTCCATTTCTTAGCATTCGAATGGAATATACTAAATTGACTTTCATTTTTCTGTCCACTACTCACAAAATTCACTAGAAGCATCAATGTTTGCTGGTGCTGACCTTTTCAGAGACTGCAGCCATGTGTTTGTCCAGTACATTATTTACAATGAAATATGGTAACTTGTGCCTAACCTTTTAGTAGTCGCTATAGTTCAGATGCATTTGGGTCGTAAGCAAGTTATATGATTTGCAGCGGTGCTGCCTCCAACCCATATATGGAGAAGGTTCCGTAAACTGTGTATTTGAATATGCCTGATTTGGAAAGGGGAAGTCATTGGTTCATCTGCAAATGTGTGGATCTCGCTCCCTTTTGCTCGATTGCTCCACCTTGCTCCTTTGGCTGATTAACAGCTATTTCCGCAGCCCATGACGATGGTTGAGGTTAGTCTTTCAGCATCTGTTTTATTCATTACATGTCTTTTAAATTGCAGGATAGGCCCTTACAAATAAGTTAATTAACTACATGTCTGCATTAATATATTTGCCTGATGGGTTTCCCTATTATGGCTCATGGTCATAGTTGTAGACTTGTAGTTTGCCTTTCCTGTTGTTGTTTCTCTCAATATTTCTATCCCACTATACTGTATGTGTTCTGAATGTACCTGTATATGAAAGATGATTATCTCCATTATTATTGTTCGTACTACCATTTTTATCCAAGATTCAAAACACCTAACGCGTGCCCTTTTTTAAGTATCTTTAATGCAGTCTATTGGTTCTTAACTTACTACCAACTACTAGCGGAGATAGCTTTCTGAAATAAGCATGCTAAGCATGAACGCTGTTCTACTTACATGAAGAACCCTCAGGTGATGATAGGTCATGGTTCTTTGCCATTTCCTTTACAAAATCGGTTGAATCTTGTGATTCTAAGTTAGTATCAAGTTCTATATACCTTTCTGTTTGTATAAATTCACAACTTTCATGGAAGCTCTTGAATTGTGAGTATTAATCTCAGGTTGCTGGGTATGTTTGCTGATAGTATGCTGCCATGCATCCACTCAGCAATTTTCTTGTGATTACACATTTCTAATCTTTCTCTTTGGGATACTGAAATATGGTTTGCCTTGGGAAATATCTGAGATAGGATCCATGCTACTTTATTTGAATTGTTTTTATGTTTGCACCCTTGTTTTGATTTTAGTTACGACGTTCTCTTTCTTTTGGTTGCTCACATGTGTTTTTTGCCGCCATTGTCCATCTAGAGATCTAGGCAGCGTCCAGATTGCTGCGATCATCCTCCATCAATAAAGCCATGGGGTATTTTCGGCTCTCTTCTATGTCTCTGTTCCAGGGATAAACTGTCGTTTGATTCTTTTTGTGTGTGGCATGTCTGCTTATTTTGGACCCTGTTAATTGATGCTAACTATGCTGGCCATTTGTGTGTGCCTAGGTCCTTGTGGGAGCTGCATACAAACCCGTGTGGATGTATTTGGTTGGTAGCTGCAACAGCCTGCCAATCGGATGAGAAGCCAAGGTGCCATCGGCGATGGTGTAGCTTCAGCATCCTGTCAATCGGAGGAGAGGCCAAGGAGTCATCGGCAAGAAGCAAACCTTATCCTGGAACTTGAAGTGGAGTAATGGTTAACAATGTTTTATGGATCATATGTTTTCTTTTGTTCACACTTGAGAGCTACAAGCATTAAGTTTTTATGATAAATTATGTACCAAAGTTTGCTTTGTCCGTGGCCATATCTACATGTGTTAATTTATTTTCCTATACATTCCTAGGAGTTGTCCCCTTTGTTCTATAGTAGCATAATCAGAGCGAGAAATGTAAATGTGATTGAATTATGGCGTGGCTCTTACAGAAATATGTGAATGGGGTCAGAATTGTGTATATATTATTGATTTAATATTTTGAAACTAAGCCATGTTGAGTGTGGAGTTTTATTTCATCTATGTTTGCACCAATGCAAATCATGAATTGTTTACTTGATGTTTGACACATGTCAAATATATATGTAGTCAGGAAAGGCTGTTAATCTTTTTGTCACTGTTGCAGATAATTCTCCTGTTACTTGGACAAACAAGTGCAAGGGGAAGTGCAGGTGGAAGGGATCATTGTTTGACACATAACAGTACAACAACATGCATGCCAGTGACCAATGAAACAAGGGACTTATGAATAAGATGAAAACCTTTCAGCCTTCTGTTCACACGAAAATACTTTTTTGTTGATTTTGTGTTATTATCTATTTGAAAACACTCTCCCATGATTAAGAAAAAATATTTTCCTCTTTTTTTACCATTGGAAAGGATTCAGTGTTGCTGCAGACCTGCAATAGCATACACCTCTTCGCAAACAACTCTTAAGTCAACATCAAATGCTCCTAAATTAAGCAAAATAATTGATTTTAGTTTTTTGTTTAACTTGGTCTTCGCGCCATTTGGCTATGTTTATAGCTACTCTTTTTTTGAATGCAAGTTTGCACCTACTCGGACTTCTAATTGCAGGCTCAACTATTTGGACAGAATTTTTTTGCATTTATTTCTTGGTTTGAATTAAAATTTAAAATTATGCCTTCATGTTACTCAAATAACATAAAAATTTATGCATGCTTCAGTATATATTTTGAAGTTACTCCATTTTTATTTTTTATATATAAAAGGGTTATCCATGTTATTCTAGGTGTTTTTAATAACTAAAATTACTAACAAATGAAAACATTTTCAATCCGTACATGGTCTCAAATGGGTCTCTGCGCCATTTGGCGCACCGGGTCATCTAGTTATATAAGAGGTCTAGGATACAAGCGTCCTATTAGGACACGACTCCCTATCCTGTCTAAACACAATATAACTCAAAGTCCAACTGTAATCTACCTTATACACTATATTCAACACAATTCCAACAAAAGCCAATGGAAAAAGTGTGCACAAATTAATCGTAGCTAAAGCATGATCCAATCTAACTCGACAATAATCACTATTTTGAATTTTCCTCTTAAAAGTTTAGTCCAGTCCATTATAGCCCAAGTCGACATTGACTACTTCTCTAAATGCATTTATTTGACCCATGTCGTGCTGATTTGAACCAAATTGCTCTTCTCGCATCAAAACCTCATTTAAATCTCCAATGCAAAGCCATGGAAGATCACAATCGGCCTTCAAAAGGCGCTTTTATATATCTAGCTCCTAATAGCCTCTGCATACCAACATCTTAGCCTCCATGGCTCCGTCCTTGTCTTTTTCAAAGTCATCATATCTATGTGATATTTTTTTTGAAAAATCCTTAATTCCAAATCAAACGATCTCCTCCAATAAATACATAGACCTCCGTTGTGGCCACTACTATCCAGTCCACATGTACCATTAAAACCAGAGTTCCAACCGAGCCTTCCACATGGCACTTCGCGATTTGCGTCTCCACCTCACAAAGAATCATCGGCACGCTCTCCCACATGAGGTCGCACAACACATAAACTATCGTGGGGTCGCCTAGCCCGCGATAGTTCCAACCTAGGATAGTCATTAGGCCTGGCGGTCCTCCTTGAGGGAGACCACCGATGCTGCCAAATTTTCCTTCTTGCTTGGTGGTGTTGCTTTCTTTAGTTTCTTATTTTCCCGCGAGGATATGTACTGGGGTGGTGGTAGTCATATCACACCCTTTACCAGAATAATCACATGCTCCGTTGTCCCGTCACCTGCGAGGTCGAGTTTTTTCCTTGTTGTGTTCCCATCTTCTCCTTTCTCCTCATCTCCCTCATCAACCGGCTTTAGGGGAGTAGACACCATATCTAATTCATTGACGTCATCACAAAGACCAGCATCCCGAGAAGATCTCTTCCTTGGTATTGTATAATGTTTCGTTATTCTTCCCCTTCCTTTGCCCCGCCTTCCCTCAGAGCCCGCATGCCTCCCTACGGCAACGCATACACCACCGCTCTCCTCTAAGCAATCGTCCATCAGCCAAACCACTTGTCTTTCAGATCCCACCACTGCCACACTCCTCATGTTCATGACCCATCAAACCATAGATCTCATAGAAGAAAGGAATATTACTTGTTCGGAAGCAGACGGAGACCTTCACCTTGGACAAGCAGTGGGGTGAAGTAGGTCAGAGGTTCAGCAACAAGGACACATGCTTGAACCCTCATCATACGACAATCTCGGAGCCAGCTGAATCTCTCTAGCCTTGTCGATGCGTCGTGCGAGTTGATCCACAACAGGTTCTTTCTGATACGGATCCCGATTCTTGTATATCTGTGCCTAGACATGGAAGCCATCTTGGTTTATTGACATTGTATTTGTGCACCCATCATCGCCATCGACAAGCAAGCCAAATCGCTGAAAATCCAAGGTGCTACCATGCACCATTTTTTTCCAGTCACTAAAACAATACATCTGGAAGACAAACAAGTTGTCGCTCGTTGAGAGGAGTGTGGTCAATTGACCACACAGGTTTTTGGCAAATCCTTGGTACACAAGTAGAAATCATGTATTTTTTTTTATAAAATTGGTGAAAACACATTTATTTGACATCACAGATTTGAAATGATATCACAAACTTCTGATCCTAGCACCGCCACTAGTCCTCAACCGCCCCCATGTACTTTGGGGTTTATGCTAGGCCTCAAGTGAATTTTAGAGTTTTTAAACATCACATCCGAGGTAACCGGACAATCAGTGTTCAATCTCTCAATCGTCATCCATCGGTCTCGACCTTGTATTGCTTCTTATCTTCTTCCCGATAACAACTTCATCGGGCTCATCTTTCATTAGCTCTACGGCTCCTTGGGCCTCCACGGCTCCACCCCACAAAGTGGCGGCGCCAAGGAGATGGCAGTTTTATGTGAAACTCTCGCCAGGAACGGAGATCACCGCCGAAGTGGTAGAAACCCTAACGAGGAGGGTCACAATCGCTTCTAGAAATTAGAAAATTAGTTCTTTTAATCAAGAAATTACTTCCTCCGTCCCATAACGTAAGACATTTGTCGGAGTATAAATTAGTGAACAAAACAGTTTTGGAAGTGGGAGAAGCCACTTATTTAAGAGGAAGTCGATCGAACTGAAAAGAAGCAATTAAATGGGCCCAAAGGGATTCCTTCTTCCGACATTTGGCCCAACATCTCGCTAGCGACAGACACGCGGAAACCTAGCTAACCAGCAGCAGCTCATCACTCCTCGCGCCTCCATTCCCCAAACCCAAACCCTCGCCGTCACCCCCTCCACCGGCGGCCATGGACGACCAGCAATTTATCATCGGCGCCTCCGGGGGCGTCTCAGTGAGCGATATCCGCGCCAGCATGGAGCGCAACGGCGAGGACCCTGAGACGCTGGATCTCGGCTACAACATGATGCTCCACTTCGTGTACGGCTACCTCCCGCACCCGCCCGTCTCCCCCGCCGCGCCCCTCTCCCTCGCCGGCGCGTCCTGGGTCCCCGACAGCGTCGACCGCATCAGCCGCCTTCCCGACGTCCTCCTCCTCAACATCCTCTCCCGCCTCCCCTCCAAGGACGCCGCGCGCACCGCCGCCCTCGCCTCACGCTGGCGCCCGCTCTGGCGCACGGCACCCCTCGCTCTTGTCGACAGCCACCTGCTTCCGGCAGGGGGCGCGTCCGGGCCGCAAATCCTCGGGGCCCCCTCTCCCCGCGCCGTCACCGCCGCGGTGTCCAGCGCCCTGGCGGCGCACCCGGGGCCCTTCCGCTGCGTCCACCTCACCCGCAGCACCATGGACGAGCACCGAGGCGAGATTGCGCGCTGGCTCGACACCCTCGTCGCCAAGGGGGTCCAAGAACTCGTCTTTGTCAACCGCCCTTGGCCGCTAGACCTTCGCCTCCCCGCCACGTTCTTCAGCTGCGCCTCCCTCACCCGCCTCTACCTTGGCCTCTGGAGGCTCCCGGACGTGGCCGCCGTGCCGCGCAGTGTCAGCTTCCCCAACCTCTGCGAGCTCGGCCTCTGCTGCTGTGTCATGGAGGACCGTGATCTGGCCTTCATGCTTGAAAGAAGCCCCGTCCTGGAGTTCCTGGCCATCATGGGGAGCCAGACCGGAGTGCGCGTCCGCCTCGCCAGCCGCAGCCTGCGATGCGTTCAGCTCGGCCATACCTTCTTGGAGGACATCGACGTGGTGGACGCCCCTTGCCTGGAGAGGCTCTTTCAGTGGGAAGCTGCTCCCACAGGCGAGATCGCTGCCCCCAATCAGCGCTCCAGTATCCGCTCTTGCAGGATCAAGATTGGCCATGCACCTAAGCTGCGTCTGGTGGGATACCTTCACCCAGGAGGGCAAGAGTTGGGGATTAGCAACACCGTCATGGTGGTATGCAGCTATGTCAACCATACTGATAATTTGCATGTCAATTAACAATCCCCAGTTAGTTTATCTGTTTCAGTTTTCTTGGGTGAATTGCAGGCTATCAATAATGCCAATGTGTGATCTGACTTAGTTTCTCTGTCCTTGATGTTGGGATGCATTGCAGGCTAGGAGCAGGGAGAACATTGTCCCTACTGTCAAGATTTTGGGCATAGAGGTGCAGTTTGGTGTCCGCAATGTTGTCAATAAAGTGCCTGGCTTTCTCAGATGCTTCCCCAACCTGGAGACGCTCCATGTCCAGGTAAAGTCGGTAATTCTATTTGCAATTAATATAGTGGCTATAAGTATGTGGCATGGTCTCAACTATGAATCAGATTAATTATACGATTGCTGGCCTGCTGCTGCATGATATGGACTGCAGTACTCCCTCCGTAAAGAAATATGTATAAGAGCATTTAGATCACTAATGTAGTGATCTAAACGCTGTTATATTTCTTTACAGAGGGAGTAACCGATAAGATCCCTAAACGATGTACTTGCTGATCGATTTCATTTGCAGTCCTCCAAAATATCTGAAGAGTCCACTGGCAAGGTGAATCTCAAGTTCTGGCAGGAGGGCGGTCCGATGAAATGTGTGGCGCAGAGCTTGAAGAAGGTGTTGTTCTACGAGTTCCAAGGGTCGAAAAGCGAGGTTGCTTTCCTCAAGTTCATCGCGGAGAGAGGGCGGGTGCTGGAGAAGATGGTGGTCGTGGTGGCCAGCGAATGCTTCTCTCCGGTCGGTAATGTGGGTGCCAAGCTGAAGCCTCTGGTGGGCGCAAAATGGAGCAGCAAAGCTTGCAAGCTCGAGCTCGTCAAGAGCCGATACGAGGAGGTGGGATGCCCAGTTTACTGCCACCAACTAGCTTGTGATTTTGGGTTTACTGACCCGTTTGACCTCAAGTACCACGACAGGGCATATCAAGTATCTTTGTCAGTTAATCAGTAGTCCTAGCTGTTTCACAAGAGGCTAGTGGTACCTAAGCTAGCTAGATTTTGTGTTGTTGGAGGCTTGGAGCTGGCAGAAGCTAAGAAACCTAGCTATTTGGCGAGCTGTTGTGCTAAGTAGAGAGTTTGTAGTATGTGGGAATCTATGTGGTATGCTATTTCTGGTTTGTGTTTGTCCAACAGCAACTTGACTATGTTATGTTGCTCTTGTTGTTGTGAGCATGAAATATTTTGCTATGTTATGTTGGTCTCACCTCCAAAGAGTTTTCTTTTTTCAAATTATGGCTGCCCCTGCTAGTGGGAGGAGTTCCTGCCCGACGTCCGTGATGGGCGTCTTCGCAAAGAGGTCGCCACAACCCACAAGCCAGAGTTTTGGGCGCCGAAGTGCCTGATCGACCTGTCAGCTGCCTGCACGACATTATGGAGTTCTTCAGATTTGATAGATCAGAGAGCCCTAGCAGTTCACAGGTGCCCAAGATGAGCAGATCGCCGACCCTGCATGCAGTTGAAGATGAGCAGTTGATATATACTCCTAGATTCTGTTGCCAAAATAGCAGTAAGGGTTTTTACTAGCTTTGATCTGCAGAGTTAAACTAGTTTTGATTCTGTTACTACCAAGAGGGTAATAGTTTATCAGATCATTTGAAGTGCTGCAAATAAACCTGGTCATCAATAATAAACATGGTCCTTCCCGCTGCGACTCATACATCATCAATTCAGTTTTTTTAGCAAAACATCATCAATTCATAACAACACCCACATCGATCTCACATATATACGCCGGCCCCAAGCTAAGCTGGGCTATTTCTGAAATTGCACTTCTTGGGAATTGCGCGACCAGATCTAGTAATTTGAAACCGATGCAATGCAATCACAAGTCACAACACGCAGCTAGCAGAATTAATACAGCCACAACAGCAGGCCCTAAACAGAGCACAGCAATCCTACCCAGGGGCAGGGGAAAGAAAATCAACTGAAACTTTGTAAGATCCATCCCAGGGGACTGCGGAATGTCTTGTCTAGCCGGTGGATTCTCTCCTGAGCCGGCCGCCACCTCGTCACCAACAGCCGCAACGCTTGTATGAATTGTCTAAAACAGTTGTGCAATCAGTATGAATTTTGTTGAAAATGTTTATCAACCTCATTGAAAACAAGATTACATGTTTCTAGAACCCATCCAATCCAAACATGCTTCAACTTATTTCTAGGGCTTGTAAAAAATGACTGAAATTTGTATAAACATGTTTGAAATCCTAGATTTGTGTGTACTCATGAGAATTGATGTGAATGTATATTTCTGAAAACAGTTGTGCAAATCAGTATGAATTATGTCGAAATATTTCTGAAGTTTGTCAAAAGAAGGATTAGATGTTTCTGGAACCAATCGAAACATGGTTCAACTTGCTTGTGAGACTTTTAAAAATGACTGAAATTTGTATAAACATGCTACAAATCCCTAGATATTATGTGTGTATTCGTGCATCGGAATTTGTGTGAACGTGTTTCTCTTACTCAAAACAATGAGATATCATTGAAATGTTTGCTGGGAAATCAGTGAAAGCTTATATGATTAATTTCTGAAGAAGAGCATGAAGTTCAAACCAAACATTATAACTAAGTTATCTACTAATTATTTGTGAACTCTATGTGAGAAAAAGTATTGGAATGGAACTGAAATAAGATCTCCACGACAAGGATAGAAGCAAGAAATGGCAATAATAGTAAGCACACGGTC
Source organism: Triticum timopheevii (assembly GCA_963921465.1). Taxonomy (NCBI): domain Eukaryota; kingdom Viridiplantae; phylum Streptophyta; class Magnoliopsida; order Poales; family Poaceae; genus Triticum; species Triticum timopheevii. The sequence goes on along the minus strand of OY997266.1, from coordinate 594,638,555 downwards.
ATGATCTAGATACAAGCTGGACAGATTCAGCTGGCTTGCGAAAATATTGAACCAGAACAAACTAAATTCAACTCATGGATATCTAACTCTGCGTTAAATAGAAGCTGAATTGGATTGATTGATTGTGTGTTGCTTCAATTGCAGTGCACTTGCTACGTTCATTTTTCCAGTTTGGTATGTGCTACTTTAAAAGTACTATCGTCTAATCAATGTGTTCCATACAGTATACTCAGGACATAAGAGCAAAATGACATATCCATTTTGCGAAACAACCAATGACCTGGTCACTTGACCTTAAAAAGACAAAGCCCCTCTCCAGAGTTGTTTTGGTACTCATCAGGTGAAGATATTGTTCTTGTTTTGCGAAGATTTCACATATCTCTGTGCAACTGCAGTAATCAGTAATACTCCCTTCGTTTCTCAATATAAGCCTTTTTAGAGATTTCAATAGGGACTACATCCGGCCTCCATTTTCAATATAAGCCTTTTTAGAGATTCCAATATGCTCCGTATGTAGTCCATATTGGAATCTCTAAAAAGGCTTATATTTAGGAACAGAGGGAGTAACAATAGAAACAAGCAAAAGTCTGTGAAAATCAAAACTAAAGACCATAATTGCGGTAATTAATTAAAACTAATTCAAGCCGACAGTGAGACCAATCTAATTGCATAACAAATCGATTCATGCTAACAAGAAATTGGACAAACCAGAAAGATCTGGCACTAGAGTAGTAGATAGCCCTGCTGATTGGCTTGCAAGGTAAAAGACTTCAAGTAATTGGAACTAATATCTTTTATCTAATTCGATCTGTTACTTCTTCCACCAGCATCAAACAACCTCATCATGCACAAAGCTTGCCAGGAGAAATGCAGGTTTTTTAGCTCCTGTCTGTCATTCCCTACAACACAAAGTCTAGCTAGGTAGCTGGACAAACCAGAAAAACCATACTAGCTAGGCACTAGAGTACTAGATAGCCCTGCTGATTGGCTTGCAAGGTATTAATATTTTTTTTTATCTAATTCAAGCTGTTACTTCTTCCACCAGCATCTAGCCATATAAGTCTTGACTTGGCACAAACAACCTCATCATGCAGAAAGCTTGCCAAGAGAAATGCAGGTATTTTTAGCTCATGTCTGTCATTGCTGACAACACAAAGTCTAGCTAGGTACCAGTACTCTTGCACCACAAGCACAAGAGGCACTGCATGCTGCTACTAATTAACTTACGGAGATCATTTCGGATTTGTAGTAGTACTTGAGGTCAAAGGGGTCAGCAAACCCCAAGTCAGAAGCATGTCGGTGGCTGCAAATTGGACCTGCCACATCAGTGAGTGGGCTCTTGAAGAGCTCAAGTTTGCAACCTTTGCTGTTCCATTTTGCGCTGTTCAGAGGCTTCAGCTTGGCAATCACACCATCACCTCCCTGAGAGAAACATTCTTTGGCCACCACGACCACCATCTGCTCCAGCACCCGACCTCTCTCCGCGATGAACTTGAGGAAAGCGACTTCGCTTCTGGACCCTCGAAACTCGTAGAAGAACACCTTCTTCATGCTCTGCAGTACGCATTTGATGGGACCGCACTCCTGCCAGAACTTGTGATTCACCTTGCCAGTGGAATCTTTAGGTATGCGCGGGGACTGCAAATGAAAACAATCGGCAGGACATATTAGCGCATACATAGTTCAGGGATCTTATCTATGAGGACATATCATGCTGCAGCAGGCCATCAATCGTATAATTAATCTGACTAATATGTTCATGGATCTTACATATTACTCCCTCCGTTCGGAATTACTTGTCGCAGAAATGGGTGTATCTAGACATATTTTAGTTCTAGATACATCCGTTTCCGAGACAAGTAATTCCAAACGGAGGGAGTATTTATCTATGAGGATAAATAATCAGCTCTGACAATGCAGCAAGTATAGTGCAGTTAACCAATTTTACCTGGACATGGAGGGTCTTCAGGTTAGGAAAGCATCTGAGAAAACCAGGCACTTTCTTGACAGAATTGCGGCAACCGAATTGCACCTCTATGGCCAAAATCTGGACACTAGGCACAATGCTCTCCTTGGCCCCAGCCTGTAAATAATGCACCTAAGGTCAGATAAACTAATTGGGATCATACATTTGGCATTGTTATTAATTGACACGGCAGAGAAGCAAATTAAATTAGGATGTACCATGATGATGGTGTTGCTAATCCCCAACTCTTGCTCTCCTGGCCGAATGTATCCCAGCACACGCAGGTTAGGTGCACGCCCAATCTTGATCTTGGAAGAGCAGTTCTTCATGCTGGGGCCAGTGAGCTCGCTCTGGCAAAAATTATCCGACTGGAAGAGCCTCTCCAGGCGAGGTGCATCCACCACCTCGATGTCCTCCAAGTAGGTATATCCCAGCTGAACGCACCGTACGCTTTGGCTGACGAGGCGGAGGCGCACTCCGGTCTGGCTCCCCATGATGACGAGGGACTCAAGGACGGGGCTTCTTTCAAGCATGAATGCCAGATCGTGGTCCTCCATGACAGTCATGCAGAGGCCGAGCTCCAGGAGGTTGGGGAATCTGGCGCCGCGCGGTACGGCGGCGGTGTCCGGGATCCTCCAGACGCCGAGATAAAGACGGGTGAGTGAGGAGCAGCTGAAGATGGTGGCGGGGAGGCGCAAGTCTAGCGGCCAAGGGCGGTTGACAAAGACGAGTTCTTGAACCCCCTTGGCGACGAGGATGTCGAGCCAGCGCGCCATCTCGCCCCGGTGCTCCTCCATGATGGTGCGGGTGAGGTGCACGCAGCGGAAGGGCCCCGGGTGCGCCGCGAGGACGCGGGACACCGCGTCGGTGACGGCGCGGGGAGAGGGGGCTCCGATGGTGAACTGTCCGGCCGCGCCGCCGTCCGGAAGAAGATGGCTGTCGACAAGAGCGAGGGGCGCCGTGCGCCAGAGCGGGCGCCAGCGCGAGGCGAGGGCGGCGGTGCGCGCGGCGTCCTTGGCGGGGAGGCGGGAGATGATGTCGCGGAGGAGCACATCGGGGAGGCGACTGATGCGGTCGACGCCGTCGGAGACCCAGGACGCGCCGGCGAGCGAGAGGGTGGGGCTGGGGGCGGGGAAGACGGGCGGGTCGGGGAGGTAGTCGTAGACGAAATAGAGCACCAGGTTTATGCCGACGTCGAGCGTCGCAGGGTCCCGGCCTTCGCGCTCCATCTTGGCGAGCAACTCGCTCCTCGGGGTGCCGACGAGGAACTGCGGGTCGTCCATGGCCGCCGGTGGTGGGCGGAGGCGGAGGGCGGAGGAGGGTTTGGTCCTGCGGAATGATTGAGGTGAGGAATGGAGGCGAGGGTTTCGGCGAGCGAGAAATATTGGGCCAAATGTCAGTCCGAATCAGGTCTCTCATGGGCCCTAGAAACAGCTTCTCTTCAATTTGAACGTCCATTTAAATTGTGTAGTTGCCTAAAAATAATTAAATTGTGTAGTTGCCTAAAAACAAATTAAATTGTGTAGTACCCCTAAAAAAATTAAATTCTGTAATTATTGCTCAAAAATAATTTAAATTGTGTAGTTAAATCTAAAAAAATAATTGTGAAGTTGGCCTAAAGAAATTAAATTGTGTAGTACTGGTAGTTCTTACTGTGAAAAAATATAGTAGTAGCAGTTCTTTTTTCCATAAAAGAATGCAACGTATAGATCTTTACTTCATTTGTTCATATTCATTGTGTATTTTTTTACTTCGTTTTAAAAAAGTGAACCCAATTACATATTAGTAAACCAGTGCATAAGAGCATCTACAACCAGACTTGGCAAATCTTCATATATTTTCTTAGACACGCCCTGACGCGCCCACGGACAAGCCCAGGCGGCCCCTCATATTTACTGTCGGGCAGCCATAATTATCAAACGCAAACGTTCAAATCCATGAAAAGCATGCACGTGCATCATATATCCCAATTCAACAGTCCAGCGAAGCAACAAAGTTAACTAAATCATAATTCAACATGGAAAAATGAAATTCAAGTCCGAGCATGGCGGATCAATCGTCGGTCGGATCATTGTCCGGATGCCATCTTTGTCGCCTCCTCTATCTCCCGCTCTGCCTCCATCTGTGCCGCATGTTCCTCTACTACCATCTGTGCCGCTTGCACCGATGCTGCCATCGCCGCTCTCGCAGCCTCGTACTTTGTACGTTCGTTGGTCTCCTTCCTCCTGGCGAGTCATATATTTCCTTACTCATCCAAGAGGCTTGCGTCCGCCAACATTATTCTCGAATCCTCCGTGTCTCGAGCAAGTTGCAACCTCTCATTCTCAATCTCCATTGATCCAAAAGCCTGCACCTTCTCGATCTCCCATTTCAGACATGCCTCTTTCTTCTACAACTCTATCTTCTCCCTCTCAATTGCCAACATGTTGCTCTCAGTTGCCAACTTTTTATTCGTCCTCTCTCAGTCCCAATCCATACTTTTTTTTTGCACATCCAACACGAGCTTGTACCTCTCCTTTTTCTTATCATTCCTTGTTAAGAAAATGCACATCCATTTGGTGGACATTTTTGTCGCTGCGGCGTCATGGGCGGCCCTCCCCTTCTCCCACTTGTTTTCCATCACTTGCCAGTTATTCATTGGCACAATGGCTTTTCCATTTTCCCCTACAACTCCTCCCTCTTCTTTATCCAACCCAATTGATTGGTGGGAGCTTGTGACATCATTCTTCCTCTTGCCAACCTTGAGCTCTTCACAAGTTGTGTCCACTTTTGTCAGGGGGTGGGCCGTTGTCAGGTCCTTGGCAGAAAACTTGCTTCGCCCTTGAGGCGAGTAAAGGTTTGGTTGAGGTTTTTTGGGGACTCCTCGGGTACCCAAAGGCCCGAGACTCGTCGATCGGGAATTTGGACACTTCGGAAGGAAAGATGGGAGGCTCGTTGAACCAGCTTGCAAGATCGATGATTGAGATGGAGGGCACCTCGGAGACCGAGCGTCCTCGACTTAAAGACTGGTTCAGGGGCTACTGATGGTGTCCTGGAGTAGGGGCTGCTAGCCACGTCAGTTCTCGGGCATATGGGCCTGGCCGAGGACCCCCGGGATTATTAACTAGTGGCCTCATTCGTCAGGCCCGGGAGAATCAAGATGGAATCTTAGCTTTAGATGTAACCGACCAATGTGTAACCCTAGGCACCCCCGATATCTATATAAGCCGAGGGGTGGGGGCCGTAGACGCCAACTTATACCCACAAGATCACGCGGTAGATCAACCTGTACTCTGTACCCCCTCAATCAATACAATCAAAATAGGATGTAGGGTGTTATCTCTTCGAGAGAGCCCGAACCTGAGTAAAACATGTGTCTCTGTTACCATAGCACCAAGGCTATCAGCTCGGACCCCCTACCCGAGATCTGCTGGATTTGACTCCATTAAGGGGATATGATATCATCAAGCAAAGCTTTAAGCCTAGAAGCTCTCATCTTTGATATAACCTTATACAGAACATTGCAAAGACTTATAGATCAATACTGTGTAACTCTTTCTAGCTCATCCACTTGGGGTACGAGCACAATCACAATGTCATTCCAACCATCTGGGATGGCTTTATTATTTATAGACTGAAGAACTTCTGTAGTCAAAACTTCACCCAAATGGACCAACATTTTTTAAAATAAAATTGTGTGTAACCCATCTGTTCCAAGTGCCTTCATATCACCAATTGAGAAAAGAGCATTTCTTACCTCTTCTGCTCTGTATGGTCTCATTAGCTCATTATTCACTGTGTTCGCACGGGGTGCGGTTTTTTCAATAAGCAATGGTCTGGTTCATCAATGTCAGTCGAGAAAAGTCCTACTCCCTCCGTTTCAAAATAGATGACCCAACTTTATACTAACTTTATACAAAGTTGAATCATCTATTTTGAAACGCAAGGAGTACAAATTAATCTGAGATCAAAGGGTTTAGGTATGCAATCCCTTCCTTCCATACCCCTTGATCATCTCTTAACTTTTTAATCTGGTTTCGGATCCTTCTCGCTGTACAGCCACAACGACAAGCAATAAATGGAAAGCTACGCTGCTAAAATAGTAGCAGAGGCATCATCAAATACAAACGAAAACACTAACGCCCACACGTGTGGGCATTACCCAACTCGCCCACACGCCTGGATCGCCGTTCACTGTCTTTTTGCATGAATCTTGACACGAAAAGGTGGATTTGGTGTGCCACATAGGACAGGGCTGGTGTGTGGGCGTTGGAGAGTTTGCCCACACGCCCGCACCACGTTGTTTGCCAGCTGCGCTGTGTGGGCGAACTGCTTTTCGCCCACACAACCACCACCTAGGTCATGTGCGTGTGGGCGAACTGCTTTTTGCCCACACGACACTCCTACTTTGTGAATGGCAACTGCAGTTACGCCAATGTGGCAACTCGGTACACACACATGGCAACTGTGATTCTTGCTACACGGAACTGCAGTTACGCGAACGTGACAACTCGGTACACACACATGGCAACTGTGATTCTTTGCTATACGGTAACTGCAGTTGCACGCACGTGGCAACCAGATAAACACACATGGCAACTGTGATTAACAATACATGACAACTATGGTTGGACCACACGTGGCAACTAGGTAAACACACAATGACAACTACTGTTTTGACCATATGTGGCAAGTAGTTAATCACACGCGGCAACTACGGTTTGATTACACGCGGCAACTACCATAAATTAGACATGGCAACTATAGTTAACCAAAACAGATAGCGTTGACATGCTTTTACAACTACACTTGCCATCCCAGATAACTACATCTGCCAACCAGGATGGCAACTAAATCGTCACCCCGCGGGGTACCTAACGTAGCTGCGCCAGGACGTGCGGGCATTTTTGCTTCGTGCCACACGCACTGGATAAAGATGAGTAGTACTTGTTGGGCGTGTGACACGAAGTAGCCGCGCCCACACGTGTGGGCAATTCTAATGTCCGCTCACACACAACCTGTGGGCTGCCTCCTGCTCACACCACACACGGTATGTAGGCGTATGTCGAATATACCACATGTGTGGCAGTTATCGTCGTCCAATACAAATACCCACAACAGACTAACCAAACACAGCACAGATCACAACGGGAAGCCAAGGAGAAAAAAAAAACTGAAACTTTGTAAGATCTCAGAGGACAGTGGTAGCTGGTGGCCTCGCTCCTGCGCCGGACGTTGCCGGCACCAACAGCCCACCGCGACTCCACCACCAACGCCAGTGCGACATTAGTATGAATTACCTAAAATAGTTGCGAAAATTAGTGTGAATTTTCTCAAAATGTTTCTGAGCGTCTTTGAAAACAAGATTAGATGTTTCTGAAACCCAGCGAAACATGGTTGAACTCACTTGTGGGACTTGTCAAAAGTTGACTGAAATTCGTATAAACATGTTTGAAATCCCTAGATATTGTGTGTATTTGTGGGAATCGATGTGTGAAAATCAGTATGAATTCTTTCGAAATATTTCTTTAGTTCATTGAAAACAGGATTACATGTTTCTGAAACCCATCAAAACATAGAGAACTTATTTGTGGGACTTTTAAAAATTACCAGAAATTTGTCTAGACATGTTTGAAATCCCCAGAAGTTTTGTGTGTAATCATGCATGGGGCTTCATGTGAAAGCATTTTTCGTAATCAAAACAATGAGATTTCATTGAAACGTTTGCTGAAGTTATCTACTAATTCTTCGTGTGAAGTCTATGTCAAGGATGGAAGGAATGCATATCAATAATAGTAAGCACAAGGTCATCATCTGGATGTCAGAGGCAAGCTGGACAGATTCAGCTGGCCTGCGAAAATACTGAACCAGAACAAACTAAATTCAACTCATGGATATCTAACTCTTCGTTAAATAGAAGCTGAATCGGATCGATAGGCCGTAAAGGAGTACATTTGATTGATTGCATGCCGCTTCAATTGCAGTGCACTTGCTACCTTCATTTTTCTAGTTTGGTCTGTGCTACTTTAAAAGTACTATTATGTAATTCATGTTTTCACAGTGTTTTCAGGAAATAAGAGCAAAATGACATATCTATTTTTCGAAACAACCAATGACCTGGTCACGTGACTAAAACGACGAAGCCCCTCTCACCCATCTGTAACTAGAGAGGTAGGCAAACCAGAGTTGTTTTAGTGCTCAACAGGTGAAGATATGATTCTTGTTTTGCAAAGATTTCACATATCTCTGTGCAACTGCAGTAATCAGTAATAGTCCCTCTGTTCCATAATAAGTGTCGTGGTTTTAGTTCAAATGACTAAAACCATGACTCTTATTATGGAACCGAGGGATTATAATACTTAACAAAAGGAAACATGTAAAAGTCTGAAAATTAAACTAAATAACATAATTGCGGTAATTAATTAATACTCAATCAAGCTGAGAGTGACACCAATCTAATGCATAACAGATTGATTCATGGTAACGACAAATGCACGGCATGCTAACGAAATTGCAGTTGGACAAACCAGAAAAACCATACTAGCTAGGCACTAGAGTACTAGATAGCCCTGCTGATTGGCTTGCAAGGTATTAATATTTTTTTATCTAATTCAAGCTGTTACTTCTTCCACCAGCATCTAGCCATATAAGTCTTGACTTGGCACAAACAACCTCATCATGCAGAAAGCTTGCCAAGAGAAATGCAGGTATTTTTAGCTCATGTCTGTCATTGCTGACAACACAAAGTCTAGCTAGGTACCAGTACTCTTGCACCACAAGCACAAGAGGCACTGCATGCTGCTACTAATTAACTTACGGAGATCATTTCGGATTCGTAGTAGTACTCAAGGTCAAAGGGGTCAGCAAACCCGAAGTCAGAAGGATGTCGGTGGCTGCAAATTGGACCTGCCACATCAGTGAGTGGGCTCTTGAAGAGCTCAAGTTTGCAACCTTTGCTATTCCATTTTGCGCTGTTCAGAGGCTTCAGCTTGGCAATCACACCATCACCTCCCGGAGAGAAACATTCTTTGGCCACCACGACCACCATCTGCTCCAGCACCCGACCTCTCTCCGCGATGAACTTGAGGAAAGCGACTTCACTTCTGGACCCTCGAAACTCGTAGAAGAACACCTTCTTCATGCTCTGCAGTACGCATTTGATGGGACCGCACTCCTGCCAGAACTTGTGATTCACCTTGCCAGTGGAATCTTTAGGTATGCGCGGGGACTGCAAATGAAAACAATCGGCAGGACATATTAGCGCATACATAGTTCAGGGATCTTATCTATGAGGACATATCATGCTGCAGCAGGCCATCAATCGTATAATTAATCTGACTAATATGTTCATGGATCGTACATATTATTTATCTATGAGGATAAATAATCAGCTCTGACAATGCAGCAAGTGTAGTGCAGTTAACCAATTTTACCTGGACATGGAGGGTCTTCAGGTTAGGAAAGCATCTGAGAAAACCAGGCACTTTCTTGACAGAATTGCGGCAACCGAATTGCACCTCTATGGCCAAAATCTGGACACTAGGCACAATGCTCTCCTTGGCCCCAGCCTGTAAATAATGCACCTAAGGTCAGATAAACTAATTGGGATCATACATTTGGCATTGTTATTAATTGACACGGCAGAGAAGCAAATTAAATTACGATGTACCACGATGATGGTGTTGGTAATCCCCAACTCTTGCTCTCCTGGCCGAATGTATCCCAGCACACGCAGGTTAGGTGCACGCCCAATCTTGATCTTGGAAGAGCAGTTCTTCATGCTGGGGCCAGTGAGCTCGCTCTGGCAAAAATTATCCGACTGGAAGAGCCTCTCCAGGCGAGGTGCATCCACCACCTCGATGTCCTCCAAGTAGGTATATCCCAGCTGAACGCACGGTACGCTTTGGCTGACGAGGCGGAGGCGCACTCCGGTCTGGCTCCCCATGATGACGAGGGACTCAAGGACGGGGCTTCTTTCAAGCATGAATGCCAGATCGTGGTCCTCCATGACAGTCATGCAGAGGCCGAGCTCCAGGAGGTTGGGGAATCTGGCGCCGCGCGGTACGGCGGCGGTGTCCGGGATCCTCCAGACGCCGAGATAAAGACGGGTGAGTGAGGAGAAGCTGAAGATGGTGGCGGGGAGGCGCAAGTCTAGCGGTGGCTGCAAATTGGACCTGCCACATCAGTGAGTGGGCTCTTGAAGAGCTCAAGTTTGCAACCTTTGCTGTTCCATTTTGCGCTGTTCAGAGGCTTCAACTTGGCAATCACACCATCACCTCCCGGAGAGAAACATTCTTTGGCCACCACGACCACCATCTGCTCCAGCACCCGACCTCTCTCCGCGATGAACTTGAGGAAAGCGACTTCACTTCTGGACCCTCGAAACTCGTAGAAGAACACCTTCTTCATGCTCTGCAGTACGCATTTGATGGGACCGCACTCCTGCCAGAACTTGTGATTCACCTTGCCAGTGGAATCTTTAGGTATGCGTGGGGACTGCAAATGAAATCAATCGGCAGGCCATATTAGCACATACATAGTTCAGGGATTTTATCTATGAGAACATATCATGCTGCAGCAGGCCATCAATCATATAATTAATCAGACTCATAGTTCTGACCTTGCTAGATAAATAATCAGTTCTGACAATGCAGCAAGTGTAGTTAAGTCACCCAATTTTACCTGGACATGGAGGGTCTCCAGGTTAGTAAAGCTTCTGAGAAAACCAGGCACTTTCTTGACAGAATTGCGGGCTCCGAATTGCACCTCTATGGCCAAAATCTGGACACTAGGGACAATGTTCTCCTTGGCCCCAGCCTGCAATGCCCCATGGATAGATAAATTAATAGGGATCATAGATAACCATCATTAATTAACACAGCTGAGATGCAAGTTAAATTAGGATGTACCACGATGATGGTGTTGGTAATCCCCAACTCTTGCTCTCCTGGCCGAAGGTATCCCAGCACACGCAGGTTAGGTGCACGCCCAATCTTGATCTTGGGAGTGCAGTTCTTGATGCTGGGGGCAGTGAGCTCGCTCTGGCGAAAATCACCCGACTGGAAGAGCCTCTCCAGGCGAGGTGCATCCACCACGTTGATGTCTTCCAAGTAGGTATATCCCAGCTGAACGCACCGCAGGCTTTGGCTGACGAGGCGGAGGCGCACTCCGGTCTGGCTCCCCATGATGACGAGGAACTCCAGGACGGGGCTTCTTTCAAGCATGAATGCCAGATCACGGTCCTCCATGGCATTGAAGCAGAGGCCGAGCTCCTTGAGGTTGGGGAATCTGGCGCCGCGCGGTACGGCGGCGGTGTCCGGGATCCTCCATACGCCGAGGTATAGGCGGGTGAGGGAGGAGCAGCTGAAGACCGTGGCCGGGAGGCGCAGGTCTAGCGGCCAAGGGCGGTTGACAAAGACGAGTTCTTGGACCCCCTTGGCGACGAGGACATCGATCTAGCGGGCCATCTCGCCCCGGTGCTCCTCCATCGTGCTGCAGGTGAGGTGGACGCAGCGGAAGGGCCCTGGGTGCGCCGCGAGGACGCGGGACACCGCGGCGGTGACGGCGCGGGGAGAGGGAGCGCTGAGGGTGAACTGCCCGGCCGCGCCGCCGTCCGGAAGCAGATGGCAGTCGACAAGTGCGAGGGGCGCCGTGCGCCAGAGTGGGCGCCAGCGCGAGGAGAGGGCAGCGGTGCGCGCGGCGTCCTTGGCGGGGAGGCGGGAGATGATGTCGCGGAGGAGCACATCGGGGAGGCGGCTGATGCGGTCGACGCCGTCGGAGACCCACAACGCGGCGGCGAGTGAGAGGGTGGGGGCGGGGGAGACGGGCGGGTAGGGGAGGTAATCGTACACGAAAGAGAGCATCAGGTTGATGCCGATGTCGAAGGCCGCAGGGTCCCTGCCGGCGCGCTCCAAATCGCTCCTGGGAGTGCCGACGAGGTACTGTGTGTCGCCCATGGCCGGCGGCGGAGGGGTTTGGTCTTGCGGAATGATTGAGGGAGCAATGGAGGCGAGGGTTTCGGCGAGCGAGAAATGTTGGGCCAAATGTCTCTCCTGGGCCCATGAAACAGCTTCTCTTCAATTCCAACGTCCGAATCAGTTTGCGGGGATTAGTGCTCATAGGGTAGCTTGTGCGTGTATGCGTTTATAGATGTGAGTGTATGCGCGTATGTATGAGCGCTTATGTCTGTACTAATGTTAAAAAAAAACACGCAACAAGCGGCGCGCTAAAACAGTTTTTTAAGTGCGAAAATAGCGGTTTTTTGCGCGCGGCAGGGCGCTGGCTCCCGCAGCGGCTGCAAAATATTACGCGCGTGACCCGCTCCAACAGACGATGCAAATAAATGACACGCGCGAGCAATCAGAACACAAACTAGTTCAACCAAATAGATAAAATTCAACGATACAAATAGCACAAATTAGTTCGATAAACTAGTCCAATACAAACTAGTCCGATAAAACTAGAAACTACGGTGACTACGGTGACCTCTCGTCCTCCTCCTCCTCCTCCTCCTCCTCCTCGCTTGTGTCCTCCTCCTCCGACATATCAATAAATGCGTCTGCCCACTGATCATCCTCTTTTGAGAAGAATGATGCATGTCCCATATCGCACTGCGATATGGCCAGTGCCTTCCGACGACGCCTGTCCGCCCGTTCCGCGCGCCGCCTTGCTCTCCTCCTCGCCCACAAGGCGTTCTCGTTGGTGACATCCTTTGGGTGGCGCCGGCGCCACTCCTCCATGGCTCGCTCGTCGGCCTCGGCGATGAGGAGGCAACACTGCTGCCGACGGTGTCCCTGACGATCGGCGTCAGTTACTAGCCGCGGCGGAGGGGCGAGGTCCTACGCCTGCTCGCGCGTCCAGACGTCCTTGAAGTTCATCTGTGCGCGGGGCCTCAAGAGGCGCCACGCCGCCGCGTCGTATACGTGGGCGGCTTCGTGGGGGGTGTTCAAGGTGCCGAGGCCGATGTGCACATCGTCGCGCCAAATCTCGGCATAGAAGGTGCCGGAGGGGCGCGCGCGTACGCCACGGTAGCCCGAAGCTCACCGGCGGCACGGCGGCACGGCGGCATGGCGGCGGGGGGGGGGGGGGTGGCGTGTCGGCGGCGAGGCGAGAAAGTGGCAGAGGAAGCGGGAGAGAGCGGGAGAGGGTGTGTGGCGAGGTGGAGAGCGATGGGAGGGCGCGTGGCGGGCGCTGCATTTTATAGGCGCGCCGGATGCCACGCGCCAAATCTAGCTTTTTCCCGTGCGCCTGAGTTTCCCGCCTTCACTGGAATGCGCGAAACCGTCCCACGCGCGCTAAAATGACATTTTACCCCGCGCGCGCTTTTTACAGCCATTGTTGGAGATGCTCTTACCATATTCCATATATACCATAGCTTCCATTTACAATTGGAGCGACCGAAGCAACATTGGTTGGCGGAGGAGTGGGCCGATGGCGAGCGCCAGATGCAGTGGGAGCGCGAGGAGGAGGAGTGCGCCCGCCGTTCAGCAATGCCGCCGCTGGAGCAAACGACGGTGACGGCGTGGGAGAGCGCATTCCCGTGGAATGGGTCGCCGCCACCCTTCATCGACCTCACCGGCGACGACGACGGCAAAGGGAAGGGCAAGGCCTAGAGCAGCGTGTGGGCGTGTGTTTTTATGTTTTATTTAGTGCTTAATTGGACTTTAGCCGACGGTCCGTTTAGTGTATAATTATGTTTATTTTCAGCCGCGTATTTTTGAATTTGCTCTTTTTTTGTGGCCACGGGGAAATGCGTCGGACACCCGTTGAGCGCACCGTCCGACCCAAACGAAAAAGCTTTTTGGACGCACTTATCCGCTCGGCCGGCCCAAACTGACAAAACGCGTGTCCATTTGGGTCGCTGCGTTGGAGTTGCTCTGACCGCCTGCATTCCCACCTCCTTCCAAGTGTAGCTGTCCGACAATAGCAGCTACTCTTCCAGGATTTTCAGATGTTGAAATATCATCCACTTTGTGACCAGCACCGGTTTCCTACTCCGCGGATCGTTTTCAGCCATATATATCCATGCCATTCACATTCCCCTCTTGCCTAGGTGGATCATGCATTCCGAGCAGCATGCATGGTTACCAAAATTTGTCCTGCTGGGCTTCAACATGCAAAGAGGCCGTAGCAAGCCGGAGCCGGAGTTGCCCTGCTGTTGTGCTCCCACACGCAAGCGTCGACCTGCCGGCATCACATTACAGAGTTCTTCAGCAGTTGACTGGTGATGTAGCACGATATATAGACAAACGAGCTTTACCGCTTTATAGATTTCTTAGCCCAAGATTTTTTTTTATTTTTTTTGAGGGGATAAAGCCAATTTATTCATCAAAAACCATGTTGTGTGGGATACAATCAAGGTCATGGGGTTGGCCCAACCAAACGTGGCCCTCTACCCAGAGAAAACTTGGCTAAGCTATGTGCTTCCGTGTTGGCAGCACGACCTTCAAAAGTAAAGATACAATTAAAATGAACTGATCTACAGTTTATCTCGTGTACGACCGATCCATTCTTCCCGATGCTTCCTTTGCCAATGTCGGATATTGTCTGTTTTGAATCAGATGCAATCATCAAGTTGTGTAAGTTGAGGTCTTCCGCAAGAGCAAGAGCTTCTCTGCAAGCAATAGTCTCCAGAATCAATGGATCCTCCAAACCTGCAATTACCAGCGATAAGCTCCCCAGATACGTAGTTACCAAGGTGATCACGGCATACTGTTGCTCAAGGCCAAGGGGAATGTTTTGCAGTAGCTTGGAATTCAGAGCACCCACAGTTCTGTTATAAGGGCTTCAGTTTAAGGCCCAAACACAGCACAGATCACAACGGGAATCCAAGGAGGAAAAAAAAACTGAGACTTTGTAAGATCTAAGGGAACTGTGGTAGCTGGCGGCCTCGCTCCTGCACCGGACGTTGCCGGTACCAACCGCGCACCACGACTCTATCTCCAACGCCAGTGCGGCATTAGTATGAATTGCCTATAACAGTTGCGAAAATCAGTGTGAATTTTGTTGAAATGTTTCTGAACTTCTTTGAAAACAAGATTAATTAGATGTTTCTGAAACCCAGCGAAACATGGTTGAACTCACTTGTTAGACTTGTAAAAATGACTGAAATTTGTGTAAGCATGTATGAAATCCTTAGATATTTCGTGGGTACGCATTCATGGGAATCGATCTGAACGTGTTTTTCTTTTCTGAAAACAGTGAGATTTCATTGACACATTTCTTATGTAATACTCCCACCGTTCATTTTCTTGAGGAAAAATAGTAAGAGAAAGCTTATACTCCCTCCGTCCGGAAATACTTGTCATCAAAATGGATGAAAATAGATGTATCTATAACTAAAATACATCTAGATACATCCATTTCAATGACAAGTATTTCCGGACGGAGGGAGTACGATAAAAACATTATACCTATTTTTTCTTTAACAAAAGGGATTTGCCCTAGCTCCATTTATATTAGAATGAAACCGCTAGTAACAAAGTTTTAGGCTCGAGGGCTGGGACTGCAACAGCCAGCCAGGTCTTTTCCAGCAACTGGGCTGCAAACGATGTTTTGCAGGGAATTTAATTACAAGTTCCTGGTCAAGGCCCAGTAGGCGTGGGTGCTGCATACAATCGCACCAGCAGAACAATTGTGTTAACTGTGTTTTTTTAGGCACTTCTGTTAACTGTGTTGATTAACAATCATGTACGAGTACTTAGATCATACTGTACTAGTACAAATAAACCTGGTGGTTAACCAATAAGACTAAGGTAGCTGACGTAGTAGGGTATACTTGTAATCACTGCCGTCTATGATTCATATAAGCTGCGTTCTTTCTGAAATCTGACCTGTTGGAAATTTGCACAAGGGGATGTGACTTGAAGCCAATACAATTAATTACGACAAGCAGCGGAATAAAGCCACAACTACAAGCAATAAATGGAATGCTACGCTGCTAAAATAGTAGCAGAGGCATCATCAAATGCAAATACCCAAACACAACACGTACAGATCACAACGGGAAGCTATATAAGGAGGAAGAAAAAACAACTGAAACTTTGTAAGATCTCAGGGGACTGTGGTAGCTGGTGCGCCGGACGTTCCGGGCACCAACAGCCCACCGCGACTCCAGCTCCAACGCCCAGCGCGACATTAGTATGAATTGCCCAAAAATAGTTGCGAAAATCAGTATGAATTTTGTCGAAACGTTTCTGAACTTGTTTGAAAACAAGATGAGATGTTTCTGAAACCCAGCAAAACATGGTTGAACTCACTTGTAAAAATGACTGAAATTTGTGTAAACATGTTTGAAATCCTTAGGTATTTCGTGTGTATTCATTCATGGGAATCGATGTGAACGTGTTTTTCTGAAAACAATGAGAATTCATTCACATATTTGTTTTGAAATCAGTGAAAGCTTATATACAACTAGTAGAATGCCCGTGCGTTGCCACGGGCTTCTGAAATATTTTTCTAAAGTTATGTAAAGATAATGCATGCTAAATTTCACAGGTAGAGACCATATATAGAGACAATGTAACATGGTCACAAGTGCATAATAATTCAAGTTCACTTCATTTGTAATGTAAAGTGATCACAAAATGAAAAATTAACAATGTGTACAAACATAGTATGTTGGCATGATACAAAATCGAGTGAATTAGTCAATATGACGAAGGAAAGATCGATAACAACATTGAAAAAAAATACCTTGCGCCGTAACATTTAATTGGCATCCTTTTTTTATTTTTTATGAGATATCACCGCTTTCACGTCATTATGTTGTAAAAAATTCGATGAAGCCCCATTTTAGTGACGTCGCTTCGGAACCCTTGTCGATGGATTCTTTTTGTGCATCTCCAAATTCCATATCTATGTCTCCTATATTCTAAAAAAATACATAAAGAATACACCTTTTGTATTATCATATATAACATACATACAAAGGTTAGCTATATGCACCTCTTCTCGTAGTGTTTCAGTCAGGTCAGTCATCGTTACATCAGTGTGTATGTCGGAACCCATCACTTTTTATCTCTGACGAAAGAAACATAGATAATAAAAATAATAAAAATAAAAGTGAAACTAACACAACTATTTTATTTTGTAAAATAGAAAACCCGTTTTTCATATTATGAAAAAAGATGTTGCATTTATCTCGGAGAAAATAACCAACTATAATGTTGTTATATAAATAAGCAGTCATCTGAAATTTCTTCAATCATTTTAATTTATTTATATAGGCCAAGGAAAATCATCCGACAAAAGATAAAATCATGCAAGCAATCCAACACAAACCAAGTATATTCGGTTTCTTCTCTCAAAATTGCGTTTTTTGTGTGATAGTTTCAATATATCTAATAAGTATAAAAAATATTTTTTTGTATGCTCCATGTTTAATTAATCGAAAATGTTAACGCCCACATGTGTGGGCATTTGCACATCGCCCACACGCCTTCATCACCACTCATTTTGCCACGTATGTATAGATGACATCAGCAGAATCTTTTTTGGTTTTCGGCTTAAAAATGTTGTATCTCCTAAATAAAAAAGCGAACTAAAAATCCGTTTTCACCATTAAATCCGTCTCGACGAGATCTTCAAAACTAGACCCCATGTTGATATGTTTTGACGAAATTTTTTTTTTGCCAGAAGTTGCCACGATGTTTACACTGCAGTTGCCATATGGCTTAAACTAAAGTTGCCATGTGGCAATTTTAGTTTGTAGATCATGGCAATTTTAGTATTTTGATGATGGCAACTCCAGTACTTTGACCATGAAAATTATTTTTTGTATGAACCATGGCAATTTTACGTGCATGTATCATGGCAATTTTAGTTTATGGTTCATGGCAAGTCTAGTTTCTTAATTCCCTGTTTTATAAATGTCAAAATTTACTTTTAAATGTAGAAGAAAATAGCCGAAACATATCATGGCAACTTCAGTGTAAACATCATGGCAATTCATATGCAATAGACATGGCAACTTTTAATCCAAAAAAAATTTCATCAAAACATATCAACATGGGATCTAGTTTCGAAGATCTCATCGCGAGGGATTTAATGGTGAAAACGGATTTTCAATCGGATTTTTTGTTTAAGAGATAAAACATTTTAAAAACTGAAAATCCAAAAAGATTCCTGCATGCATGCATGCGATGAGATGGCAATCTGTTTACATTAGAGACGTGTGGTGCGTCTTCCTTCGCACCACACGTGTGGCAGTTAGCGTAACCCTAATTAATATATGTATACACTTTAATATATATGTTTTTGTATGGCCAAATCAGCTACCAACACGGCCCAACCAGCACCCAATCTACCCCCTAAAAACCAAAAAAAAAAAAAACAGCACCCAACCTATCCTTCCCCGCACGACCCAAGCCCAACCAGCACCTGTCTCCCTCCCCTGATCCCCTCACTCTCTCCACTCCCAGACTCCCAGTCCACTCACGATGCCAGATCTCGGCGAGTCACCCATTCCACGCCCTTCGCTCTCGCCCCCACAGCCGGCGACCTCGTCTCGCACCGCCTCCTCCTCTCATCCCCACCCCAGCTCTCCTCCACTCATCCGACGACGGCTAGGATGCGCACACAACCGGCGACCAACATCACACAAAGGTCGCCACCGCCGGCGGTGGAAGGATAGTCTTCTCCCGCCGCTAGCCGCAGCCTCCGCCTCGCCCTGATCCTCGGCATCCTCGACCGCCGCTCGCTCTCCTCGGAAGCACCTCGCCGCCTCCCTGCCCATGCCGTGTTCGCCGACTGCCCTGCTCGCGCCGACCTCGCCAATCTCGCGGCCGCGCTTGGCAGTGCTCGACTTGTCCTCGCCGCCGCCAGCGGCGACGGGTCCTTCCCGTGCCTCTACCGCCTCGTGGCCGAGTCCTCCTCTCCCCAAATCGACACCCGCCCCCTTTGTCGAGCCTGCCGTGCTAGCGACATGAGCAGGATGGTGTACACCGGCTTCACAGACATGTGGCCGTCGAGGCTTCGGATGAGGTCGACGCGGATGAGAACAGTCCATAGAGCCGTACCAGGTATAGCTACTCTTCCTCTTCAATCAATAGCATGCAATTCTGTGTGTGGAGGTTGCAGCTCACACGGGTTTGTGGAGGTGTTGGCTCCAGTATTTACCAGGGATGTTTGTAGATGTGTTGGCATATGAACCAGTACATAAATTGATTGATTGATTGCTTAGCACAATGCTGGTTAGACTAAATAATTAGTTGATCGAATTATTTGCATCTGACATGTTGCACACATATATCAGGCAGAACAAGCTGTTCCACGCATGGGTCTGATTACAATATTTTCGGAGATGCATAATATGCCAAACACTTCTAAAGGTGCCTCGTCCATGGGCGCATGATAGTGGAAAAACATCTGTAAATTGTGCAGGATCCTATAGAGCAAATGGGCATCATCGACGTGCAGTACACGCTCTCTTAGGCAGATAAGTAACCTCAGACAACTTATTTTGTGAAGATCGGTGGTTCATGGTCTGAAAGTTTTGTTTTTCTCTCTAAATTTTGTACTTAGATAATCCCTTAAATGCTTTTTACTGCTTGATCACATAATACATGTCCGTGCAAGAAAGGAGTTGTTAACTGAAACAATAATGTTAATTTTTGTTGTTAACTGAAACAATAATGTTAATTTATGTTAACTACAAACTGTCTTGGACATTGGTTTTTTCAAATTAACTCCGTGTTGAACTGGTTCTTCTTGTTGTGTGCTGCAACCCAGCAATCTGTTCATGCCAAATGATTGAGTCCTGGTGAGGTTCATTGCTGGACATGCACGGTCTCCGCAGGCAAGGTATTCGAAGCTGCCCTTTGGTCGCTTTTGTTTTATTTCCAAAGAGCTGCAAGACCTCGAAAGGAAATTTTCGTATTGATGTGATTAGCAGTGTATTTAACAATGCATATATGTACGCGAGTTATGTGTAGTGCTGAATCTGATGTGGCTGAACTATCTTCAATTTATGAAGACCTATTTTCCTTTTTAGCATTTTGTACGAACAATATACTTATAATCAGTGTGGAGTTTATTGTAATTTTGGTTGTTCTCTCATAAGTAGAGGCATGCTTTACTGCATTTATGACCACAATCTTCAATTGCCTGACCCCAACAACGAAACTCATGATAGCTACAATGTATTTGTTTTGTGTATTTTGGATTTGTTCCTCTATGGCTGCATTATCACAGTTTTCTCCTTGCATGTAAAGATGAATCTAAAAGATGTGACTCCCTTAGAGTAGCTTAATAATAAATTCTTTCCTCCCCCTCCCTCTTTGTCGGAAAATGCTGGTACCGTCTTCTACTTTATGTAGTCAAGAAGAAAACCCATTTTCACTTAATTTGGTTACTCTATTCAGGAACACATAAAAGTAAATCAGCGTGTTATCAGAAACTCATGAGCATGAAAGAGAAATTTGGATCATGTGCGAACATGGGTAGAGAGCAGATCGAGGAGAACTTGAAGATTAAAGGCAATGAAAGGTATGTGCCTATAACCATCATATTTTTATGTTGAATATTCGCTAGCTGGCATGTGCTGATTTCCGACGAAGTAAAGCCTGACATCATTGGTCAGTGAGGTATAACGAAAATAATCATTCTGGTGAAAGTACATGCAAGATAATAAAGAACTTCTCCTTATTAGGAGCATGCATAGTTTGAATTAATCTTTCAAACTGATTAGGAAGTAGAGATAGTATATACTTTTTATATCTCAGGGAATGCAAGAGAAGTACTTGCGCGGCAATGAAGGAAGACTTGCTAATTACAGGCCAAAGTACTCTATAGTGGTATTTACAGATTAAATGTTTAGCGGTGCTAATTTCGGTATCTACATAGAACAAAGCCTATAACAGAAAAGCGTCAATGGATTTAAGATGCGGGAGGATTCTGGATAGTTGGCCTCGCCGGAAATAGATGCGCTCGGTTGTGCTCGATGCGGATACGATAGTAAGATATCAAAAAAATCACAATTTTATTTCAGGTATGAATTATCATGGAATTCGATGCCACATTATAATTAACGTATCTGCATCTATATTTTTAACATCGAATTACAGATTGGTTGTCAAGTGGCTCAGGCTGTAGGGTGTAGGCATCAACGTACAAAGATCACGACAATAAGTAAACATACAGTCTGCATTGGGGCCGCATCATAAATATTTCTCTAATGTAGAACACTTGAGTGGAGTCTAGTTTTACAAGAACGAAGTGACCAAGGCAGTGTGCAATATTTGTGCAGAAAAATAAAGCCGAGTTTAGATGTAGTAGATGATTGATTACAAAACAACAAAAGAATAATATACATAAGCAAACCAGCAAAACAAAAAATAATGTCACATACAGCAAAATTTGGCAACTTGCAAAGTCACAAATCCGAGGCAATATTATTAATACTTGCCTTGTACTATAAACATAATAAAGTTCAATTGCAAACATCGAAAGATATAGATATGTACAAAGACACCAAAGAGCACCAAATTACCTGTAGCATAAGAGTAAATCCTCTCACATATTTAAGAGCGGACTTCAGCCTGTAAGGACTTCCTTATAGACGATGTTCTTCATCGAGGTCTGTAAGGACAAGGTAGGTCTTTTTCGCTTCTTAGATTTACCGCTTTGCTTCTTGGCATTCTCCTTCTCCTTCTCCTTCTCAATGAGGATCTTTATATTTCTCTTTGCGGTGGCTCGAGACAATGCGACATAGAGTTGACCATGAGAGAACACCGGATTAGGTAGGTACACGCCAACAATCGGAATCGTCTGGCCTTGAGCCTTGTTAATCGTCATAGCAAAGCTAAGCCTTACAGGAAATTGCTTCCTCTTGAACTTGAATGGAAACATGTCGTTGTCAGACGGGCATAGGGGTATTCGAGGAAGGAATACCCTCCTACCTGCGTGTTGTCCGATCACGATTTCTGCATCGATGGCGTTCCTCTCGAAACCTCGCACCACAAGCCTCGTCCCGTTACACAGACCATTAGCCGGATCAATGTTCCTCAGAAGTATGACAGGGCAGTTGAGCTTCAGTTTGAGTGCATGCGGAGGCAGACCGTTGGGAGTCAATCCATTTAGGAACTCGGGAGCGTAGTAGCCATACGGGTAATCTTCTGCACTATCAAAGCTATGGTAGATTACTTCTTCTCCCCGAAAACGCTCTACCATGCGTATGTTTATCTTGTCGACGTTGTCGTTCATGGTGGAGAGGATTGCGCGTGAAGTCATGTAATTCGGATCGGACTCGTTGTCATCTAGTCTCGGAAACACATGGTCAATCAGCTTCTCCAGGTCGTCACCCTCACCTATAGACGGCACACAAATATCTTCAGGGAGTCGTATGTTTCCTTGATCGTCAACTTCCTCAGTGCCATTGCCTACCCTTAGCAAGTAATCGGCAAACCAGGTGTCATTATGAGCCCTCATGTTGGTGACGAGCCTTAGCTGGCGCATACCCTTCCAGAGGTGTGAACTTCGGAGGGTTGCATCGATTATCTGACCCCGGGACCCCCTCCTGACGACGGGAAGCACTTGCTTGAAGTCCCCGCCAAACACAACAGTTTTTCCTCCAAAGGGTCGGTCTCGTCTTCCCATGATGTCGTGCATGCTGTTGTCCAGTGCCTTGACCGCCTGTCGCTTAGTCATGGTGTCCTCGTCCCATAGTATCAATGAGGCCATCCGCAGTAGCTTGGCGGTACCACTCTGCTTCGTGAAGGTGCATGAGGGGCCATCGTTGCAGCTCAACGGGATCTTGAACCTCGAGTGGGCAGTCCTGCCTCCAGGCATGATAGAAGCGGCGACGCCTGACGTCGCGGTAGCGATAGCGATGTTTCCCTCGCTTCGAACCTTGGCGAGCAGCGCCCTGTACAGGAAGGTCTTCCCTGTACCTCCCGGGCCATCAACAAAGAACACACCCCCATCACCGCATTCAACAGAAGCTAGTATCTCGTCGTATGCAGCCCTCTGCTCCAAGTTTAGCGACGAAGCCAATTTAGTGTCGTTGATGTCAAAATCGACGTTGGATTCCTCGATCACTTCTCTGGCCTCGCCCTCGGTTGGGTCGAAAGCATTGTCAATGCATGGAAGAGCGAAATCAGCTATGTCTTTGCCCATGGACTGCAGCATACCCCTAATGTCAAGCAACACCATCTGTTCCACCCTAATCGGGCACGTGTGTGATCGCCGATAGTCATCAGACATAGACTCGAAGTGCCTATCCCATAAACCACGCACGTCACCTGGCTCACAGTGCACCAAAATTGTTGCGAAGAGCCTCCTGAGCGAACATGGCATCGCCCACTGCTCTGCCTCGGTAAGACAGTCGTCGAGCATGTTATCTGCCTCGATGAGTCCCAACCTTTCGGCAACCTCTCTAAAGCTTCCGCATAGCCTACCGTCCACGGTGAGCAGGTCCTCATAGGATGTCTTGCCAGCAACATGGTTTAGCAGCACACACAGATAGTATCGCTCCCCCTCGGCAGGATTGGCAGACACAATTCGACCTATCTGATAACGCTCCACCCGCTCTTTCCAAACCCAAACTTAGCATTGTCGTCGAGGCCACCCCAAACCCTTGAAGCATTGTGTCGAGGCGACCCCAAACCCTAGAGAAGCAGTGTCGAGGCCACTAACATGATTCCTTATTGTGATTAGCTAGCTAGTTCTACGTTTGCCACTAATATATATATATATATATATATATATATATATATATATATATATGTGTATGTATGTATATATATATATATATATATATATATATATATATATATCCATATGTACCATGTTTGAATAATAATTGACATGTTGTAAATATTTGCAGAAACTATGGAGCACTCCCGAGACGAAGAAACAGAAGCGATGTTGGGGGACATAATCGCACAAGGAAGTGATGAAGTTGCGTCATTTCTCAACGACACCGATGGTCAGGAAGGACTGGGTGAAGAAGAGGGCTATGTTCATGATGGATCGGGCCCATTAATGTCGGTACAAGAAGAGGGCTATGTTCATGGTTCCGGTGACCCAATGGAGGTACAAGAAGGAGACTGTGCTGACTGCTCTGGTGACCGAACCGAGTCCGGCCAGGTATATATATATATTAGTTAAGCCCGTGCTGACTAGTTAATTGATGCATCCATTGTTTTGGTATATGTACACATATTAATTAACTCTCGTCTTTCTTCCTTTTTCTAGCCCTCCGGATCGAGCACAACTTCGGTAAGGAGATGAGGCCCGAAGAAAAAGTTGAGCTCGGATGAAAGGTTCATGATGGCTTCGGGCCATTAATGCCGGTACAAGAAGAGGACTATGTTCATGATGGCTCCGGTGACACAATGGAGGTACAAGAAGGAGACCGTGTTGACTGCTCCGGTGACCGAACCGAGTCCAGCCAGGTATATATATATATATTAGTTAAGCCCGTGCTGACTAGTTAATTGATGCATCCATTGTTTTGGTATATGTACACATATTAATTACTCTCGTCTTTCTTCCTTATAATTTCTAGCCCTCCGGATCGAGCACAACTTCGGTAAGGAGACGAGGCCCGAAGAAAAAGTTGAGCTCGGATGAAAAGTTTGAGATCATAGAAATCGCGCCCGACGGCGAACCGATTGAACCCATCCGGACAAAGAAGGCATTTTCTGCTCAGTGCGGGGTTCTTGTTAGGGACAAGATCCCGATCAGCATCCAGCAATGGTATAAGCCTAAGGAGGAAGACCCCGAGGTGTCATATGTCAATGATATGCAGAAAGAAGATCTTTGGACTCAGATGAAGGCAAATTTCACCCTATCGCCAGAGGAGGATCCGGAGAAGCCAGTTAAAGAGCAATTAATCAAGTCTTGTGCTCTTAAGAAGATGGCAACCCTATTCAGGAGGTGGAGGAAAGAGCTGAACAAGTTTGTTGACAAAAAAAGACACCAGAATTCATCGGCAAATATGAGAAGATCAAAGATCACTGGCCCACATTTGTGGCCCACAAGATATCTAAAAAGAGTAAGAAGATGTCGGCGACAAACAAGCAAAATGCTGCGAAGAAGAAGCTTCACCATCGCACGGGGTCAGGTGGCTACCTCAAAGCCCGGCCTAAGTGGTCCAAGGCTTAGAATGATCTGCTTGAAAAAGGGATCGAACCAGAGACAATGTACTGGCCAGACCGTTGCCGGACTTGGTTCTTCGGGGCTGGCGGAACCTTGGACCCTGTATCAGGGAAGTGCCATTGGACGGACGAGCAACTGCAAATACCAGTCAAGAACTTTTGACACTATATCGATGCAGCGCAGCAAGGGACGTTCGTTCCAGACAGGGAGAAGGACGAGCTCACAATGGCCCTCGGGAATCCTGAGCACCCTGGACGGACACGAGGCACGCCAGGCTCCATTCCGTGGAAGGTTGGTTTTCCGGACGCAGGGGGTTACAAAACCCATGAGAGGAGGAAGAAACTGGAGCAGGGCCAACTGCAGGCGTTGCACGAAAGGGTAATGGGGTTAGAGGAACGAGAAGCAGCAGATCACAGCAAACGACCTGCCGAAGCTTCCCCCAAAGCTACCCCGCCATCTCAGCAGAGAAGCAGCATGGCTTCCACCGAGCTGTTTCAGCCGGAGAATGTCTTGACGGCTCCCGCCAGCTATCCCGTGGATGCTATCACGGAGTCTCAAAGTTGCCACATTATGACGTGATGGATGAATTTGAAGGTCAAGGCGGCTGTTGGCACTATTTATCCTACTGGACCCGATTCAACTTATCACTGCCGGCCGATTCCAGAAGGATATGCTAGGGTGATGGTGGATGAAATAACGGAGGGATTTGAGGACCTCCTGCTTGACCACCCTACCGATGAAGGGGAGACTAGGCTGGGTTCTGCTGTGAAGACTCCATGCCTACGGCGGAAGGAGCTCATCAACCTTCCGAACTGGACGCCTCCGCCTCCTCCTCCTCCTCCGGCGAGTCAGGGCACTCCGCCTCCTCCACCGCCTCCTCCTCCGGCGAGTGACGATCAGGGCACGCGTGGCGGCACTCCGCCTCCTTCTCCGGCGCGTGGTGGCACTCCGCCTCCTTCTCCGCCTGCGCCGGCGCTCCCGAGCAGCCAGCAGCCTCCTCCTTCTCCGCCTCGCCAGCAAGGGTGAAAGAGACCTGTCGCCGCCCCGGCTGCTCCGGCGCGTCGTAGTCCTTCTCCTCCGCCTCGTAAGCAAGCACGAAAGAAGACAAACACCGCAGCCGCTCCGTCTGCTCCGGCGTCCAGCAGCACAACCAGAGGCGGGAGGCAATACAGATACTGTCCACCTCTCAAGCCTGTAGAGAAGTTACCGTATGAGAGGACCGAGGAGGAAAACGATATGATCGTGCGGACCCACGTGAAGGAGTTCTTTGAAGGGGTGAAAGCAAAGAGACATCCACCTCCGAAGGAGAAGGTAGATCCGGTGAAAGCAAAGTGCACTCTCGATGCCCTGAGGAAACCGACAAAGTCTCCGACGAGAACCAACTATGAGCGCATTACTGAATAGACATATCTCCAAGCGGAGCGGTCGGGAAGTACTGTCAGACATCAAAGGTTAAGAGAACGAGCAGCTGCGAAAAAAATTGACCAGCTCGGCGAACAAGCAAACCAATCGTGCCCCCCCGCTCAATGTGTCTAGCGGCGACATCGTCGCTAATGCTTCGGGGATGGTGGCCGGTTATGACAATCTACAAGATTACCTGCATGACGATCAACTTCCTGATTTCATGGAGGTGGACGAACATAGATACGAGTACGGGAAGCCTCTCGTCAAAGATGAAAAATCTCTAACAACGATGATGCGAAGATTCCATACTTGGTACATGAAAACCTGCAGAGAGTCTGGGGGAACGAATAGTTTGTATCTGAACATTAAACAGGAGCACGACCTCGTTGGAACTGATCTGTTGTGTGTTCCATTTGAGGAGTTCTTCGGGTTCTTCAATCAAAAGGCCCTTGATAAATTAACGGTCTTTTGCTACTGCCTGTAAGTATTATTTCTGTCATTAAGTCTCTATATATAGCTCGGCTCTTTCATTGCATGTATTTATAATTAATTATCCTTAATATATTATGCAGATTGAAGATCGTCAAGTGCAAAAAACAAGAAATTTATGATATTGGGTTCATTAACACAAATATCATAGATGAATTTCTGGTTAAAAAGCACGAAAAAGAGGTCGAGAACAACTTGCTACGATCGTTGATCAAAAATCAAAACAAAGATACCATACTCTTTCCTTACAACGGCAAGTGAGTGTTACTGTCGTGTGCATATTCGGTTTCCCATATTACTCAAGCGAGGTTATAGTAATGTAATTGATGAGTTATGCATGCGTGCGCTGGTACCACTATGTTCTTCTGGAGATTAAGCTTGAGCGGGGACTAGTAACCGTCTTAGACTCGAGAAGGAAAGATCCCAAAACCTATGCGGACATGACTGAAATGCTCAACAAGTAAGTTCAATCGATCATTATCGCACCATATCGGCAACTTTTTGTTCATTTCCTGATATCTCAAGTAATAATAATTATTTTCTTTGTCTTGCAGGGTTTGGAAACAGTTCACCGCAGAAGCTCCGGGACTGCCAAAGGAGCTGCAATATACATACCCGAAAGTAACTACTACTGGCTAGCTAGTTGCGTGCATCTCCCGTTGATTCTATAGCTATACTTTCATCAATGCCATTTATAATGCTTCATTATCAGTTTGATTGACCTCTATTTCTCGTAAAGTGCTTGTGACAGGAACAAGGGAATGATTTATGTGGATACTACGTGTGCGAGTTCATCCATAACGCGACTTTGAAAAACAAGCGGGGCTACTCTCAAAGACAATATGAAGTGCATAAGCAATAATATTCACAACTTCATTTTATTACACCATCATTTCTGTTGAGTTTCATTCATATATATGTATTAATTAACCCCCTTCTTCAAATTAGACGTGGCAGATGTGGAATGAACTCCTATAACCAGATCGCATGAAAGCAATTCAAGAGGAATTGGCGGGATTCTTTCTTGACCACGTCATCAATAAACCGGAGAATATCATGTGGAAGTTGATTTCAATTGCTAGGGGATTGTAATTAAGAGATCTTACATATTGTACATGTATGTAGCCAGTAGCGTCGGATACATGATATGAAAACTTGTTGTTCGACCAATCTCTCGGAGAAGGAGAGGTCGATCGATCACTTCTCTCGGTATGCATGACGAACTTCTGTACTCAATGGTTCTCTCGATCACTTATGTATATAGTACGTAGCGTCGACCAAGCACGGACATAAAAGAGGACACTTCTCTCTATTAATTAGCTAGCTAACACAATATGTGAAACACCTAAATTAACCGCCCAAAACCCCCAAACCCCCCCCCCCTTTCAAAAAAAAAACAAAACCCCAGCCACTGGAATGCTGACGCGTGGATGCCTTTTGATCCCGGTTGGTGCCTCCAACCGGGACCAAAGGCCCCCCTGCCTGGGCTTGGTGCACCGGCCACATGGAGGACCATCTGTCCCGGTTCGTGTTTGAACCGGGACTAATGGGGTGAGGTATTAATAACGACCCATTAGTCCCAGTTCATGAACCGGGACTAAAGGCCCTTACGAACCGGGACAAATGCCCTGTTTTCTACCAGTGAACACACGAGCCCCACAAGGAACCTCTCACCCACTTGCGGAGCTTCAGCTAGGCCAAAATGGGCCATTACCCGCCCTAGCCAGAGCAAAAATAGTGAGGGACTAAGACCATATTGGGCCCATGAGAGGAAATAAAGTGGGCTTTATTTGTACCGGCCCGCCCAGATTGGACAATGTAGCTCCGCCACTGCTCTCGCCCCCCGTCACTCGTGAAAGAGGGTAGCGATCTGGTAGAGAATTGCGACGAAAACTCATGTCAACGATGCGAGATCGCCGACTGAGAGGGTAATTTTCTTCCAAGCACTGGATTACCATGTTTTTTTACAGAAGCATGACCACTTATTTATTGTTTTTACACAAGGATGACCACTTATTTAAGAAGGAAGTCATTTGAAGTAGTCCTGGCCATGGGCAGCCCAACCCGACGATTCACCCGGGCCGGGCCCGATCCTAGATTTTGAGCCCAAAGGCCGGGCTAGGCCTGGGCCTGGGCCCGCCATTTTAGCGATTTACTGAAGGGGCCCGGTTCAAGGCCCAACGGTCTTTTACACGTGCGGTCCGGGCTTGGGCCTGATTTTCTAGGCCTGATGCCCGGGCCAGGCTGGGCCTGGGTTTTCTATGTCAAGCCCGGCCCAGCCCGAGGGATGGCCAGGTATAGTTCGAAGTGAGGAAAAGCTATTCTATGGGCCCAGGAGAGACACTAGTACTGCCGACATTTGGCCCAACATCTCACCACTGAGAAGAGCGCCTCCATTCCCGGCTAAGTTATTCTATCGTTGCCGGTAGGTACCGCTATTACATCCACCGTTCCTCACTTTCCTCAAGATTTGTGCCACCAGCTTCCGTATAAGTTAGTAATCACACCAGAACATTTATACAATGGGAATACCTCTGTCCACATGTAGTATCTTTTGTGGATCACATCTCCAATTGATGCTCTACATGAATGTTCAAATTAATGAAGGTTAGTGTTGCAGTGATATAGTATTATTTAAACGAAAGGAAAAATGAATTTAAGTAATTAAATACCTGCTTAATTTCGGATGTTGCAGCTCTCTTTAGCTTTTTTGGAGATGTTCTACGGCTGTTCCTTGTTGATTTTGACTGAGAGGATACATCACTATCACTCATGTCCAAACTACCACCTTCATCAGAGTTAGTTCTTTGAAAGCTGGGTGATTTCCGGCGACGGCGTGCTGAATTAGTCATCTGTTAATCACATATTTAGAATTAAATATTCAGCTATTGCAGCTATAATTAATTGGGGTTAGAAAGACAATTAAGTTTTCAGTAAGTAAAACATTTCAGTCTAGTTGTATCTTACTGTAAATACAATATGATTTGAAGTTTTTGAAATGTCCAGTACAGCTTATTATTTCAATAAGAACTGGACTACTGTAGAATAGTAAATTCATTGCAAGGAACAGATTGCATTATAAATATGTATTTCAACTAATCCAATAAAAGTGTTTGTTCTCTAGTAGCAACTGCCCTCAGAAGAGTGATTTCATTGTCAGGAACACATTTCAGTGCTAAAATAATATTTCAATAACAACTGAACTTATGTAGAAGAGTGATTTCATTGTCAGGAACACATTTCAGTGCTAAAATAATATTTCAATAGCAACTGAACTTATGTAGAAGAGTGATTTCATTGTCAGGAACACATTTCAGTGCTATAATGTTTCAATAGCAACTCCACTCAGTAAAACTAAAAACACATTTCAGTGCTAAAATAATATTTCAAGAGCTACTCCACTCAGTACAACTACAAACACATTTCAGTGCTACCAATTTCATTGCTGCCCGTTTCAAATTTCAGAACAATCATCACATTACTAGGTGGTTTCACTGCAGTGCATCCATTTATCATTAGTCTTGCTGTAGAGAAGTTCTTCAATGGACAAGCTATCTGATTAAGGACTATACAAATGGGGATCTAGGGTTAGAAAGTAGGGCTATCTGATTAAGGACTATACGTGTGCAGAATCAGAAACATAAATGAGGTATTTGTATCCCAGGCAAGATCCATAAAACCAGTGTGGTATATTCCAGTATTTTTCAAGATCTTTCCAAAAACAAATCAAAGGACAACAGGCAATGATAAGAGGGAAGAAAAAAGAGACAAAAATAGACGGAATATATTACTGTGAAGAACTAGACCAGAGGGCAGAGGAGGCGACCGAAATCACCACGGTCAAGCAAGCAACGATGCCCGGCCGGCGGGGAAAAGCACGGCGGATGGTTCATGGAGTTCCAAGGAAGAAGATGAAAGAGATGGGTTGTGGTCAAAACGGGAGGCGCTTGGGGTGGGTGGTGGGGGAGGGAGTAAAGAGAAAGAGTTAAAACAGGTGGGACCAAATATTGATGCGACATAATGGTGAATACCGACGGGTAAAGCTAGAATACACTGGGATACAAAGATGTAGGCCATCCAGCAGCACGAATCACGACGAAACACCAACGGTGGATGGTTCGCCGGTACATACCCTCACCGGTAGCAAGGAGTTTGCGCCTCCATTCCCCAATCATTCCTCACCCCTCCTCTCCCCAAACCCTCGCCGTCATTACCTCCACCGGCGGCCATGGACGACCCGCAGGTTATCCTCGGCACCTCCAGGAGCGATATGCTCGCCTGCTTGGAGCGCGACGGCCAGGACCCTGCGACGCTGGACCTCGGCTCAAACATGATGCTCCACTTCGTGTAAAAGTACCTCCCGGACCCACCCGTCTCCCCCGCCGCACCCCTCTCGCTCGCCGGCGCGTCGTGGGTCCCCGACGGCGTCGACCGCATCAGCCGCCTCCCCGACGTGCTCCTCCGCAACATCATCTCCCGCGTCCCCGCCAAGGACGCCGCGCGCACCGCCGCCCTCGCCTCGCGCTGGCGCCCCCTCTGGCGCGCGGCGCCTCTCTCTCTTGTCGACAGCCACCTGCTTCCCGACGGCGGCGCGGCCGGGCAGTTCCCCATCGGCGCTCCCTCTCCCCGGGCAGTCGCCGGCTCGCCGCCGCGGTGTCTAGCGCCCTCGCGGCGCACCCTGGGCCCTTCCGCTGCGTCCACCTCCCCCGCAGCAACATGGACGAGCACCGAGGCGAGATGGCGCGCTGGATCGACACCCTCGTCGCCAAGGGGGTCCAAGATCTCGTCTTTGTGAACCGCCCTTGGCCGATTGACCTGCGCCTCCCCGCCACGCTCTTCAGCTGCGCCTCCCTCACCCGCCTCTATCTCGGCGTCTGGACACTTCCGGACACCACGGCCGTGCCGCGCGGCGCCAGCTTCCCCAACCTCCGGGAGCTCGGCCTATGCATGACTGTCATGGAGGATCGTGATCTGGCATTCATGCTCGAAAGAAGCCCAGTCCTCGAGTTCCTCCTCATCATGTGGAGCCAAACCGGAGTGCGCCTCCGCCTCGTCAGCCACAGCCTGCGGTGCCTTCAGCTGGCCTTCACCTACTTGGAATACATCGATGTGGTGGATGCCCCTCTCCTGGAGAGGCTCTTGCAGTGCGAAACTGTTGGCGAGGGGGGGATGAAGTCCACCATGGAGCGCTCTGAGATCAAGATTGGGCGTGCACCTAATCTGCGTGTGCTGGGATATCTTCTGCCAGGAGAGCAACAGTTGGTGGTTGATAACGCCGATCTCGTGGTAGATACTAATTTAATTTGCATGTGTAGCTGTTCTGTGCCAATTAATATCTGTGATCTGAATTAGTTCATCTGTCCTTGGTGCATTGCAGGCTAGGAGCAGGGAGAACATTGTCCCTACTGTCAAGATTTTGGGCATAGAGGTGCAGTTTGGTGTCCGCAATGTTGTCAATAAAGTGCCTGGCTTTCTCAGATGCTTCCCCAACCTGGAGACGCTCCATGTCCAGGTAAGTTTGGTCAACTTCATGAGATACAGTTGCTGCATTGGCAATTTTGCAATACTAGTTGCTATGTTATATCTAGCATGGTCATAACTGATTATATATCTAGCATGGTCAGAACTGTGTATTAGATTAGTTGTACTATCGTTGGCCTGCTGCTGCTGCTGCTGCTGCTGCTGCTGCATGATATGCAGTACTCAGAGATTATTTGTCTAACATCAAACTATGTATGCACTGTTTGATTTCATTTGCTTGCAGTCCCCTCCCATATCTGAAGAGTCCACTGGCAAGGTGAATCTCAAGTTCTGGCAGGAGGGCGGTCCCATCAAATGCATCGTGCAGAGCGTGAAGAAGGTGCTCTTCTACGAGTTCCAGGGGTCGAGAAGCGAGGTTGCTTTCCTCAAGTTCATCGCGGAGAGAGGGCGGGTGCTGGAGCGGATGGTGGTTGTGGTGTCCAGCAAGTGTTTCTCCTCGTCCTCGGTGGGTAATGCGGACTCCAAATTGAAGCCTCTGATGAGCGCAAAGTGGAACAACAAAGCCTGCAAACTAGAGCTATTCAGGAGCCGACGCGAGGACGCTGGAAGTCCAGTCTACTCCCACGAGCTAGCTTGTGATTTCGAGTTTGCTGACCCTTTTGACCTCCAGGACCACATGAAGCAGAAAGGGTCTCTGCAAGGTAATTAGTACTAGGTCTATGACAAGACTAGTGGTACCTAGCTAGGCTTTGTGTTGTCGTTAGGACCTGGCAGCAGCTAAAAGAACCTATTTGGGGAGCTGTGGAATGCTTGTTTGTATGTGGGATGCTATGTGGTACTCTAGTGCGCAACTGGTATGTTGTTTCTAGTTTTCCAAGTGCAACTTGACTATGTTTTGCAGTTATTGCAGTTAGCATGAGTTCACCATGTTTTCACTCTTGGCAGTTGTTGCAGTTAGCATGAATTATTTTGCTATGCATTGGGTTGGTCTCAGCTCGAAAGACTTCGTTGCCAGATTATGTCCGCCCCCGCAATACTAATGCTACTGGGAGGAGTCCCTTCCCGGTGCCACGTTGTCTGACGGTCATTGGCCCGGGCGTCGTTGGCTTCCAGGTGCAAAGAGGCCGCCGCAAGCCGGAGTTTTGGCTGTTGAGCTCCCATGCAGTGCAGGCGTTGATGTGCCTGATGGACCTGCCGGCATGACATTATGGAGTTGTTCAGCTTTGATATAGATCCACAGAGCACAACACAAAGATGACTGTCCCTAGTTCACTGTTAGCTTAGCCGTTATTACTGTTTATGTATAGCTGACGGTCATTATGTCTGCCCCTGTTTTTTTATAGATAACAGTCATTTTGATCAATCGGGCGCTGTGTTGGTTGATCTATTCTTGTTTGTTACTGTAGCTGGGTGTGTTGTTTGAAGCCCTGACTTTTTCTTTTTACAGTCCTAAAGGAATTTCTGACCAATCCAATCTGAAACTGACGTACGTTCAGGGGTAGCATTACAAGTTTAAAATCACCCAAACGGGAGCAATTTCACAGTTATTCGTCAGCACCCAAGCTGTGGAGTGAAGTTATGCAGGGTGCTTCTACACTCAAGATTCATCAATCCAGCTGCACCTCATACATCAATACATATATAATAAAATATGGATATCACTATTTTCAGAAACATAGGAGGGAGTATATAACAAAATATGGATATCACTATTTTCAGAAAGATAGGAGGCAGAGGAGTAGTACTCCAAGCTGGGATTTTTCTGAAATTGCACTTGTGGGCAATTGCACAACCGGATGTACTCCCTCCGCCCCAAAATGTAAGACAAGACCAGTCCTACATTTTGGGACGGAGGGAGTAGTAATTTGAAACCGATGCAATCACAACATACAGCGGAATCAATACAGTCCAAATAGCAGGCCCTAAACACAACACAGATCACAACCGTAATCCAACCAAATAAACTGAAACTCTGCCGAAATGTTTTGCCTAAATCAACGTACGGCAATTCCACCCAGCAGGGCCTAAAAACCACAGCCCCCCCCCTTCCCCGCGCGCGTGCGCGCTGCGACACTTGTATGAATTGTCCAAAATAGTTGTGCAATCAGTATGATTTCTGACGAGATGTTTCTGAAGTTCTTTATTTTTCGAAATGGTCAACCGGGGGGCTCCCCACCTGAATATATTTCAAAGAGTTTGTATAAACATGTGATCACAAATAAGTTCAACCACAACAGAACAGCGTGATCACAAAGAGCAGTGTTTTTTAGCCTGTGAGAGAACCAAGCAATTTCCACAATTATGGAGCGAAGTGTGCAAATGGCAAGAGAAACCCCGTTGAAAACCATTTGGTTTCTTACATCCCAAATTTTCCAGAGCACAGTTCAGGAGAGCATGAACGCATTTAGTGTAGGAGGCAGGTGTGAGGGCCTTGCTGATGCACACAGATTACTGATTGGGTTGCAGCGAGGCCTAGCGCCGATGGCGCGCCAAACGCTTCTGGAAGTCGGACAGGTGAAGAAGAGATGATCTCTGTCTTCTCGTCAGTCGATCCAGGTATGCCAACCAAGTTTGTATAAACATGGTTGAACTTATTTGCAAGACCTGTAAAAATGACTGAAATTTGTAGAAACATGTTTTTCTTACTCAAAACAATGAGATTTCATTGAAATGTTTGCTATGGAATCAGTGAAAGCTTACATGGTTAATCACTGAAGAAGAGTATGAAGTTCAAACCAAACATTATAACAAATTTATTTACTAATTCTTCATGAAGCCTATGTGAAAAAAGTATTGGAATGGAATTGAAATAAGATCTCCGGAACAAGGATGGAGGGAGCAATAATAGTAAGCACAAGGTCATGATCTGGATGCCAGAGGCAAGCTGGGCAGATTCAGCTGGTCTACGAAATATGAACCACAACAGATTAAATTCAACTCGTGGATATCTATCTTCTCGTTAGATCGAACCTGAATCGGATCGATATGCTGTCAAGTATGTAGTATATTTGAATGATTGTGTGCCGCTTCAAATGCAGTGCACTTGCTACCTTCGTTTTTCCAGATTGGTCTGTGCTACTTCAAAAGTACTACTATTATGTAATCCATGTGTTCCACACATACTGTGCTCGGGACAAAAGAGCAAAATGACTTATATTTAGGAACAGGAGGGAGTACTATTTTGATTGTGTTGCAAATTTGCATATCAGTGATTACCACAAAGTAGATATATGTGTCCATTTTATTTTTACATGAGAGCTCCAGTGGTAACATTCTAGGGGGTGCAGTTGACTGGATACTCTGCAAAATTTATAAGTCTATCGCTTGAGGTAACTGTGGCATTATTCATGCGAAAATCCCTTTTTCTACACACCACTGGACGATACCCTGAATGTTTTAAGGGTCCAGTTGGCATGATAGTTATTCCATTATAATTGTTTCGTGTTATGTCGGGAGGGCCTGCTTGGGGAGACGACACTCCCCAACTGTCTGTCTACTCCAGAAGATGAAGAGAGGCCCGTCGGACGCGAACCGTCTGTCTGACGAGCAGATTCACCACGTCTACTTGCAGGTTGACAAGAAGCTGTTAATCGATGGCTACTACTACTACCACTACTACTACTAGCTATGCAATTAATTGTTAGCCTCACGATCCTGACAATAGTTCCTTTTCCATGATTCTTTGCGTGGTTACTATTTCACCAGTATGTTTCTGCAAGATGTGTGCTAATCAATCCAAAATTTCCAGCAGATTAATTAAATGTTTTCTTTTCTCAATTTTATTAAGAGGTCTGTATTTTTATTGTTGTTGAAATTTTCTATTGATCATATTCTAGATCAGCAGATTAATTAACTGTATTAATGCTACTTTTGATCATATTCTAGATCAGCCTTAGCAACTCAGTAACCATTTAGTATTGTGTCCTCCTGACGGCATCAATGTCTATATATATTACCAAAAGGAGTAGTTTGGTCAGTTGTCTTCTATGGCATGGTGATAATGGTCTTTTGTTTGAGTTGCCTAAAACTTGGTTGTGAGAGGTGATATCCCAGAGTAGAGTAGCACTTTTTCCTTTGATCATAATTTAGCGAGGCGCAATTTATATTGCAGGTTTGTATAGTTACAGTTAACCAATATCATGCATCTCTCAGACATTTTTACCTGCAAAGTAATTGCCGCATTGTTTGTCAAGTAATTCCAAAGTAAGATGGGCTATGTGAACAGTCAATATTTGCCCTCTTCATAATTGTGTGATTGCTTTTAGACCGCGCTGGTAGAAATGGATATAATTTTATGATATGATCAGGCAATATAATTGTTCCCAATACACATATACATAACCAATATTCATGACAAAAAAGAGTGCAACCGCCGGATACTGTCATGCGAGACAAATATTTTTTGACATATCATCGTGTAACAGTTCAATGAGTGAATGGTCAATGTAAAAACGCTAGAAAGAAAACGACGCAGCAACGCGCGCGACTGCTTCTAGTAAATAAGAAAGCAGCTAACCAATTCTGACAGAAAATAAAACAGTGTAAGCACAAACAAACAATTCTGATACCACAATAAAACCTTCCTGCATAGCACATGCACCTGCCTTCCCACCCAAAATGGAGGTTTTGCGCCACTGAGAGAACAGCTGTCAAAAAAAATACTCAGACAACTCCACAGGTTATGATGCTAACAAAGGTAACCGCGAGCAACCGAAACAGAAGGGAGGGTACATGTGACATAACATAGTTCATACATAGTCTTAATACAGCTCATATAATAACTAGTGATAGAGGGGGTGATGAGACAATATAGATGAGATGAATAAAACAAAGGGACGGCCTAGAGGGATCCTTAGAGTATCCATAATAATCCATAATCCTAAAATAAACAGAAGACAGGCAAAAGAAGACTAGACATTAACCGTGAAACATGATAATCCACTACACCCTCCATTGATACCCAGCACAATTGTCAGGTCAAACAGCTCTTATGCAACTTCATGCCAGCTCCTTCCCAAAATTAATCATATGGCGTCATCTCCAGTACGCTTCTTGCTAGGGGCTTTCAGCAACGGCATCCCTGGTCGTTTCGGTATTCGCATTGGATCTGTCATATCAAATTCCACGTGTCTTCAGTAATAGTTTGGGTAAGAGTAACTGATCCATAGACAACCAGCACTAATATAACCAATATCTTATACATTTCCAAGCAGAAAGACTAGTGAAAAAAGACCAAACTTGATAAGCATGTAACTGTGAAATATCCAAATCTCAAAGCAACTACTCCCTCCGATCCATATTATTCGTCGCTGATTTAGTACAAATCAGCGACAATTAATATGGATCGGAGAGAGTATAAAAAAAAGGGTATTTTTGTACTTCAAGTGGTCAACACTAATCCTGATTCCCCTAGAAAAAGCCCGGCAATCATGATTTAATTAGTAGATCTATGCAGCTCATTCTAATTTGCTTCGCTTACGGAAGTCGGTTGATCGGTTTTTGGATGACTTGCGTAGCAGCCAACCAGCCATACGAACAGGAACCCAGTACTACTACAACTCATTATGATTTCCAACCTCTTGTTTTACACCAGAGATCACATCACCAAGATGGGTACCACTCATCGTTGCTAGTATGAACAAACCATTGGAAGTTGTTTCTCTGGTGAAAGCAGTTCTGAATTTTGTGGCCCAATTAAGAACCAGGATCAGGAATTAGAATTTGTCTCCGTAATTGAAATCCCAAGCCCACCATGACATGTTGGTAACTGCCACTACATATCCAGAATTAGATCCCATCATTCATCGGAACCTACCAGAGATTCGATCGAAAACAAAGGCAAGATTCGTGTGATCTGGATCAGTTGAACGGCAAGGCTGACCGTGATTGATCCCATATGTGGATATGCACGTTCAACAAGAGCATCTGGAGACAATGGCTGATGGTGAAAAATCAGGAAGATTTCGAGTTGTTTTTTTGGGGGCGGGGCGGCAGAGAGCAACTAGAGATTAGATCAAGCAAGCCTCGAAACTATACTACTATGTCAGAGGAGAAGTGTGAATTGTTCTGGTGAGAATTTCACTCTTAGCATCCCCACACTGCTGGCATTTGACTTGCGTACTGGTTGCATACCAGGTCCAATCTCATTTGCTACACCTATATAACGTGTTTAAAACCTCGCTAGGTTCTTGCCGAATCAGCAGTGCCAAGCCGCGTCTACTAGACCTGTCTTGGGATGAATGGTACCATGGCCTAGGAAATGTTAGTTCAGTTAGATTCAGATTATCCACCCAAAACCCTACACTATCTGTGTGGGTGTGATATGATGATGATACCAAGAAAAACAGCATTATAATATGGTAATTTAGCATGTACTGGGAGTAACAGAATAGCGGTGAAAATGAGTTACCTAGAGCAGGTTTGAGATGTGCGGAGATCCTACTTGCCTCGTAGCCCATGCCTAAACCAAGAGTCCTCTTGGCGTCAAACAGGTCCACTTCCTTAACAGTCTTGTTCCTCATATCAAGAGCAAGCACCCATGCTGTGTGGTGGCTCAGGCGGTAGTCAATCTTGGCGAGGAAGTAAACAATGTCATCATCCTGCAGGCTGAGGCTGGGCAGGCCAACATGGAGAGTCGACAAGGTTGGGAGGGGAGCCTTGATGCCAGCATCGACCATCAGCTTATCCAGCGCTGATTGAGGGCGTAGACGGGTTGATCTAATGCGGTGACCCACGGCCCAATCTGTAGGGGAGAAGCTGCTGGTCCTGATGCTCCATGTGACAGCCTTCCAATGATGGGAGGTTTTAGAGCAGCTGTCGAAGTGAACATGCATGTCGACAAACTTGATGAAGTTACCAACGACGGCAATGTCCCGAACAGACCTTGGATCGCCACACCCAATTTCCTCTATGGGCATGATGGGCTTGGGCAGCTCCAGGCAGCGGAGCTTGGGTTGTTCGTCGAGGACGTCGCAGAAGACGATGCCCCGCCATAGATCGACCCAGGCCACGGTGCCTCTGTCTCCTCCTATGGTGAGCGTCTTGGATGTTGCGTGGCGGGGTGGATAAGAGTTGACCACCACCTGCTTCTTGCTCCAGGTCTTGGTATCAGAGTGATACATGCAGAGGTGAGAAGTTTCGGGATCTCCAAACTGAAGAGCTTGTGCGGCAACGACGTAGGTGCAGTCATGGTGGTGCTCCTGGCCGTGGCCATGGCGGCCAAGGCCAAGGCCATGGCCATGGTGGCGTAGGGCGGCGTGGCAGGGGCGGAGGGCTAAGCCACCGCCGTCGTCATGGGTGGTGGTGGTGGTGGTGGTGGTGGTGGTGCGTTTGCAATGCTGGCTGCACTTGCGCACGATGGCAAGCGTGTACTCGTTGAATTCGTGTTGGCGGCCCGGGTGGGGGAGGTGGTGGAGCTTGGCGGCGCGGGCGTCGTAGACAAAGTATTCTCGTTTGCTGAGCAAGACGCAATGGGAGGGACGGGTACCGACGACGGCCCTTAGGATGAGGAGGCTGCCGTCGGTCTCTGTGGTCAAGATTTTGGGCTCGAGGGGGAACATGGTGGTGTCCATGTCGGTGGCGTGAAAACACAGGTAAGAGATGAGCGGCGGAGCGACGGGGCAGAAGGTAACCTTGATGGGGCCCTTGAGTTTGGAGCCCATTGCCGGGAACTCCGCGGTGGTGGTGGCGGTGGTGGCGTTGTCGCGGTCGGCCAAGTAGGCGAATTGGTCGATGAGGACGGAGGGCCGCCACTGGCCGTCGTCGGGGTAGCCATAGGCAGGGGGAGGCATGGGCCACTGTAGGGCCTCCTCCTCGCTGTCGGTGTCCATCCAGTCCTCACCTCCGACGACTTTCTCCTCACTTGAGTCGGATTCCTCCTCCTCACTTGTGTCCATGGATCCCAGTCCCAGATCGACCGCCTTCATGGTCTCCGTCGTCTTGGAGCTCTTCATCTCAGATCGATTAATTTGATTGCCTTCTTAATTAAAGCTTCAGTGCGCCAATCGATCGATCTGTCTTGTCTTAGGCGGTGTGTGTGGATGAATTTAAGAGGCGGAAGGGGAGGCCTAGTGGCGACCGGAGTCGGAGTCGGAGATTGCAGTCCGTCCGGGTGAAAGGGGCAGCCGGCTCTGCCTGCTCCTTCCTTCCTACTGCTGGGGGACTCGGGAGAGAGAGTGAGTGAGCGATGGCCAGGTGTGCTGCGGGGCTAGGGTTGGAGGAGCACTCCATTTATTTTTATCTTTTATGCAAATTAACAATTTCTGACAAAATATGCAAGTTGCGACACGTCCGGCCATTTATCTACATTTTTTAACCGAGAGAACTCCAGAAAAGATCAAATTTGTCGAAACCAAAACAACTTGGCATGGTGCATTTAATCGGTCATATAAGATCATGAGAAGATTTAGGGTGAGTTAATGGATGCCGCAAAAACATGCTCTCAAATGGACCCTTCTCGCCTACGCGAACACTCTCTGTTGAACATGATCTATTTTTGGACATGCATGAAATCACCCCAACCTTTTCCAGTAGGTGGGCATGCCCATGATAGGCATCCATGTCAGGTTTGAATGAATTTCCCACACCGTATGCATGTTGTGTCACGTCCGGCCATTTACCAGCCCGTTTTCATCGAGAAAACTCTAGAAAATGCAAGAATTGTCGAAAACTTAAACAGCTTGACATGGTGCCTTGATTCGATCATAGAAGGAGGTTAAAAAAATTAGGCCTTTTGAAGGATGTTGAGAAACAACGTACCTTTAGGTAGAGCCTTTTAGACAATCCGAACACCCTCCATTAAACATGATCTACTTTTGGACATTCTTAAAATGACCCCAACCTTTTCAAGCAGGTGGGCATGACCATGGTAGTCATCCATGCTAGGTTTGTACGATTTCTGACACCGTATGCAAGTTGCGATACGCCCGCCCATTATCAAGCGTTTTTTACCAAGAAAGCTCCGAAAAATGCAAAACTTGTTGAATACTAAAACAACTTGGCATGTTGCCTTGAATTGGTCATACAAGGCATGAAAAGAATTGGGGCCATTTCAAGCATGTCCGGAAACAACGTGCTCTTAGACAGAGCCATCTCGCCTACTCGAACACCTCCGTCGATCATGGTCTAAGTTTTCTTTCTCCATCTTTTGTAGTGCGTCAAATATAACGCTAAAAAGAAGGACTCTGGTTTTCCTTTTCAACTGCGCTGTTTTTTTTTCGATTTTTACATGGGTTTCTATATTATTTTATTTTATTGATTTTAAAAAAATCATCAAAATTTCAAGTTAAGTTCATCGATTTTGAAGAAAAGTTCATTGATTTGGAAAAAAAATCACAAAATTTATAAAAATCCATTGATTTAGAAACAAAGTTCATCAATTTATAAAAAAGACCAACTAGTTTCAAAAACAAATTGCCAACTTGCGAAATAGTTCACGAATTTGTGAAGAAAACTGATCAATTTTGGAAAAAAATAAAGTTCATTGATTTGGAAGAAAAAATCAATAATCTGAAAATTTGTCGTCATTTTTGAAAAAAAGTCATGAATTATAAAAAGTTCACGTATTTAAGAAACAAAAAAGAAAAGAAAAAAACAAACAGAAAATGTTGTGCTTTTCCAGTATTGTATTTCAAGCATAAAAAATCTTACTTAACACTTGATGTCCGGTTGTCTAGCTGGTAATTGCGGTTGTGCTAATTGTTGAAGGACCTAGGTTTGAATCCTGTAGCACGCAACTTTTTTTGCGGTTAAAAAAAAAAGGTTGAATGTGCTGAATGGGCCAGCCCAGGACGGCAGGGTGTGCACACGGCATTTCCGAAAATATCATGCAAAGCCCAAAAATACTAGAAAACATAAAAACTGGCCTTTGGCACTGGATTAACAGGTTAGCCCAAATAAATATGATATACATGATTAAACACAAGGCCACACATTTCTTTAATTTTGAATCCACATTGGTCTATAGTTTTATATTGGAAAAAAGGAGATGCACCTACAAAACAAAATATTGCATAACAACACTTGACGTCTTCAAGCAGCTCGAAGCAAAATCCTTACTTTTTGTTGTGTCAGCACTTAGATCCGAACTATGATTTAGGTTACCCGTCTTGCAAACAGTGAACTCGATCCTTCGCTGTCTCTACCAAAAAAAAAACACACACACACACACAATCCATCGGTGTGTAGTTCCAAACTATCAACACACATTTCTTTAATTTTGAATCCAGATTTGCCTATACTTTTACATTAGATAAAAAGGAGATGCATCTGAAAAATTCCATACTTCCCTTTCAGAAAAATTCCTGCAAAGCCGAAAAACACTAGAAAACATAAAACTAGCCTTTGGCACTGGATTAACAGGTTAGCCCAAATAAATATATGATATAGTAAATGATTAAACACCAGGCAACATATTTCTTTAATTTTGAATCCAGATTGGTCTATAGTTTTAGATTGGAAAAAAAGGAGATGCATCTACAAAAAAAATATTGCATAACAACACTTGACGTCTTCATACAGCTCGAAGCAAAATCCGCACTTTTTGTTGCTTCGGCACTTATATCTGAACTACTCCCTTCGTCCCAAAATAAGTGTCTCAACCTTAGTACAACTTTGTACTAAAGTTAATATAAAGTTAAGACACTTATTTTGGGATGGAGGAAATATGATTTAGGTTACCCGTCTTGCAAACAATGAATTTGGTTTTTCACTGTCTCTACCAGAAAAAACAACACATACAATCCGTGTGTACTTCCAAACTATCAACACACATTTCTTTAATTTTGAATCCACATTTGCCTATAGTTTTATATTAGATAAAAAGGAGATGCATCCGGAAAAATTCAATACTTTCCTTTCTGAAAAATTCCTGCAACGCCCAAAAACACTAGAAAACATAAAACTGACATTTGGCACCGGATTAACAGGTTAGCCCAAATAAATATGATATAAATGATTAAACAGAAGGGCACACATTTCTTTAATTTGGAATCCAGATTGGTCTATAGTTTTATATGAGAAAAAAGGAGATGCATCTGCAAAACAAAATATTGCATAACAACACTTAACCTCTTCAAGCAGCTTAAAGCAAAATGTGTACTTTTTGTTGCATTAGCACTTATATCCGAACTATGATTTAGCTTTCATCCTCGCTCTGCTCCAAAATATATGGTGTATTTTATTTTTTCAATAGTCAAACTTCTCCAAGTAAAAATATACAACGTCTTCCAGCAGCTCGAAGCAATATCCGTACTTTTTGTTGGGTCCACACTTATATCTAAACTACAATTTACGTTACCTGTCTTGCCAAAGAATTCGGTTTTTCTCTGTCTCTTCCGGGGAAAAAAAAACACACAATCCATGGTGTGTAGCTCTAAACTATCAACACAAGGTCACACATTTCTTTAATTTTGAATCCCGATTGGCCTATAGTTTTATTATAAAAAAGGAGATGCATCTAGAAAACAAAATATTGCATAACAAGGACACTGGATGTCTCGAAGCAAAATCCGTACTTTTTTGCGTCACACTTATATCTTTTCTACTTCTAAAGATTTGATTTGGTGTTGAGTTCACTCACCCATCCACACTCCTTCTATCCATGGGACCCACCTGGTGGTAAAAATATGAAGCAAATAGTACTCACCCATTCACCTTCCTCCTCCTTCTATCCATGGACCCACCTAAATAAAATATAGAGCAAATCACTCATATCTTGTGCAATCTTGTTATGACCAAGTATCTATGCTTTGGTTGTTGTGTTCAAGGAATAAGAACAAACTCAACTTATCCTTTGCCAATTCCTTTAACATGAATCTTACTCTTGTTAGTTTGGATGAATAGATATTGTTCCTTGCAAAACTAACCCATGTAGGAAGAAAAGCTTCAAATGGACAAGAGATGCTCCCAACTCAGTTCATATGAGCATCCACTACAAGTTCAACTACATGATCAAGTTCAACAGCAAACCCAAGGTATGTCCTCACATCTTCGAGAAGTTTTGCTCCAAGACATGAATCATAGCAACTCAACAAGATGTGAATACATTGACACGCTTAAAGGAAAAATGGTAACCCCATTTTTACCTTAACAATGAGTATGACCTATGATCAAGTGATCTCACTTGACTCCTAAGTCAAATATCCTCTAACATAGGTGACTTTGTCATCGACCCCCTCTAGATGAAGTTCTCTAGTGTTTCTTCTTCTTAGTTGCATTTCTTTTGTAATTCTTTTGCTAAGAGTGCTTTCTCCTTTTAAATCAAAAAACAAACTTCCTCTAGATCCTTTTCTTTCTTTGTATTTCCTTTAGTTTTCTCTTGGTTAAATTCATTTCAAATCCTATTCAAATTCCTTGAAAATCCTTGTGAGAAACTCTATTGCAAGTGAGCTGAGTTGACAAATTTTTTCCTTCTGCATTGAACTCGGTCACTTCGATTAAAAGCTTCTCAGTTGGACCGAAGTACAAATCAACCTTGTACATAGTTCAT
Organism: Triticum timopheevii; assembly: GCA_963921465.1. Lineage (NCBI taxonomy): Eukaryota > Viridiplantae > Streptophyta > Magnoliopsida > Poales > Poaceae > Triticum > Triticum timopheevii. Next base: position 594,593,649 of record OY997266.1, on the reverse strand, counting down.
CAGTTCCACCAAAATGGACTAATTCGGCTCCACCAATGTGCTCAACTATGACTTCACCATCTCGGGGTCATCGATCAACATAAATCGGCACTGCCGATTTAACTGCTGAGAGGATATTTTGGCAAATATATTATTTCTCCTTTCCAGCTCCACTCAATGATTCATTCCCTCTATCTGCATCTGAAGTTGCATTATGCCTAGTTGTGCCTCTCTAGGACCACACTCATTTGACTCACAACCTTGAAGCCTACCCTTCTTGGAAATAGATGTCAAAGGGGGAGAGAGATGCACATCAAAGCTTATCTTCATAGAGAGATGCACATAAAAAACTTACCATCTTTAGTGCTCTTTTAGGAAAGGAAGAGAGAGATGCACTATCATAAGAGGAGATAATTCACATGTCTCTAAGAGGGGAGAGACGTGTTAATTTGAGTCTCTTGCTCTAATTTTATTTTGCTCTGATTTTATCTCACCCTACCTACTCCCATTATCCAATGCTAGATTCAGGGGGAGAGGAAGCTTATGTTGAGGAGAGAAAAATCCTTGGAAATTTATTGCAAATCTTCAATTCTTTGGGGGACATGTCTATATTTAAACGGAGTACTCACTCTCTGATACTCATCAATTACATGTCATCCCAGTCTAGGAATTCTTGTGGATCTTGAAGTCTCTTTCTTGATTAAAGTTCTCTTGTGTTATCTAATCTTGTTTTCTCAAGCTTATCTCTTCAAGAACAAGTTCAAGGACCACAAGGTAAGTATATGCATCTCACTCATGTGCATGATGATCTCGTGCTTTTGCACATATTGTTTGCAAGAGGGAATCATAAACATGAAGGTACAACTTTGATCTTTTTGCTCTGATGCATATAGCCAAGATACATGTAACTCATTACTCATTATATCATGTTGCGCATTCACATGTCTTCAAATTCTATCATATACATGACTGCACACATGCAGGGGGGAGCTTATGCAAGTTACATTTCTTTAAAGCTTTAATGTATGTTGTCATCAATTACCAAAAGGGGGGAGATTGAAAGCACACGTGCTCCCTTGGTGGTTTTGATAATTAATGTCAACATATCTTTTGTTGGACTAATAGTTCTATCTAGTATATTTCAGATAAGTTCAACAGTGGCATGGCAAGGAGAAGAGGATGTGCCCCCCCTTCAAAATACAAAGGACATGGATTGGCAAAAGCTCAGGACTCTACATTTTTGTTTAAGTGATCTAAGATCACATTGAGTCCATAGGAAAGACAAAACTATTAAAAGGGGATGAGGAATGATCTGTTTGCTCAAGTGCTTAGTGATATTGCTCCAAAACCTTCAGCCACTTTGTCTATCCTAATCTATCAAAACCCTAAATTCCAACTCGGTCCCACCAAAACATACCTATCCGGACCCACCGAGTTCTTTCGAGTTTTGCAATCGGTGCCACTGAGATGGCATGGCAACTTTCTGTTGCCAATTGCACTTATTTCGGTATTACCGAGATGATGCAATCGATGCCACTGAAGTGAGGTTTTACCCTACCATTGCACATCGGTTGCTCCGAGATGTTTCCAGTCGGTCCCACCGAGACTCCTAACGTTCATATCTTTCAACAGGTTGGTGCCACCGAGAATTATGATCGGTGCCATCGAGTTGAGTCAAAAGTGTGCAACGGTTGGATTTTGTGTGGAGGCTATATATACCCCTCCACTACTCATTTTCTGAGAGAGAACCATCCACTCATGTGTTGAGATCAAGAGATTCCATTCCTACTACTTGAACCTCGATTTCTAGCCTTCCCCAAGTTGCTTTCCACTCAAATCCTTCTTCCACCATAGCCAAATCTGAGAGTGAGAGAGTTGAGTGTTGGGGAGACTATCATTTGAAGCACAAGAGCAAGGAGTTCATCATCATCACACTGTCTATTACCTTTTGTAGAGTGGCGTCTCCTAGATTGGTTAGCTGTCGCTTGGGAGCCTCTGACATGATGTGGAGTTGAACCAAGAAGTTTGTAAGGGCAAGGAGATCGCCTACTTTGTGAAAATCTACCCGAGTGAGGCAAGTCCTTCATGGGCAATGGCCATGGTGGAATAGACAAGGTTGCTTCTTCATGGACCCTTCGTGGGTGGAGCCCTCCGTGGACTTGTGCAGCCGCTACCCTTCGTGGGTTGAAGTCTCCATCAACGTGGATGTACAATAGCACCACCTATCGGAACCACGCCAAAAATCTTCGCGTTTCCATTGCGTTTGCACACTCCATTTCCCATCCCTTTACATTCTTGCACTTGCATGCTTTATTCTTTCCGTTGCCTATACTCTTGCATTGCTTGTGTGAAATGTTATGTATGCTCATTATTATGTGCTAAACTAAACCTTAACTTGAAGAATTGTAAAAACTGTCACTTTGACTTGTTAAGGGTCTATTCACCCCCTCCAGACCCCTCTTCTCGATCTTTTAGTCTACCCACTACTAGGGAAAAGCATATACACAGAATCTTACCTGCAGCGCTCTTCAAAATACAACGCTACTGCTACTTAGCAGCAGCGCGTGTCTGCCAAACGCGCTACTGACTTGGAAGTAGCAGTAGCGCGTGTGTAGCCTACAGCGCTACTGCTATAGTTGCCATGACCTTGCCCCCCCCCCCCCCCCGCTAACTATGGCAGTAGCGCACTTTATTGTAGAGCGCTACTGCTACTCAGGTTAGCTGTAGCGCGTTTTGGCAAACGCGCTACAACTATCCCTACCTTATCCCCACGGAGGACCGGCCCTCTCACTCACACTCTCACTCTCGCCCGCGTCAACCGTCGTCGTCCGTCGCCGCCGCCGCCGCCGCCTTCGTTCGTCCGCCGCCGAGGTAGTCCCCTCCTTCCATCCCTCCTCCATCCTCCTCGCACATCCTCCCTCCGCCTGCGGCTGCCCCTCCCTCCTCCGCCGCCGCCCTCCTCCCTTCGCCTGCGGCCGCCCCTCCTCCCTCCTCCGCCGGCAGCCCTCCTCCCACCGCCCTCGACCTCGCCGCCCCTAGCTACCTCTCCGTCGCCCCCACCCCCTGCCACTAGTTAGTACTAGATTTAGTAGTAGTAGATGTTAATTTCGGGTTAGCTAGTACTAGATGTTGCTTAGTTAGTACTAGATTTTTAGTAGTAGTATTGGTAGTTGAACTACTTTAATTGTAGTTGAACTAGTTTAGTAAGTAAATTAATAAACTAGTTGAACTAGTTGAATTAACAGAACTAATCTATTTTTAGTAAGATAATTAATATAACTAGTTGAACTACTTTATTTTTAGAAAGAACTAGTTTTTTTCTATTTATAGTAAGTTTATATTTAGTAAGAACTAGTTGAATTAATAAAACTAGTTGAACATGTCATGTTTGTTGTTAGTGATAACTTATATGGTTTCAGGTGACCTCCGTCGTCCCCGTCACCGACCCCCTTCGACATCCCCGCCGTCGTCCCAGTCACCGATCCCCTCCGACATCGAGGTGAGACCAGCCAAATATCCTTGTATATCTTGTGTTGTTGCTCAAATTGGATGTGGTTGCCCAAGTGGCCGTTCATGTTCAGTTTACATCTCCGAGTGGCCTATGTTTTGCCGGAGTGTTGATTAATTTCCGTTCCGGCAAATTTCAGGCGCTCGATATGTCCTTTTTTTAGCAAAGGTCATGCCGGATTTTGTCGTGAATTCTGGCATGACTTGTGCTAGAATATGTACAAGTTTAATCTTTGAATTATGATTATAGGAAATGTTGTACTCGGACGACGACGGTCTCCCGGGGGAGTGTAGCTGGTGCCACGACGATCGAGGTATGTGCGACAGGTTCGTTCGGCTGGACGACGATCGGCGCTTCAGCATTAAGCTCGAGAAGACCTGCGATGTTCATACGGTATGCAACAACGACAATAGTTTTTTTCTCCATTAAGCATGACTTCAACTATTTCAACGTCTAATTTTCATATTTTACAATTCGACTAGCTTATCCCATGCCATGCAAGACGCTATGTCTTGGAGAGGATGGGTTTTGAAGACCATGAAAATTTCGAAACAAAGAAAATACACCTAAGGACCCATCATGATATGGATTTTGAAGTAAATCTGTACAATGCTCAGAGCGTAACCCATTTTGGTTGCCAAAATGGGGAAGCACTTTGCAAAATGTATGGTTTTTATGAGGGTATGATTGTCACCATGGATCTTGGTGATCCTGACAGCGAGGAAGACAATATGGACATTTGGGTCCTTGTTGATACGCTTCCGATTGTACCGCTATGTGAGTTTCTCAAACATAGTTATTAACTAATTTATATTGTTTATTTCAAAATAGTTGATAGCTTATTTCCATTGACAACTTATTTTGATTCTTCAAAGACTGTGCGGAAGATGGTAGATAAAACCCACTACACCGAAGGCACCCAATTAACGTATAAGGAGAAAAATCATCTGATCGCATTTTGTACTCTTCTTGAGAATTACAATGCCTATTATCGAACTCCTCCAAATTATGGTGAATACGTGCCACTAGTGCATGTGTTGAACAACGATAACTTCTCTGGAGATACCTTGGTAAGATTTTTTACTATTGACATTCGTGCATTTTTTGCATACTTCTAAAACTAGTACATCATTGCTAACTACGAAGTTATTATTATGTTTTTCAACAGAAACTCCCGATGGATTGTGTGCCTCATCTGATGTCTCTGCATGGTCGCCTCTCAGTTCTGAACATACTGCCAGGTAAATCTACGGAGCTCACCTGTGCATATCGGATTTCTAAAACCCGTGAACACATGATCATCAGAGAATGGAAGAAATGTATGGACATTCGCAAGGAGGTTCTTGGAAGTAACATTCAGCGAAAGGCAAGAATGGGAGACAGGCTAATCTCCATTCTCCATAATGGAGAGTCAGGGGCTATCTTGTTTTTTGTTATTTTACCTTAGAAAATGTAGTAGGTCTTAATCGAATGTAATAGGTCCTATGAGGTACAATATGTTTATTATGTGGTAATGTGTTAGAGTTGATAATGATGATCTTGAGGAGGTGTTATGTGATGTCAATGATGAAAACGATGATATTGAGGAGGTGTTATATGACAATGATGTATTATGATGCTAAGTTGTTAATGATATGATGATGATGATGATATTATTATATCATTGGGTGAAAGAACCGCGGATTAGTTTCAAGTGGATGGACATCCACTTGAAACTAGTCCACGGTTCTTTCACCCCATGATGTAATAACTCATTATGATGTAAAAACAATCTCTAAATTCCTGTTGTATGAAATCTTGTGTAAAGGTGTATGAATACAACATGAAAAAGAAAAGAAATAAAATACTAAATAATAGTAGTAGCGCGGGCTAGGAGAAGCACTACTACTAATTACCAGTAGCGATGTTCTAAAGAACCGCTGCTACTAAGTCAATTTAGCAGTAGCGTGGGTCAAGACGCGCTATTGCTAAGCATTAGCTGTAGCGCCTTATCAGTAGCGCTTCTGCCCGCGCTACTGATAGGCCCAAAACCCGCGCTGCTGCTAGGCTTTTCCCTAGTAGTGACCCCTCATTGAACATATAAAGGCTGCTACACTACCCGCCATTCCAGAGCAACCGCGTGTGCCACGCCTATTGGGCCGAGCGATCAATCTACTGTACCTGTGTTTTGGCTGCTGGCAGGAGGTAAACCGTTGGTTGCTTTTCACGTTTCATAGCTGCTTCATAAGTAGATGACGAGTGGGGCTGGCTATGTGTGGGGTCAATAGAACACAATGGTTTTCCTCCTGGTCTGCGTAAGCAAAGAAAAATACCCTAGACCGACGAGCAGTAAAAGGAAAAGGCGATGCGGCTTCCTCCTCCCCTCGCTCTCTTCTCGCCTCCTTCTCTCCGCCCTCTCGCTCGCCGCCGCCGCCATGGCCTCCCCTGCCACTTATCTCCAGCCCCTCCAGCGAGCCCAATCGCAGCCAACTCCATCCCCTCAGCCCATGGATTCCGGGGCATCCCCTCTCGGGCACCACCTCTCCTCCTCTCTTTGTTCCCCCCAGGTTCTCGATCTGGAGCGGGAGAGACAGATACGGCCAAATCGCCGGTGCCAGCGTGAGATGATAGAGGCCGCCACCTCTGCTCACCTCCTCCCATGTACTGGTGGCGGCATCGGGGAAGAAAGGAGCAACAGCCATAGCAGGCGCGGTGCTGGCGAACGCGAGCAGCAGCAGCCGCAGCAGGAGGCGGTGCTGCTGAAGCAGTGGTCTGTGCCGTCGCCGCCGCTGTCTTCCTCCGGCAGAAGGTCAAGCCAAGATGAATCAACAACGCCACTGCGGGAAACGACCATGGGTCATGGAGCCGAGGTAATCCTCCCATCCCCTTCCTCCATTCTCATCCCTCCCTCCATCCTTTTTGCTTGCTGCTGCTGCTGCTCTCTCTATCTCTCTCACCTGATTTGCCCTCACCCCTCTCTCTTTCCACTAATCTCTTATTATTTAGTCCTCAAAAATCTCATTTTTGTTTGTTCTATGCGTACAAGGTGTTCGATAAAATTTCAACTAGGCTTTATGAAATATTAATCGGGTCTGTTGCATGAGACAGAACAAGAATATGAACATTTGTTAGCCTTTTCATCTGTAGGTTCAGCAACGGGCAATACTTGAGGCAGAGTCTCTTTTCACAGTGGTCCAGGCAGAGATGGTACAGTGGAGAGGGCAGATCATGTTTGAGCAGACCAACCTTTCTTTCTGTAGAAAATTTTCCCCATATTTATTGTATAACGACAGGAGAGAAATGATGTTGTAGTGCAGTTTTCAGTGTTGTGTATGTCTGGTCTGTAGGAATGATGGTCGAGAAAATGGTCCAAGCAGAGATAGATTAACATAGTTCTAGCTGCTCATACAACATCAGTGTTGTGTATATGTGGTTGCAGTGCAGTTTTGTTGATCTACATGCATTTTTAGCATTATAGTATTGATATATTACCTCAATAAAATAGTGAATACATATAATATATGTAAGCTACATTCAGTTAGTTTTCATACTAATCCATTGATTCATTGTGCCTAGGATTTCTCTACTGATCCATGGGATATGGTGTGTTGCAGGATGTGCTACTAAAGACGATTTCAGTTTGGTTTTCCAGCCACTTCCCCTGTGACCTGGTAAGATGAATTGGTAACCTTCTACCAGCTGAACAATGTTTTATCCAGTCTTCACATGTGTTTCCTCGCTGAAACTCTCCAAGCTATGGCAGTACATACATCTGCCCAATTGCATATGTGCTGGTAGTCTGATTGCATCACCGTGGAGGTTGTAGGCCACCATAGGTGCATGGTGTGTATTTATTTTCTTCTCCTCTTGCATATGTACTTGTGTTCTTATATTTTTCACTAGCAGAAATTAATACAGACGGTGCACTCATTGCCGATGGTGTCCTCCAGCTGCCGACACCCGACAGTGTCCTCCCGGTGGCGGGGTTGTGGCAGGATTCCCATAAATTTCTCTTGCATGTGGTCTGTTTCAAATTGTGAGTTTATTATTGCTCGATTTCTTTGCTTTGTGTGTAATTGAATCAACTAGAAGCATATATGATATTTGAAATCCAACAAATGTTCAAACATGTCATCTGCAATGCTATATTATTCTTTCGATATATTCTTGGTTAATTTTCAAGTCACTGAAGTCCCAATACATTGATTGGTTAATTTTGGTATGACTTATCTAAACGCACTCTATTGAGTGTAATACCATTGACAATAGGAACAATGAAAGATTTCTTCTCTCACGAAAGATGGAACATCACAGTTTCTTGCTGTTTGCGTAAGCACGACGAGTTGTTCCCTTGTAGTACCTATTTTATCTTTCTAAGCTGCAATGCTAAGACCATTAGGTCTATTCCAATTCCTGTACTATAATTTGAGAAAAAATAATTCAAAGAAGAGTTAGAGTTGAAATTAAATGCAAAAGAAAGAGAAAGGACCTTGAAATTCTTCGCCTACAATATGATAAGTAATATGTTGGGTGATGACATACCATGCATTTTATGTTAATTATTCATACTCTACATTTATTTATTGAACTTATTATTTATTCCCATTATGTAGTATTTAGCTTTGTTTTATTATTGTAGATACGGGGCGGCGCACTTCGTTCTCATTCTTGCTGCTCAGCTTGCCACCTTCGTGCCTCCTTTGTGGTTGTTGATCGTTAGGGTGTCACGCCTCCGCCTCCGCTGCCGACCTTCGTTTTCCTATGTGCTGCAATTGGCTCTGCCTCCAGCTCCACTTCAGGGAGGATGTCTTGAGGTTGCAACACAAGGTTATCCTCCTCACTGTTAGCTATGGCCCACCCTATTACTCCTATCTCAGTTTTTCTTGCTCCCCTGCTTTGCTGGCTATTTGGTTGTTGCTTCTGCGCGGTGATGGCTGTAGGTTGCAGGCCACCTGAATAGATGGTTTTCTATCTCCTTATTTTCTTCCTGGCAAGAACAAATTACTTAGCTTGGGTTTATTGCCTTGTTTGCATGTTTATGTTGCTCTAGCTGATGGGTTAAAAATTGAAGTACCTTAGTGAAAGTCTGAGATATGCTTGCTACTTGCTTAATTTGATTTCCACTGCCATCTCACCGTCATCCCTTTATACTGATTGAGTAGATGCATGTAAATATATTGCTCTTATGATATATGTGTTGTATTTATTTAAAATAAGCTTTGCCTACTACATAGAAGGCCGGGGATAGATGTAGAAGGTGCAAGTCTTCTACCCTCTGTTTTCTGAACTGGCCAAAGGATTCTTAAGTTGATTTCCACTGCTAAATATTTCTTTATACATATTTCAACCTGATGTTCCTTCAAAGGTTATCATATTCCTTGCCTTTGGGGGAGGGGGTAGCTATTTTTGGTCATTCATTTGCCTTTATTGCTCTCCTATTACCATTTCCTTTCTGGCATATATTTTGTGAGTTTGGGCCCTCACCTTAGTTTCACTTAAGGAGTTTCCATCATCAGTTTTGTTGTTTCGTTCCTATTTACTACCTCAGTGCTTTTTTTTCCTGCACCCGAGCTGGTGATTTTGCCCAGCCTTTGTTTGTATTCCAATGGATTTGGTTTGTTAGTGATTTCCCCACTTACTGTTGTGGTGTTGTCGACTTCAGTCCGTCTGCTTCTCATCCAATTATGCTATAGGAGTAAGGAATAAGTATAATGCTTATTCAAATCCACTTTGTAAACATCTCTATCCTGCCGGTACTACTACTTTTATGTGTTAGATTGCTTCCCATTTGGGTGCCGTTGTCATTCAATAAGAAAATTAATTTCTTGAACAAGTAATTCCTTTTCAAAAAAGTCCATGCATGATTTTCTTTCGGTATCTGGTGATATTTCGTATGTGTGTAATGTAAGTCTGGTGATATTTGTTATGTAAGTCTGGTGATATTCCCACACAATGGTTAGAATCCCAGTAGACAGGACCATATTTCAAATTTTGTGTAGTCCAACCAATAATACGGATGGAACCTGATGATGATTTTCAATATATTGTGATAGTAGTTTCCTGCATCGATTTGCTAATGAGCCATCCTTCCATTTTCAACTCGAAGTGGTGCAATAGTTAAATAGATGTGTTCGTGCCATTTAGCCCCGACAACATTCAGTTCAGTTCAGCTGTACATCTTTTGCCGACCCCTTTTCTTGGTACTGATTGAGCTTTGAATGCTAATATTTTAAGTTGACTGCATTTTTTCCTTTAGTCCTTCCTCTTAATGTATAATGATCCTCATTGTGTGAGTTTCTTTCCTGGCAGGGTAGTTATGATTCAGACCATTCCTTAACAAAATGCATATATGGCCTGACGGTATGAGTTCAGCTTCAGACTGTCAAGTTCGCATCAAATTTATTGTTCCATTTTGGAACAGTGTACTTTCATGAGTATTTTTCTATTGAGTACATATATAATACTCTCACAAACAATACATAGAAGTTACGACCATTGTTTTGAGTGATCTCTGAATATGGATTGCAGGTAAGTGGATTAACAATTTTGTATTGATCCTGTTTCTGCTGAAGTGTTGATACTTCATTTTACTCAATCTTTCATATTAATCGTAAGTGTAAATGATATCATGTTGGGTTGCATTTCCATGTGGGGAATGGATATCCTAAACCTGAGAAAGAACCAATGCAGATGATAGTTTCTTAGGAATATGATCATATTGTTACAGTAAAGATGGTGTCTGTAACACCTGCTATAGTTCAGTTTACTACTGGGAATATCATTCAACCTCCGAACTATGTATTACAGCTACAGATTTGGCTAGGGAATCTGTCTCATTTTAATGTTGCAATGAAGTGGTTCAGATGGAGAGGGTCTTTTACTTCACTACTTTCTGACATATATAAGTTAATATTTGTTAGGTCTATTCCTGCCGAAAAATGTATGAAATGTTTGTTAGTATCCTCTTCTTTAATTGGTTTATATATTTAACTTCCATTTCTTAGCATTCGAATGGAATATACTAAATTGACTTTCATTTTTCTGTCCACTACTCACAAAATTCACTAGAAGCATCAATGTTTGCTGGTGCTGACCTTTTCAGAGACTGCAGCCATGTGTTTGTCCAGTACATTATTTACAATGAAATATGGTAACTTGTGCCTAACCTTTTAGTAGTCGCTATAGTTCAGATGCATTTGGGTCGTAAGCAAGTTATATGATTTGCAGCGGTGCTGCCTCCAACCCATATATGGAGAAGGTTCCGTAAACTGTGTATTTGAATATGCCTGATTTGGAAAGGGGAAGTCATTGGTTCATCTGCAAATGTGTGGATCTCGCTCCCTTTTGCTCGATTGCTCCACCTTGCTCCTTTGGCTGATTAACAGCTATTTCCGCAGCCCATGACGATGGTTGAGGTTAGTCTTTCAGCATCTGTTTTATTCATTACATGTCTTTTAAATTGCAGGATAGGCCCTTACAAATAAGTTAATTAACTACATGTCTGCATTAATATATTTGCCTGATGGGTTTCCCTATTATGGCTCATGGTCATAGTTGTAGACTTGTAGTTTGCCTTTCCTGTTGTTGTTTCTCTCAATATTTCTATCCCACTATACTGTATGTGTTCTGAATGTACCTGTATATGAAAGATGATTATCTCCATTATTATTGTTCGTACTACCATTTTTATCCAAGATTCAAAACACCTAACGCGTGCCCTTTTTTAAGTATCTTTAATGCAGTCTATTGGTTCTTAACTTACTACCAACTACTAGCGGAGATAGCTTTCTGAAATAAGCATGCTAAGCATGAACGCTGTTCTACTTACATGAAGAACCCTCAGGTGATGATAGGTCATGGTTCTTTGCCATTTCCTTTACAAAATCGGTTGAATCTTGTGATTCTAAGTTAGTATCAAGTTCTATATACCTTTCTGTTTGTATAAATTCACAACTTTCATGGAAGCTCTTGAATTGTGAGTATTAATCTCAGGTTGCTGGGTATGTTTGCTGATAGTATGCTGCCATGCATCCACTCAGCAATTTTCTTGTGATTACACATTTCTAATCTTTCTCTTTGGGATACTGAAATATGGTTTGCCTTGGGAAATATCTGAGATAGGATCCATGCTACTTTATTTGAATTGTTTTTATGTTTGCACCCTTGTTTTGATTTTAGTTACGACGTTCTCTTTCTTTTGGTTGCTCACATGTGTTTTTTGCCGCCATTGTCCATCTAGAGATCTAGGCAGCGTCCAGATTGCTGCGATCATCCTCCATCAATAAAGCCATGGGGTATTTTCGGCTCTCTTCTATGTCTCTGTTCCAGGGATAAACTGTCGTTTGATTCTTTTTGTGTGTGGCATGTCTGCTTATTTTGGACCCTGTTAATTGATGCTAACTATGCTGGCCATTTGTGTGTGCCTAGGTCCTTGTGGGAGCTGCATACAAACCCGTGTGGATGTATTTGGTTGGTAGCTGCAACAGCCTGCCAATCGGATGAGAAGCCAAGGTGCCATCGGCGATGGTGTAGCTTCAGCATCCTGTCAATCGGAGGAGAGGCCAAGGAGTCATCGGCAAGAAGCAAACCTTATCCTGGAACTTGAAGTGGAGTAATGGTTAACAATGTTTTATGGATCATATGTTTTCTTTTGTTCACACTTGAGAGCTACAAGCATTAAGTTTTTATGATAAATTATGTACCAAAGTTTGCTTTGTCCGTGGCCATATCTACATGTGTTAATTTATTTTCCTATACATTCCTAGGAGTTGTCCCCTTTGTTCTATAGTAGCATAATCAGAGCGAGAAATGTAAATGTGATTGAATTATGGCGTGGCTCTTACAGAAATATGTGAATGGGGTCAGAATTGTGTATATATTATTGATTTAATATTTTGAAACTAAGCCATGTTGAGTGTGGAGTTTTATTTCATCTATGTTTGCACCAATGCAAATCATGAATTGTTTACTTGATGTTTGACACATGTCAAATATATATGTAGTCAGGAAAGGCTGTTAATCCTTTTGTCACTGTTGCAGATAATTCTCCTGTTACTTGGACAAACAAGTGCAAGGGGAAGTGCAGGTGGAAGGGATCATTGTTTGACACATAACAGTACAACAACATGCATGCCAGTGACCAATGAAACAAGGGACTTATGAATAAGATGAAAACCTTTCAGCCTTCTGTTCACACGAAAATACTTTTTTGTTGATTTTGTGTTATTATCTATTTGAAAACACTCTCCCATGATTAAGAAAAAAATATTTTCCTCTTTTTTTACCATTGGAAAGGATTCAGTGTTGCTGCAGACCTGCAATAGCATACACCTCTTCGCAAACAACTCTTAAGTCAACATCAAATGCTCCTAAATTAAGCAAAATAATTGATTTTAGTTTTTTGTTTAACTTGGTCTTCGCGCCATTTGGCTATGTTTATAGCTACTCTTTTTTTGAATGCAAGTTTGCACCTACTCGGACTTCTAATTGCAGGCTCAACTATTTGGACAGAATTTTTTTGCATTTATTTCTTGGTTTGAATTAAAATTTAAAATTATGCCTTCATGTTACTCAAATAACATAAAAATTTATGCATGCTTCAGTATATATTTTGAAGTTACTCCATTTTTATTTTTTATATATAAAAGGGTTATCCATGTTATTCTAGGTGTTTTTAATAACTAAAATTACTAACAAATGAAAACATTTTCAATCCGTACATGGTCTCAAATGGGTCTCTGCGCCATTTGGCGCACCGGGTCATCTAGTTATATAAGAGGTCTAGGATACAAGCGTCCTATTAGGACACGACTCCCTATCCTGTCTAAACACAATATAACTCAAAGTCCAACTGTAATCTACCTTATACACTATATTCAACACAATTCCAACAAAAGCCAATGGAAAAAGTGTGCACAAATTAATCGTAGCTAAAGCATGATCCAATCTAACTCGACAATAATCACTATTTTGAATTTTCCTCTTAAAAGTTTAGTCCAGTCCATTATAGCCCAAGTCGACATTGACTACTTCTCTAAATGCATTTATTTGACCCATGTCGTGCTGATTTGAACCAAATTGCTCTTCTCGCATCAAAACCTCATTTAAATCTCCAATGCAAAGCCATGGAAGATCACAATCGGCCTTCAAAAGGCGCTTTTATATATCTAGCTCCTAATAGCCTCTGCATACCAACATCTTAGCCTCCATGGCTCCGTCCTTGTCTTTTTCAAAGTCATCATATCTATGTGATATTTTTTTTGAAAAATCCTTAATTCCAAATCAAACGATCTCCTCCAATAAATACATAGACCTCCGTTGTGGCCACTACTATCCAGTCCACATGTACCATTAAAACCAGAGTTCCAACCGAGCCTTCCACATGGCACTTCGCGATTTGCGTCTCCACCTCACAAAGAATCATCGGCACGCTCTCCCACATGAGGTCGCACAACACATAAACTATCGTGGGGTCGCCTAGCCCGCGATAGTTCCAACCTAGGATAGTCATTAGGCCTGGCGGTCCTCCTTGAGGGAGACCACCGATGCTGCCAAATTTTCCTTCTTGCTTGGTGGTGTTGCTTTCTTTAGTTTCTTATTTTCCCGCGAGGATATGTACTGGGGTGGTGGTAGTCATATCACACCCTTTACCAGAATAATCACATGCTCCGTTGTCCCGTCACCTGCGAGGTCGAGTTTTTTCCTTGTTGTGTTCCCATCTTCTCCTTTCTCCTCATCTCCCTCATCAACCGGCTTTAGGGGAGTAGACACCATATCTAATTCATTGACGTCATCACAAAGACCAGCATCCCGAGAAGATCTCTTCCTTGGTATTGTATAATGTTTCGTTATTCTTCCCCTTCCTTTGCCCCGCCTTCCCTCAGAGCCCGCATGCCTCCCTATGGCAACGCATACACCACCGCTCTCCTCTAAGCAATCGTCCATCAGCCAAACCACTTGTCTTTCAGATCCCACCACTGCCACACTCCTCATGTTCATGACCCATCAAACCATAGATCTCATAGAAGAAAGGAATATTACTTGTTCGGAAGCAGACGGAGACCTTCACCTTGGACAAGCAGTGGGGTGAAGTAGGTCAGAGGTTCAGCAACAAGGACACATGCTTGAACCCTCATCATACGACAATCTCGGAGCCAGCTGAATCTCTCTAGCCTTGTCGATGCGTCGTGCGAGTTGATCCACAACAGGTTCTTTCTGATACGGATCCCGATTCTTGTATATCTGTGCCTAGACATGGAAGCCATCTTGGTTTATTGACATTGTATTTGTGCACCCATCATCGCCATCGACAAGCAAGCCAAATCGCTGAAAATCCAAGGTGCTACCATGCACCATTTTTTTCCAGTCACTAAAACAATACATCTGGAAGACAAACAAGTTGTCGCTCGTTGAGAGGAGTGTGGTCAATTGACCACACAGGTTTTTGGCAAATCCTTGGTACACAAGTAGAAATCATGTATTTTTTTTTATAAAATTGGTGAAAACACATTTATTTGACATCACAGATTTGAAATGATATCACAAACTTCTGATCCTAGCACCGCCACTAGTCCTCAACCGCCCCCATGTACTTTGGGGTTTATGCTAGGCCTCAAGTGAATTTTAGAGTTTTTAAACATCACATCCGAGGTAACCGGACAATCAGTGTTCAATCTCTCAATCGTCATCCATCGGTCTCGACCTTGTATTGCTTCTTATCTTCTTCCCGATAACAACTTCATCGGGCTCATCTTTCATTAGCTCTACGGCTCCTTGGGCCTCCACGGCTCCACCCCACAAAGTGGCGGCGCCAAGGAGATGGCAGTTTTATGTGAAACTCTCGCCAGGAACGGAGATCACCGCCGAAGTGGTAGAAACCCTAACGAGGAGGGTCACAATCGCTTCTAGAAATTAGAAAATTAGTTCTTTTAATCAAGAAATTACTTCCTCCGTCCCATAACGTAAGACATTTGTCGGAGTATAAATTAGTGAACAAAACAGTTTTGGAAGTGGGAGAAGCCACTTATTTAAGAGGAAGTCGATCGAACTGAAAAGAAGCAATTAAATGGGCCCAAAGGGATTCCTTCTTCCGACATTTGGCCCAACATCTCGCTAGCGACAGACACGCGGAAACCTAGCTAACCAGCAGCAGCTCATCACTCCTCGCGCCTCCATTCCCCAAACCCAAACCCTCGCCGTCACCCCCTCCACCGGCGGCCATGGACGACCAGCAATTTATCATCGGCGCCTCCGGGGGCGTCTCAGTGAGCGATATCCGCGCCAGCATGGAGCGCAACGGCGAGGACCCTGAGACGCTGGATCTCGGCTACAACATGATGCTCCACTTCGTGTACGGCTACCTCCCGCACCCGCCCGTCTCCCCCGCCGCGCCCCTCTCCCTCGCCGGCGCGTCCTGGGTCCCCGACAGCGTCGACCGCATCAGCCGCCTTCCCGACGTCCTCCTCCTCAACATCCTCTCCCGCCTCCCCTCCAAGGACGCCGCGCGCACCGCCGCCCTCGCCTCACGCTGGCGCCCGCTCTGGCGCACGGCACCCCTCGCTCTTGTCGACAGCCACCTGCTTCCGGCAGAGGGCGCGTCCGGGCCGCAAATCCTCGGGGCCCCCTCTCCCCGCGCCGTCACCGCCGCGGTGTCCAGCGCCCTGGCGGCGCACCCGGGGCCCTTCCGCTGCGTCCACCTCACCCGCAGCACCATGGACGAGCACCGAGGCGAGATTGCGCGCTGGCTCGACACCCTCGTCGCCAAGGGGGTCCAAGAACTCGTCTTTGTCAACCGCCCTTGGCCGCTAGACCTTCGCCTCCCCGCCACGTTCTTCAGCTGCGCCTCCCTCACCCGCCTCTACCTTGGCCTCTGGAGGCTCCCGGACGTGGCCGCCGTGCCGCGCAGTGTCAGCTTCCCCAACCTCTGCGAGCTCGGCCTCTGCTGCTGTGTCATGGAGGACCGTGATTTGGCCTTCATGCTTGAAAGAAGCCCCGTCCTGGAGTTCCTGGCCATCATGGGGAGCCAGACCGGAGTGCGCGTCCGCCTCGCCAGCCGCAGCCTGCGATGCGTTCAGCTCGGCCATACCTTCTTGGAGGACATCGACGTGGTGGACGCCCCTTGCCTGGAGAGGCTCTTTCAGTGGGAAGCTGCTCCCACAGGCGAGATCGCTGCCCCCAATCAGCGCTCCAGTATCCGCTCTTGCAGGATCAAGATTGGCCATGCACCTAAGCTGCGTCTGGTGGGATACCTTCACCCAGGAGGGCAAGAGTTGGGGATTAGCAACACCGTCATGGTGGTATGCAGCTATGTCAACCATACTGATAATTTGCATGTCAATTAACAATCCCCAGTTAGTTTATCTGTTTCAGTTTTCTTGGGTGAATTGCAGGCTATCAATAATGCCAATGTGTGATCTGACTTAGTTTCTCTGTCCTTGATGTTGGGATGCATTGCAGGCTAGGAGCAGGGAGAACATTGTCCCTACTGTCAAGATTTTGGGCATAGAGGTGCAGTTTGGTGTCCGCAATGTTGTCAATAAAGTGCCTGGCTTTCTCAGATGCTTCCCCAACCTGGAGACGCTCCATGTCCAGGTAAAGTCGGTAATTCTATTTGCAATTAATATAGTGGCTATAAGTATGTGGCATGGTCTCAACTATGAATCAGATTAATTATACGATTGCTGGCCTGCTGCTGCATGATATGGATTGCAGTACTCCCTCCGTAAAGAAATATGTATAAGAGCATTTAGATCACTAATGTAGTGATCTAAACGCTGTTATATTTCTTTACAGAGGGAGTAACCGATAAGATCCCTAAACGATGTACTTGCTGATCGATTTCATTTGCAGTCCTCCAAAATATCTGAAGAGTCCACTGGCAAGGTGAATCTCAAGTTCTGGCAGGAGGGCGGTCCGATGAAATGTGTGGCGCAGAGCTTGAAGAAGGTGTTGTTCTACGAGTTCCAAGGGTCGAAAAGCGAGGTTGCTTTCCTCAAGTTCATCGCGGAGAGAGGGCGGGTGCTGGAGAAGATGGTGGTCGTGGTGGCCAGCGAATGCTTCTCTCCGGTCGGTAATGTGGGTGCCAAGCTGAAGCCTCTGGTGGGCGCAAAATGGAGCAGCAAAGCTTGCAAGCTCGAGCTCGTCAAGAGCCGATACGAGGAGGTGGGATGCCCAGTTTACTGCCACCAACTAGCTTGTGATTTTGGGTTTACTGACCCGTTTGACCTCAAGTACCACGACAGGGCATATCAAGTATCTTTGTCAGTTAATCAGTAGTCCTAGCTGTTTCACAAGAGGCTAGTGGTACCTAAGCTAGCTAGATTTTGTGTTGTTGGAGGCTTGGAGCTGGCAGAAGCTAAGAAACCTAGCTATTTGGCGAGCTGTTGTGCTAAGTAGAGAGTTTGTAGTATGTGGGAATCTATGTGGTATGCTATTTCTGGTTTGTGTTTGTCCAACAGCAACTTGACTATGTTATGTTGCTCTTGTTGTTGTGAGCATGAAATATTTTGCTATGTTATGTTGGTCTCACCTCCAAAGAGTTTTCTTTTTTCAAATTATGGCTGCCCCTGCTAGTGGGAGGAGTTCCTGCCCGACGTCCGTGATGGGCGTCTTCGCAAAGAGGTCGCCACAACCCACAAGCCAGAGTGTTGGGCGCCGAAGTGCCTGATCGACCTGTCAGCTGCCTGCACGACATTATGGAGTTCTTCAGATTTGATAGATCAGAGAGCCCTAGCAGTTCACAGGTGCCCAAGATGAGCAGATCGCCGACCCTGCATGCAGTTGAAGATGAGCAGTTGATATATACTCCTAGATTCTGTTGCCAAAATAGCAGTAAGGGTTTTTACTAGCTTTGATCTGCAGAGTTAAACTAGTTTTGATTCTGTTACTACCAAGAGGGTAATAGTTTATCAGATCATTTGAAGTGCTGCAAATAAACCTGGTCATCAATAATAAACATGGTCCTTCCCGCTGCGACTCATACATCATCAATTCAGTTTTTTTAGCAAAACATCATCAATTCATAACAACACCCACATCGATCTCACATATATACGCCGGCCCAAGCTAAGCTGGGCTATTTCTGAAATTGCACTTCTTGGGAATTGCGCGACCAGATCTAGTAATTTGAAACCGATGCAATGCAATCACAAGTCACAACACGCAGCTAGCAGAATTAATACAGCCACAACAGCAGGCCCTAAACAGAGCACAGCAATCCTACCCAGGGGCAGGGGAAAGAAAATCAACTGAAACTTTGTAAGATCCATCCCAGGGGACTGCGGAATGTCTTGTCTAGCCGGTGGATTCTCTCCTGAGCCGGCCGCCACCTCGTCACCAACAGCCGCAACGCTTGTATGAATTGTCTAAAACAGTTGTGCAATCAGTATGAATTTTGTTGAAAATGTTTATCAACCTCATTGAAAACAAGATTACATGTTTCTAGAACCCATCCAATCCAAACATGCTTCAACTTATTTCTAGGGCTTGTAAAAAATGACTGAAATTTGTATAAACATGTTTGAAATCCTAGATTTGTGTGTACTCATGAGAATTGATGTGAATGTATATTTCTGAAAACAGTTGTGCAAATCAGTATGAATTATGTCGAAATATTTCTGAAGTTTGTCAAAAGAAGGATTAGATGTTTCTGGAACCAATCGAAACATGGTTCAACTTGCTTGTGAGACTTTTAAAAATGACTGAAATTTGTATAAACATGCTACAAATCCCTAGATATTATGTGTGTATTCGTGCATCGGAATTTGTGTGAACGTGTTTCTCTTACTCAAAACAATGAGATATCATTGAAATGTTTGCTGGGAAATCAGTGAAAGCTTATATGATTAATTTCTGAAGAAGAGCATGAAGTTCAAACCAAACATTATAACTAAGTTATCTACTAATTATTTGTGAACTCTATGTGAGAAAAAGTATTGGAATGGAACTGAAATAAGATCTCCACGACAAGGATAGAAGCAAGAAATGGCAATAATAGTAAGCACACGGTCATGATCTAGATACAAGCTGGACAGATTCAGCTGGCTTGCGAAAATATTGAACCAGAACAAACTAAATTCAACTCATGGATATCTAACTCTGCGTTAAATAGAAGCTGAATTGGATTGATTGATTGTGTGTTGCTTCAATTGCAGTGCACTTGCTACGTTCATTTTTCCAGTTTGGTATGTGCTACTTTAAAAGTACTATCGTCTAATCAATGTGTTCCATACAGTATACTCAGGACATAAGAGCAAAATGACATATCCATTTTGCGAAACAACCAATGACCTGGTCACTTGACCTTAAAAAGACAAAGCCCCTCTCCAGAGTTGTTTTGGTACTCATCAGGTGAAGATATTGTTCTTGTTTTGCGAAGATTTCACATATCTCTGTGCAACTGCAGTAATCAGTAATACTCCCTTCGTTTCTCAATATAAGCCTTTTTAGAGATTTCAATAGGGACTACATCCGGCCTCCATTTTCAATATAAGCCTTTTTAGAGATTCCAATATGCTCCGTATGTAGTCCATATTGGAATCTCTAAAAAGGCTTATATTTAGGAACAGAGGGAGTAACAATAGAAACAAGCAAAAGTCTGTGAAAATCAAAACTAAAGACCATAATTGCGGTAATTAATTAAAACTAATTCAAGCCGACAGTGAGACCAATCTAATTGCATAACAAATCGATTCATGCTAACAAGAAATTGGACAAACCAGAAAGATCTGGCACTAGAGTAGTAGATAGCCCTGCTGATTGGCTTGCAAGGTAAAAGACTTCAAGTAATTGGAACTAATATCTTTTATCTAATTCGATCTGTTACTTCTTCCACCAGCATCAAACAACCTCATCATGCACAAAGCTTGCCAGGAGAAATGCAGGTTTTTTAGCTCCTGTCTGTCATTCCCTACAACACAAAGTCTAGCTAGGTAGCTGGACAAACCAGAAAAACCATACTAGCTAGGCACTAGAGTACTAGATAGCCCTGCTGATTGGCTTGCAAGGTATTAATATTTTTTTTTATCTAATTCAAGCTGTTACTTCTTCCACCAGCATCTAGCCATATAAGTCTTGACTTGGCACAAACAACCTCATCATGCAGAAAGCTTGCCAAGAGAAATGCAGGTATTTTTAGCTCATGTCTGTCATTGCTGACAACACAAAGTCTAGCTAGGTACCAGTACTCTTGCACCACAAGCACAAGAGGCACTGCATGCTGCTACTAATTAACTTACGGAGATCATTTCGGATTTGTAGTAGTACTTGAGGTCAAAGGGGTCAGCAAACCCCAAGTCAGAAGCATGTCGGTGGCTGCAAATTGGACCTGCCACATCAGTGAGTGGGCTCTTGAAGAGCTCAAGTTTGCAACCTTTGCTGTTCCATTTTGCGCTGTTCAGAGGCTTCAGCTTGGCAATCACACCATCACCTCCCTGAGAGAAACATTCTTTGGCCACCACGACCACCATCTGCTCCAGCACCCGACCTCTCTCCGCGATGAACTTGAGGAAAGCGACTTCGCTTCTGGACCCTCGAAACTCGTAGAAGAACACCTTCTTCATGCTCTGCAGTACGCATTTGATGGGACCGCACTCCTGCCAGAACTTGTGATTCACCTTGCCAGTGGAATCTTTAGGTATGCGCGGGGACTGCAAATGAAAACAATCGGCAGGACATATTAGCGCATACATAGTTCAGGGATCTTATCTATGAGGACATATCATGCTGCAGCAGGCCATCAATCGTATAATTAATCTGACTAATATGTTCATGGATCTTACATATTACTCCCTCCGTTCGGAATTACTTGTCGCAGAAATGGGTGTATCTAGACATATTTTAGTTCTAGATACATCCGTTTCCGAGACAAGTAATTCCAAACGGAGGGAGTATTTATCTATGAGGATAAATAATCAGCTCTGACAATGCAGCAAGTATAGTGCAGTTAACCAATTTTACCTGGACATGGAGGGTCTTCAGGTTAGGAAAGCATCTGAGAAAACCAGGCACTTTCTTGACAGAATTGCGGCAACCGAATTGCACCTCTATGGCCAAAATCTGGACACTAGGCACAATGCTCTCCTTGGCCCCAGCCTGTAAATAATGCACCTAAGGTCAGATAAACTAATTGGGATCATACATTTGGCATTGTTATTAATTGACACGGCAGAGAAGCAAATTAAATTAGGATGTACCATGATGATGGTGTTGCTAATCCCCAACTCTTGCTCTCCTGGCCGAATGTATCCCAGCACACGCAGGTTAGGTGCACGCCCAATCTTGATCTTGGAAGAGCAGTTCTTCATGCTGGGGCCAGTGAGCTCGCTCTGGCAAAAATTATCCGACTGGAAGAGCCTCTCCAGGCGAGGTGCATCCACCACCTCGATGTCCTCCAAGTAGGTATATCCCAGCTGAACGCACCGTACGCTTTGGCTGACGAGGCGGAGGCGCACTCCGGTCTGGCTCCCCATGATGACGAGGGACTCAAGGACGGGGCTTCTTTCAAGCATGAATGCCAGATCGTGGTCCTCCATGACAGTCATGCAGAGGCCGAGCTCCAGGAGGTTGGGGAATCTGGCGCCGCGCGGTACGGCGGCGGTGTCCGGGATCCTCCAGACGCCGAGATAAAGACGGGTGAGTGAGGAGCAGCTGAAGATGGTGGCGGGGAGGCGCAAGTCTAGCGGCCAAGGGCGGTTGACAAAGACGAGTTCTTGAACCCCCTTGGCGACGAGGATGTCGAGCCAGCGCGCCATCTCGCCCCGGTGCTCCTCCATGATGGTGCGGGTGAGGTGCACGCAGCGGAAGGGCCCCGGGTGCGCCGCGAGGACGCGGGACACCGCGTCGGTGACGGTGCGGGGAGAGGGGGCTCCGATGGTGAACTGTCCGGCCGCGCCGCCGTCCGGAAGAAGATGGCTGTCGACAAGAGCGAGGGGCGCCGTGCGCCAGAGCGGGCGCCAGCGCGAGGCGAGGGCGGCGGTGCGCGCGGCGTCCTTGGCGGGGAGGCGGGAGATGATGTCGCGGAGGAGCACATCGGGGAGGCGACTGATGCGGTCGACGCCGTCGGAGACCCAGGACGCGCCGGCGAGCGAGAGGGTGGGGCTGGGGGCGGGGGAGACGGGCGGGTCGGGGAGGTAGTCGTAGACGAAATAGAGCACCAGGTTTATGCCGACGTCGAGCGTCGCAGGGTCCCGGCCTTCGCGCTCCATCTTGGCGAGCAACTCGCTCCTCGGGGTGCCGACGAGGAACTGCGGGTCGTCCATGGCCGCCGGTGGTGGGCGGAGGCGGAGGGCGGAGGAGGGTTTGGTCCTGCGGAATGATTGAGGTGAGGAATGGAGGCGAGGGTTTCGGCGAGCGAGAAATATTGGGCCAAATGTCAGTCCGAATCAGGTCTCTCATGGGCCCTAGAAACAGCTTCTCTTCAATTTGAACGTCCATTTAAATTGTGTAGTTGCCTAAAAATAATTAAATTGTGTAGTTGCCTAAAAACAAATTAAATTGTGTAGTACCCCTAAAAAAATTAAATTCTGTAATTATTGCTCAAAAATAATTTAAATTGTGTAGTTAAATCTAAAAAAATAATTGTGAAGTTGGCCTAAAGAAATTAAATTGTGTAGTACTGGTAGTTCTTACTGTGAAAAAATATAGTAGTAGCAGTTCTTTTTTCCATAAAAGAATGCAACGTATAGATCTTTACTTCATTTGTTCATATTCATTGTGTATTTTTTTACTTCGTTTTAAAAAAGTGAACCCAATTACATATTAGTAAACCAGTGCATAAGAGCATCTACAACCAGACTTGGCAAATCTTCATATATTTTCTTAGACACGCCCTGACGCGCCCACGGACAAGCCCAGGCGGCCCCTCATATTTACTGTCGGGCAGCCATAATTATCAAACGCAAACGTTCAAATCCATGAAAAGCATGCACGTGCATCATATATCCCAATTCAACAGTCCAGCGAAGCAACAAAGTTAACTAAATCATAATTCAACATGGAAAAATGAAATTCAAGTCCGAGCATGGCGGATCAATCGTCGGTCGGATCATTGTCCGGATGCCATCTTTGTCGCCTCCTCTATCTCCCGCTCTGCCTCCATCTGTGCCGCATGTTCCTCTACTACCATCTGTGCCGCTTGCACCGATGCTGCCATCGCCGCTCTCGCAGCCTCGTACTTTGTACGTTCGTTGGTCTCCTTCCTCCTGGCGAGTCATATATTTCCTTACTCATCCAAGAGGCTTGCGTCCGCCAACATTATTCTCGAATCCTCCGTGTCTCGAGCAAGTTGCAACCTCTCATTCTCAATCTCCATTGATCCAAAAGCCTGCACCTTCTCGATCTCCCATTTCAGACATGCCTCTTTCTTCTACAACTCTATCTTCTCCCTCTCAATTGCCAACATGTTGCTCTCAGTTGCCAACTTTTTATTCGTCCTCTCTCAGTCCCAATCCATACTTTTTTTTTGCACATCCAACACGAGCTTGTACCTCTCCTTTTTCTTATCATTCCTTGTTAAGAAAATGCACATCCATTTGGTGGACATTTTTGTCGCTGCGGCGTCATGGGCGGCCCTCCCCTTCTCCCACTTGTTTTCCATCACTTGCCAGTTATTCATTGGCACAATGGCTTTTCCATTTTCCCCTACAACTCCTCCCTCTTCTTTATCCAACCCAATTGATTGGTGGGAGCTTGTGACATCATTCTTCCTCTTGCCAACCTTGAGCTCTTCACAAGTTGTGTCCACTTTTGTCAGGGGGTGGGCCGTTGTCAGGTCCTTGGCAGAAAACTTGCTTCGCCCTTGAGGCGAGTAAAGGTTTGGTTGAGGTTTTTTGGGGACTCCTCGGGTACCCAAAGGCCCGAGACTCGTCGATCGGGAATTTGGACACTTCGGAAGGAAAGATGGGAGGCTCGTTGAACCAGCTTGCAAGATCGATGATTGAGATGGAGGGCACCTCGGAGACCGAGCGTCCTCGACTTAAAGACTGGTTCAGGGGCTACTGATGGTGTCCTGGAGTAGGGGCTGCTAGCCACGTCAGTTCTCGGGCATATGGGCCTGGCCGAGGACCCCCGGGATTATTAACTAGTGGCCTCATTCGTCAGGCCCGGGAGAATCAAGATGGAATCTTAGCTTTAGATGTAACCGACCAATGTGTAACCCTAGGCACCCCCGATATCTATATAAGCCGAGGGGTGGGGGCCGTAGACGCCAACTTATACCCACAAGATCACGCGGTAGATCAACCTGTACTCTGTACCCCCTCAATCAATACAATCAAAATAGGATGTAGGGTGTTATCTCTTCGAGAGAGCCCGAACCTGAGTAAAACATGTGTCTCTGTTACCATAGCACCAAGGCTATCAGCTCGGACCCCCTACCCGAGATCTGCTGGATTTGACTCCATTAAGGGGATATGATATCATCAAGCAAAGCTTTAAGCCTAGAAGCTCTCATCTTTGATATAACCTTATACAGAACATTGCAAAGACTTATAGATCAATACTGTGTAACTCTTTCTAGCTCATCCACTTGGGGTACGAGCACAATCACAATGTCATTCCAACCATCTGGGATGGCTTTATTATTTATAGACTGAAGAACTTCTGTAGTCAAAACTTCACCCAAATGGACCAACATTTTTTAAAATAAAATTGTGTGTAACCCATCTGTTCCAAGTGCCTTCATATCACCAATTGAGAAAAGAGCATTTCTTACCTCTTCTGCTCTGTATGGTCTCATTAGCTCATTATTCACTGTGTTCGCACGGGGTGCGGTTTTTTCAATAAGCAATGGTCTGGTTCATCAATGTCAGTCGAGAAAAGTCCTACTCCCTCCGTTTCAAAATAGATGACCCAACTTTATACTAACTTTATACAAAGTTGAATCATCTATTTTGAAACGCAAGGAGTACAAATTAATCTGAGATCAAAGGGTTTAGGTATGCAATCCCTTCCTTCCATACCCCTTGATCATCTCTTAACTTTTTAATCTGGTTTCGGATCCTTCTCGCTGTACAGCCACAACGACAAGCAATAAATGGAAAGCTACGCTGCTAAAATAGTAGCAGAGGCATCATCAAATACAAACGAAAACACTAACGCCCACACGTGTGGGCATTACCCAACTCGCCCACACGCCTGGATCGCCGTTCACTGTCTTTTTGCATGAATCTTGACACGAAAAGGTGGATTTGGTGTGCCACATAGGACAGGGCTGGTGTGTGGGCGTTGGAGAGTTTGCCCACACGCCCGCACCACGTTGTTTGCCAGCTGCGCTGTGTGGGCGAACTGCTTTTCGCCCACACAACCACCACCTAGGTCATGTGCGTGTGGGCGAACTGCTTTTTGCCCACACGACACTCCTACTTTGTGAATGGCAACTGCAGTTACGCCAATGTGGCAACTCGGTACACACACATGGCAACTGTGATTCTTGCTACACGGAACTGCAGTTACGCGAACGTGACAACTCGGTACACACACATGGCAACTGTGATTCTTTGCTATACGGTAACTGCAGTTGCACGCACGTGGCAACCAGATAAACACACATGGCAACTGTGATTAACAATACATGACAACTATGGTTGGACCACACGTGGCAACTAGGTAAACACACAATGACAACTACTGTTTTGACCATATGTGGCAAGTAGTTAATCACACGCGGCAACTACGGTTTGATTACACGCGGCAACTACCATAAATTAGACATGGCAACTATAGTTAACCAAAACAGATAGCGTTGACATGCTTTTACAACTACACTTGCCATCCCAGATAACTACATCTGCCAACCAGGATGGCAACTAAATCGTCACCCCGCGGGGTACCTAACGTAGCTGCGCCAGGACGTGCGGGCATTTTTGCTTCGTGCCACACGCACTGGATAAAGATGAGTAGTACTTGTTGGGCGTGTGACACGAAGTAGCCGCGCCCACACGTGTGGGCAATTCTAATGTCCGCTCACACACAACCTGTGGGCTGCCTCCTGCTCACACCACACACGGTATGTAGGCGTATGTCGAATATACCACATGTGTGGCAGTTATCGTCGTCCAATACAAATACCCACAACAGACTAACCAAACACAGCACAGATCACAACGGGAAGCCAAGGAGAAAAAAAAACTGAAACTTTGTAAGATCTCAGAGGACAGTGGTAGCTGGTGGCCTCGCTCCTGCGCCGGACGTTGCCGGCACCAACAGCCCACCGCGACTCCACCACCAACGCCAGTGCGACATTAGTATGAATTACCTAAAACAGTTGCGAAAATTAGTGTGAATTTTCTCAAAATGTTTCTGAGCGTCTTTGAAAACAAGATTAGATGTTTCTGAAACCCAGCGAAACATGGTTGAACTCACTTGTGGGACTTGTCAAAAGTTGACTGAAATTCGTATAAACATGTTTGAAATCCCTAGATATTGTGTGTATTTGTGGGAATCGATGTGTGAAAATCAGTATGAATTCTTTCGAAATATTTCTTTAGTTCATTGAAAACAGGATTACATGTTTCTGAAACCCATCAAAACATAGAGAACTTATTTGTGGGACTTTTAAAAATTACCAGAAATTTGTCTAGACATGTTTGAAATCCCCAGAAGTTTTGTGTGTAATCATGCATGGGGCTTCATGTGAAAGCATTTTTCGTAATCAAAACAATGAGATTTCATTGAAACGTTTGCTGAAGTTATCTACTAATTCTTCGTGTGAAGTCTATGTCAAGGATGGAAGGAATGCATATCAATAATAGTAAGCACAAGGTCATCATCTGGATGTCAGAGGCAAGCTGGACAGATTCAGCTGGCCTGCGAAAATACTGAACCAGAACAAACTAAATTCAACTCATGGATATCTAACTCTTCGTTAAATAGAAGCTGAATCGGATCGATAGGCCGTAAAGGAGTACATTTGATTGATTGCATGCCGCTTCAATTGCAGTGCACTTGCTACCTTCATTTTTCTAGTTTGGTCTGTGCTACTTTAAAAGTACTATTATGTAATTCATGTTTTCACAGTGTTTTCAGGAAATAAGAGCAAAATGACATATCTATTTTTCGAAACAACCAATGACCTGGTCACGTGACTAAAACGACGAAGCCCCTCTCACCCATCTGTAACTAGAGAGGTAGGCAAACCAGAGTTGTTTTAGTGCTCAACAGGTGAAGATATGATTCTTGTTTTGCAAAGATTTCACATATCTCTGTGCAACTGCAGTAATCAGTAATAGTCCCTCTGTTCCATAATAAGTGTCGTGGTTTTAGTTCAAATGACTAAAACCATGACTCTTATTATGGAACCGAGGGATTATAATACTTAACAAAAGGAAACATGTAAAAGTCTGAAAATTAAACTAAATAACATAATTGCGGTAATTAATTAATACTCAATCAAGCTGAGAGTGACACCAATCTAATGCATAACAGATTGATTCATGGTAACGACAAATGCACGGCATGCTAACGAAATTGCAGTTGGACAAACCAGAAAAACCATACTAGCTAGGCACTAGAGTACTAGATAGCCCTGCTGATTGGCTTGCAAGGTATTAATATTTTTTTTATCTAATTCAAGCTGTTACTTCTTCCACCAGCATCTAGCCATATAAGTCTTGACTTGGCACAAACAACCTCATCATGCAGAAAGCTTGCCAAGAGAAATGCAGGTATTTTTAGCTCATGTCTGTCATTGCTGACAACACAAAGTCTAGCTAGGTACCAGTACTCTTGCACCACAAGCACAAGAGGCACTGCATGCTGCTACTAATTAACTTACGGAGATCATTTCGGATTCGTAGTAGTACTCAAGGTCAAAGGGGTCAGCAAACCCGAAGTCAGAAGGATGTCGGTGGCTGCAAATTGGACCTGCCACATCAGTGAGTGGGCTCTTGAAGAGCTCAAGTTTGCAACCTTTGCTATTCCATTTTGCGCTGTTCAGAGGCTTCAGCTTGGCAATCACACCATCACCTCCCGGAGAGAAACATTCTTTGGCCACCACGACCACCATCTGCTCCAGCACCCGACCTCTCTCCGCGATGAACTTGAGGAAAGCGACTTCACTTCTGGACCCTCGAAACTCGTAGAAGAACACCTTCTTCATGCTCTGCAGTACGCATTTGATGGGACCGCACTCCTGCCAGAACTTGTGATTCACCTTGCCAGTGGAATCTTTAGGTATGCGCGGGGACTGCAAATGAAAACAATCGGCAGGACATATTAGCGCATACATAGTTCAGGGATCTTATCTATGAGGACATATCATGCTGCAGCAGGCCATCAATCGTATAATTAATCTGACTAATATGTTCATGGATCGTACATATTATTTATCTATGAGGATAAATAATCAGCTCTGACAATGCAGCAAGTGTAGTGCAGTTAACCAATTTTACCTGGACATGGAGGGTCTTCAGGTTAGGAAAGCATCTGAGAAAACCAGGCACTTTCTTGACAGAATTGCGGCAACCGAATTGCACCTCTATGGCCAAAATCTGGACACTAGGCACAATGCTCTCCTTGGCCCCAGCCTGTAAATAATGCACCTAAGGTCAGATAAACTAATTGGGATCATACATTTGGCATTGTTATTAATTGACACGGCAGAGAAGCAAATTAAATTACGATGTACCACGATGATGGTGTTGGTAATCCCCAACTCTTGCTCTCCTGGCCGAATGTATCCCAGCACACGCAGGTTAGGTGCACGCCCAATCTTGATCTTGGAAGAGCAGTTCTTCATGCTGGGGCCAGTGAGCTCGCTCTGGCAAAAATTATCCGACTGGAAGAGCCTCTCCAGGCGAGGTGCATCCACCACCTCGATGTCCTCCAAGTAGGTATATCCCAGCTGAACGCACCGTACGCTTTGGCTGACGAGGCGGAGGCGCACTCCGGTCTGGCTCCCCATGATGACGAGGGA
Organism: Triticum timopheevii; assembly: GCA_963921465.1. NCBI lineage: Eukaryota > Viridiplantae > Streptophyta > Magnoliopsida > Poales > Poaceae > Triticum > Triticum timopheevii. The sequence continues at coordinate 594,564,274 of OY997266.1, read as the reverse complement.
CTCAAGGACGGGGCTTCTTTCAAGCATGAATGCCAGATCGTGGTCCTCCATGACAGTCATGCAGAGGCCGAGCTCCAGGAGGTTGGGGAATCTGGCGCCGCGCGGTACGGCGGCGGTGTCCGGGATCCTCCAGACGCCGAGATAAAGACGGGTGAGTGAGGAGAAGCTGAAGATGGTGGCGGGGAGGCGCAAGTCTAGCGGTGGCTGCAAATTGGACCTGCCACATCAGTGAGTGGGCTCTTGAAGAGCTCAAGTTTGCAACCTTTGCTGTTCCATTTTGCGCTGTTCAGAGGCTTCAACTTGGCAATCACACCATCACCTCCCGGAGAGAAACATTCTTTGGCCACCACGACCACCATCTGCTCCAGCACCCGACCTCTCTCCGCGATGAACTTGAGGAAAGCGACTTCACTTCTGGACCCTCGAAACTCGTAGAAGAACACCTTCTTCATGCTCTGCAGTACGCATTTGATGGGACCGCACTCCTGCCAGAACTTGTGATTCACCTTGCCAGTGGAATCTTTAGGTATGCGTGGGGACTGCAAATGAAATCAATCGGCAGGCCATATTAGCACATACATAGTTCAGGGATTTTATCTATGAGAACATATCATGCTGCAGCAGGCCATCAATCATATAATTAATCAGACTCATAGTTCTGACCTTGCTAGATAAATAATCAGTTCTGACAATGCAGCAAGTGTAGTTAAGTCACCCAATTTTACCTGGACATGGAGGGTCTCCAGGTTAGTAAAGCTTCTGAGAAAACCAGGCACTTTCTTGACAGAATTGCGGGCTCCGAATTGCACCTCTATGGCCAAAATCTGGACACTAGGGACAATGTTCTCCTTGGCCCCAGCCTGCAATGCCCCATGGATAGATAAATTAATAGGGATCATAGATAACCATCATTAATTAACACAGCTGAGATGCAAGTTAAATTAGGATGTACCACGATGATGGTGTTGGTAATCCCCAACTCTTGCTCTCCTGGCCGAAGGTATCCCAGCACACGCAGGTTAGGTGCACGCCCAATCTTGATCTTGGGAGTGCAGTTCTTGATGCTGGGGGCAGTGAGCTCGCTCTGGCGAAAATCACCCGACTGGAAGAGCCTCTCCAGGCGAGGTGCATCCACCACGTTGATGTCTTCCAAGTAGGTATATCCCAGCTGAACGCACCGCAGGCTTTGGCTGACGAGGCGGAGGCGCACTCCGGTCTGGCTCCCCATGATGACGAGGAACTCCAGGACGGGGCTTCTTTCAAGCATGAATGCCAGATCACGGTCCTCCATGGCATTGAAGCAGAGGCCGAGCTCCTTGAGGTTGGGGAATCTGGCGCCGCGCGGTACGGCGGCGGTGTCCGGGATCCTCCATACGCCGAGGTATAGGCGGGTGAGGGAGGAGCAGCTGAAGACCGTGGCCGGGAGGCGCAGGTCTAGCGGCCAAGGGCGGTTGACAAAGACGAGTTCTTGGACCCCCCTTGGCGACGAGGACATCGATCCAGCGGGCCATCTCGCCCCGGTGCTCCTCCATCGTGCTGCAGGTGAGGTGGACGCAGCGGAAGGGCCCCGGGTGCGCCGCGAGGACGCGGGACACCGCGGCGGTGACGGCGCGGGGAGAGGGAGCGCCGAGGGTGAACTGCCCGGCCGCGCCGCCGTCCGGAAGCAGATGGCAGTCGACAAGTGCGAGGGGCGCCGTGCGCCAGAGTGGGCGCCAGCGCGAGGAGAGGGCAGCGGTGCGCGCGGCGTCCTTGGCGGGGAGGCGGGAGATGATGTCGCGGAGGAGCACATCGGGGAGGCGGCTGATGCGGTCGACGCCGTCGGAGACCCACAACGCGGCGGCGAGTTAGAGGGTGGGGGCGGGGGAGACGGGCGGGTAGGGGAGGTAATCGTACACGAAAGAGAGCATCAGGTTGATGCCGATGTCGAAGGCCGCAGGGTCCCTGCCGGCGCGCTCCAAATCGCTCCTGGGAGTGCCGACGAGGTACTGTGTGTCGCCCATGGCCGGCGGCGGAGGGGTTTGGTCTTGCGGAATGATTGAGGGAGCAATGGAGGCGAGGGTTTCGGCGAGCGAGAAATGTTGGGCCAAATGTCTCTCCTGGGCCCATGAAACAGCTTCTCTTCAATTCCAACGTCCGAATCAGTTTGCGGGGATTAGTGCTCATAGGGTAGCTTGTGCGTGTATGCGTTTATAGATGTGAGTGTATGCGCGTATGTATGAGCGCTTATGTCTGTACTAATGTTAAAAAAAACACGCAACAAGCGGCGCGCTAAAACAGTTTTTTAAGTGCGAAAATAGCGGTTTTTTGCGCGCGGCAGGGCGCTGGCTCCCGCAGCGGCTGCAAAATATTACGCGCGTGACCCGCTCCAACAGACGATGCAAATAAATGACACGCGCGAGCAATCAGAACACAAACTAGTTCAACCAAATAGATAAAATTCAACGATACAAATAGCACAAATTAGTTCGATAAACTAGTCCAATACAAACTAGTCCGATAAAACTAGAAACTACGGTGACTACGGTGACCTCTCGTCCTCCTCCTCCTCCTCCTCCTCCTCGCTTGTGTCCTCCTCCTCCGACATATCAATAAATGCGTCTGCCCACTGATCATCCTCTTTTGAGAAGAATGATGCATGTCCCATATCGCACTGCGATATGGCCAGTGCCTTCCGACGACGCCTGTCCGCCCGTTCCGCGCGCCGCCTTGCTCTCCTCCTCGCCCACAAGGCGTTCTCGTTGGTGACATCCTTTGGGTGGCGCCGGCGCCACTCCTCCATGGCTCGCTCGTCGGCCTCGGCGATGAGGAGGCAACACTGCTGCCGACGGTGTCCCTGACGATCGGCGTCAGTTACTAGCCGCGGCGGAGGGGCGAGGTCCTACGCCTGCTCGCGCGTCCAGACGTCCTTGAAGTTCATCTGTGCGCGGGGCCTCAAGAGGCGCCACGCTGCCGCGTCGTATACGTGGGCGGCTTCGTGGGGGGTGTTCAAGGTGCCGAGGCCGATGTGCACATCGTCGCGCCAAATCTCGGCATAGAAGGTGCCGGAGGGGCGCGCGCGTACGCCGCGGTAGCCCGAAGCTCACCGGCGGCACGGCGGCACGGCGGCATGGCGGCGGGGGGGGGGGGGGTGGCGTGTCGGCGGCGAGGCGAGAAAGTGGCAGAGGAAGCGGGAGAGAGCGGGAGAGGGTGTGTGGCGAGGTGGAGAGCGATGGGAGGGCGCGTGGCGGGCGCTGCATTTTATAGGCGCACCGGATGCCACGCGCCAAATCTAGCTTTTTCCCGTGCGCCTGAGTTTCCCGCCTTCACTGGAATGCGCGAAACCGTCCCACGCGCGCTAAAATGACATTTTACCCCGCGCGCGCTTTTTACAGCCATTGTTGGAGATGCTCTTACCATATTCCATATATACCATAGCTTCCATTTACAATTGGAGCGACCGAAGCAACATTGGTCGGCGGAGGAGTGGGCCGATGGCGAGCGCCAGATGCAGTGGGAGCGCGAGGAGGAGGAGTGCGCCCGCCGTTCAGCAATGCCGCCGCTGGAGCAAACGACGGTGACGGCGTGGGAGAGCGCATTCCCGTGGAATGGGTCGCCGCCACCCTTCATCGACCTCACCGGCGACGACGACGGCAAAGGGAAGGGCAAGGCCTAGAGCAGCGTGTGGGCGTGTGTTTTTATGTTTTATTTAGTGCTTAAGTGGACTTTAGCCGACGGTCCGTTTAGTGTATAATTATGTTTATTTTCAGCCGCGTATTTTTGAATTTGCTCTTTTTTTGTGGCCACGGGGAAATGCGTCGGACACCCGTTGAGCGCACCGTCCGACCCAAACGAAAAAGCTTTTTGGACGCACTTATCCGCTCGGCCGGCCCAAACTGACAAAACGCGTGTCCATTTGGGTCGCTGCGTTGGAGTTGCTCTGACCGCCTGCATTCCCACCTCCTTCCAAGTGTAGCTGTCCGACAATAGCAGCTACTCTTCCAGGATTTTCAGATGTTGAAATATCATCCACTTTGTGACCAGCACCGGTTTCCTACTCCGCGGATCGTTTTCAGCCATATATATCCATGCCATTCACATTCCCCTCTTGCCTAGGGGGATCATGCATTCCGAGCAGCATGCATGGTTACCAAAATTTGTCCTGCTGGGCTTCAACATGCAAAGAGGCCGTAGCAAGCCGGAGCCGGAGTTGCCCTGCTGTTGTGCTCCCACACGCAAGCGTCGACCTGCCGGCATCACATTACAGAGTTCTTCAGCAGTTGACTGGTGATGTAGCACGATATATAGACAAACGAGCTTTACCGCTTTATAGATTTCTTAGCCCAAGATTTTTTTTTATTTTTTTTGAGGGGATAAAGCCAATTTATTCATCAAAAACCATGTTGTGTGGGATACAATCAAGGTCATGGGGTTGGCCCAACCAAACGTGGCCCTCTACCCAGAGAAAACTTGGCTAAGCTATGTGCTTCCGTGTTGGCAGCACGACCTTCAAAAGTAAAGATACAATTAAAATGAACTGATCTACAGTTTATCTCGTGTACGACCGATCCATTCTTCCCGATGCTTCCTTTGCCAATGTCGGATATTGTCTGTTTTGAATCAGATGCAATCATCAAGTTGTGTAAGTTGAGGTCTTCCGCAAGAGCAAGAGCTTCTCTGCAAGCAATAGTCTCCAGAATCAATGGATCCTCCAAACCTGCAATTACCAGCGATAAGCTCCCCAGATACGTAGTTACCAAGGTGATCACGGCATACTGTTGCTCAAGGCCAAGGGGAATGTTTTGCAGTAGCTTGGAATTCAGAGCACCCACAGTTCTGTTATAAGGGCTTCAGTTTAAGGCCCAAACACAGCACAGATCACAACGGGAATCCAAGGAGGAAAAAAAAACTGAGACTTTGTAAGATCTAAGGGAACTGTGGTAGCTGGCGGCCTCGCTCCTGCACCGGACGTTGCCGGTACCAACCGCGCACCACGACTCTATCTCCAACGCCAGTGCGGCATTAGTATGAATTGCCTATAACAGTTGCGAAAATCAGTGTGAATTTTGTTGAAATGTTTCTGAACTTCTTTGAAAACAAGATTAATTAGATGTTTCTGAAACCCAGCGAAACATGGTTGAACTCACTTGTTAGACTTGTAAAAATGACTGAAATTTGTGTAAGCATGTATGAAATCCTTAGATATTTCGTGGGTACGCATTCATGGGAATCGATCTGAACGTGTTTTTCTTTTCTGAAAACAGTGAGATTTCATTGACACATTTCTTATGTAATACTCCCACCGTTCATTTTCTTGAGGAAAAATAGTAATAGAAAGCTTATACTCCCTCCGTCCGGAAATACTTGTCATCAAAATGGATGAAAATAGATGTATCTATAACTAAAATACATCTAGATACATCCATTTCAATGACAAGTATTTCCGGACGGAGGGAGTACGATAAAAACATTATACCTATTTTTTCTTTAACAAAAGGGATTTGCCCTAGCTCCATTTATATTAGAATGAAACCGCTAGTAACAAAGTTTTAGGCTCGAGGGCTGGGACTGCAACAGCCAGCCAGGTCTTTTCCAGCAACTGGGCTGCAAACGATGTTTTGCAGGGAATTTAATTACAAGTTCCTGGTCAAGGCCCAGTAGGCGTGGGTGCTGCATACAATCGCACCAGCAGAACAATTGTGTTAACTGTGTTTTTTTAGGCACTTCTGTTAACTGTGTTGATTAACAATCATGTACGAGTACTTAGATCATACTGTACTAGTACAAATAAACCTGGTGGTTAACCAATAAGACTAAGGTAGCTGACGTAGTAGGGTATACTTGTAATCACTGCCGTCTATGATTCATATAAGCTGCGTTCTTTCTGAAATCTGACCTGTTGGAAATTTGCACAAGGGGATGTGACTTGAAGCCAATACAATTAATTACGACAAGCAGCGGAATAAAGCCACAACTACAAGCAATAAATGGAATGCTACGCTGCTAAAATAGTAGCAGAGGCATCATCAAATGCAAATACCCAAACACAACACGTACAGATCACAACGGGAAGCTATATAAGGAGGAAGAAAAAACAACTGAAACTTTGTAAGATCTCAGGGGACTGTGGTAGCTGGTGCGCCGGACGTTCCGGGCACCAACAGCCCACCGCGACTCCAGCTCCAACGCCCAGCGCGACATTAGTATGAATTGCCCAAAAATAGTTGCGAAAATCAGTATGAATTTTGTCGAAACGTTTCTGAACTTGTTTGAAAACAAGATGAGATGTTTCTGAAACCCAGCAAAACATGGTTGAACTCACTTGTAAAAATGACTGAAATTTGTGTAAACATGTTTGAAATCCTTAGGTATTTCGTGTGTATTCATTCATGGGAATCGATGTGAACGTGTTTTTCTGAAAACAATGAGAATTCATTCACATATTTGTTTTGAAATCAGTGAAAGCTTATATACAACTAGTAGAATGCCCGTGCGTTGCCACGGGCTTCTGAAATATTTTTCTAAAGTTATGTAAAGATAATGCATGCTAAATTTCACAGGTAGAGACCATATATAGAGACAATGTAACATGGTCACAAGTGCATAATAATTCAAGTTCACTTCATTTGTAATGTAAAGTGATCACAAAATGAAAAATTAACAATGTGTACAAACATAGTATGTTGGCATGATACAAAATCGAGTGAATTAGTCAATATGACGAAGGAAAGATCGATAACAACATTGAAAAAAAATACCTTGCGCCGTAACATTTAATTGGCATCCTTTTTTTATTTTTTATGAGATATCACCGCTTTCACGTCATTATGTTGTAAAAAATTCGATGAAGCCCCATTTTAGTGACGTCGCTTCGGAACCCTTGTCGATGGATTCTTTTTGTGCATCTCCAAATTCCATATCTATGTCTCCTATATTCTAAAAAAATACATAAAGAATACACCTTTTGTATTATCATATATAACATACATACAAAGGTTAGCTATATGCACCTCTTCTCGTAGTGTTTCAGTCAGGTCAGTCATCGTTACATCAGTGTGTATGTCGGAACCCATCACTTTTTATCTCTGACGAAAGAAACATAGATAATAAAAATAATAAAAATAAAAGTGAAACTAACACAACTATTTTATTTTGTAAAATAGAAAACCCGTTTTTCATATTATGAAAAAAGATGTTGCATTTATCTCGGAGAAAATAACCAACTATAATGTTCTTATATAAATAAGCAGTCATCTGAAATTTCTTCAATCATTTTAATTTATTTATATAGGCCAAGGAAAATCATCCGACAAAAGATAAAATCATGCAAGCAATCCAACACAAACCAAGTATATTCGGTTTCTTCTCTCAAAATTGCGTTTTTTGTGTGATAGTTTCAATATATCTAATAAGTATAAAAAATATTTTTTTGTATGCTCCATGTTTAATTAATCAAAAATGTTAACGCCCACACGCCTTCATCACCACTCATTTTGCCACGTATGTATAGATGACATCAGCAGAATCTTTTTTGGTTTTCGGCTTAAAAATGTTGTATCTCCTAAATAAAAAAGCGAACTAAAAATCCGTTTTCACCATTAAATCCGTCTCGACGAGATCTTCAAAACTAGACCCCATGTTGATATGTTTTGACGAAAATTTTTTTTTTGCCAGAAGTTGCCACGATGTTTACACTGCAGTTGCCATATGGCTTAAACTAAAGTTGCCATGTGGCAATTTTAGTTTGTAGATCATGGCAATTTTAGTATTTTGATGATGGCAACTCCAGTACTTTGACCATGAAAATTATTTTTTGTATGAACCATGGCAATTTTACGTGCATGTATCATGGCAATTTTAGTTTATGGTTCATGGCAAGTCTAGTTTCTTAATTCCCTGTTTTATAAATGTCAAAATTTACTTTTAAATGTAGAAGAAAATAGCCGAAACATATCATGGCAACTTCAGTGTAAACATCATGGCAATTCATATGCAATAGACATGGCAACTTTTAATCCAAAAAAAATTTCATCAAAACATATCAACATGGGATCTAGTTTCGAAGATCTCATCGCGAGGGATTTAATGGTGAAAACGGATTTTCAATCGGATTTTTTGTTTAAGAGATAAAACATTTTAAAAACTGAAAATCCAAAAAGATTCCTGCATGCATGCATGCGATGAGATGGCAATCTGTTTACATTAGAGACGTGTGGTGCGTCTTCCTTCGCACCACACGTGTGGCAGTTAGCGTAACCCTAATTAATATATGTATACACTTTAATATATATGTTTTTGTATGGCCAAATCAGCTACCAACACGGCCCAACCAGCACCCAATCTACCCCCTAAAAAACCAAAAAAAAAAAAAACAGCACCCAACCTATCCTTCCCCGCACGACCCAAGCCCAACCAGCACCTGTCTCCCTCCCCTGATCCCCTCACTCTCTCCACTCCCAGACTCCCAGTCCACTCACGATGCCAGATCTCGGCGAGTCACCCATTCCACGCCCTTCGCTCTCGCCCCCACAGCCGGCGACCTCGTCTCGCACCGCCTCCTCCTCTCATCCCCACCCCAGCTCTCCTCCACTCATCCGACGACGGCTAGGATGCGCACACAACCGGCGACCAACATCACACAAAGGTCGCCACCGCCGGCGGTGGAAGGATAGTCTTCTCCCGCCGCTAGCCGCAGCCTCCGCCTCGCCCTGATCCTCGGCATCCTCGACCGCCGCTCGCTCTCCTCGGAAGCACCTCGCCGCCTCCCTGCCCATGCCGTGTTCGCCGACTGCCCTGCTCGCGCCGACCTCGCCAATCTCGCGGCCGCGCTTGGCAGTGCTCGACTTGTCCTCGCCGCCGCCAGCGGCGACGGGTCCTTCCCGTGCCTCTACCGCCTCGTGGCCGAGTCCTCCTCTCCCCAAATCGACACCCGCCCCCTTTGTCGAGCCTGCCGTGCTAGCGACATGAGCAGGATGGTGTACACCGGCTTCACAGACATGTGGCCGTCGAGGCTTCGGATGAGGTCGACGCGGATGAGAACAGTCCATAGAGCCGTACCAGGTATAGCTACTCTTCCTCTTCAATCAATAGCATGCAATTCTGTGTGTGGAGGTTGCAGCTCACACGGGTTTGTGGAGGTGTTGGCTCCAGTATTTACCAGGGATGTTTGTAGATGTGTTGGCATATGAACCAGTACATAAATTGATTGATTGATTGCTTAGCACAATGCTGGTTAGACTAAATAATTAGTTGATCGAATTATTTGCATCTGACATGTTGCACACATATATCAGGCAGAACAAGCTGTTCCACGCATGGGTCTGATTACAATATTTTCGGAGATGCATAATATGCCAAACACTTCTAAAGGTGCCTCGTCCATGGGCGCATGATAGTGGAAAAACATCTGTAAATTGTGCAGGATCCTATAGAGCAAATGGGCATCATCGACGTGCAGTACACGCTCTCTTAGGCAGATAAGTAACCTCAGACAACTTATTTTGTGAAGATCGGTGGTTCATGGTCTGAAAGTTTTGTTTTTCTCTCTAAATTTTGTACTTAGATAATCCCTTAAATGCTTTTTACTGCTTGATCACATAATACATGTCCGTGCAAGAAAGGAGTTGTTAACTGAAACAATAATGTTAATTTTTGTTGTTAACTGAAACAATAATGTTAATTTATGTTAACTACAAACTGTCTTGGACATTGGTTTTTTCAAATTAACTCCGTGTTGAACTGGTTCTTCTTGTTGTGTGCTGCAACCCAGCAATCTGTTCATGCCAAATGATTGAGTCCTGGTGAGGTTCATTGCTGGACATGCACGGTCTCCGCAGGCAAGGTATTCGAAGCTGCCCTTTGGTCGCTTTTGTTTTATTTCCAAAGAGCTGCAAGACCTCGAAAGGAAATTTTCGTATTGATGTGATTAGCAGTGTATTTAACAATGCATATATGTACGCGAGTTATGTGTAGTGCTGAATCTGATGTGGCTGAACTATCTTCAATTTATGAAGACCTATTTTCCTTTTTAGCATTTTGTACGAACAATATACTTATAATCAGTGTGGAGTTTATTGTAATTTTGGTTGTTCTCTCATAAGTAGAGGCATGCTTTACTGCATTTATGACCACAATCTTCAATTGCCTGACCCCAACAACGAAACTCATGATAGCTACAATGTATTTGTTTTGTGTATTTTGGATTTGTTCCTCTATGGCTGCATTATCACAGTTTTCTCCTTGCATGTAAAGATGAATCTAAAAGATGTGACTCCCTTAGAGTAGCTTAATAATAAATTCTTTCCTCCCCCTCCCTCTTTGTCGGAAAATGCTGGTACCGTCTTCTACTTTATGTAGTCAAGAAGAAAACCCATTTTCACTTAATTTGGTTACTCTATTCAGGAACACATAAAAGTAAATCAGCGTGTTATCAGAAACTCATGAGCATGAAAGAGAAATTTGGATCATGTGCGAACATGGGTAGAGAGCAGATCGAGGAGAACTTGAAGATTAAAGGCAATGAAAGGTATGTGCCTATAACCATCATATTTTTATGTTGAATATTCGCTAGCTGGCATGTGCTGATTTCCGACGAAGTAAAGCCTGACATCATTGGTCAGTGAGGTATAACGAAAATAATCATTCTGGTGAAAGTACATGCAAGATAATAAAGAACTTCTCCTTATTAGGAGCATGCATAGTTTGAATTAATCTTTCAAACTGATTAGGAAGTAGAGATAGTATATACTTTTTATATCTCAGGGAATGCAAGAGAAGTACTTGCGCGGCAACGAAGGAAGACTTGCTAATTACAGGCCAAAGTACTCTATAGTGGTATTTACAGATTAAATGTTTAGCGGTGCTAATTTCGGTATCTACATAGAACAAAGCCTATAACAGAAAAGCGTCAATGGATTTAAGATGCGGGAGGATTCTGGATAGTTGGCCTCGCCGGAAATAGATGCGCTCGGTTGTGCTCGATGCGGATACGATAGTAAGATATCAAAAAAATCACAATTTTATTTCAGGTATGAATTATCATGGAATTCGATGCCACATTATAATTAACGTATCTGCATCTATATTTTTAACATCGAATTACAGATTGGTCGTCAAGTGGCTCAGGCTGTAGGGTGTAGGCATCAACGTACAAAGATCACGACAATAAGTAAACATACAGTCTGCATTGGGGCCGCATCATAAATATTTCTCTAATGTAGAACACTTGAGTGGAGTCTAGTTTTACAAGAACGAAGTGACCAAGGCAGTGTGCAATATTTGTGCAGAAAAATAAAGCCGAGTTTAGATGTAGTAGATGATTGATTACAAAACAACAAAAGAATAATATACATAAGCAAACCAGCAAAACAAAAAATAATGTCACATACAGCAAAATTTGGCAACTTGCAAAGTCACAAATCCGAGGCAATATTATTAATACTTGCCTTGTACTATAAACATAATAAAGTTCAATTGCAAACATCGAAAGATATAGATATGTACAAAGACACCAAAGAGCACCAAATTACCTGTAGCATAAGAGTAAATCCTCTCACATATTTAAGAGCGGACTTCAGCCTGTAAGGACTTCCTTATAGACGATGTTCTTCATCGAGGTCTGTAAGGACAAGGTAGGTCTTTTTCGCTTCTTAGATTTACCGCTTTGCTTCTTGGCATTCTCCTTCTCCTTCTCCTTCTCAATGAGGATCTTTATATTTCTCTTTGCGGTGGCTCGAGACAATGCGACATAGAGTTGACCATGAGAGAACACCGGATTAGGTAGGTACACGCCAACAATCGGAATCGTCTGGCCTTGAGCCTTGTTAATCGTCATAGCAAAGCTAAGCCTTACAGGAAATTGCTTCCTCTTGAACTTGAATGGAAACATGTCGTTGTCAGACGGGCATAGGGGTATTCGAGGAAGGAATACCCTCCTACCTGCGTGTTGTCCGATCACGATTTCTGCATCGATGGCGTTCCTCTCGAAACCTCGCACCACAAGCCTCGTCCCGTTACACAGACCATTAGCCGGATCAATGTTCCTCAGAAGTATGACAGGGCAGTTGAGCTTCAGTTTGAGTGCATGCGGAGGCAGACCGTTGGGAGTCAATCCATTTAGGAACTCGGGAGCGTAGTAGCCATACGGGTAATCTTCTGCACTATCAAAGCTATGGTAGATTACTTCTTCTCCCCGAAAACGCTCTACCATGCGTATGTTTATCTTGTCGACGTTGTCGTTCATGGTGGAGAGGATTGCGCGTGAAGTCATGTAATTCGGATCGGACTCGTTGTCATCTAGTCTCGGAAACACATGGTCAATCAGCTTCTCCAGGTCGTCACCCTCACCTATAGACGGCACACAAATATCTTCAGGGAGTCGTATGTTTCCTTGATCGTCAACTTCCTCAGTGCCATTGCCTACCCTTAGCAAGTAATCGGCAAACCAGGTGTCATTATGAGCCCTCATGTTGGTGACGAGCCTTAGCTGGCGCATACCCTTCCAGAGGTGTGAACTTCGGAGGGTTGCATCGATTATCTGACCCCGGGACCCCCTCCTGACGACGGGAAGCACTTGCTTGAAGTCCCCGCCAAACACAACAGTTTTTCCTCCAAAGGGTCGGTCTCGTCTTCCCATGATGTCGTGCATGCTGTTGTCCAGTGCCTTGACCGCCTGTCGCTTAGTCATGGTGTCCTCGTCCCATAGTATCAATGAGGCCATCCGCAGTAGCTTGGCGGTACCACTCTGCTTCGTGAAGGTGCATGAGGGGCCATCGTTGCAGCTCAACGGGATCTTGAACCTCGAGTGGGCAGTCCTGCCTCCAGGCATGATAGAAGCGGCGACGCCTGACGTCGCGGTAGCGATAGCGATGTTTCCCTCGCTTCGAACCTTGGCGAGCAGCGCCCTGTACAGGAAGGTCTTCCCTGTACCTCCCGGGCCATCAACAAAGAACACACCCCCATCACCGCATTCAACAGAAGCTAGTATCTCGTCGTATGCAGCCCTCTGCTCCAAGTTTAGCGACGAAGCCAATTTAGTGTCGTTGATGTCAAAATCGACGTTGGATTCCTCGATCACTTCTCTGGCCTCGCCCTCGGTTGGGTCGAAAGCATCGTCAATGCATGGAAGAGCGAAATCAGCTATGTCTTTGCCCATGGACTGCAGCATACCCCTAATGTCAAGCAACACCATCTGTTCCACCCTAATCGGGCACGTGTGTGATCGCCGATAGTCATCAGACATAGACTCGAAGTGCCTATCCCATAAACCACGCACGTCACCTGGCTCACAGTGCACCAAAATTGTTACGAAGAGCCTCCTGAGCGAACATGGCATCGCCCACTGCTCTGCCTCGGTAAGACAGTCGTCGAGCATGTTATCTGCCTCGATGAGTCCCAACCTTTCGGCAACCTCTCTAAAGCTTCCGCATAGCCTACCGTCCACGGTGAGCAGGTCCTCATAGGATGTCTTGCCAGCAACATGGTTTAGCAGCACACACAGATAGTATCGCTCCCCCTCGGCAGGATTGGCAGACACAATTCGACCTATCTGATAACGCTCCACCCGCTCTTTCCAAACCCAAACTTAGCATTGTCGTCGAGGCCACCCCAAACCCTAGAGAAGCAGTGTCGAGGCCACTAACATGATTCCTTATTGTGATTAGCTAGCTAGTTCTACGTTTGCCACTAATATATATATATATATATATATATATATATATATATATATATATATGTATATATCCATATGTACCATGTTTGAATAATAATTGACATGTTGTAAATATTTGCAGAAACTATGGAGCACTCCCGAGACGAAGAAACAGAAGCGATGTTGGGGGACATAATCGCACAAGGAAGTGATGAAGTTGCGTCATTTCTCAACGACACCGATGGTCAGGAAGGACTGGGTGAAGAAGAGGGCTATGTTCATGATGGATCGGGCCCATTAATGTCGGTACAAGAAGAGGGCTATGTTCATGGTTCCGGTGACCCAATGGAGGTACAAGAAGGAGACTGTGCTGACTGCTCTGGTGACCGAACCGAGTCCGGCCAGGTATATATATATATTAGTTAAGCCCGTGCTGACTAGTTAATTGATGCATCCATTGTTTTGGTATATGTACACATATTAATTAACTCTCGTCTTTCTTCCTTTTTCTAGCCCTCCGGATCGAGCACAACTTCGGTAAGGAGATGAGGCCCGAAGAAAAAGTTGAGCTCGGATGAAAGGTTCATGATGGCTTCGGGCCATTAATGCCGGTACAAGAAGAGGACTATGTTCATGATGGCTCCGGTGACACAATGGAGGTACAAGAAGGAGACCGTGTTGACTGCTCCGGTGACCGAACCGAGTCCAGCCAGGTATATATATATATTAGTTAAGCCCGTGCTGACTAGTTAATTGATGCATCCATTGTTTTGGTATATGTACACATATTAATTACTCTCGTCTTTCTTCCTTATAATTTCTAGCCCTCCGGATCGAGCACAACTTCGGTAAGGAGACGAGGCCCGAAGAAAAAGTTGAGCTCGGATGAAAAGTTTGAGATCATAGAAATCGCGCCCGACGGCGAACCGATTGAACCCATCCGGACAAAGAAGGCATTTTCTGCTCAGTGCGGGGTTCTTGTTAGGGACAAGATCCCGATCAGCATCCAGCAATGGTATAAGCCTAAGGAGGAAGACCCCGAGGTGTCATATGTCAATGATATGCAGAAAGAAGATCTTTGGACTCAGATGAAGGCAAATTTCACCCTATCGCCAGAGGAGGATCCGGAGAAGCCAGTTAAAGAGCAATTAATCAAGTCTTGTGCTCTTAAGAAGATGGCAACCCTATTCAGGAGGTGGAGGAAAGAGCTGAACAAGTTTGTTGACAAAAAAAGACACCAGAATTCATCGGCAAATATGAGAAGATCAAAGATCACTGGCCCACATTTGTGGCCCACAAGACATCTAAAAAGAGTAAGAAGATGTCGGCGACAAACAAGCAAAATGCTGCGAAGAAGAAGCTTCACCATCGCACGGGGTCAGGTGGCTACCTCAAAGCCCGGCCTAAGTGGTCCAAGGCTTAGAATGATCTGCTTGAAAAAGGGATCGAACCAGAGACAATGTACTGGCCAGACCGTTGCCGGACTTGGTTCTTCGGGGCTGGCGGAACCTTGGACCCTGTATCAGGGAAGTGCCATTGGACGGACGAGCAACTACAAATACCAGTCAAGAACCTTTGACACTATATCGATGCAGCGCAGCAAGGGACGTTCGTTCCAGACAGGGAGAAGGACGAGCTCACAATGGCCCTCGGGAATCCTGAGCACCCTGGACGGACACGAGGCACGCCAGGCTCCATTCCGTGGAAGGTTGGTTTTCCGGACGCAGGGGGTTACAAAACCCATGAGAGGAGGAAGAAACTGGAGCAGGGCCAACTGCAGGCGTTGCACGAAAGGGTAATGGGGTTAGAGGAACGAGAAGCAGCAGATCACAGCAAACGACCTGCCGAAGCTTCCCCCAAAGCTACCCCGCCATCTCAGCAGAGAAGCAGCATGGCTTCCACCGAGCTGTTTCAGCCGGAGAATGTCTTGACGGCTCCCGCCAGCTATCCCGTGGATGCTATCACGGAGTCTCAAAGTTGCCACATTATGACGCGATGGATGAATTTGAAGGTCAAGGCGGCTGTTGGCACTATTTATCCTACTGGACCCGATTCAACTTATCACTGCCGGCCGATTCCAGAAGGATATGCTAGGGTGATGGTGGATGAAATAACGGAGGGATTTGAGGACCTCCTGCTTGACCACCCTACCGGTGAAGGGGAGACTAGGCTGGGTTCTGCTGTGAAGACTCCATGCCTACGGCGGAAGGAGCTCATCAACCTTCCGAACTGGACGCCTCCGCCTCCTCCTCCTCCTCCGGCGAGTCAGGGCACTCCGCCTCCTCCACCGCCTCCTCCTCCGGCGAGTGACGATCAGGGCACGCGTGGCGGCACTCCGCCTCCTTCTCCGGCGCGTGGTGGCACTCCGCCTCCTTCTCCGCCTGCGCCGGCGCTCCCGAGCAGCCAGCAGCCTCCTCCTTCTCCGCCTCGCCAGCAAGGGTGAAAGAGACCTGTCGCCGCCCCGGCTGCTCCGGCGCGTCGTAGTCCTTCTCCTCCGCCTCGTAAGCAAGCACGAAAGAAGACAAACACCGCAGCCGCTCCGTCTGCTCCGGCGTCCAGCAGCACAACCAGAGGCGGGAGGCAATACAGATACTGTCCACCTCTCAAGCCTGTAGAGAAGTTACCGTACGAGAGGACCGAGGAGGAAAACGATATGATCGTGCGGACCCACGTGAAGGAGTTCTTTGAAGGGGTGAAAGCAAAGAGACATCCACCTCCGAAGGAGAAGGTAGATCCGGTGAAAGCAAAGTGCACTCTCGATGCCCTGAGGAAACCGACAAAGTCTCCGACGAGAACCAACTATGAGCGCATTACTGAATAGACATATCTCCAAGCGGAGCGGTCGGGAAGTACTGTCAGACATCAAAGGTTAAGAGAACGAGCAGCTGCGAAAAAAATTGACCAGCTCGGCGAACAAGCAAACCAATCGTGCCCCCCGCTCAATGTGTCTAGCGGCGACATCGTCGCTAATGCTTCGGGGATGGTGGCCGGTTATGACAATCTACAAGATTACCTGCATGACGATCAACTTCCTGATTTCATGGAGGTGGACGAACATAGATACGAGTACGGGAAGCCTCTCGTCAAAGATGAAAAATCTCTAACAACGATGATGCGAAGATTCCATACTTGGTACATGAAAACCTGCAGAGAGTCTGGGGGAACGAATAGTTTGTATCTGAACATTAAACAGGAGCACGACCTCGTTGGAACTGATCTGTTGTGTGTTCCATTTGAGGAGTTCTTCGGGTTCTTCAATCAAAAGGCCCTTGATAAATTAACGGTCTTTTGCTACTGCCTGTAAGTATTATTTCTGTCATTAAGTCTCTATATATAGCTCGGCTCTTTCATTGCATGTATTTATAATTAATTATCCTTAATATATTATGCAGATTGAAGATCGTCAAGTGCAAAAAACAAGAAATTTATGATATTGGGTTCATTAACACAAATATCATAGATGAATTTCTGGTTAAAAAGCACGAAAAAGAGGTCGAGAACAACTTGCTACGATCGTTGATCAAAAATCAAAACAAAGATACCATACTCTTTCCTTACAACGGCAAGTGAGTGTTACTGTCGTGTGCATATTCGGTTTCCCTTATTACTCAAGCGAGGTTATAGTAATGTAATTGATGAGTTATGCATGCGTGCGCTGGTACCACTATGTTCTTCTGGAGATTAAGCTTGAGCGGGGACTAGTAACCGTCTTAGACTCGAGAAGGAAAGATCCCAAAACCTATGCGGACATGACTGAAATGCTCAACAAGTAAGTTCAATCGATCATTATCGCACCATATCGGCAACTTTTTGTTCATTTCCTGATATCTCAAGTAATAATAATTATTTTCTTTGTCTTGCAGGGTTTGGAAACAGTTCACCGCAGAAGCTCCGGGACTGCCGAAGGAGCTGCAATATACATACCCGAAAGTAAGTACTACTGGCTAGCTAGTTGCGTGCATCTCCCGTTGATTCTATATCTATACTTTCATCAATGCCATTTATAATGCTTCATTATCAGTTTGATTGACCTCTATTTCTCGTAAAGTGCTTGTGACAGGAACAAGGGAATGATTTATGTGGATACTACGTGTGCGAGTTCATCCATAACACGACTTTGAAAAACAAGCGGGGCTACTCTCAAAGACAATATGAAGTGCGTAAGCAATAATATTCACAACTTCATTTTATTACACCATCATTTCTGTTGAGTTTCATTCATATATATGTATTAATTAACCCCCTTCTTCAAATTAGACGTGGCAGATGTGGAATGAACTCCTAGAACCAGATCGCATGAAAGCAATTCAAGAGGAATTGGCGGGATTCTTTCTTGACCACGTCATCAATAAACCGGAGAATATCATGTGGAAGTTGATTTCAATTGCTAGGGGATTGTAATTAAGAGATCTTACATATTGTACATGTATGTAGCCAGTAGCGTCGGATACATGATATGAAAACTTGTTGTTCGACCAATCTCTCGGAGAAGGAGAGGTCGATCGATCACTTCTCTCGGTATGCATGACGAACTTCTGTACTCAATGGTTCTCTCGATCACTTATGTATATAGTACGTAGCGTCGACCAAGCACGGACATAAAAGAGGACACTTCTCTCTATTAATTAGCTAGCTAACACAATATATGAAACACCTAAATTAACCGCCCAAAACCCCCAAACCCCCCCCCCCCTTTCAAAAAAAAACAAAACCCCAGCCACTGGAATGCTGACGCGTGGATGCCTTTTGATCCCGGTTGGTGCCTCCAACCGGGACCAAAGGCCCCCCTGCCTGGGCTTGGTGCACCGGCCACATGGAGGACCATCTGTCCCGGTTCGTGTTTGAACCGGGACTAATGGGGTGAGGTATTAATAACGACCCATTAGTCCCAGTTCATGAACCGGGACTAAAGGCCCTTACGAACCGGGACAAATGCCCTGTTTTCTACCAGTGAACACACGAGCCCCACAAGGAACCTCTCACCCACTTGCGGAGCTTCAGCTAGGCCAAAATGGGCCATTACCCGCCCTAGCCAGAGCAAAAATAGTGAGGGACTAAGACCATATTGGGCCCATGAGAGGAAATAAAGTGGGCTTTATTTGTACCGGCCCGCCCAGATTGGACAATGTAGCTCCGCCACTGCTCTCGCCCCCCGTCACTCGTGAAAGAGGGTAGCGATCTGGTAGAGAATTGCGACGAAAACTCATGTCAACGATGCGAGATCGCCGACTGAGAGGGTAATTTTCTTCCAAGCACTGGATTACCATGTTTTTTTACAGAAGCATGACCACTTATTTATTGTTTTTACACAAGGATGACCACTTATTTAAGAAGGAAGTCATTTGAAGTAGTCCTGGCCATGGGCAGCCCAACCCGACGATTCACCCGGGCCGGGCCCGATCCTAGATTTTGAGCCCAAAGGCCGGGCTAGGCCTGGGCCTGGGCCCGCCATTTTAGCGATTTACTGAAGGGGCCCGGTTCAAGGCCCAACGGTCTTTTACACGTGCGGTCCGGGCTTGGGCCTGATTTTCTAGGCCTGATGCCCGGGCCAGGCTGGGCCTGGGTTTTCTATGTCAAGCCCGGCCCAGCCCGAGGGATGGCCAGGTATAGTTCGAAGTGAGGAAAAGCTATTCTATGGGCCCAGGAGAGACACTAGTACTGCCGACATTTGGCCCAACATCTCACCACTGAGAAGAGCGCCTCCATTCCCGGCTAAGTTATTCTATCGTTGCCGGTAGGTACCGCTATTACATCCACCGTTCCTCACTTTCCTCAAGATCTGTGCCACCAGCTTCCGTATAAGTTAGTAATCACACCAGAACATTTATACAATGGGAATACCTCTGTCCACATGTAGTATCTTTTGTGGATCACATCTCCAATTGATGCTCTACATGAATGTTCAAATTAATGAAGGTTAGTGTTGCAGTGATATAGTATTATTTAAACGAAAGGAAAAATGAATTTAAGTAATTAAATACCTGCTTAATTTCGGATGTTGCAGCTCTCTTTAGCTTTTTTGGAGATGTTCTACGGCTGTTCCTTGTTGATTTTGACTGAGAGGATACATCACTATCACTCATGTCCAAACTACCACCTTCATCAGAGTTAGTTCTTTGAAAGCTGGGTGATTTCCGGCGACGGCGTGCTGAATTAGTCATCTGTTAATCACATATTTAGAATTAAATATTCAGCTATTGCAGCTATAATTAATTGGGGTTAGAAAGACAATTAAGTTTTCAGTAAGTAAAACATTTCAGTCTAGTTGTATCTTACTGTAAATACAATATGATTTGAAGTTTTTGAAATGTCCAGTACAGCTTATTATTTCAATAAGAACTGGACTACTGTAGAATAGTAAATTCATTGCAAGGAACAGATTGCATTAGAAATATGTATTTCAACTAATCCAATAAAAGTGTTTGTTCTCTAGTAGCAACTGCCCTCAGAAGAGTGATTTCATTGTCAGGAACACATTTCAGTGCTAAAATAATATTTCAATAACAACTGAACTTATGTAGAAGAGTGATTTCATTGTCAGGAACACATTTCAGTGCTAAAATAATATTTCAATAGCAACTGAACTTATGTAGAAGAGTGATTTCATTGTCAGGAACACATTTCAGTGCTATAATGTTTCAATAGCAACTCCACTCAGTAAAACTAAAAACACATTCCAGTGCTAAAATAATATTTCAAGAGCTACTCCACTCAGTACAACTACAAACACATTTCAGTGCTACCAATTTCATTGCTGCCCGTTTCAAATTTCAGAACAATCATCACATTACTAGGTGGTTTCACTGCAGTGCATCCATTTATCATTAGTCTTGCTGTAGAGAAGTTCTTCAATGGACAAGCTATCTGATTAAGGACTATACAAATGGGGATCTAGGGTTAGAAAGTAGGGCTATCTGATTAAGGACTATACGTGTGCAGAATCAGAAACATAAATGAGGTATTTGTATCCCAGGCAAGATCCATAAAACCAGTGTGGTATATTCCAGTATTTTTCAAGATCTTTCCAAAAACAAATCAAAGGACAACAGGCAATGATAAGAGGGAAGAAAAAAGAGACAAAAATAGACGGAATATATTACTGTGAAGAACTAGACCAGAGGGCAGAGGAGGCGACCGAAATCACCACGGTCAAGCAAGCAACGATGCCCGGCCGGCGGGGAAAAGCACGGCGGATGGTTCATGGAGTTCCAAGGAAGAAGATGAAAGAGATGGGTTGTGGTCAAAACGGGAGGCGGCTGGGGTGGGTGGTGGGGGAGGGAGTAAAGAGAAAGAGTTAAAACAGGTGGGACCAAATATTGATGCGACATAATGGTGAATACCGACGGGTAAAGCTAGAATACACTGGGATACAAAGATGTAGGCCATCCAGCAGCACGAATCACGACGAAACACCAACGGTGGATGGTTCGCCGGTACATACCCTCACCGGTAGCAAGGAGTTTGCGCCTCCATTCCCCAATCATTCCTCACCCCTCCTCTCCCCAAACCCTCGCCGTCATTACCTCCACCGGCGGCCATGGACGACCCGCAGGTTATCCTCGGCACCTCCAGGAGCGATATGCTCGCCTGCTTGGAGCGCGACGGCCAGGACCCTGCGACGCTGGACCTCGGCTCAAACATGATGCTCCACTTCGTGTAAAAGTACCTCCCGGACCCACCCGTCTCCCCCGCCGCACCCCTCTCGCTCGCCGGCGCGTCGTGGGTCCCCGACGGCATCGACCGCATCAGCCGCCTCCCCGACGTGCTCCTCCGCAACATCATCTCCCGCGTCCCCGCCAAGGACGCCGCGCGCACCGCCGCCCTCGCCTCGCGCTGGCGCCCCCTCTGGCGCGCGGCGCCTCTCTCTCTTGTCGACAGCCACCTACTTCCCGACGGCGGCGCGGCCGGGCAGTTCCCCATCGGCGCTCCCTCTCCCCGGGCAGTCGCCGGCTCGCCGCCGCGGTGTCTAGCGCCCTCGCGGCGCACCCTGGGCCCTTCCGCTGTGTCCACCTCCCCCGCAGCAACATGGACGAGCACCGAGGCGAGATGGCGCGCTGGATCGACACCCTCGTCGCCAAGGGGGTCCAAGATCTCGTCTTTGTGAACCGCCCTTGGCCGATTGACCTGCGCCTCCCCGCCACGCTCTTCAGCTGCGCCTCCCTCACCCGCCTCTATCTCGGCGTCTGGACACTTCCGGACACCACGGCCGTGCCGCGCGGCGCCAGCTTCCCCAACCTCCGGGAGCTCGGCCTATGCATGACTGTCATGGAGGATCGTGATCTGGCATTCATGCTCGAAAGAAGCCCAGTCCTCGAGTTCCTCCTCATCATGTGGAGCCAAACCGGAGTGCGCCTCCGCCTCGTCAGCCACAGCCTGCGGTGCCTTCAGCTGGCCTTCACCTACTTGGAATACATTGATGTGGTGGATGCCCCTCTCCTGGAGAGGCTCTTGCAGTGCGAAACTGTTGGCGAGGGGGGGATGAAGTCCACCATGGAGCGCTCTGAGATCAAGATTGGGCGTGCACCTAATCTGCGTGTGCTGGGATATCTTCTGCCAGGAGAGCAACAGTTGGTGGTTGATAACGCCGATCTCGTGGTAGATACTAATTTAATTTGCATGTGTAGCTGTTCTGTGCCAATTAATATCTGTGATCTGAATTAGTTCATCTGTCCTTGGTGCATTGCAGGCTAGGAGCAGGGAGAACATTGTCCCTACTGTCAAGATTTTGGGCATAGAGGTGCAGTTTGGTGTCCGCAATGTTGTCAATAAAGTGCCTGGCTTTCTCAGATGCTTCCCCAACCTGGAGACGCTCCATGTCCAGGTAAGTTTGGTCAACTTCATGAGATACAGTTGCTGCATTGGCAATTTTGCAATACTAGTTGCTATGTTATATCTAGCATGGTCATAACTGATTATATATCTAGCATGGTCAGAACTGTGTATTAGATTAGTTGTACTATCGTTGGCCTGCTGCTGCTGCTGCTGCTTCTGCTGCTGCATGATATGCAGTACTCAGAGATTATTTGTCTAACATCAAACTATGTATGCACTGTTTGATTTCATTTGCTTGCAGTCCCCTCCCATATCTGAAGAGTCCACTGGCAAGGTGAATCTCAAGTTCTGGCAGGAGGGCGGTCCCATCAAATGCATCGTGCAGAGCGTGAAGAAGGTGCTCTTCTACGAGTTCCAGGGGTCGAGAAGCGAGGTTGCTTTCCTCAAGTTCATCGCGGAGAGAGGGCGGGTGCTGGAGCGGATGGTGGTTGTGGTGTCCAGCAAGTGTTTCTCCTCGTCCTCGGTGGGTAATGCGGACTCCAAATTGAAGCCTCTGATGAGCGCAAAGTGGAACAACAAAGCCTGCAAACTAGAGCTATTCAGGAGCCGACGCGAGGACGCTGGAAGTCCAGTCTACTCCCACGAGCTAGCTTGTGATTTCGAGTTTGCTGACCCTTTTGACCTCCAGGACCACATGAAGCAGAAAGGGTCTCTGCAAGGTAATTAGTACTAGGTCTATGACAAGACTAGTGGTACCTAGCTAGGCTTTGTGTTGTCGTTAGGACCTGGCAGCAGCTAAAAGAACCTATTTGGGGAGCTGTGGAATGCTTGTTTGTATGTGGGATGCTATGTGGTACTCTAGTGCGCAACTGGTATGTTGTTTCTAGTTTTCCAAGTGCAACTTGACTATGTTTTGCAGTTATTGCAGTTAGCATGAGTTCACCATGTTTTCACTCTTGGCAGTTGTTGCAGTTAGCATGAATTATTTTGCTATGCATTGGG
This sequence comes from Triticum timopheevii, assembly GCA_963921465.1. Lineage (NCBI taxonomy): Eukaryota > Viridiplantae > Streptophyta > Magnoliopsida > Poales > Poaceae > Triticum > Triticum timopheevii. Next base: position 594,540,876 of record OY997266.1, on the reverse strand, counting down.
TTGGTCTCAGCTCGAAAGACTTCGTTGCCAGATTATGTCCGCCCCCGCAATACTAATGCTACTGGGAGGAGTCCCTTCCCGGTGCCACGTTGTCTGACGGTCATTGGCCCGGGCGTCGTTGGCTTCCAGGTGCAAAGAGGCCGCCGCAAGCCGGAGTTTTGGCTGTTGAGCTCCCATGCAGTGCAGGCGTTGATGTGCCTGATGGACCTGCCGGCATGACATTATGGAGTTGTTCAGCTTTGATATAGATCCACAGAGCACAACACAAAGATGACTGTCCCTAGTTCACTGTTAGCTTAGCCGTTATTACTGTTTATGTATAGCTGACGGTCATTATGTCTGCCCCTGTTTTTTTATAGATAACAGTCATTTTGATCAATCGGGCGCTGTGTTGGTTGATCTATTCTTGTTTGTTACTGTAGCTGGGTGTGTTGTTTGAAGCCCTGACTTTTTCTTTTTACAGTCCTAAAGGAATTTCTGACCAATCCAATCTGAAACTGACGTACGTTCAGGGGTAGCATTACAAGTTTAAAATCACCCAAACGGGAGCAATTTCACAGTTATTCGTCAGCACCCAAGCTGTGGAGTGAAGTTATGCAGGGTGCTTCTACACTCAAGATTCATCAATCCAGCTGCACCTCATACATCAATACGTATATAATAAAATATGGATATCACTATTTTCAGAAACATAGGAGGGAGTATATAACAAAATATGGATATCACTATTTTCAGAAAGATAGGAGGCAGAGGAGTAGTACTCCAAGCTGGGATTTTTCTGAAATTGCACTTGTGGGCAATTGCACAACCGGATGTACTCCCTCCGCCCCAAAATGTAAGACAAGACCAGTCCTACATTTTGGGATGGAGGGAGTAGTAATTTGAAACCGATGCAATCACAACATACAGCGGAATCAATACAGTCCAAATAGCAGGCCCTAAACACAACACAGATCACAACCGTAATCCAACCAAATAAACTGAAACTCTGCCGAAATGTTTTGCCTAAATCAACGTACGGCAATTCCACCCAGCAGGGCCTAAAAACCACAGCCCCCCCCCCTTCCCCGCGCGCGTGCGCGCTGCGACACTTGTATGAATTGTCCAAAATAGTTGTGCAATCAGTATGATTTCTGACGAGATGTTTCTGAAGTTCTTTATTTTTCGAAATGGTCAACCGGGGGGCTCCCCACCTGAATATATTTCAAAGAGTTTGTATAAACATGTGATCACAAATAAGTTCAACCACAACAGAACAGCGTGATCACAAAGAGCAGTGTTTTTTAGCCTGTGAGAGAACCAAGCAATTTCCACAATTATGGAGCGAAGTGTGCAAATGGCAAGAGAAACCCCGTTGAAAACCATTTGGTTTCTTACATCCCAAATTTTCCAGAGCACAGTTCAGGAGAGCATGAACGCATTTAGTGTAGGAGGCAGGTGTGAGGGCCTTGCTGATGCACACAGATTACTGATTGGGTTGCAGCGAGGCCTAGCGCCGATGGCGCGCCAAACGCTTCTGGAAGTCGGACAGGTGAAGAAGAGATGATCTCTGTCTTCTCGTCAGTCGATCCAGGTATGCCAACCAAGTTTGTATAAACATGGTTGAACTTATTTGCAAGACCTGTAAAAATGACTGAAATTTGTACAAACATGTTTTTCTTACTCAAAACAATGAGATTTCATTGAAATGTTTGCTATGGAATCAGTGAAAGCTTACATGGTTAATCACTGAAGAAGAGTATGAAGTTCAAACCAAACATTATAACAAATTTATTTACTAATTCTTCATGAAGCCTATGTGAAAAAAGTATTGGAATGGAATTGAAATAAGATCTCCGGAACAAGGATGGAGGGAGCAATAATAGTAAGCACAAGGTCATGATCTGGATGCCAGAGGCAAGCTGGGCAGATTCAGCTGGTCTACGAAATATGAACCACAACAGATTAAATTCAACTCGTGGATATCTATCTTCTCGTTAGATCGAACCTGAATCGGATCGATATGCTGTCAAGTATGTAGTATATTTGAATGATTGTGTGCCGCTTCAAATGCAGTGCACTTGCTACCTTCGTTTTTCCAGATTGGTCTGTGCTACTTCAAAAGTACTACTATTATGTAATCCATGTGTTCCACACATACTGTGCTCGGGACAAAAGAGCAAAATGACTTATATTTAGGAACAGGAGGGAGTACTATTTTGATTGTGTTGCAAATTTGCATATCAGTGATTACCACAAAGTAGATATATGTGTCCATTTTATTTTTACATGAGAGCTCCAGTGGTAACATTCTAGGGGGTGCAGTTGACTGGATACTCTGCAAAATTTATAAGTCTATCGCTTGAGGTAACTGTGGCATTATTCATGCGAAAATCCCTTTTTCTACACACCACTGGACGATACCCTGAATGTTTTAAGGGTCCAGTTGGCATGATAGTTATTCCATTATAATTGTTTCGTGTTATGTCGGGAGGGCCTGCTTGGGGAGACGACACTCCCCAACTGTCTGTCTACTCCAGAAGATGAAGAGAGGCCCGTCGGACGCGAACCGTCTGTCTGACGAGCAGATTCACCACGTCTACTTGCAGGTTGACAAGAAGCTGTTAATCGATGGCTACTACTACTACCACTACTACTACTAGCTATGCAATTAATTGTTAGCCTCACGATCCTGACAATAGTTCCTTTTCCATGATTCTTTGCGTGGTTACTATTTCACCAGTATGTTTCTGCAAGATGTGTGCTAATCAATCCAAAATTTCCAGCAGATTAATTAAATGTTTTCTTTTCTCAATTTTATTAAGAGGTCTGTATTTTTATTGTTGTTGAAATTTTCTATTGATCATATTCTAGATCAGCAGATTAATTAACTGTATTAATGCTACTTTTGATCATATTCTAGATCAGCCTTAGCAACTCAGTAACCATTTAGTATTGTGTCCTCCTGACGGCATCAATGTCTATATATATTACCAAAAGGAGTAGTTTGGTCAGTTGTCTTCTATGGCATGGTGATAATGGTCTTTTGTTTGAGTTGCCTAAAACTTGGTTGTGAGAGGTGATATCCCAGAGTAGAGTAGCACTTTTTCCTTTGATCATAATTTAGCGAGGCGCAATTTATATTGCAGGTTTGTATAGTTACAGTTAACCAATATCATGCATCTCTCAGACATTTTTACCTGCAAAGTAATTGCCGCATTGTTTGTCAAGTAATTCCAAAGTAAGATGGGCTATGTGAACAGTCAATATTTGCCCTCTTCATAATTGTGTGATTGCTTTTAGACCGCGCTGGTAGAAATGGATATAATTTTATGATATGATCAGGCAATATAATTGTTCCCAATACACATATACATAACCAATATTCATGACAAAAAAGAGTGCAACCGCCGGATACTGTCATGCGAGACAAATATTTTTTGACATATCATCGTGTAACAGTTCAATGAGTGAATGGTCAATGTAAAAACGCTAGAAAGAAAACGACGCAGCAACGCGCGCGACTGCTTCTAGTAAATAAGAAAGCAGCTAACCAATTCTGACAGAAAATAAAACAGTGTAAGCACAAACAAACAATTCTGATACCACAATAAAACCTTCCTGCATAGCACATGCACCTGCCTTCCCACCCAAAATGGAGGTTTTGCGCCACTGAGAGAACAGCTGTCAAAAAAAATACTCAGACAACTCCACAGGTTATGATGCTAACAAAGGTAACCGCGAGCAACCGAAACAGAAGGGAGGGTACATGTGACATAACATAGTTCATACATAGTCTTAATACAGCTCATATAATAACTAGTGATAGAGGGGGTGATGAGACAATATAGATGAGATGAATAAAACAAAGGGACGGCCTAGAGGGATCCTTAGAGTATCCATAATAATCCATAATCCTAAAATAAACAGAAGACAGGCAAAAGAAGACTAGACATTAACCGTGAAACATGATAATCCACTACACCCTCCATTGATACCCAGCACAATTGTCAGGTCAAACAGCTCTTATGCAACCTCATGCCAGCTCCTTCCCAAAATTAATCATATGGCGTCATCTCCAGTACGCTTCTTGCTAGGGGCTTTCAGCAACGGCATCCCTGGTCGTTTCGGTATTCGCATTGGATCTGTCATATCAAATTCCACGTGTCTTCAGTAATAGTTTGGGTAAGAGTAACTGATCCATAGACAACCAGCACTAATATAACCAATATCTTATACATTTCCAAGCAGAAAGACTAGTGAAAAAAGACCAAACTTGATAAGCATGTAACTGTGAAATATCCAAATCTCAAAGCAACTACTCCCTCCGATCCATATTATTCGTCGCTGATTTAGTACAAATCAGCGACAATTAATATGGATCGGAGAGAGTATAAAAAAAAGGGTATTTTTGTACTTCAAGTGGTCAACACTAATCCTGATTCCCCTGGAAAAAGCCCGGCAATCATGATTTAATTAGTAGATCTATGCAGCTCATTCTAATTTGCTTCGCTTACGGAAGTCGGTTGATCGGTTTTTGGATGACTTGCGTAGCAGCCAACCAGCCATACGAACAGGAACCCAGTACTACTACAACTCATTATGATTTCCAACCTCTTGTTTTACACCAGAGATCACATCACCAAGATGGGTACCACTCATCGTTGCTAGTATGAACAAACCATTGGAAGTTGTTTCTCTGGTGAAAGCAGTTCTGAATTTTGTGGCCCAATTAAGAACCAGGATCAGGAATTAGAATTTGTCTCCGTAATTGAAATCCCAAGCCCACCATGACATGTTGGTAACTGCCACTACATATCCAGAATTAGATCCCATCATTCATCGGAACCTACCAGAGATTCGATCGAAAACAAAGGCAAGATTCGTGTGATCTGGATCAGTTGAACGGCAAGGCTGACCGTGATTGATCCCATATGTGGATATGCACGTTCAACAAGAGCATCTGGAGACAATGGCTGATGGTGAAAAATCAGGAAGATTTCGAGTTGTTTTTTTGGGGGCGGGGCGGCAGAGAGCAACTAGAGATTAGATCAAGCAAGCCTCGAAACTATACTACTATGTCAGAGGAGAAGTGTGAATTGTTCTGGTGAGAATTTCACTCTTAGCATCCCCACACTGCTGGCATTTGACTTGCGTACTGGTTGCATACCAGGTCCAATCTCATTTGCTACACCTATATAACGTGTTTAAAACCTCGCTAGGTTCTTGCCGAATCAGCAGTGCCAAGCCGCGTCTACTAGACCTGTCTTGGGATGAATGGTACCATGGCCTAGGAAATGTTAGTTCAGTTAGATTCAGATTATCCACCCAAAACCCTACACTATCTGTGTGGGTGTGATATGATGATGATACCAAGAAAAACAGCATTATAATATGGTAATTTAGCATGTACTGGGAGTAACAGAATAGCGGTGAAAATGAGTTACCTAGAGCAGGTTTGAGATGTGCGGAGATCCTACTTGCCTCGTAGCCCATGCCTAAACCAAGAGTCCTCTTGGCGTCAAACAGGTCCACTTCCTTAACAGTCTTGTTCCTCATATCAAGAGCAAGCACCCATGCTGTGTGGTGGCTCAGGCGGTAGTCAATCTTGGCGAGGAAGTAAACAATGTCATCATCCTGCAGGCTGAGGCTGGGCAGGCCAACATGGAGAGTCGACAAGGTTGGGAGGGGAGCCTTGATGCCAGCATCGACCATCAGCTTATCCAGCGCTGATTGAGGGCGTAGACGGGTTGATCTAATGCGGTGACCCACGGCCCAATCTGTAGGGGAGAAGCTGCTGGTCCTGATGCTCCATGTGACAGCCTTCCAATGATGGGAGGTTTTAGAGCAGCTGTCGAAGTGAACATGCATGTCGACAAACTTGATGAAGTTACCAACGACGGCAATGTCCCGAACAGACCTTGGATCGCCACACCCAATTTCCTCTATGGGCATGATGGGCTTGGGCAGCTCCAGGCAGCGGAGCTTGGGTTGTTCGTCGAGGACGTCGCAGAAGACGATGCCCCGCCATAGATCGACCCAGGCCACGGTGCCTCTGTCTCCTCCTATGGTGAGCGTCTTGGATGTTGCGTGGCGGGGTGGATAAGAGTTGACCACCACCTGCTTCTTGCTCCAGGTCTTGGTATCAGAGTGATACATGCAGAGGTGAGAAGTTTCGGGATCTCCAAACTGAAGAGCTTGTGCGGCAACGACGTAGGTGCAGTCATGGTGGTGCTCCTGGCCGTGGCCATGGCGGCCAAGGCCAAGGCCATGGCCATGGTGGCGTAGGGCGGCGTGGCAGGGGCGGAGGGCTAAGCCACCGCCGTCGTCATGGGTGGTGGTGGTGGTGGTGGTGGTGGTGGTGCGTTTGCAATGCTGGCTGCACTTGCGCACGATGGCAAGCGTGTACTCGTTGAATTCGTGTTGGCGGCCCGGGTGGGGGAGGTGGTGGAGCTTGGCGGCGCGGGCGTCGTAGACAAAGTATTCTCGTTTGCTGAGCAAGACGCAATGGGAGGGACGGGTACCGACGACGGCCCTTAGGATGAGGAGGCTGCCGTCGGTCTCTGTGGTCAAGATTTTGGGCTCGAGGGGGAACATGGTGGTGTCCATGTCGGTGGCGTGAAAACACAGGTAAGAGATGAGCGGCGGAGCGACGGGGCAGAAGGTAACCTTGATGGGGCCCTTGAGTTTGGAGCCCATTGCCGGGAACTCCGCGGTGGTGGTGGCGGTGGTGGCGTTGTCGCGGTCGGCCAAGTAGGCGAATTGGTCGATGAGGACGGAGGGCCGCCACTGGCCGTCGTCGGGGTAGCCATAGGCAGGGGGAGGCATGGGCCACTGTAGGGCCTCCTCCTCGCTGTCGGTGTCCATCCAGTCCTCACCTCCGACGACTTTCTCCTCACTTGAGTCGGATTCCTCCTCCTCACTTGTGTCCATGGATCCCAGTCCCAGATCGACCGCCTTCATGGTCTCCGTCGTCTTGGAGCTCTTCATCTCAGATCGATTAATTTGATTGCCTTCTTAATTAAAGCTTCAGTGCGCCAATCGATCGATCTGTCTTGTCTTAGGCGGTGTGTGTGGATGAATTTAAGAGGCGGAAGGGGAGGCCTAGTGGCGACCGGAGTCGGAGTCGGAGATTGCAGTCCGTCCGGGTGAAAGGGGCAGCCGGCTCTGCCTGCTCCTTCCTTCCTACTGCTGGGGGACTCGGGAGAGAGAGTGAGTGAGCGATGGCCAGGTGTGCTGCGGGGCTAGGGTTGGAGGAGCACTCCATTTATTTTTATCTTTTATGCAAATTAACAATTTCTGACAAAATATGCAAGTTGCGACACGTCCGGCCATTTATCTACATTTTTTAACCGAGAGAACTCCAGAAAAGATCAAATTTGTCGAAACCAAAACAACTTGGCATGGTGCATTTAATCGGTCATATAAGATCATGAGAAGATTTAGGGTGAGTTAATGGATGCCGCAAAAACATGCTCTCAAATGGACCCTTCTCGCCTACGCGAACACTCTCTGTTGAACATGATCTATTTTTGGACATGCATGAAATCACCCCAACCTTTTCCAGTAGGTGGGCATGCCCATGATAGGCATCCATGTCAGGTTTGAATGAATTTCCCACACCGTATGCATGTTGTGTCACGTCCGGCCATTTACCAGCCCGTTTTCATCGAGAAAACTCTAGAAAATGCAAGAATTGTCGAAAACTTAAACAGCTTGACATGGTGCCTTGATTCGATCATAGAAGGAGGTTAAAAAAATTAGGCCTTTTGAAGGATGTTGAGAAACAACGTACCTTTAGGTAGAGCCTTTTAGACAATCCGAACACCCTCCATTAAACATGATCTACTTTTGGACATTCTTAAAATGACCCCAACCTTTTCAAGCAGGTGGGCATGACCATGGTAGTCATCCATGCTAGGTTTGTACGATTTCTGACACCGTATGCAAGTTGCGATACGCCCGCCCATTATCAAGCGTTTTTTACCAAGAAAGCTCCGAAAAATGCAAAACTTGTTGAATACTAAAACAACTTGGCATGTTGCCTTGAATTGGTCATACAAGGCATGAAAAGAATTGGGGCCATTTCAAGCATGTCCGGAAACAACGTGCTCTTAGACAGAGCCATCTCGCCTACTCGAACACCTCCGTCGATCATGGTCTAAGTTTTCTTTTTCCATCTTTTGTAGTGCGTCAAATATAACGCTAAAAAGAAGGACTCTGGTTTTCCTTTTCAACTGCGCTGTTTTTTTTCGATTTTTACATGGGTTTCTATATTATTTTATTTTATTGATTTTAAAAAAATCATCAAAATTTCAAGTTAAGTTCATCGATTTTGAAGAAAAGTTCATTGATTTGGAAAAAAAATCACAAAATTTATAAAAATCCATTGATTTAGAAACAAAGTTCATCAATTTATAAAAAAGACCAACTAGTTTCAAAAACAAATTGCCAACTTGCGAAATAGTTCACGAATTTGTGAAGAAAACTGATCAATTTTGGAAAAAAATAAAGTTCATTGATTTGGAAGAAAAAATCAATAATCTGAAAATTTGTCGTCATTTTTGAAAAAAAGTCATGAATTATAAAAAGTTCACGTATTTAAGAAACAAAAAAGAAAAGAAAAAAACAAACAGAAAATGTTGTGCTTTTCCAGTATTGTATTTCAAGCATAAAAAATCTTACTTAACACTTGATGTCCGGTTGTCTAGCTGGTAATTGCGGTTGTGCTAATTGTTGAAGGACCTAGGTTTGAATCCTGTAGCACGCAACTTTTTTTGCGGTTAAAAAAAAAAGGTTGAATGTGCTGAATGGGCCAGCCCAGGACGGCAGGGTGTGCACACGGCATTTCCGAAAATATCATGCAAAGCCCAAAAATACTAGAAAACATAAAAACTGGCCTTTGGCACTGGATTAACAGGTTAGCCCAAATAAATATGATATACATGATTAAACACAAGGCCACACATTTCTTTAATTTTGAATCCACATTGGTCTATAGTTTTATATTGGAAAAAAGGAGATGCACCTACAAAACAAAATATTGCATAACAACACTTGACGTCTTCAAGCAGCTCGAAGCAAAATCCTTACTTTTTGTTGTGTCAGCACTTAGATCCGAACTATGATTTAGGTTACCCGTCTTGCAAACAGTGAACTCGATCCTTCGCTGTCTCTACCGAAAAAAAAAAACACACACATACACAATCCATCGGTGTGTAGTTCCAAACTATCAACACACATTTCTTTAATTTTGAATCCAGATTTGCCTATACTTTTACATTAGATAAAAAGGAGATGCATCTGAAAAATTCCATACTTCCCTTTCAGAAAAATTCCTGCAAAGCCGAAAAACACTAGAAAACATAAAACTAGCCTTTGGCACTGGATTAACAGGTTAGCCCAAATAAATATATGATATAGTAAATGATTAAACACCAGGCAACATATTTCTTTAATTTTGAATCCAGATTGGTCTATAGTTTTAGATTGGAAAAAAAGGAGATGCATCTACAAAAAAAATATTGCATAACAACACTTGACGTCTTCAAGCAGCTCGAAGCAAAATCCGCACTTTTTGTTGCTTCGGCACTTATATCTGAACTACTCCCTTCGTCCCAAAATAAGTGTCTCAACCTTAGTACAACTTTGTACTAAAGTTAATATAAAGTTAAGACACTTATTTTGGGATGGAGGAAATATGATTTAGGTTACCCGTCTTGCAAACAATGAATTTGGTTTTTCACTGTCTCTACCAGAAAAAACAACACATACAATCCGTGTGTACTTCCAAACTATCAACACACATTTCTTTAATTTTGAATCCACATTTGCCTATAGTTTTATATTAGATAAAAAGGAGATGCATCCGGAAAAATTCAATACTTTCCTTTCTGAAAAATTCCTGCAACGCCCAAAAACACTAGAAAACATAAAACTGACATTTGGCACCGGATTAACAGGTTAGCCCAAATAAATATGATATAAATGATTAAACAGAAGGGCACACATTTCTTTAATTTGGAATCCAGATTGGTCTATAGTTTTATATGAGAAAAAAGGAGATGCATCTGCAAAACAAAATATTGCATAACAACACTTAACCTCTTCAAGCAGCTTAAAGCAAAATGTGTACTTTTTGTTGCATTAGCACTTATATCCGAACTATGATTTAGCTTTCATCCTCGCTCTGCTCCAAAATATATGGTGTATTTTATTTTTTCAATAGTCAAACTTCTCCAAGTAAAAATATACAACGTCTTCCAGCAGCTCGAAGCAATATCCGTACTTTTTGTTGGGTCCACACTTATATCTAAACTACAATTTACGTTACCTGTCTTGCCAAAGAATTCGGTTTTTCTCTGTCTCTTCCGGGGAAAAAAAACACACACAATCCATGGTGTGTAGCTCTAAACTATCAACACAAGGTCACACATTTCTTTAATTTTGAATCCCGATTGGCCTATAGTTTTATTATAAAAAAGGAGATGCATCTAGAAAACAAAATATTGCATAACAAGGACACTGGATGTCTCGAAGCAAAATCCGTACTTTTTTGCGTCACACTTATATCTTTTCTACTTCTAAAGATTTGATTTGGTGTTGAGTTCACTCACCCATCCACACTCCTTCTATCCATGGGACCCACCTGGTGGTAAAAATATGAAGCAAATAGTACTCACCCATTCACCTTCCTCCTCCTTCTATCCATGGACCCACCTAAATAAAATATAGAGCAAATCACTCATATCTTGTGCAATCTTGTTATGACCAAGTATCTATGCTTTGGTTGTTGTGTTCAAGGAATAAGAACAAACTCAACTTATCCTTTGCCAATTCCTTTAACATGAATCTTACTCTTGTTAGTTTGGATGAATAAATATTGTTCCTTGCAAAACTAACCCATGTAGGAAGAAAAGCTTCAAATGGACAAGAGATGCTCCCAACTCAGTTCATATGAGCATCCACTACAAGTTCAACTACATGATCAAGTTCAACAGCAAACCCAAGGTATGTCCTCACATCTTCGAGAAGTTTTGCTCCAAGACATGAATCATAGCAACTCAACAAGATGTGAATACATTGACACGCTTAAAGGAAAAATGGTAACCCCATTTTTACCTTAACAATGAGTATGACCTATGATCAAGTGATCTCACTTGACTCCTAAGTCAAATATCCTCTAACATAGGTGACTTTGTCGTCGACCCCCACTAGATGAAGTTCTCTAGTGTTTCTTCTTCTTAGTTGCATTTCTTTTGTAATTCTTTTGCTAAGAGTGCTTTCTCCTTTTAAATCAAAAAACAAACTTCCTCTAGATCCTTTTCTTTCTTTGTATTTCCTTTAGTTTTCTCTTGGTTAAATTCATTTCAAATCCTATTCAAATTCCTTGAAAATCCTTGTGAGAAACTCTATTGCAAGTGAGCTGAGTTGACAAATTTTTTCCTTCTGCATTGAACTCGGTCACTTCGATTAAAAGCTTCTCAGTTGGACCGAAGTACAAATCAACCTTGTACATAGTTCATCAGTTCCACCAAAATGGACTAATTCGGCTCCACCAATGTGCTCAACTATGACTTCACCATCTCGGGGTCATCGATCAACATAAATCGGCACTGCCGATTTAACTGCTGAGAGGATATTTTGGCAAATATATTATTTCTCCTTTCCAGCTCCACTCAATGATTCATTCCCTCTATCTGCATCTGAAGTTGCATTATGCCTAGTTGTGCCTCTCTAGGACCACACTCATTTGACTCACAACCTTGAAGCCTACCCTTCTTGGAAATAGATGTCAAAGGGGGAGAGAGATGCACATCAAAGCTTATCTTCATAGAGAGATGCACATAAAAAACTTACCATCTTTAGTGCTCTTTTAGGAAAGGAAGAGAGAGATGCACTATCATAAGAGGAGATAATTCACATGTCTCTAAGAGGGGAGAGACGTGTTAATTTGAGTCTCTTGCTCTAATTTTATTTTGCTCTGATTTTATCTCACCCTACCTACTCCCATTATCCAATGCTAGATTCAGGGGGAGAGGAAGCTTATGTTGAGGAGAGAAAAATCCTTGGAAATTTATTGCAAATCTTCAATTCTTTGGGGGACATGTCTATATTTAAACGGAGTACTCACTCTCTGATACTCATCAATTACATGTCATCCCAGTCTAGGAATTCTTGTGGATCTTGAAGTCTCTTTCTTGATTAAAGTTCTCTTGTGTTATCTAATCTTGTTTTCTCAAGCTTATCTCTTCAAGAACAAGTTCAAGGACCACAAGGTAAGTATATGCATCTCACTCATGTGCATGATGATCTCGTGCTTTTGCACATATTGTTTGCAAGAGGGAATCATAAACATGAAGGTACAACTTTGATCTTTTTGCTCTGATGCATATAGCCAAGATACATGTAACTCATTACTCATTATATCATGTTGCGCATTCACATGTCTTCAAATTCTATCATATACATGACTGCACACATGCAGGGGGGAGCTTATGCAAGTTACATTTCTTCAAAGCTTTAATGTATGTTGTCATCAATTACCAAAAGGGGGGAGATTGAAAGCACACGTGCTCCCTTGGTGGTTTTGATAATTAATGTCAACATATCTTTTGTTGGACTAATAGTTCTATCTAGTATATTTCAGATAAGTTCAACAGTGGCATGGCAAGGAGAAGAGGATGTGCCCCCCCTTCAAAATACAAAGGACATGGATTGGCAAAAGCTCAGGACTCTACATTTTTGTTTAAGTGATCTAAGATCACATTGAGTCCATAGGAAAGACAAAACTATTAAAAGGGGATGAGGAATGATCTGTTTGCTCAAGTGCTTAGTGATATTGCTCCAAAACCTTCAGCCACTTTGTCTATCCTAATCTATCAAAACCCTAAATTCCAACTCGGTCCCACCAAAACATACCTATCCGGATCCACCGAGTTCTTTCGAGTTTTGCAATCGGTGCCACTGAGATGGCATGGCAACTTTCTGTTGCCAATTGCACTTATTTCGGTATTACCGAGATGATGCAATCGATGCCACTGAAGTGAGGTTTTACCCTACCATTGCACATCGGTTGCTCCGAGATGTTTCCAGTCGGTCCCACCGAGACTCCTAACGTTCATATCTTTCAACAGGTTGGTGCCACCGAGAATTATGATCGGTGCCATCGAGTTGAGTCAAAAGTGTGCAACGGTTGGATTTTGTGTGGAGGCTATATATACCCCTCCACTACTCATTTTCTGAGAGAGAACCATCCACTCATGTGTTGAGATCAAGAGATTCCATTCCTACTACTTGAACCTCGATTTCTAGCCTTCCCCAAGTTGCTTTCCACTCAAATCCTTCTTCCACCATAGCCAAATCTGAGAGTGAGAGAGTTGAGTGTTGGGGAGACTATCATTTGAAGCACAAGAGCAAGGAGTTCATCATCATCACACTGTCTATTACCTTTTGTAGAGTGGCGTCTCCTAGATTGGTTAGCTGTCGCTTGGGAGCCTCTGACATGATGTGGAGTTGAACCAAGAAGTTTGTAAGGGCAAGGAGATCGCCTACTTTGTGAAAATCTACCCGAGTGAGGCAAGTCCTTCATGGGCAATGGCCATGGTGGAATAGACAAGGTTGCTTCTTCATGGACCCTTCGTGGGTGGAGCCCTCCGTGGACTTGTGCAGCCGCTACCCTTCGTGGGTTGAAGTCTCCATCAACGTGGATGTACAATAGCACCACCTATCGGAACCACGCCAAAAATCTTCGCGTTTCCATTGCGTTTGCACACTCCATTTCCCATCCCTTTACATTCTTGCACTTGCATGCTTTATTCTTTCCGTTGCCTATACTCTTGCATTGCTTGTGTGAAATGTTATGTATGCTCATTATTATGTGCTAAACTAAACCTTAACTTGAAGAATTGTAAAAACTGTCACTTTGACTTGTTAAGGGTCTATTCACCCCCTCCAGACCCCTCTTCTCGATCTTTTAGTCTACCCACTACTAGGGAAAAGCATATACACAGAATCTTACCTGCAGCGCTCTTCAAAATACAACGCTACTGCTACTTAGCAGCAGCGCGTGTCTGCCAAACGCGCTACTGACTTGGAAGTAGCAGTAGCGCGTGTGTAGCCTACAGCGCTACTGCTATAGTTGCCATGACCTTGCCCCCCCCCCCCCCCCCCCGCTAACTATGGCAGTAGCGCACTTTATTGTAGAGCGCTACTGCTACTCAGGTTAGCTGTAGCGCGTTTTGGCAAACGCGCTACAACTATCCCTACCTTATCCCCACGGAGGACCGGCCCTCTCACTCACACTCTCACTCTCGCCCGCGTCAACCGTCGTCGTCCGTCGCCGCCGCCGCCGCCGCCTTCGTTCGTCCGCCGCCGAGGTAGTCCCCTCCTTCCATCCCTCCTCCATCCTCCTCGCACATCCTCCCTCCGCCTGCGGCCGCCCCTCCCTCCTCCGCCGCCGCCCTCCTCCCTTCGCCTGCGGCCGCCCCTCCTCCCTCCTCCGCCGGCAGCCCTCCTCCCACCGCCCTCGACCTCGCCGCCCCTAGCTACCTCTCCGTCGCCCCCACCCCCTGCCACTAGTTAGTACTAGATTTAGTAGTAGTAGATGTTAATTTCGGGTTAGCTAGTACTAGATGTTGCTTAGTTAGTACTAGATTTTTAGTAGTAGTATTGGTAGTTGAACTACTTTAATTGTAGTTGAACTAGTTTAGTAAGTAAATTAATAAACTAGTTGAACTAGTTGAATTAACAGAACTAATCTATTTTTAGTAAGATAATTAATATAACTAGTTGAACTACTTTATTTTTAGAAAGAACTAGTTTTTTTCTATTTATAGTAAGTTTATATTTAGTAAGAACTAGTTGAATTAATAAAACTAGTTGAACATGTCATGTTTGTTGTTAGTGATAACTTATATGGTTTCAGGTGACCTCCGTCGTCCCCGTCACCGACCCCCTCCGACATCCCCGCCGTCGTCCCAGTCACCGATCCCCTCCGACATCGAGGTGAGACCAGCCAAATATCCTTGTATATCTTGTGTTGTTGCTCAAATTGGATGTGGTTGCCCAAGTGGCCGTTCATGTTCAGTTTACATCTCCGAGTGGCCTATGTTTTGCCGGAGTGTTGATTAATTTCCGTTCCGGCAAATTTCAGGCGCTCGATATGTCCTTTTTTTAGCAAAGGTCATGCCGGATTTTGTCGTGAATTCTGGCATGACTTGTGCTAGAATATGTACAAGTTTAATCTTTGAATTATGATTATAGGAAATGTTGTACTCGGACGACGACGGTCTCCCGGGGGAGTGTAGCTGGTGCCACGACGATCGAGGTATGTGCGACAGGTTCGTTCGGCTGGACGACGATCGGCGCTTCAGCATTAAGCTCGAGAAGACCTGCGATGTTCATACGGTATGCAACAACGACAATAGTTTTTTTCTCCATTAAGCATGACTTCAACTATTTCAACGTCTAATTTTCATATTTTACAATTCGACTAGCTTATCCCATGCCATGCAAGACGCTATGTCTTGGAGAGGATGGGTTTTGAAGACCATGAAAATTTCGAAACAAAGAAAATACACCTAAGGACCCATCATGATATGGATTTTGAAGTAAATCTGTACAATGCTCAGAGCGTAACCCATTTTGGTTGCCAAAATGGGGAAGCACTTTGCAAAATGTATGGTTTTTATGAGGGTATGATTGTCACCATGGATCTTGGTGATCCTGACAGCGAGGAAGACAATATGGACATTTGGGTCCTTGTTGATACGCTTCCGATTGTACCGCTATGTGAGTTTCTCAAACATAGTTATTAACTAATTTATATTGTTTATTTCAAAATAGTTGATAGCTTATTTCCATTGACAGCTTATTTTGATTCTTCAAAGACTGTGCGGAAGATGGTAGATAAAACCCACTACACCGAAGGCACCCAATTAACGTATAAGGAGAAAAATCATCTGATCGCATTTTGTACTCTTCTTGAGAATTACAATGCCTATTATCGAACTCCTCCAAATTATGGTGAATACGTGCCACTAGTGCATGTGTTGAACAACGATAACTTCTCTGGAGATACCCTGGTAAGATTTTTTACTATTGACATTCGTGCATTTTTTGCATACTTCTAAAACTAGTACATCATTGCTAACTACGAAGTTATTATTATGTTTTTCAACAGAAACTCCCGATGGATTGTGTGCCTCATCTGATGTCTCTGCATGGTCGCCTCTCAGTTCTGAACATACTGCCAGGTAAATCTACGGAGCTCACCTGTGCATATCGGATTTCTAAAACCCGTGAACACATGATCATCAGAGAATGGAAGAAATGTATGGACATTCGCAAGGAGGTTCTTGGAAGTAACATTCAGCGAAAGGCAAGAATGGGAGACAGGCTAATCTCCATTCTCCATAATGGAGAGTCAGGGGCTATCTTGTTTTTTGTTATTTTACCTTAGAAAATGTAGTAGGTCTTAATCGAATGTAATAGGTCCTATGAGGTACAATATGTTTATTATGTGGTAATGTGTTAGAGTTGATAATGATGATCTTGAGGAGGTGTTATGTGATGTCAATGATGAAAACGATGATATTGAGGAGGTGTTATATGACAATGATGTATTATGATGCTAAGTTGTTAATGATATGATGATGATGATGATATTATTATATCATTGGGTGAAAGAACCGCGGATTAGTTTCAAGTGGATGGACATCCACTTGAAACTAGTCCACGGTTCTTTCACCCCATGATGTAATAACTCATTATGATGTAAAAACAATCTCTAAATTCCTGTTGTATGAAATCTTGTGTAAAGGTGTATGAATACAACATGAAAAAGAAAAGAAATAAAATACTAAATAATAGTAGTAGCGCGGGCTAGGAGAAGCACTACTACTAATTACCAGTAGCGATGTTCTAAAGAACCGCTGCTACTAAGTCAATTTAGCAGTAGCATGGGTCAAGACGCGCTATTGCTAAGCATTAGCTGTAGCGCCTTATCAGTAGCGCTTCTGCCCGCGCTACTGATAGGCCCAAAACCCGCGCTGCTGCTAGGCTTTTCCCTAGTAGTGACCCCTCATTGAACATATAAAGGCTGCTACACTACCCGCCATTCCAGAGCAACCGCGTGTGCCACGCCTATTGGGCCGAGCGATCAATCTACTGTACCTGTGTTTTGGCTGCTGGCAGGAGGTAAACCGTTGGTTGCTTTTCACGTTTCATAGCTGCTTCATAAGTAGATGACGAGTGGGGCTGGCTATGTGTGGGGTCAATAGAACACAATGGTTTTCCTCCTGGTCTGCGTAAGCAAAGAAAAATACCCTAGACCGACGAGCAGTAAAAGGAAAAGGCGATGCGGCTTCCTCCTCCCCTCGCTCTCTTCTCGCCTCCTTCTCTCCGCCCTCTCGCTCGCCGCCGCCGCCATGGCCTCCCCTGCCACTTATCTCCAGCCCCTCCAGCGAGCCCAATCGCAGCCAACTCCATCCCCTCAGCCCATGGATTCCGGGGCATCCCCTCTCGGGCACCACCTCTCCTCCTCTCTTTGTTCCCCCCAGGTTCTCGATCTGGAGCGGGAGAGACAGATACGGCCAAATCGCCGGTGCCAGCGTGAGATGATAGAGGCCGCCACCTCTGCTCACCTCCTCCCATGTACTGGTGGCGGCATCGGGGAAGAAAGGAGCAACAGCCATAGCAGGCGCGGTGCTGGCGAACGCGAGCAGCAGCAGCCGCAGCAGGAGGCGGTGCTGCTGAAGCAGTGGTCTGTGCCGTCGCCGCCGCTGTCTTCCTCCGGCAGAAGGTCAAGCCAAGATGAATCAACAACGCCACTGCGGGAAACGACCATGGGTCATGGAGCCGAGGTAATCCTCCCATCCCCTTCCTCCATTCTCATCCCTCCCTCCATCCTTTTTGCTTGCTGCTGCTGCTGCTCTCTCTATCTCTCTCACCTGATTTGCCCTCACCCCTCTCTCTTTCCACTAATCTCTTATTATTTAGTCCTCAAAAATCTCATTTTTGTTTGTTCTATGCGTACAAGGTGTTCGATAAAATTTCAACTAGGCTTTATGAAATATTAATCGGGTCTGTTGCATGAGACAGAACAAGAATATGAACATTTGTTAGCCTTTTCATCTGTAGGTTCAGCAACGGGCAATACTTGAGGCAGAGTCTCTTTTCACAGTGGTCCAGGCAGAGATGGTACAGTGGAGAGGGCAGATCATGTTTGAGCAGACCAACCTTTCTTTCTGTAGAAAATTTTCCCCATATTTATTGTATAACGACAGGAGAGAAATGATGTTGTAGTGCAGTTTTCAGTGTTGTGTATGTCTGGTCTGTAGGAATGATGGTCGAGAAAATGGTCCAAGCAGAGATAGATTAACATAGTTCTAGCTGCTCATACAACATCAGTGTTGTGTATATGTGGTTGCAGTGCAGTTTTGTTGATCTACATGCATTTTTAGCATTATAGTATTGATATATTACCTCAATAAAATAGTGAATACATATAATATATGTAAGCTACATTCAGTTAGTTTTCATACTAATCCATTGATTCATTGTGCCTAGGATTTCTCTACTGATCCATGGGATATGGTGTGTTGCAGGATGTGCTACTAAAGACGATTTCAGTTTGGTTTTCCAGCCACTTCCCCTGTGACCTGGTAAGATGAATTGGTAACCTTCTACCAGCTGAACAATGTTTTATCCAGTCTTCACATGTGTTTCCTCGCTGAAACTCTCCAAGCTATGGCAGTACATACATCTGCCCAATTGCATATGTGCTGGTAGTCTGATTGCATCACCGTGGAGGTTGTAGGCCACCATAGGTGCATGGTGTGTATTTATTTTCTTCTCCTCTTGCATATGTACTTGTGTTCTTATATTTTTCACTAGCAGAAATTAATACAGACGGTGCACTCATTGCCGATGGTGTCCTCCAGCTGCCGACACCCGACAGTGTCCTCCCGGTGGCGGGGTTGTGGCAGGATTCCCATAAATTTCTCTTGCATGTGGTCTGTTTCAAATTGTGAGTTTATTATTGCTCGATTTCTTTGCTTTGTGTGTAATTGAATCAACTAGAAGCATATATGATATTTGAAATCCAACAAATGTTCAAACATGTCATCTGCAATGCTATATTATTCTTTCGATATATTCTTGGTTAATTTTCAAGTCACTGAAGTCCCAATACATTGATTGGTTAATTTTGGTATGACTTATCTAAACGTACTCTATTGAGTGTAATACCATTGACAATAGGAACAATGAAAGATTTCTTCTCTCACGAAAGATGGAACATCACAGTTTCTTGCTGTTTGCGTAAGCACGACGAGTTGTTCCCTTGTAGTACCTATTTTATCTTTCTAAGCTGCAATGCTAAGACCATTAGGTCTATTCCAATTCCTGTACTATAATTTGAGAAAAAATAATTCAAAGAAGAGTTAGAGTTGAAATTAAATGCAAAAGAAAGAGAAAGGACCTTGAAATTCTTCGCCTACAATATGATAAGTAATATGTTGGGTGATGACATACCATGCATTTTATGTTAATTATTCATACTCTACATTTATTTATTGAACTTATTATTTATTCCCATTATGTAGTATTTAGCTTTGTTTTATTATTGTAGATACGGGGCGGCGCACTTCGTTCTCATTCTTGCTGCTCAGCTTGCCACCTTCGTGCCTCCTTTGTGGTTGTTGATCGTTAGGGTGTCACGCCTCCGCCTCCGCTGCCGACCTTCGTTTTCCTATGTGCTGCAATTGGCTCTGCCTCCAGCTCCACTTCAGGGAGGATGTCTTGAGGTTGCAACACAAGGTTATCCTCCTCACTGTTAGCTATGGCCCACCCTATTACTCCTATCTCAGTTTTTCTTGCTCCCCTGCTTTGCTGGCTATTTGGTTGTTGCTTCTGCGCGGTGATGGCTGTAGGTTGCAGGCCACCTGAATAGATGGTTTTCTATCTCCTTATTTTCT
This sequence comes from Triticum timopheevii, assembly GCA_963921465.1. Taxonomy (NCBI): domain Eukaryota; kingdom Viridiplantae; phylum Streptophyta; class Magnoliopsida; order Poales; family Poaceae; genus Triticum; species Triticum timopheevii. The sequence goes on along the minus strand of OY997266.1, from coordinate 594,520,918 downwards.
TCCTGGCAAGAACAAATTACTTAGCTTGGGTTTATTGCCTTGTTTGCATGTTTATGTTGCTCTAGCTGATGGGTTAAAAATTGAAGTACCTTAGTGAAAGTCTGAGATATGCTTGCTACTTGCTTAATTTGATTTCCACTGCCATCTCACCGTCATCCCTTTATACTGATTGAGTAGATGCATGTAAATATATTGCTCTTATGATATATGTGTTGTATTTATTTAAAATAAGCTTTGCCTACTACATAGAAGGCCGGGGATAGATGTAGAAGGTGCAAGTCTTCTACCCTCTGTTTTCTGAACTGGCCAAAGGATTCTTAAGTTGATTTCCACTGCTAAATATTTCTTTATACATATTTCAACCTGATGTTCCTTCAAAGGTTATCATATTCCTTGCCTTTGGGGGAGGGGGTAGCTATTTTTGGTCATTCATTTGCCTTTATTGCTCTCCTATTACCATTTCCTTTCTGGCATATATTTTGTGAGTTTGGGCCCTCACCTTAGTTTCACTTAAGGAGTTTCCATCATCAGTTTTGTTGTTTCGTTCCTATTTACTACCTCAGTGCTTTTTTTTCCTGCACCCGAGCTGGTGATTTTGCCCAGCCTTTGTTTGTATTCCAATGGATTTGGTTTGTTAGTGATTTCCCCACTTACTGTTGTGGTGTTGTCGACTTCAGTCCGTCTGCTTCTCATCCAATTATGCTATAGGAGTAAGGAATAAGTATAATGCTTATTCAAATCCACTTTGTAAACATCTCTATCCTGCCGGTACTACTACTTTTATGTGTTAGATTGCTTCCCATTTGGGTGCCGTTGTCATTCAATAAGAAAATTAATTTCTTGAACAAGTAATTCCTTTTCAAAAAAGTCCATGCATGATTTTCTTTCGGTATCTGGTGATATTTCGTATGTGTGTAATGTAAGTCTGGTGATATTTGTTATGTAAGTCTGGTGATATTCCCACACAATGGTTAGAATCCCAGTAGACAGGACCATATTTCAAATTTTGTGTAGTCCAACCAATAATACGGATGGAACCTGATGATGATTTTCAATATATTGTGATAGTAGTTTCCTGCATCGATTTGCTAATGAGCCATCCTTCCATTTTCAACTCGAAGTGGTGCAATAGTTAAATAGATGTGTTCGTGCCATTTAGCCCCGACAACATTCAGTTCAGTTCAGCTGTACATCTTTTGCCGACCCCTTTTCTTGGTACTGATTGAGCTTTGAATGCTAATATTTTAAGTTGACTGCATTTTTTCCTTTAGTCCTTCCTCTTAATGTATAATGATCCTCATTGTGTGAGTTTCTTTCCTGGCAGGGTAGTTATGATTCAGACCATTCCTTAACAAAATGCATATATGGCCTGACGGTATGAGTTCAGCTTCAGACTGTCAAGTTCGCATCAAATTTATTGTTCCATTTTGGAACAGTGTACTTTCATGAGTATTTTTCTATCGAGTACATATATAATACTCTCACAAACAATACATAGAAGTTACGACCATTGTTTTGAGTGATCTCTGAATATGGATTGCAGGTAAGTGGATTAACAATTTTGTACTGATCCTGTTTCTGCTGAAGTGTTGATACTTCATTTTACTCAATCTTTCATATTAATCGTAAGTGTAAATGATATCATGTTGGGTTGCATTTCCATGTGGGGAATGGATATCCTAAACCTGAGAAAGAACCAATGCAGATGATAGTTTCTTAGGAATATGATCATATTGTTACAGTAAAGATGGTGTCTGTAACACCTGCTATAGTTCAGTTTACTACTGGGAATATCATTCAACCTCCGAACTATGTATTACAGCTACAGATTTGGCTAGGGAATCTGTCTCATTTTAATGTTGCAATGAAGTGGTTCAGATGGAGAGGGTCTTTTACTTCACTACTTTCTGACATATATAAGTTAATATTTGTTAGGTCTATTCCTGCCGAAAAATGTATGAAATGTTTGTTAGTATCCTCTTCTTTAATTGGTTTATATATTTAACTTCCATTTCTTAGCATTCGAATGGAATATACTAAATTGACTTTCATTTTTCTGTCCACTACTCACAAAATTCACTAGAAGCATCAATGTTTGCTGGTGCTGACCTTTTCAGAGACTGCAGCCATGTGTTTGTCCAGTACATTATTTACAATGAAATATGGTAACTTGTGCCTAACCTTTTAGTAGTCGCTATAGTTCAGATGCATTTGGGTCGTAAGCAAGTTATATGATTTGCAGCGGTGCTGCCTCCAACCCATATATGGAGAAGGTTCCGTAAACTGTGTATTTGAATATGCCTGATTTGGAAAGGGGAAGTCATTGGTTCATCTGCAAATGTGTGGATCTCGCTCCCTTTTGCTCGATTGCTCCACCTTGCTCCTTTGGCTGATTAACAGCTATTTCCGCAGCCCATGACGATGGTTGAGGTTAGTCTTTCAGCATCTGTTTTATTCATTACATGTCTTTTAAATTGCAGGATAGGCCCTTACAAATAAGTTAATTAACTACATGTCTGCATTAATATATTTGCCTGATGGGTTTCCCTATTATGGCTCATGGTCATAGTTGTAGACTTGTAGTTTGCCTTTCCTGTTGTTGTTTCTCTCAATATTTCTATCCCACTATACTGTATGTGTTCTGAATGTACCTGTATATGAAAGATGATTATCTCCATTATTATTGTTCGTACTACCATTTTTATCCAAGATTCAAAACACCTAACGCGTGCCCTTTTTTAAGTATCTTTAATGCAGTCTATTGGTTCTTAACTTACTACCAACTACTAGCGGAGATAGCTTTCTGAAATAAGCATGCTAAGCATGAACGCTGTTCTACTTACATGAAGAACCCTCAGGTGATGATAGGTCATGGTTCTTTGCCATTTCCTTTACAAAATCGGTTGAATCTTGTGATTCTAAGTTAGTATCAAGTTCTATATACCTTTCTGTTTGTATAAATTCACAACTTTCATGGAAGCTCTTGAATTGTGAGTATTAATCTCAGGTTGCTGGGTATGTTTGCTGATAGTATGCTGCCATGCATCCACTCAACAATTTTCTTGTGATTACACATTTCTAATCTTTCTCTTTGGGATACTGAAATATGGTTTGCCTTGGGAAATATCTGAGATAGGATCCATGCTACTTTATTTGAATTGTTTTTATGTTTGCACCCTTGTTTTGATTTTAGTTACGACGTTCTCTTTCTTTTGGTTGCTCACATGTGTTTTTTGCCGCCATTGTCCATCTAGAGATCTAGGCAGCGTCCAGATTGCTGCGATCATCCTCCATCAATAAAGCCATGGGGTATTTTCGGCTCTCTTCTATGTCTCTGTTCCAGGGATAAACTGTCGTTTGATTCTTTTTGTGTGTGGCATGTCTGCTTATTTTGGACCCTGTTAATTGATGCTAACTATGCTGGCCATTTGTGTGTGCCTAGGTCCTTGTGGGAGCTGCATACAAACCCGTGTGGATGTATTTGGTTGGTAGCTGCAACAGCCTGCCAATCGGATGAGAAGCCAAGGTGCCATCGGCGATGGTGTAGCTTCAGCATCCTGTCAATCGGAGGAGAGGCCAAGGAGTCATCGGCAAGAAGCAAACCTTATCCTGGAACTTGAAGTGGAGTAATGGTTAACAATGTTTTATGGATCATATGTTTTCTTTTGTTCACACTTGAGAGCTACAAGCATTAAGTTTTTATGATAAATTATGTACCAAAGTTTGCTTTGTCCGTGGCCATATCTACATGTGTTAATTTATTTTCCTATACATTCCTAGGAGTTGTCCCCTTTGTTCTATAGTAGCATAATCAGAGCGAGAAATGTAAATGTGATTGAATTATGGCGTGGCTCTTACAGAAATATGTGAATGGGGTCAGAATTGTGTATATATTATTGATTTAATATTTTGAAACTAAGCCATGTTGAGTGTGGAGTTTTATTTCATCTATGTTTGCACCAATGCAAATCATGAATTGTTTACTTGATGTTTGACACATGTCAAATATATATGTAGTCAGGAAAGGCTGTTAATCTTTTTGTCACTGTTGCAGATAATTCTCCTGTTACTTGGACAAACAAGTGCAAGGGGAAGTGCAGGTGGAAGGGATCATTGTTTGACACATAACAGTACAACAACATGCATGCCAGTGACCAATGAAACAAGGGACTTATGAATAAGATGAAAACCTTTCAGCCTTCTGTTCACACGAAAATACTTTTTTGTTGATTTTGTGTTATTATCTATTTGAAAACACTCTCCCATGATTAAGAAAAAAATATTTTCCTCTTTTTTTACCATTGGAAAGGATTCAGTGTTGCTGCAGACCTGCAATAGCATACACCTCTTCGCAAACAACTCTTAAGTCAACATCAAATGCTCCTAAATTAAGCAAAATAATTGATTTTAGTTTTTTGTTTAACTTGGTCTTCGCGCCATTTGGCTATGTTTATAGCTACTCTTTTTTTGAATGCAAGTTTGCACCTACTCGGACTTCTAATTGCAGGCTCAACTATTTGGACAGAATTTTTTTGCATTTATTTCTTGGTTTGAATTAAAATTTAAAATTATGCCTTCATGTTACTCAAATAACATAAAAATTTATGCATGCTTCAGTATATATTTTGAAGTTACTCCATTTTTATTTTTTATATATAAAAGGGTTATCCATGTTATTCTAGGTGTTTTTAATAACTAAAATTACTAACAAATGAAAATATTTTCAATCCGTACATGGTCTCAAATGGGTCTCTGCGCCATTTGGCGCACCGGGTCATCTAGTTATATAAGAGGTCTAGGATACAAGCGTCCTATTAGGACACGACTCCCTATCCTGTCTAAACACAATATAACTCAAAGTCCAACTGTAATCTACCTTATACACTATATTCAACACAATTCCAACAAAAGCCAATGGAAAAAGTGTGCACAAATTAATCGTAGCTAAAGCATGATCCAATCTAACTCGACAATAATCACTATTTTGAATTTTCCTCTTAAAAGTTTAGTCCAGTCCATTATAGCCCAAGTCGACATTGACTACTTCTCTAAATGCATTTATTTGACCCATGTCGTGCTGATTTGAACCAAATTGCTCTTCTCGCATCAAAACCTCATTTAAATCTCCAATGCAAAGCCATGGAAGATCACAATCGGCCTTCAAAAGGCGCTTTTATATATCTAGCTCCTAATAGCCTCTGCATACCAACATCTTAGCCTCCATGGCTCCGTCCTTGTCTTTTTCAAAGTCATCATATCTATGTGATATTTTTTTTGAAAAATCCTTAATTCCAAATCAAACGATCTCCTCCAATAAATACATAGACCTCCGTTGTGGCCACTACTATCCAGTCCACATGTACCATTAAAACCAGAGTTCCAACCGAGCCTTCCACATGGCACTTCGCGATTTGCGTCTCCACCTCACAAAGAATCATCGGCACGCTCTCCCACATGAGGTCGCACAACACATAAACTATCGTGGGGTCGCCTAGCCCGCGATAGTTCCAACCTAGGATAGTCATTAGGCCTGGCGGTCCTCCTTGAGGGAGACCACCGATGCTGCCAAATTTTCCTTCTTGCTTGGTGGTGTTGCTTTCTTTAGTTTCTTATTTTCCCGCGAGGATATGTACTGGGGTGGTGGTAGTCATATCACACCCTTTACCAGAATAATCACATGCTCCGTTGTCCCGTCACCTGCGAGGTCGAGTTTTTTCCTTGTTGTGTTCCCATCTTCTCCTTTCTCCTCATCTCCCTCATCAACCGGCTTTAGGGGAGTAGACACCATATCTAATTCATTGACGTCATCACAAAGACCAGCATCCCGAGAAGATCTCTTCCTTGGTATTGTATAATGTTTCGTTATTCTTCCCCTTCCTTTGCCCCGCCTTCCCTCAGAGCCCGCATGCCTCCCTACGGCAACGCATACACCACCGCTCTCCTCTAAGCAATCGTCCATCAGCCAAACCACTTGTCTTTCAGATCCCACCACTGCCACACTCCTCATGTTCATGACCCATCAAACCATAGATCTCATAGAAGAAAGGAATATTACTTGTTCGGAAGCAGACGGAGACCTTCACCTTGGACAAGCAGTGGGGTGAAGTAGGTCAGAGGTTCAGCAACAAGGACACATGCTTGAACCCTCATCATACGACAATCTCGGAGCCAGCTGAATCTCTCTAGCCTTGTCGATGCGTCGTGCGAGTTGATCCACAACAGGTTCTTTCTGATACGGATCCCGATTCTTGTATATCTGTGCCTAGACATGGAAGCCATCTTGGTTTATTGACATTGTATTTGTGCACCCATCATCGCCATCGACAAGCAAGCCAAATCGCTGAAAATCCAAGGTGCTACCATGCACCATTTTTTTCCAGTCACTAAAACAATACATCTGGAAGACAAACAAGTTGTCGCTCGTTGAGAGGAGTGTGGTCAATTGACCACACAGGTTTTTGGCAAATCCTTGGTACACAAGTAGAAATCATGTATTTTTTTTTATAAAATTGGTGAAAACACATTTATTTGACATCACAGATTTGAAATGATATCACAAACTTCTGATCCTAGCACCGCCACTAGTCCTCAACCGCCCCCATGTACTTTGGGGTTTATGCTAGGCCTCAAGTGAATTTTAGAGTTTTTAAACATCACATCCGAGGTAACCGGACAATCAGTGTTCAATCTCTCAATCGTCATCCATCGGTCTCGACCTTGTATTGCTTCTTATCTTCTTCCCGATAACAACTTCATCGGGCTCATCTTTCATTAGCTCTACGGCTCCTTGGGCCTCCACGGCTCCACCCCACAAAGTGGCGGCGCCAAGGAGATGGCAGTTTTATGTGAAACTCTCGCCAGGAACGGAGATCACCGCCGAAGTGGTAGAAACCCTAACGAGGAGGGTCACAATCGCTTCTAGAAATTAGAAAATTAGTTCTTTTAATCAAGAAATTACTTCCTCCGTCCCATAACGTAAGACATTTGTCGGAGTATAAATTAGTGAACAAAACAGTTTTGGAAGTGGGAGAAGCCACTTATTTAAGAGGAAGTCGATCGAACTGAAAAGAAGCAATTAAATGGGCCCAAAGGGATTCCTTCTTCCGACATTTGGCCCAACATCTCGCTAGCGACAGACACGCGGAAACCTAGCTAACCAGCAGCAGCTCATCACTCCTCGCGCCTCCATTCCCCAAACCCAAACCCTCGCCGTCACCCCCTCCACCGGCGGCCATGGACGACCAGCAATTTATCATCGGCGCCTCCGGGGGCGTCTCAGTGAGCGATATCCGCGCCAGCATGGAGCGCAACGGCGAGGACCCTGAGACGCTGGATCTCGGCTACAACATGATGCTCCACTTCGTGTACGGCTACCTCCCGCACCCGCCCGTCTCCCCCGCCGCGCCCCTCTCCCTCGCCGGCGCGTCCTGGGTCCCCGACAGCGTCGACCGCATCAGCCGCCTTCCCGACGTCCTCCTCCTCAACATCCTCTCCCGCCTCCCCTCCAAGGACACCGCGCGCACCGCCGCCCTCGCCTCACGCTGGCGCCCGCTCTGGCGCACGGCACCCCTCGCTCTTGTCGACAGCCACCTGCTTCCGGCAGGGGGCGCGTCCGGGCCGCAAATCCTCGGGGCCCCCTCTCCCCGCGCCGTCACCGCCGCGGTGTCCAGCGCCCTGGCGGCGCACCCGGGGCCCTTCCGCTGCGTCCACCTCACCCGCAGCACCATGGACGAGCACCGAGGCGAGATTGCGCGCTGGCTCGACACCCTCGTCGCCAAGGGGGTCCAAGAACTCGTCTTTGTCAACCGCCCTTGGCCGCTAGACCTTCGCCTCCCCGCCACGTTCTTCAGCTGCGCCTCCCTCACCCGCCTCTACCTTGGCCTCTGGAGGCTCCCGGATGTGGCCGCCGTGCCGCGCAGTGTCAGCTTCCCCAACCTCTGCGAGCTCGGCCTCTGCTGCTGTGTCATGGAGGACCGTGATCTGGCCTTCATGCTTGAAAGAAGCCCCGTCCTGGAGTTCCTGGCCATCATGGGGAGCCAGACCGGAGTGCGCGTCCGCCTCGCCAGCCGCAGCCTGCGATGCGTTCAGCTCGGCCATACCTTCTTGGAGGACATCGACGTGGTGGACGCCCCTTGCCTGGAGAGGCTCTTTCAGTGGGAAGCTGCTCCCACAGGCGAGATCGCTGCCCCCAATCAGCGCTCCAGTATCCGCTCTTGCAGGATCAAGATTGGCCATGCACCTAAGCTGCGTCTGGTGGGATACCTTCACCCAGGAGGGCAAGAGTTGGGGATTAGCAACACCGTCATGGTGGTATGCAGCTATGTCAACCATACTGATAATTTGCATGTCAATTAACAATCCCCAGTTAGTTTATCTGTTTCAGTTTTCTTGGGTGAATTGCAGGCTATCAATAATGCCAATGTGTGATCTGACTTAGTTTCTCTGTCCTTGATGTTGGGATGCATTGCAGGCTAGGAGCAGGGAGAACATTGTCCCTACTGTCAAGATTTTGGGCATAGAGGTGCAGTTTGGTGTCCGCAATGTTGTCAATAAAGTGCCTGGCTTTCTCAGATGCTTCCCCAACCTGGAGACGCTCCATGTCCAGGTAAAGTCGGTAATTCTATTTGCAATTAATATAGTGGCTATAAGTATGTGGCATGGTCTCAACTATGAATCAGATTAATTATACGATTGCTGGCCTGCTGCTGCATGATATGGACTGCAGTACTCCCTCCGTAAAGAAATATGTATAAGAGCATTTAGATCACTAATGTAGTGATCTAAACGCTGTTATATTTCTTTACAGAGGGAGTAACCGATAAGATCCCTAAACGATGTACTTGCTGATCGATTTCATTTGCAGTCCTCCAAAATATCTGAAGAGTCCACTGGCAAGGTGAATCTCAAGTTCTGGCAGGAGGGCGGTCCGATGAAATGTGTGGCGCAGAGCTTGAAGAAGGTGTTGTTCTACGAGTTCCAAGGGTCGAAAAGCGAGGTTGCTTTCCTCAAGTTCATCGCGGAGAGAGGGCGGGTGCTGGAGAAGATGGTGGTCGTGGTGGCCAGCGAATGCTTCTCTCCGGTCGGTAATGTGGGTGCCAAGCTGAAGCCTCTGGTGGGCGCAAAATGGAGCAGCAAAGCTTGCAAGCTCGAGCTCGTCAAGAGCCGATACGAGGAGGTGGGATGCCCAGTTTACTGCCACCAACTAGCTTGTGATTTTGGGTTTACTGACCCGTTTGACCTCAAGTACCACGACAGGGCATATCAAGTATCTTTGTCAGTTAATCAGTAGTCCTAGCTGTTTCACAAGAGGCTAGTGGTACCTAAGCTAGCTAGATTTTGTGTTGTTGGAGGCTTGGAGCTGGCAGAAGCTAAGAAACCTAGCTATTTGGCGAGCTGTTGTGCTAAGTAGAGAGTTTGTAGTATGTGGGAATCTATGTGGTATGCTATTTCTGGTTTGTGTTTGTCCAACAGCAACTTGACTATGTTATGTTGCTCTTGTTGTTGTGAGCATGAAATATTTTGCTATGTTATGTTGGTCTCACCTCCAAAGAGTTTTCTTTTTTCAAATTATGGCTGCCCCTGCTAGTGGGAGGAGTTCCTGCCCGACGTCCGTGATGGGCGTCTTCGCAAAGAGGTCGCCACAACCCACAAGCCAGAGTTTTGGGCGCCGAAGTGCCTGATCGACCTGTCAGCTGCCTGCACGACATTATGGAGTTCTTCAGATTTGATAGATCAGAGAGCCCTAGCAGTTCACAGGTGCCCAAGATGAGCAGATCGCCGACCCTGCATGCAGTTGAAGATGAGCAGTTGATATATACTCCTAGATTCTGTTGCCAAAATAGCAGTAAGGGTTTTTACTAGCTTTGATCTGCAGAGTTAAACTAGTTTTGATTCTGTTACTACCAAGAGGGTAATAGTTTATCAGATCATTTGAAGTGCTGCAAATAAACCTGGTCATCAATAATAAACATGGTCCTTCCCGCTGCGACTCATACATCATCAATTCAGTTTTTTTAGCAAAACATCATCAATTCATAACAACACCCACATCGATCTCACATATATACGCCGGCCCCAAGCTAAGCTGGGCTATTTCTGAAATTGCACTTCTTGGGAATTGCGCGACCAGATCTAGTAATTTGAAACCGATGCAATGCAATCACAAGTCACAACACGCAGCTAGCAGAATTAATACAGCCACAACAGCAGGCCCTAAACAGAGCACAGCAATCCTACCCAGGGGCAGGGGAAAGAAAATCAACTGAAACTTTGTAAGATCCATCCCAGGGGACTGCGGAATGTCTTGTCTAGCCGGTGGATTCTCTCCTGAGCCGGCCGCCACCTCGTCACCAACAGCCGCAACGCTTGTATGAATTGTCTAAAACAGTTGTGCAATCAGTATGAATTTTGTTGAAAATGTTTATCAACCTCATTGAAAACAAGATTACATGTTTCTAGAACCCATCCAATCCAAACATGCTTCAACTTATTTCTAGGGCTTGTAAAAAATGACTGAAATTTGTATAAACATGTTTGAAATCCTAGATTTGTGTGTACTCATGAGAATTGATGTGAATGTATATTTCTGAAAACAGTTGTGCAAATCAGTATGAATTATGTCGAAATATTTCTGAAGTTTGTCAAAAGAAGGATTAGATGTTTCTGGAACCAATCGAAACATGGTTCAACTTACTTGTGAGACTTTTAAAAATGACTGAAATTTGTATAAACATGCTACAAATCCCTAGATATTATGTGTGTATTCGTGCATCGGAATTTGTGTGAACGTGTTTCTCTTACTCAAAACAATGAGATATCATTGAAATGTTTGCTGGGAAATCAGTGAAAGCTTATATGATTAATTTCTGAAGAAGAGCATGAAGTTCAAACCAAACATTATAACTAAGTTATCTACTAATTATTTGTGAACTCTATGTGAGAAAAAGTATTGGAATGGAACTGAAATAAGATCTCCACGACAAGGATAGAAGCAAGAAATGGCAATAATAGTAAGCACACGGTCATGATCTAGATACAAGCTGGACAGATTCAGCTGGCTTGCGAAAATATTGAACCAGAACAAACTAAATTCAACTCATGGATATCTAACTCTGCGTTAAATAGAAGCTGAATTGGATTGATTGATTGTGTGTTGCTTCAATTGCAGTGCACTTGCTACGTTCATTTTTCCAGTTTGGTATGTGCTACTTTAAAAGTACTATCGTCTAATCAATGTGTTCCATACAGTATACTCAGGACATAAGAGCAAAATGACATATCCATTTTGCGAAACAACCAATGACCTGGTCACTTGACCTTAAAAAGACAAAGCCCCTCTCCAGAGTTGTTTTGGTACTCATCAGGTGAAGATATTGTTCTTGTTTTGCGAAGATTTCACATATCTCTGTGCAACTGCAGTAATCAGTAATACTCCCTTCGTTTCTCAATATAAGCCTTTTTAGAGATTTCAATAGGGACTACATCCGGCCTCCATTTTCAATATAAGCCTTTTTAGAGATTCCAATATGCTCCGTATGTAGTCCATATTGGAATCTCTAAAAAGGCTTATATTTAGGAACAGAGGGAGTAACAATAGAAACAAGCAAAAGTCTGTGAAAATCAAAACTAAAGACCATAATTGCGGTAATTAATTAAAACTAATTCAAGCCGACAGTGAGACCAATCTAATTGCATAACAAATCGATTCATGCTAACAAGAAATTGGACAAACCAGAAAGATCTGGCACTAGAGTAGTAGATAGCCCTGCTGATTGGCTTGCAAGGTAAAAGACTTCAAGTAATTGGAACTAATATCTTTTATCTAATTCGATCTGTTACTTCTTCCACCAGCATCAAACAACCTCATCATGCACAAAGCTTGCCAGGAGAAATGCAGGTTTTTTAGCTCCTGTCTGTCATTCCCTACAACACAAAGTCTAGCTAGGTAGCTGGACAAACCAGAAAAACCATACTAGCTAGGCACTAGAGTACTAGATAGCCCTGCTGATTGGCTTGCAAGGTATTAATATTTTTTTTTATCTAATTCAAGCTGTTACTTCTTCCACCAGCATCTAGCCATATAAGTCTTGACTTGGCACAAACAACCTCATCATGCAGAAAGCTTGCCAAGAGAAATGCAGGTATTTTTAGCTCATGTCTGTCATTGCTGACAACACAAAGTCTAGCTAGGTACCAGTACTCTTGCACCACAAGCACAAGAGGCACTGCATGCTGCTACTAATTAACTTACGGAGATCATTTCGGATTTGTAGTAGTACTTGAGGTCAAAGGGGTCAGCAAACCCCAAGTCAGAAGCATGTCGGTGGCTGCAAATTGGACCTGCCACATCAGTGAGTGGGCTCTTGAAGAGCTCAAGTTTGCAACCTTTGCTGTTCCATTTTGCGCTGTTCAGAGGCTTCAGCTTGGCAATCACACCATCACCTCCCTGAGAGAAACATTCTTTGGCCACCACGACCACCATCTGCTCCAGCACCCGACCTCTCTCCGCGATGAACTTGAGGAAAGCGACTTCGCTTCTGGACCCTCGAAACTCGTAGAAGAACACCTTCTTCATGCTCTGCAGTACGCATTTGATGGGACCGCACTCCTGCCAGAACTTGTGATTCACCTTGCCAGTGGAATCTTTAGGTATGCGCGGGGACTGCAAATGAAAACAATCGGCAGGACATATTAGCGCATACATAGTTCAGGGATCTTATCTATGAGGACATATCATGCTGCAGCAGGCCATCAATCGTATAATTAATCTGACTAATATGTTCATGGATCTTACATATTACTCCCTCCGTTCGGAATTACTTGTCGCAGAAATGGGTGTATCTAGACATATTTTAGTTCTAGATACATCCGTTTCCGAGACAAGTAATTCCAAACGGAGGGAGTATTTATCTATGAGGATAAATAATCAGCTCTGACAATGCAGCAAGTATAGTGCAGTTAACCAATTTTACCTGGACATGGAGGGTCTTCAGGTTAGGAAAGCATCTGAGAAAACCAGGCACTTTCTTGACAGAATTGCGGCAACCGAATTGCACCTCTATGGCCAAAATCTGGACACTAGGCACAATGCTCTCCTTGGCCCCAGCCTGTAAATAATGCACCTAAGGTCAGATAAACTAATTGGGATCATACATTTGGCATTGTTATTAATTGACACGGCAGAGAAGCAAATTAAATTAGGATGTACCATGATGATGGTGTTGCTAATCCCCAACTCTTGCTCTCCTGGCCGAATGTATCCCAGCACACGCAGGTTAGGTGCACGCCCAATCTTGATCTTGGAAGAGCAGTTCTTCATGCTGGGGCCAGTGAGCTCGCTCTGGCAAAAATTATCCGACTGGAAGAGCCTCTCCAGGCGAGGTGCATCCACCACCTCGATGTCCTCCAAGTAGGTATATCCCAGCTGAACGCACCGTACGCTTTGGCTGACGAGGCGGAGGCGCACTCCGGTCTGGCTCCCCATGATGACGAGGGACTCTAGGACGGGGCTTCTTTCAAGCATGAATGCCAGATCGTGGTCCTCCATGACAGTCATGCAGAGGCCGAGGTCCAGGAGGTTGGGGAATCTGGCGCCGCGCGGTACGGCGGCGGTGTCCGGGATCCTCCAGACGCCGAGATAAAGACGGGTGAGTGAGGAGCAGCTGAAGATGGTGGCGGGGAGGCGCAAGTCTAGCGGCCAAGGGCGGTTGACAAAGACGAGTTCTTGAACCCCCTTGGCGACGAGGATGTCGAGCCAGCGCGCCATCTCGCCCCGGTGCTCCTCCATGATGGTGCGGGTGAGGTGCACGCAGCGGAAGGGCCCCGGGTGCGCCGCGAGGACGCGGGACACCGCGTCGGTGACGGCGCGGGGAGAGGGGGCTCCGATGGTGAACTGTCCGGCCGCGCCGCCGTCCGGAAGAAGATGGCTGTCGACAAGAGCGAGGGGCGCCGTGCGCCAGAGCGGGCGCCAGCGCGAGGCGAGGGCGGCGGTGCGCGCGGCGTCCTTGGCGGGGAGGCGGGAGATGATGTCGCGGAGGAGCACATCGGGGAGGCGACTGATGCGGTCGACGCCGTCGGAGACCCAGGACGCGCCGGCGAGCGAGAGGGTGGGGCTGGGGGCGGGGAAGACGGGCGGGTCGGGGAGGTAGTCGTAGACGAAATAGAGCACCAGGTTTATGCCGACGTCGAGCGTCGCAGGGTCCCGGCCTTCGCGCTCCATCTTGGCGAGCAACTCGCTCCTCGGGGTGCCGACGAGGAACTGCGGGTCGTCCATGGCCGCCGGTGGTGGGCGGAGGCGGAGGGCGGAGGAGGGTTTGGTCCTGCGGAATGATTGAGGTGAGGAATGGAGGCGAGGGTTTCGGCGAGCGAGAAATATTGGGCCAAATGTCAGTCCGAATCAGGTCTCTCATGGGCCCTAGAAACAGCTTCTCTTCAATTTGAACGTCCATTTAAATTGTGTAGTTGCCTAAAAATAATTAAATTGTGTAGTTGCCTAAAAACAAATTAAATTGTGTAGTACCCCTAAAAAAATTAAATTCTGTAATTATTGCTCAAAAATAATTTAAATTGTGTAGTTAAATCTAAAAAAATAATTGTGAAGTTGGCCTAAAGAAATTAAATTGTGTAGTACTGGTAGTTCTTACTGTGAAAAAATATAGTAGTAGCAGTTCTTTTTTCCATAAAAGAATGCAACGTATAGATCTTTACTTCATTTGTTCATATTCATTGTGTATTTTTTTACTTCGTTTTAAAAAAGTGAACCCAATTACATATTAGTAAACCAGTGCATAAGAGCATCTACAACCAGACTTGGCAAATCTTCATATATTTTCTTAGACACGCCCTGACGCGCCCACGGACAAGCCCAGGCGGCCCCTCATATTTACTGTCGGGCAGCCATAATTATCAAACGCAAACGTTCAAATCCATGAAAAGCATGCACGTGCATCATATATCCCAATTCAACAGTCCAGCGAAGCAACAAAGTTAACTAAATCATAATTCAACATGGAAAAATGAAATTCAAGTCCGAGCATGGCGGATCAATCGTCGGTCGGATCATTGTCCGGATGCCATCTTTGTCGCCTCCTCTATCTCCCGCTCTGCCTCCATCTGTGCCGCATGTTCCTCTACTACCATCTGTGCCGCTTGCACCGATGCTGCCATCGCCGCTCTCGCAGCCTCGTACTTTGTACGTTCGTTGGTCTCCTTCCTCCTGGCGAGTCATATATTTCCTTACTCATCCAAGAGGCTTGCGTCCGCCAACATTATTCTCGAATCCTCCGTGTCTCGAGCAAGTTGCAACCTCTCATTCTCAATCTCCATTGATCCAAAAGCCTGCACCTTCTCGATCTCCCATTTCAGACATGCCTCTTTCTTCTACAACTCTATCTTCTCCCTCTCAATTGCCAACATGTTGCTCTCAGTTGCCAACTTTTTATTCGTCCTCTCTCAGTCCCAATCCATACTTTTTTTTTGCACATCCAACACGAGCTTGTACCTCTCCTTTTTCTTATCATTCCTTGTTAAGAAAATGCACATCCATTTGGTGGACATTTTTGTCGCTGCGGCGTCATGGGCGGCCCTCCCCTTCTCCCACTTGTTTTCCATCACTTGCCAGTTATTCATTGGCACAATGGCTTTTCCATTTTCCCCTACAACTCCTCCCTCTTCTTTATCCAACCCAATTGATTGGTGGGAGCTTGTGACATCATTCTTCCTCTTGCCAACCTTGAGCTCTTCACAAGTTGTGTCCACTTTTGTCAGGGGGTGGGCCGTTGTCAGGTCCTTGGCAGAAAACTTGCTTCGCCCTTGAGGCGAGTAAAGGTTTGGTTGAGGTTTTTTGGGGACTCCTCGGGTACCCAAAGGCCCGAGACTCGTCGATCGGGAATTTGGACACTTCGGAAGGAAAGATGGGAGGCTCGTTGAACCAGCTTGCAAGATCGATGATTGAGATGGAGGGCACCTCGGAGACCGAGCGTCCTCGACTTAAAGACTGGTTCAGGGGCTACTGATGGTGTCCTGGAGTAGGGGCTGCTAGCCACGTCAGTTCTCGGGCATATGGGCCTGGCCGAGGACCCCCGGGATTATTAACTAGTGGCCTCATTCGTCAGGCCCGGGAGAATCAAGATGGAATCTTAGCTTTAGATGTAACCGACCAATGTGTAACCCTAGGCACCCCCGATATCTATATAAGCCGAGGGGTGGGGGCCGTAGACGCCAACTTATACCCACAAGATCACGCGGTAGATCAACCTGTACTCTGTACCCCCTCAATCAATACAATCAAAATAGGATGTAGGGTGTTATCTCTTCGAGAGAGCCCGAACCTGAGTAAAACATGTGTCTCTGTTACCATAGCACCAAGGCTATCAGCTCGGACCCCCTACCCGAGATCTGCTGGATTTGACTCCATTAAGGGGATATGATATCATCAAGCAAAGCTTTAAGCCTAGAAGCTCTCATCTTTGATATAACCTTATACAGAACATTGCAAAGACTTATAGATCAATACTGTGTAACTCTTTCTAGCTCATCCACTTGGGGTACGAGCACAATCACAATGTCATTCCAACCATCTGGGATGGCTTTATTATTTATAGACTGAAGAACTTCTGTAGTCAAAACTTCACCCAAATGGACCAACATTTTTTAAAATAAAATTGTGTGTAACCCATCTGTTCCAAGTGCCTTCATATCACCAATTGAGAAAAGAGCATTTCTTACCTCTTCTGCTCTGTATGGTCTCATTAGCTCATTATTCACTGTGTTCGCACGGGGTGCGGTTTTTTCAATAAGCAATGGTCTGGTTCATCAATGTCAGTCGAGAAAAGTCCTACTCCCTCCGTTTCAAAATAGATGACCCAACTTTATACTAACTTTATACAAAGTTGAATCATCTATTTTGAAACGCAAGGAGTACAAATTAATCTGAGATCAAAGGGTTTAGGTATGCAATCCCTTCCTTCCATACCCCTTGATCATCTCTTAACTTTTTAATCTGGTTTCGGATCCTTCTCGCTGTACAGCCACAACGACAAGCAATAAATGGAAAGCTACGCTGCTAAAATAGTAGCAGAGGCATCATCAAATACAAACGAAAACACTAACGCCCACACGTGTGGGCATTACCCAACTCGCCCACACGCCTGGATCGCCGTTCACTGTCTTTTTGCACGAATCTTGACACGAAAAGGTGGATTTGGTGTGCCACATAGGACATGGCTGGTGTGTGGGCGTTGGAGAGTTTGCCCACACGCCCGCACCACGTTGTTTGCCAGCTGCGCTGTGTGGGCGAACTGCTTTTCGCCCACACAACCACCACCTAGGTCATGTGCGTGTGGGCGAACTGCTTTTTGCCCACACGACACTCCTACTTTGTGAATGGCAACTGCAGTTACGCCAATGTGGCAACTCGGTACACACACATGGCAACTGTGATTCTTGCTACACGGAACTGCAGTTACGCGAACGTGACAACTCGGTACACACACATGGCAACTGTGATTCTTTGCTATACGGTAACTGTAGTTGCACGCACGTGGCAACCAGATAAACACACATGGCAACTGTGATTAACAATACATGACAACTATGGTTGGACCACACGTGGCAACTAGGTAAACACACAATGACAACTACTGTTTTGACCATATGTGGCAAGTAGTTAATCACACGCGGCAACTACGGGTTGATTACACGCGGCAACTACCATAAATTAGACATGGCAACTATAGTTAACCAAAACAGATAGCGTTGACATGCTTTTACAACTACACTTGCCATCCCAGATAACTACATCTGCCAACCAGGATGGCAACTAAATCGTCACCCCGCGGGGTACCTAACGTAGCTGCGCCAGGACGTGCGGGCATTTTTGCTTCGTGCCACACGCACTGGATAAAGATGAGTAGTACTTGTTGGGCGTGTGACACGAAGTAGCCACGCCCACACGCGTGGGCAATTCTAATGTCCGCTCACACACAACCTGTGGGCTGCCTCCTGCTCACACCACACACGGTATGTAGGCGTATGTCGAATATACCACATGTGTGGCAGTTATCGTCGTCCAATACAAATACCCACAACAGACTAACCAAACACAGCACAGATCACAACGGGAAGCCAAGGAGAAAAAAAAAACTGAAACTTTGTAAGATCTCAGAGGACAGTGGTAGCTGGTGGCCTCGCTCCTGCGCCGGACGTTGCCGGCACCAACAGCCCACCGCGACTCCACCACCAACGCCAGTGCGACATTAGTATGAATTACCTAAAACAGTTGCGAAAATTAGTGTGAATTTTCTCAAAATGTTTCTGAGCGTCTTTGAAAACAAGATTAGATGTTTCTGAAACCCAGCGAAACATGGTTGAACTCACTTGTGGGACTTGTCAAAAGTTGACTGAAATTCGTATAAACATGTTTGAAATCCCTAGATATTGTGTGTATTTGTGGGAATCGATGTGTGAAAATCAGTATGAATTCTTTCGAAATATTTCTTTAGTTCATTGAAAACAGGATTACATGTTTCTGAAACCCATCAAAACATAGAGAACTTATTTGTGGGACTTTTAAAAATTACCAGAAATTTGTCTAGACATGTTTGAAATCCCCAGAAGTTTTGTGTGTAATCATGCATGGGGCTTCATGTGAAAGCATTTTTCGTAATCAAAACAATGAGATTTCATTGAAACGTTTGCTGAAGTTATCTACTAATTCTTCGTGTGAAGTCTATGTCAAGGATGGAAGGAATGCATATCAATAATAGTAAGCACAAGGTCATCATCTGGATGTCAGAGGCAAGCTGGACAGATTCAGCTGGCCTGCGAAAATACTGAACCAGAACAAACTAAATTCAACTCATGGATATCTAACTCTTCGTTAAATAGAAGCTGAATCGGATCGATAGGCCGTAAAGGAGTACATTTGATTGATTGCATGCCGCTTCAATTGCAGTGCACTTGCTACCTTCATTTTTCTAGTTTGGTCTGTGCTACTTTAAAAGTACTATTATGTAATTCATGTTTTCACAGTGTTTTCAGGAAATAAGAGCAAAATGACATATCTATTTTTCGAAACAACCAATGACCTGGTCACGTGACTAAAACGACGAAGCCCCTCTCACCCATTTGTAACTAGAGAGGTAGGCAAACCAGAGTTGTTTTAGTGCTCAACAGGTGAAGATATGATTCTTGTTTTGCAAAGATTTCACATATCTCTGTGCAACTGCAGTAATCAGTAATAGTCCCTCTGTTCCATAATAAGTGTCGTGGTTTTAGTTCAAATGACTAAAACCATGACTCTTATTATGGAACCGAGGGATTATAATACTTAACAAAAGGAAACATGTAAAAGTCTGAAAATTAAACTAAATAACATAATTGCGGTAATTAATTAATACTCAATCAAGCTGAGAGTGACACCAATCTAATGCATAACAGATTGATTCATGGTAACGACAAATGCACGGCATGCTAACGAAATTGCAGTTGGACAAACCAGAAAAACCATACTAGCTAGGCACTAGAGTACTAGATAGCCCTGCTGATTGGCTTGCAAGGTATTAATATTTTTTTTTATCTAATTCAAGCTGTTACTTCTTCCACCAGCATCTAGCCATATAAGTCTTGACTTGGCACAAACAACCTCATCATGCAGAAAGCTTGCCAAGAGAAATGCAGGTATTTTTAGCTCATGTCTGTCATTGCTGACAACACAAAGTCTAGCTAGGTACCAGTACTCTTGCACAACAAGCACAAGAGGCACTGCATGCTGCTACTAATTAACTTACGGAGATCATTTCGGATTCGTAGTAGTACTCAAGGTCAAAGGGGTCAGCAAACCCGAAGTCAGAAGGATGTCGGTGGCTGCAAATTGGACCTGCCACATCAGTGAGTGGGCTCTTGAAGAGCTCAAGTTTGCAACCTTTGCTGTTCCATTTTGCGCTGTTCAGAGGCTTCAGCTTGGCAATCACACCATCACCTCCCGGAGAGAAACATTCTTTGGCCACCACGACCACCATCTGCTCCAGCACCCGACCTCTCTCCGCGATGAACTTGAGGAAAGCGACTTCACTTCTGGACCCTCGAAACTCGTAGAAGAACACCTTCTTCATGCTCTGCAGTACGGATTTGATGGGACCGCACTCCTGCCAGAACTTGTGATTCACCTTGCCAGTGGAATCTTTAGGTATGCGCGGGGACTGCAAATGAAAACAATCGGCAGGACATATTAGCGCATACATAGTTCAGGGATCTTATCTATGAGGACATATCATGCTGCAGCAGGCCATCAATCGTATAATTAATCTGACTAATATGTTCATGGATCGTACATATTATTTATCTATGAGGATAAATAATCAGCTCTGACAATGCAGCAAGTGTAGTGCAGTTAACCAATTTTACCTGGACATGGAGGGTCTTCAGGTTAGGAAAGCATCTGAGAAAACCAGGCACTTTCTTGACAGAATTGCGGCAACCGAATTGCACCTCTATGGCCAAAATCTGGACACTAGGCACAATGCTCTCCTTGGCCCCAGCCTGTAAATAATGCACCTAAGGTCAGATAAACTAATTGGGATCATACATTTGGCATTGTTATTAATTGACACGGCAGAGAAGCAAATTAAATTACGATGTACCACGATGATGGTGTTGGTAATCCCCAACTCTTGCTCTCCTGGCCGAATGTATCCCAGCACACGCAGGTTAGGTGCACGCCCAATCTTGATCTTGGAAGAGCAGTTCTTCATGCTGGGGCCAGTGAGCTCGCTCTGGCAAAAATTATCCGACTGGAAGAGCCTCTCCAGGCGAGGTGCATCCACCACCTCGATGTCCTCCAAGTAGGTATATCCCAGCTGAACGCACCGTACGCTTTGGCTGACGAGGCGGAGGCGCACTCCGGTCTGGCTCCCCATGATGAAGAGGGACTCAAGGACGGGGCTTCTTTCAAGCATGAATGCCAGATCGTGGTCCTCCATGACAGTCATGCAGAGGCCGAGCTCCAGGAGGTTGGGGAATCTGGCGCCGCGCGGTACGGCGGCGGTGTCCGGGATCCTCCAGACGCCGAGATAAAGACGGGTGAGTGAGGAGAAGCTGAAGATGGTGGCGGGGAGGCGCAAGTCTAGCGGTGGCTGCAAATTGGACCTGCCACATCAGTGAGTGGGCTCTTGAAGAGCTCAAGTTTGCAACCTTTGCTGTTCCATTTTGCGCTGTTCAGAGGCTTCAACTTGGCAATCACACCATCACCTCCCGGAGAGAAACATTCTTTGGCCACCACGACCACCATCTGCTCCAGCACCCGACCTCTCTCCGCGATGAACTTGAGGAAAGCGACTTCACTTCTGGACCCTCGAAACTCGTAGAAGAACACCTTCTTCATGCTCTGCAGTACGCATTTGATGGGACCGCACTCCTGCCAGAACTTGTGATTCACCTTGCCAGTGGAATCTTTAGGTATGCGTGGGGACTGCAAATGAAATCAATCGGCAGGCCATATTAGCACATACATAGTTCAGGGATTTTATCTATGAGAACATATCATGCTGCAGCAGGCCATCAATCATATAATTAATCAGACTCATAGTTCTGACCTTGCTAGATAAATAATCAGTTCTGACAATGCAGCAAGTGTAGTTAAGTCACCCAATTTTACCTGGACATGGAGGGTCTCCAGGTTAGTAAAGCTTCTGAGAAAACCAGGCACTTTCTTGACAGAATTGCGGGCTCCGAATTGCACCTCTATGGCCAAAATCTGGACACTAGGGACAATGTTCTCCTTGGCCCCAGCCTGCAATGCCCCATGGATAGATAAATTAATAGGGATCATAGATAACCATCATTAATTGACACAGCTGAGATGCAAGTTAAATTAGGATGTACCACGATGATGGTGTTGGTAATCCCCAACTCTTGCTCTCCTGGCCGAAGGTATCCCAGCACACGCAGGTTAGGTGCACGCCCAATCTTGATCTTGGGAGTGCAGTTCTTGATGCTGGGGGCAGTGAGCTCGCTCTGGCGAAAATCACCCGACTGGAAGAGCCTCTCCAGGCGAGGTGCATCCACCACGTTGATGTCTTCCAAGTAGGTATATCCCAGCTGAACGCACCGCAGGCTTTGGCTGACGAGGCGGAGGCGCACTCCGGTCTGGCTCCCCATGATGACGAGGAACTCCAGGACGGGGCTTCTTTCAAGCATGAATGCCAGATCACGGTCCTCCATGGCATTGAAGCAGAGGCCGAGCTCCTTGAGGTTTGGGAATCTGGCGCCGCGTGGTACGGCGGCGGTGTCCGGGATCCTCCATACGCCGAGGTATAGGCGGGTGAGGGAGGAGCAGCTGAAGACCGTGGCCGGGAGGCGCAGGTCTAGCGGCCAAGGGCGGTTGACAAAGACGAGTTCTTGGACCCCCTTGGCGACGAGGACATCGATCCAGCGGGCCATCTCGCCCCGGTGCTCCTCCATCGTGCTGCAGGTGAGGTGGACGCAGCGGAAGGGCCCCGGGTGCGCCGCGAGGACGCGGGACACCGCGGCGGTGACGGCGCGGGGAGAGGGAGCGCCGAGGGTGAACTGCCCGGCCGCGCCGCCGTCCGGAAGCAGATGGCAGTCGACAAGTGCGAGGGGCGCCGTGCGCCAGAGTGGGCGCCAGCGCGAGGAGAGGGCAGCGGTGCGCGCGGCGTCCTTGGCGGGGAGGCGGGAGATGATGTCGCGGAGGAGCACATCGGGGAGGCGGCTGATGCGGTCGACGCCGTCGGAGACCCACAACGCGGCGGCGAGTGAGAGGGTGGGGGCGGGGGAGACGGGCGGGTAGGGGAGGTAATCGTACACGAAAGAGAGCATCAGGTTGATGCCGATGTCGAAGGCCGCAGGGTCCCTGCCGGCGCGCTCCAAATCGCTCCTGGGAGTGCCGACGAGGTACTGTGTGTCGCCCATGGCCGGTGGCGGAGGGGTTTGGTCTTGCGGAATGATTGAGGGAGCAATGGAGGCGAGGGTTTCGGCGAGCGAGAAATGTTGGGCCGAATGTCTCTCCTGGGCCCATGAAACAGCTTCTCTTCAATTCCAACGTCCGAATCAGTTTGCGGGGATTAGTGCTCATAGGGTAGCTTGTGCGTGTATGCGTTTATAGAAGTGAGTGTATGCGCGTATGTATGAGCGCTTATGTCTGTACTAATGTTAAAAAAAAACACGCAACAAGCGGCGCGCTAAAACAGTTTTTTAAGTGCGAAAATAGCGGTTTTTTGCGTGCGGCAGGGCGCTGGCTCCCGCAGCGGCTGCAAAATATTACGCGCGTGACCCGCTCCAACAGACGATGCAAATAAATGACGCGCGCGAGCAATCAGAACACAAACTAGTTCAACCAAATAGATAAAATTCAACGATACAAATAGCACAAATTAGTTCGATAAACTAGTCCAATACAAACTAGTCCGATAAAACTAGAAACTACGGTGACTACGGTGACCTCTCGTCCTCCTCCTCCTCCTCCTCCTCCTCGCTTGTGTCCTCCTCCTCCGACATATCAATAAATGCGTCTGCCCACTGATCATCCTCTTTTGAGAAGAATGATGCATGTCCCATATCGCACTGCGATATGGCCAGTGCCTTCCGACGACGCCTGTCCGCCCGTTCCGCGCGCCGCCTTGCTCTCCTCCTCGCCCACAAGGCGTTCTCGTTGGTGACATCCTTTGGGTGGCGCCGGCGCCACTCCTCCATGGCTCGCTCGTCGGCCTCGGCGATGAGGAGGCAACACTGCTGCCGACGGTGTCCCTGACGATCGGCGTCAGTTACTAGCCGCGGCGGAGGGGCGAGGTCCTACGCCTGCTCGCGCGTCCAGACGTCCTTGAAGTTCATCTGTGCGCGGGGCCTCAAGAGGCGCCACGCCGCCGCGTCGTATACGTGGGCGGCTTCGTGGGGGGTGTTCAAGGTGCCGAGGCCGATGTGCACATCGTCGCGCCAAATCTCGGCATAGAAGGTGCCGGAGGGGCGCGCGCGTACGCCGCGGTAGCCCGAAGCTCACCGGCGGCACGGCGGCATGGCGGCGGGGGGGGGGGGGGGGGGGTGGCGTGTCGGCGGCGAGGCGAGAAAGTGGCAGAGGAAGCGGGAGAGAGCGGGAGAGGGTGTGTGGCGAGGTGGAGAGCGATGGGAGGGCGCGTGGCGGGCGCTGCATTTTATAGGCGCACCGGATGCCACGCGCCAAATCTAGCTTTTTCCCGTGCGCCTGAGTTTCCCGCCTTCACTGGAATGCGCGAAACCGTCCCACGCGCGCTAAAATGACATTTTACCCCGCGCGCGCTTTTTACAGCCATTGTTGGAGATGCTCTTACCATATTCCATATATACCATAGCTTCCATTTACAATTGGAGCGACCGAAGCAACATTGGTCGGCGGAGGAGTGGGCCGATGGCGAGCGCCAGATGCAGTGGGAGCGCGAGGAGGAGGAGTGCGCCCGCCGTTCAGCAATGCCGCCGCTGGAGCAAACGACGGTGACGGCGTGGGAGAGCGCATTCCCGTGGAATGGGTCGCCGCCACCCTTCATCGACCTCACCGGCGACGACGACGGCAAAGGGAAGGGCAAGGCCTAGAGCAGCGTGTGGGCGTGTGTTTTTATGTTTTATTTAGTGCTTAAGTGGACTTTAGCCGACGGTCCGTTTAGTGTATAATTATGTTTATTTTCAGCCGCGTATTTTTGAATTTGCTCTTTTTTTGTGGCCACGGGGAAATGCGTCGGACACCCGTTGAGCGCACCGTCCGACCCAAACGAAAAAGCTTTTTGGACGCACTTATCCGCTCGGCCGGCCCAAACTGACAAAACGCGTGTCCATTTGGGTCGCTGCGTTGGAGTTGCTCTGACCGCCTGCATTCCCACCTCCTTCCAAGTGTAGCTGTCCGACAATAGCAGCTACTCTTCCAGGATTTTCAGATGTTGAAATATCATCCACTTTGTGACCAGCACCGGTTTCCTACTCCGCGGATCGTTTTCAGCCATATATATCCATGCCATTCACATTCCCCTCTTGCCTAGGTGGATCATGCATTCCGAGCAGCATGCATGGTTACCAAAATTTGTCCTGCTGGGCTTCAACATGCAAAGAGGCCGTAGCAAGCCGGAGCCGGAGTTGCCCTGCTGTTGTGCTCCCACACGCAAGCGTCGACCTGCCGGCATCACATTACAGAGTTCTTCAGCAGTTGACTGGTGATGTAGCACGATATATAGACAAACGAGCTTTACCGCTTTATAGATTTCTTAGCCCAAGATTTTTTTTTATTTTTTTTGAGGGGATAAAGCCAATTTATTCATCAAAAACCATGTTGTGTGGGATACAATCAAGGTCATGGGGTTGGCCCAACCAAACGTGGCCCTCTACCCAGAGAAAACTTGGCTAAGCTATGTGCTTCCGTGTTGGCAGCACGACCTTCAAAAGTAAAGATACAATTAAAATGAACTGATCTACAGTTTATCTCGTGTACGACCGATCCATTCTTCCCGATGCTTCCTTTGCCAATGTCGGATATTGTCTGTTTTGAATCAGATGCAATCATCAAGTTGTGTAAGTTGAGGTCTTCCGCAAGAGCAAGAGCTTCTCTGCAAGCAATAGTCTCCAGAATCAATGGATCCTCCAAACCTGCAATTACCAGCGATAAGCTCCCCAGATACGTAGTTACCAAGGTGATCACGGCATACTGTTGCTCAAGGCCAAGGGGAATGTTTTGCAGTAGCTTGGAATTCAGAGCACCCACAGTTCTGTTATAAGGGCTTCAGTTTAAGGCCCAAACACAGCACAGATCACAACGGGAATCCAAGGAGGAAAAAAAAACTGAGACTTTGTAAGATCTAAGGGAACTGTGGTAGCTGGCGGCCTCGCTCCTGCACCGGACGTTGCCGGTACCAACCGCGCACCACGACTCTATCTCCAACGCCAGTGCGGCATTAGTATGAATTGCCTATAACAGTTGCGAAAATCAGTGTGAATTTTGTTGAAATGTTTCTGAACTTCTTTGAAAACAAGATTAATTAGATGTTTCTGAAACCCAGCGAAACATGGTTGAACTCACTTGTTAGACTTGTAAAAATGACTGAAATTTGTGTAAGCATGTATGAAATCCTTAGATATTTCGTGGGTACGCATTCATGGGAATCGATCTGAACGTGTTTTTCTTTTCTGAAAACAGTGAGATTTCATTGACACATTTCTTATGTAATACTCCCACCGTTCATTTTCTTGAGGAAAAATAGTAAGAGAAAGCTTATACTCCCTCCGTCCGGAAATACTTGTCATCAAAATGGATGAAAATAGATGTATCTATAACTAAAATACATCTAGATACATCCATTTCAATGACAAGTATTTCCGGACGGAGGGAGTACGATAAAAACATTATACCTATTTTTTCTTTAACAAAAGGGATTTGCCCTAGCTCCATTTATATTAGAATGAAACCGCTAGTAACAAAGTTTTAGGCTCGAGGGCTGGGACTGCAACAGCCAGCCAGGTCTTTTCCAGCAACTGGGCTGCAAACGATGTTTTGCAGGGAATTTAATTACAAGTTCCTGGTCAAGGCCCAGTAGGCGTGGGTGCTGCATACAATCGCACCAGCAGAACAATTGTGTTAACTGTGTTTTTTTAGGCACTTCTGTTAACTGTGTTGATTAACAATCATGTACGAGTACTTAGATCATACTGTACTAGTACAAATAAACCTGGTGGTTAACCAATAAGACTAAGGTAGCTGACGTAGTAGGGTATACTTGTAATCACTGCCGTCTATGATTCATATAAGCTGCGTTCTTTCTGAAATCTGACCTGTTGGAAATTTGCACAAGGGGATGTGACTTGAAGCCAATACAATTAATTACGACAAGCAGCGGAATAAAGCCACAACTACAAGCAATAAATGGAATGCTACGCTGCTAAAATAGTAGCAGAGGCATCATCAAATGCAAATACCCAAACACAACACGTACAGATCACAACGGGAAGCTATATAAGGAGGAAGAAAAAACAACTGAAACTTTGTAAGATCTCAGGGGACTGTGGTAGCTGGTGCGCCGGACGTTCCGGGCACCAACAGCCCACCGCGACTCCAGCTCCAACGCCCAGCGCGACATTAGTATGAATTGCCCAAAAATAGTTGCGAAAATCAGTATGAATTTTGTCGAAACGTTTCTGAACTTGTTTGAAAACAAGATGAGATGTTTCTGAAACCCAGCAAAACATGGTTGAACTCACTTGTAAAAATGACTGAAATTTGTGTAAACATGTTTGAAATCCTTAGGTATTTCGTGTGTATTCATTCATGGGAATCGATGTGAACGTGTTTTTCTGAAAACAATGAGAATTCATTCACATATTTGTTTTGAAATCAGTGAAAGCTTATATACAACTAGTAGAATGCCCGTGCGTTGCCACGGGCTTCTGAAATATTTTTCTAAAGTTATGTAAAGATAATGCATGCTAAATTTCACAGGTAGAGACCATATATAGAGACAATGTAACATGGTCACAAGTGCATAATAATTCAAGTTCACTTCATTTGTAATGTAAAGTGATCACAAAATGAAAAATTAACAATGTGTACAAACATAGTATGTTGGCATGATACAAAATCGAGTGAATTAGTCAATATGACGAAGGAAAGATCGATAACAACATTGAAAAAAAATACCTTGCGCCGTAACATTTAATTGGCATCCTTTTTTTATTTTTTATGAGATATCACCGCTTTCACGTCATTATGTTGTAAAAAATTCGATGAAGCCCCATTTTAGTGACGTCGCTTCGGAACCCTTGTCGATGGATTCTTTTTGTGCATCTCCAAATTCCATATCTATGTCTCCTATATTCTAAAAAAATACATAAAGAATACACCTTTTGTATTATCATATATAACATACATACAAAGGTTAGTTATATGCACCTCTTCTCGTAGTGTTTCAGTCAGGTCAGTCATCGTTACATCAGTGTGTATGTCGGAACCCATCACTTTTTATCTCTGACGAAAGAAACATAGATAATAAAAATAATAAAAATAAAAGTGAAACTAACACAACTATTTTATTTTGTAAAATAGAAAACCCGTTTTTCATATTATGAAAAAAGATGTTGCATTTATCTCGGAGAAAATAACCAACTATAATGTTCTTATATAAATAAGCAGTCATCTGAAATTTCTTCAATCATTTTAATTTATTTATATAGGCCAAGGAAAATCATCCGACAAAAGATAAAATCATGCAAGCAATCCAACACAAACCAAGTATATTCGGTTTCTTCTCTCAAAATTGCGTTTTTTGTGTGATACTTTCAATATATCTAATAAGTATAAAAAATATTTTTTTGTATGCTCCATGTTTAATTAATCGAAAATGTTAACGCCCACATGTGTGGGCGTTTGCACATCGCCCACACGCCTTCATCACCACTCATTTTGCCACGTATGTATAGATGACATCAGCAGAATCTTTTTTGGTTTTCGGCTTAAAAATGTTGTATCTCCTAAATAAAAAAGCGAACTAAAAATCCGTTTTCACCATTAAATCCGTCTCGACGAGATCTTCAAAACTAGACCCCATGTTGATATGTTTTGACGAAATTTTTTTTTTTTGCCAGAAGTTGCCACGATGTTTACACTGCAGTTGCCATATGGCTTAAACTAAAGTTGCCATGTGGCAATTTTAGTTTGTAGATCATGGCAATTTTAGTATTTTGATGATGGCAACTCCAGTACTTTGACCATGAAAATTATTTTTTGTATGAACCATGGCAATTTTACGTGCATGTATCATGGCAATTTTAGTTTATGGTTCATGGCAAGTCTAGTTTCTTAATTCCCTGTTTTATAAATGTCAAAATTTACTTTTAAATGTAGAAGAAAATAGCCGAAACATATCATGGCAACTTCAGTGTAAACATCATGGCAATTCATATGCAATAGACATGGCAACTTTTAATCCAAAAAAAATTTCATCAAAACATATCAACATGGGATCTAGTTTCGAAGATCTCATCGCGAGGGATTTAATGGTGAAAACGGATTTTCAATCGGATTTTTTGTTTAAGAGATAAAACATTTTAAAAACTGAAAATCCAAAAAGATTCCTGCATGCATGCATGCGATGAGATGGCAATCTGTTTACATTAGAGACGTGTGGTGCGTCTTCCTTCGCACCACACGTGTGGCAGTTAGCGTAACCCTAATTAATATATGTATACACTTTAATATATATGTTTTTGTATGGCCAAATCAGCTACCAACACGGCCCAACCAGCACCCAATCTACCCCCTAAAAAACCAAAAAAAAAAAAAAACAGCACCCAACCTATCCTTCCCCGCACGACCCAAGCCCAACCAGCACCTGTCTCCCTCCCCTGATCCCCTCACTCTCTCCACTCCCAGACTCCCAGTCCACTCACGATGCCAGATCTCGGCGAGTCACCCATTCCACGCCCTTCGCTCTCGCCCCCACAGCCGGCGACCTCGTCTCGCACCGCCTCCTCCTCTCATCCCCACCCCAGCTCTCCTCCACTCATCCGACGACGGCTAGGATGCGCACACAACCGGCGACCAACATCACACAAAGGTCGCCACCGCCGGCGGTGGAAGGATAGTCTTCTCCCGCCGCTAGCCGCAGCCTCCGCCTCGCCCTGATCCTCGGCATCCTCGACCGCCGCTCGCTCTCCTCGGAAGCACCTCGCCGCCTCCCTGCCCATGCCGTGTTCGCCGACTGCCCTGCTCGCGCCGACCTCGCCAATCTCGCGGCCGCGCTTGGCAGTGCTCGACTTGTCCTCGCCGCCGCCAGCGGCGACGGGTCCTTCCCGTGCCTCTACCGCCTCGTGGCCGAGTCCTCCTCTCCCCAAATCGACACCCGCCCCCTTTGTCGAGCCTGCCGTGCTAGCGACATGAGCAGGATGGTGTACACCGGCTTCACAGACATGTGGCCGTCGAGGCTTCGGATGAGGTCGACGCGGATGAGAACAGTCCATAGAGCCGTACCAGGTATAGCTACTCTTCCTCTTCAATCAATAGCATGCAATTCTGTGTGTGGAGGTTGCAGCTCACACGGGTTTGTGGAGGTGTTGGCTCCAGTATTTACCAGGGATGTTTGTAGATGTGTTGGCATATGAACCAGTACATAAATTGATTGATTGATTGCTTAGCACAATGCTGGTTAGACTAAATAATTAGTTGATCGAATTATTTGCATCTGACATGTTGCACACATATATCAGGCAGAACAAGCTGTTCCACGCATGGGTCTGATTACAATATTTTCGGAGATGCATAATATGCCAAACACTTCTAAAGGTGCCTCGTCCATGGGCGCATGATAGTGGAAAAACATCTGTAAATTGTGCAGGATCCTATAGAGCAAATGGGCATCATCGACGTGCAGTACACGCTCTCTTAGGCAGATAAGTAACCTCAGACAACTTATTTTGTGAAGATCGGTGGTTCATGGTCTGAAAGTTTTGTTTTTCTCTCTAAATTTTGTACTTAGATAATCCCTTAAATGCTTTTTACTGCTTGATCACATAATACATGTCCGTGCAAGAAAGGAGTTGTTAACTGAAACAATAATGTTAATTTTTGTTGTTAACTGAAACAATAATGTTAATTTATGTTAACTACAAACTGTCTTGGACATTGGTTTTTTCAAATTAACTCCGTGTTGAACTGGTTCTTCTTGTTGTGTGCTGCAACCCAGCAATCTGTTCATGCCAAATGATTGAGTCCTGGTGAGGTTCATTGCTGGACATGCACGGTCTCCGCAGGCAAGGTATTCGAAGCTGCCCTTTGGTCGCTTTTGTTTTATTTCCAAAGAGCTGCAAGACCTCGAAAGGAAATTTTCGTATTGATGTGATTAGCAGTGTATTTAACAATGCATATATGTACGCGAGTTATGTGTAGTGCTGAATCTGATGTGGCTGAACTATCTTCAATTTATGAAGACCTATTTTCCTTTTTAGCATTTTGTACGAACAATATACTTATAATCAGTGTGGAGTTTATTGTAATTTTGGTTGTTCTCTCATAAGTAGAGGCATGCTTTACTGCATTTATGACCACAATCTTCAATTGCCTGACCCCAACAACGAAACTCATGATAGCTACAATGTATTTGTTTTGTGTATTTTGGATTTGTTCCTCTATGGCTGCATTATCACAGTTTTCTCCTTGCATGTAAAGATGAATCTAAAAGATGTGACTCCCTTAGAGTAGCTTAATAATAAATTCTTTCCTCCCCCTCCCTCTTTGTCGGAAAATGCTGGTACCGTCTTCTACTTTATGTAGTCAAGAAGAAAACCCATTTTCACTTAATTTGGTTACTCTATTCAGGAACACATAAAAGTAAATCAGCGTGTTATCAGAAACTCATGAGCATGAAAGAGAAATTTGGATCATGTGCGAACATGGGTAGAGAGCAGATCGAGGAGAACTTGAAGATTAAAGGCAATGAAAGGTATGTGCCTATAACCATCATATTTTTATGTTGAATATTCGCTAGCTGGCATGTGCTGATTTCCGACGAAGTAAAGCCTGACATCATTGGTCAGTGAGGTATAACGAAAATAATCATTCTGGTGAAAGTACATGCAAGATAATAAAGAACTTCTCCTTATTAGGAGCATGCATAGTTTGAATTAATCTTTCAAACTGATTAGGAAGTAGAGATAGTATATACTTTTTATATCTTAGGGAATGCAAGAGAAGTACTTGCGCGGCAACGAAGGAAGACTTGCTAATTACAGGCCAAAGTACTCTATAGTGGTATTTACAGATTAAATGTTTAGCGGTGCTAATTTCGGTATCTACATAGAACAAAGCCTATAACAGAAAAGTGTCAATGGATTTAAGATGCGGGAGGATTCTGGATAGTTGGCCTCGCCGGAAATAGATGCGCTCGGTTGTGCTCGATGCGGATACGATAGTAAGATATCAAAAAAATCACAATTTTATTTCAGGTATGAATTATCATGGAATTCGATGCCACATTATAATTAACGTATCTGCATCTATATTTTTAACATCGAATTACAGATTGGTCGTCAAGTGGCTCAGGCTGTAGGGTGTAGGCATCAACGTACAAAGATCACGACAATAAGTAAACATACAGTCTGCATTGGGGCCGCATCATAAATATTTCTCTAATGTAGAACACTTGAGTGGAGTCTAGTTTTACAAGAACGAAGTGACCAAGGCAGTGTGCAATATTTGTGCAGAAAAATAAAGCCGAGTTTAGATGTAGTAGATGATTGATTACAAAACAACAAAAGAATAATATACATAAGCAAACCAGCAAAACAAAAAATAATGTCACATACAGCAAAATTTGGCAACTTGCAAAGTCACAAATCCGAGGCAATATTATTAATACTTGCCTTGTACTATAAACATAATAAAGTTCAATTGCAAACATCGAAAGATATAGATATGTACAAAGACACCAAAGAGCACCAAATTACCTGTAGCATAAGAGTAAATCCTCTCACATATTTAAGAGCGGACTTCAGCCTGTAAGGACTTCCTTATAGACGATGTTCTTCATCGAGGTCTGTAAGGACAAGGTAGGTCTTTTTCGCTTCTTAGATTTACCGCTTTGCTTCTTGGCATTCTCCTTCTCCTTCTCCTTCTCAATGAGGATCTTTATATTTCTCTTTGCGGTGGCTCGAGACAATGCGACATAGAGTTGACCATGAGAGAACACCGGATTAGGTAGGTACACGCCAACAATCGGAATCGTCTGGCCTTGAGCCTTGTTAATCGTCATAGCAAAGCTAAGCCTTACAGGAAATTGCTTCCTCTTGAACTTGAATGGAAACATGTCGTTGTCAGACGGGCATAGGGGTATTCGAGGAAGGAATACCCTCCTACCTGCGTGTTGTCCGATCACGATTTCTGCATCGATGGCGTTCCTCTCGAAACCTCGCACCACAAGCCTCATCCCGTTACACAGACCATTAGCCGGATCAATGTTCCTCAGAAGTATGACAGGGCAGTTGAGCTTCAGTTTGAGTGCATGCGGAGGCAGACCGTTGGGAGTCAATCCATTTAGGAACTCGGGAGCGTAGTAGCCATACGGGTAATCTTCTGCACTATCAAAGCTATGGTAGATTACTTCTTCTCCCCGAAAACGCTCTACCATGCGTATGTTTATCTTGTCGACGTTGTCGTTCATGGTGGAGAGGATTGCGCGTGAAGTCATGTAATTCGGATCGGACTGGTTGTCATCTAGTCTCGGAAACACATGGTCAATCAGCTTCTCCAGGTCGTCACCCTCACCTATAGACGGCACACAAATATCTTCAGGGAGTTGTATGTTTCCTTGATCGTCAACTTCCTCAGTGCCATTGCCTACCCTTAGCAAGTAATCGGCAAACCAGGTGTCATTATGAGCCCTCATGTTGGTGACGAGCCTTAGCTGGCGCATACCCTTCCAGAGGTGTGAACTTCGGAGGGTTGCATCGATTATCTGACCCCGGGACCCCCTCCTGACGACGGGAAGCACTTGCTTGAAGTCCCCGCCAAACACAACAATTTTTCCTCCAAAGGGTCGGTCTCGTCTTCCCATGATGTCGTGCATGCTGTTGTCCAGTGCCTCGACCGCCTGTCGCTTAGTCATGGTGTCCTCGTCCCATAGTATCAATGAGGCCATCCGCAGTAGCTTGGCGGTACCACTCTGCTTCGTGAAGGTGCATGAGGGGCCATCGTTGCAGCTCAACGGGATCTTGAACCTCGAGTGGGCAGTCCTGCCTCCAGGCATGATAGAAGCGGCGACGCCTGACGTCGCGGTAGCGATAGCGATGTTTCCCTCGCTTCGAACCTTGGCGAGCAGCGCCCTGTACAGGAAGGTCTTCCCTGTACCTCCCGGGCCATCAACAAAGAACACACCCCCATCACCGCATTCAACAGAAGCTAGTATCTCGTCGTATGCAGCCCTCTGCTCCAAGTTTAGCGACGAAGCCAATTTAGTGTCGTTGATGTCAAAATCGACGTTGGATTCCTCGATCACTTCTCTGGCCTCGCCCTCGGTTGGGTCGAAAGCATCGTCAATGCATGGAAGAGCGAAATCAGCTATGTCTTTGCCCATGGACTGCAGCATACCCCTAATGTCAAGCAACACCATCTGTTCCACCCTAATCGGGCACGTGTGTGATCGCCGATAGTCATCAGACATAGACTCGAAGTGCCTATCCCATAAACCACGCACGTCACCTGGCTCACAGTGCACCAAAATTGTTGCGAAGAGCCTCCTCAGCGAACATGGCATCGCCCACTGCTCTGCCTCGGTAAGACAGTCGTCGAGCATGTTATCTGCCTCGATGAGTCCCAACCTTTCGGCAACCTCTCTAAAGCTTCCGCATAGCCTACCGTCCACGGTGAGCAGGTCCTCATAGGATGTCTTGCCAGCAACATGGTTTAGCAGCACACACAGATAGTATCGCTCCCCCTCGGCAGGATTGGCAGACACAATTCGACCTATCTGATAACGCTCCACCCGCTCTTTCCAATACTTCTTACCCTTCTGCCATGTGAACCTTCCAGGAAAATCCTTGTACAATATATTCCTAGCCCATGGGTGGTTTTGGTTAGCTTTGAAATACTCTGTCAACATGGATTTGGAAGCATTCTCAGAGGCGACTACGTCGGTCAAGTGAGCTTGCTCATTGAATGCCACCCTATGCATATTCGGGAGATGAAGAGGCAACTGTAGGACAGGCGGGTCATTGGCACACAAGGGAAAGCCAAATATCCTCCACATCGCCTCTGGAGGAGTAACCCACCTCGCGTCTACGTATCTTTTGATCTCATCAATGTTACCATTGGCATCGGGCTGGTCGATGCTGAAAGAAGCCCTATCATGGCCCTTGTATATGTACTTGTAAAGGTATTTGACGGCCTTTATGCTGGAGCAAACCTCAACGTTGATGTGGCAATTGAACATCCGCAGAAGGTAAGGGTTATACGGCACAACCCATCTATTGTCCAACATTTTACCCCGGACCTTAGCCTGCCGACCATTATCTCGACGACGATAAACTGGGTATGAGTCCTTGCCCTGTGCCGTGTTTTCATTGAACGGCCGCGGGTATCTGCACTTCCACTCGTTCTGTTGCATGCACACATTGTTGGGGTTGAGAGCACCGCATGGTCCGTGCATCATATGTTTCACCACCAACACGTGGAGTTCAGGATACTTCTGCTTGTCTGGGAGCTCGGCAGAAATGAGTCGGTCGTACTGCTCCGGAACAACAAGCTTATAGGCAGAATCCATGATCAACAAAAAGTGTGCGTGGGGGAGGCCCCTCTTCTGGAACTCGACTACGTATACATGTGCGACAACAACACCCAAGATATTCTTCTTGAACAACATCTCTTTCATAGCCTCTAGCTTGCCATGGAACACACGAGCCACAAGATCAGGTCGGTCTTGCGCTGTCTGACCAGGAAACAACTCATTCGTTATCTCTTCCCAGTTAGGGTTGCAGGTCATGGTCAAGAAGATGTCAGGCTTCCCGTAGGTATGGACAATTGCCATGGCATCCATATGCCTCCGCTTCATGTCGCGGTCGCCACCTGGGTACGTTCCAGGGAGCACTATCCTTACTCCAATAGCGCTTGCCCGGGTCTCCCCGGATGTAATTGCATCAACAACTCCTTTATACAGGTCGGCACAGATCTTTGTCTGGTTCTTTCTGTACCATTTCAACCTACAACTCTCAATCTTGATGTACATGTCCACCCCCCCTTGCTGGAGCAATCGTGCTCCACAGAGTATGGGATTGAATATCCCAGGTCGTGTCTGGAGCATGTAACAGTAGTAGTCTCTCACCGAGACTCATAAACTTCTATTCCCCTCTGCACATGGATGAGTAACGCGGACATTAGAATTCATATGAGAAGTATACAATTCATCTAAATGACAGAATACGAATAAGGCTTACCTGCATCCTCATCATCATCATCATCATCATCACGTTTACCTCTTGGTTGTTGCACAACCGGCCAAGGGACATCACGTTTAGGAAGTTTCGGGTGCCAACCGAGCTCCCCCCATGGGTAGAAGAGTGGGTAAGAGAGCGGGTCATACGAGCCAGCCGTCACATGTATACTGTGCCTCTGGTTGTCATTCCCGCAAAGTGTAATCCTACGATCGAACCTCTTCGCTAGGTCAGTGCCCTCCACCCAAATCGCAGCGACCTCAGATGATAGAGGTCTATTATACTTCCGTTGGTCTAGTCTCTGGTCAGTGTTGAGGTCTATCCTGTAATCGTCGAGGTTGTCCCTGTGCGCACCCAAACTCCTAAACTGCTGAGAGTACGGGTTTTCCCTGAGTATGTCCACTAACTTTCTGACGACATCCTGGTCTAATTGCTCGGTGGCAGCCTTGCGATGGGTTAGGCCTGGGTCGTCGTCATAGAAGTACAACTGTAGATGATCTGGACGTGACGTTGGCCCGAAGGAATGAACGTTGTGGTAGATGGTGCCATGCGCCCGGAACGTGTACACCCCAGACTTCATGTTTGTGTAGCTTTCATCAAGGCTGACTCCGAGGGTTGTGAAGGAGAAGTGGCCATTGAAGAACCGTATGTTCTCCCGAAAATGCCTTGAGTCCGCATCCATGCTAGACCAAAGCCTCATTAGCTCCGGGATGGGCTCCGGTGCTTTAGTTGGATCTGCCCACTGCGACAGCAGAATCCCGGGGCCTCGGACACAAACTTCTTGGCCTTGCATTGATCGCAATTTGCGGCGTGCTTCAGGATGTGTGTGTGGTATGGGAGGTTTGAGTAGACATAGTCCAATGGATCATGGTCGACATAGGTATTTTGACTTGAGTCTTCCAATTCGTCGTGCTCCATGTCATCAGCATCTGAGCCTGCAAACAATGTTTAAAATTAGTGTGATATTCCCGACGGGTGGATGTTGCTCAAGTGGGTGTACATACCTTCACCAGCAAACAGGTAATACTCATCGTCAAAGAGGCTGTCAGGGTTGACATTATCATTCATGAGACGACTAAGGTAAGCGTCCATGTCGTCTGCTCCGGTGCGAAACCAATAAATGAGGGTTCATTCTTAAGGGACGCAAGGAGAGTAAGGATGGGAGTGTTACCTTCACTTCTGATCGTGTACTCCGGTATGCTAGATGAGGTCGAGGAACCGTGTGCTTCCACTATGGTAGGTTGTCCACTTGAGCTCATTTCCGGTATGGAGATGGACCTGACGGTTGGGGTCTTCACCCTACCTGCAAAGCTTTCATTACGCCGATCTAGTAGAGCATTCCTCTCACCTCGTGGTAACTTCTGTGATGTTTTTTGCTTGCCAATTTTCTCCTGACGCTTCTTCACCGCCATACTTCCCTTGCAAGCTTGCTCTCTTGTCCAATGCCGAGCTCTGGACTCATGATTCTGCTCGTCCGCTCCGTTATCCGCTATTGTTATCGGATCACTGGTTAGCTGGTCGACACTTTTCAGGGGATCATCGATTTTGATTGGGTCGTCATCTACAGCCCCGTCACCAAAGGTTCTACTTAGGTAGGCACCTGCAACATTTTTGAGTTGTCGTGAACAACTGTTGAATGTTTACAAAATGAAAGCTGGTTCATGATGGGATAAGTACCATCGGTTTCGGTGTTTCGAATGTATGCGGGGCTCTTGGTGACAGTAGGAGCATGATCAATTTGTTCACCATGGGATTGTTGCCCAGGATCCAACATGAGGTTACTATTGTCCAGCGTACTGCTACAGTAGGCGGCTGCATCGATACGGAGCAAGTAAATATTGGTTTAATGCATACGAACATAAGATGTGGAGCACACAGGCGAGGAATACCGTAAGATTTGAAGGTGTAACCGCATGTGCTCGCCGTAGCTGAGGTTGCTAAATCAGGACGAGGCATCGCGATGGATTCAGCACACGGGGTGTTCCGGACAGCTTTCTCTCGCTGTCGCCGCTGAGCACTAATCTCCCCTTTCTGCTCTGGTGTTAAGCTATCTCGATGTTTCTGAGCCGTTTCCCGTCTTTGCGTGCTTATTTGTTCCTTCTTCTTCTCGTAAGCGGCTCGCCTCTTTGCGTTTATAATATCTAATGTGTTTGTGTCCTTTGGTGTCTTCATCTCGTAAGCTGCTCGTCTTTGTGTGTTCAACTTATCCTTTTGTTCTTGGTACCCTTCCTCTTCTATTTTCTTTTTATAAGTTGCTCGTCTCCGTGCGTTTATGACATCATTTTTTTCCGTTGATAATGTCCCTTTACGTTGGCCCTCACAGCCCCTTATAGCTGGACCTATTGTTGTAGGTCTATACACATTAGCATCCGAACCAGAACAATCAAGTTCAAGGCTCTAATGGTTGACTGGAGGTACAAGAGTGATACTCCCTCGGTCCCAAAATAAGTGACTCAACTTTGTACTTATTTCTGTTTCGATGTTTGTAGAAAATCAAAGGAGGTGTGAGTTCGAAAGTAATACCTGGACTACCTATGGGGAGTTCTATGGTTGACGCAGAGGGGATTGTTGTTTCATGTATAATCAGGCCTCTCAATCGTTGTGGGTCAGCTGCAATGGCTTGTGAAAGGGATTGTTCAAAATTAGTAAAAATTCAATATGAAAGGCATTTAAAGATTGTCTCAGAGTTATACCTAGACTCCCTTTGGGTAGTTCAATGGTTGAGGGCGATGGGGTTGGTGCTTCGCGAATAAATAGTCCGCTTGATGGTTGTGGGTCAGATCGGTTGTCTTGCGAAAGGGACTTTGTTAATTAGTAAGAAACAACATTGAAGGTGAATTACTAAAAACATTACACAAATTCCATATACCTGGACCCTCTTTGGGGTGTATATTAACATTGGTGTCTTCACCAAGAGCGTGTCGGAGGCCATTTGTCGCATCCATCTGTCGCTGTCGGTCTTCCTGCTGTTTCTTCTTCTGATAAGATTCTCGTCTCTTTGTGTTCAACTTATCCTTTTGTTCTTGGTACCCTTGCTCTTCTTTTTTCTTCTTATAAGTTGCTCTTCTCCGTGCGTTGATGACATCCCTTTCTTCCTTTGATAAGGTCCCTTTACGTTGGCCAGCACGGCCCCTCGTAGGTCCATCTGTTGTTGTAGGTATACACAAGTTAGCATCTGATTTTGAACAGTAATAGTATTTATGGATAAAATCGTGCACCATCAAGGTTGCGATATATTAATTATATACCAAAGCAGATGATTCGCAACAATCCCCTCTGATGGATTAAATTTACCGCTTCATTATATTTAGAAATTGGAAGGAGGTGTGAGTTCGGAAGCTATACCTGGACTACCTTTGTGGTTTTCTACGGTTGACGCAGAGGGGATTGGTGCTTCATGTATAATCAGGCTGCTCGATGGTCGTGGGTCAGATGCAACGGCTTGTGAAAGGGATTGTTCAAATTAGTAATCACCAATATCGAAGGCATTTAAATATTGCTGATGAGTTATACCTGGACTCCCTTTCGGAAGTTCTATGGTCGAGGGAGACGGGACATCTGCTTCACGAATAAACAAGCCCCTCGATGGTTGTGGGCCAGCTCCAATGGCTTGCGAAAGGGATTGTTTAGGTTAGTAATTTAACAATCACCAAATACCAATCAATTATCAATTAAATATACCTGGACCCTCTTTGGGGAGTCTATCAACATTGGTGATATCACCAAGAGGTTGTCGGAGCCCAGTTGTCGCCTCCATTTGTCGTTGTCGGTGTTGCTTAGCAAGATTCACCCTTTCCCAACGAGAACCAGACTGGGTCAAGTCGTTTGAGGACATCACTGTCATAGACAATTGTCATTGGCAAAGCAGACCAATAAGTACCGTATACTATATTTAACGCACTTTAATCTACATTGAACAGAAGTAAAGTAAGTTCTTGGCATGTTTGGTACAATAATGCTTCTCTTCAGTTTTTGTGCCCAATAACCAACACTGTCATGTAATGCATTGCTTGTTACAGGTTCCGTAAAATGGCAGCGGGTAGAGTTCTTGTCCTGCACAAAGGAAGGTAACTAACCTTCTTGTATTATCTTTATATCTGCATGATTTTGGTGGAAGCAACAGAACAATTTGAAATGCATTGAGTTGTGCAATGGATTAACTACTTTGGTTCAAGTTTTCTTCTTCCTAGGCTGGTCGAGATTAAGAAAAGCAAAAAAAAAAAAAAAAAAAAAAAGAGAGTAGATGAAACCACAAAGAAAAGCATAGAGTCAGGGGACAACATGAAAATGTTGCTTTGGCCTGGCAGCATCATCTCATCCTCCATTT
Organism: Triticum timopheevii; assembly: GCA_963921465.1. NCBI lineage: Eukaryota > Viridiplantae > Streptophyta > Magnoliopsida > Poales > Poaceae > Triticum > Triticum timopheevii. The sequence continues at coordinate 594,480,657 of OY997266.1, read as the reverse complement.
GTAGTATTTTTTCTCGGACACAAATCTTGTTTCTCATACGCCACTGACAAGACAAACTTGCTTGGAGTTTTGGCTCCAGGGAGCATATACTCCCTGGTGAACAGTAAATAGAAAACAAAATCCTGAAGATGGATCTTGTTTTGTAAACACAATAAATTTTCAAAATCCTGAAGCTTTTCTATAGACCTTCATGTTAGTGTAACAAGCGTGCTTGCCAATTATCTCGGTCTACTCCTTGCTCTTGCTTTGGTGTCATCACTCTACTTCTCTCCATACAGTTTCACCCTGACATGAAAAGCTAGTTCTTATTATCCATGTCATTTATTTTTGTATGCATTGGTAACGCTCATATGTATATATGTGCTAATCAAATATTTGGATTTTGAACCACCAGACCATTCAAATAAATGTATGGACTCTCACCTAAATATAAATAAATGGCAGGGATAGTTCCATCAGTACATGCTTGAGGAACACTATGTTTGACCACCAAGATAGGTTTGTGCCAAGTACTGATTTGTGACAAGTATATATACAAACTGAAGATAGTTCCATCAGTATATATAGAAACTAAAGATAGTCAACTAAGTGCATATAAGTGCATACTGGATTCCATATCAATTATGTATCACAGTTATTTTAACAAGCTCTTGATAATTAAAAAAAGGAACACTATGGAGCTAATCTGAAACCGCACAATCATATTCGTGCTGCATTTATTCTGATAGCGTTGCTTGTTGAATAGAAATCATGTATATATCAAATTATCCTCCTTAGCCATGTTCTTGGTACAGGTTACTTCGGTAGAACGCCAGAAAAATTATAGCCGGGGTTTGGATACCTCTCGAGAAGCAGTAAGTTTTCGAAAGGGTTGAATGTATACATATGTCAAGCCTTGCTATGCATTTGTTGTATACTTAAAGCAGTTTAATCTAATACGTTGAACAGGTATATGCCTCGCTAGCACACAAGAACAGTCAGGACCATGTACGAACCGGACGAACAGTTGGGGCTATGTCACACCACCAATCGAACAGTTGTATAGTTAACCCAGTCTCTTCCCGCATTAGTTTAACCAGAAGCGAACTGTGTACAGGTTACTAACCTGTGTCTCGCTCGCAGCCGCGCTGGCACCCGTAGATCGCTGGAAGCCTCGCCGGCACCCGTGTCTCGCTGGCAGCCGCGCCGGCACGGGGGGCAAAGTTTGAAGAAACAGGCCTCGCACACCTGATCCGACGGCAAACTTTGAAGAAACTGTTCAAATCCACATGATCCGAACGCAAACCTGGAAGCGTGGAGAATCAGGCCTTGACTGCCCCGCTCGAAAGATAGGATTTGAAAATTATTTGTTGTATATGGAAAGAGCAAAAATATTAGATTAAACTGTTGTTTATGGAAGCTTCTCGTGACGGAATTTTCCGATATGATTCCATATGATTTGATTTGATTGGTGTCGTAAATTGAAGGGAAGGATGGAAGGTTTGTTGTTTTATATGGAAGGGGATGGAACGTTTGGCTTGGTTCTTGTGATGCATGAAAGAAAACCGGTCTCGGTTTTCGGTGGGAAGAAAAAAATCGGTGGGGGGAGCGATCGCCTGGTGGCGTGATCGATGGGATGGTGGGAACGAACGAAGCGAACGAATGACTTACGTACTGAGAGATTAGGAGTAGAGATAAGAGTATTATAATTACTATATTTTTTTTAAACAAAAGGGGTTTCCCCTGACTGCATTTATATTAGAATGAAACCACATAGTAACAAAGTTTTAGGCTCCCGGGTTGGGCCTGCAACAGCCAGCCAGGTCTTTTTCCAGCAACTGGGCTGCAAGTGAAGTCTTGCAGGGAATTTTATTGCAAGTTCAAACACAGATGCAGACAGCAGAAGAAACAGCCACAGACCCTAACACTAGCAACTAAAGATACAACCTAAACCTACATATAGTATCTCTCAACACAGATGCAGACACTAGAAGAAACAACCACAGACACCACTATCTCTCAAGACTACACCCAGCCGAGAGGCATAGAATCCGGCGCTGTTCCTGGTCAGTCGGTCCCATGCGATCCTCAGGAGCTCTCCCCCCCGGATCGAGCAAGCACAGGGCCCACATTATAACCAAGTTATCTGATAGTTCTTCGTGCAATGCATGTGAAAAACGTATTGCAAGGGAATTGAAAAAAATCCTTGGAGAAACCACAGGACGAAAGGAATACATAGCAATAATAGTAAGCATAAGGCTATGATAATCCCATTACAAGTTGGACAGAACTGATTATCCATGTGTCCACTTCACACACAGTGTGCTCAGGACATGAGAGCAAAATGACACATCTATTTTTCAAAATCAATGACCTGGTCACATACATCTATTTCTGTACTACTCCTTCAGTGAAGATATTGATCCTGTTTGTGAAGGTTTCCAACATCACCGTGCAATTGCAGTAATCAGTACAGTTTATAAAAGAAAAATGTTATTTATTGGGAGGAAAGTTTGTGACGTGCCTGTTATTTGTCTCCTAAAACAAATTTCACTAATGAGCGAAATCGATTGATTTAGATAAGTTAGGAAAGTTAGATTCAAATCTATTATTTGTTTCTTAAAAATTTGTTATTTGTTTCCTAAGACAAATTGAACCAATAAAAGGAATTGATTGATATGAATAATTTAAGGAAGTTAGATCCGTGATTTGTTATATGTTACGAAAGTCCTGGTTGTAATAAAGAGTGGAGAGAAAAATAAACCGATGGACCAGGATGGGAGGGTGGTGGGAGGAGAGACGAAAAAAACCCAGCGGAAATAAACCGTGGAGACTATTCACCAACTGTTCCATTAGGAGTAGAGATTGCCCAAAAACAGTTGCGAAAATCAGTATGAATTTTGTCGAAATGTTTCTGAACTTCTTTGCAAACAAGATGAGATGTTTCTGAAACCCAGCAAAACATGGTTGAACTCACTTGTAAAAATGACTGATTTTTTTTGAAGGTTACCGGGGAAGGGCAAAGCCCTCCACCTGATTTTTTTTCTTTTTCTATTGATTCACGCCCCCGCGGGGGGGGGGGGGGGGGGGGGGGACAGGAAGTTTTACATGAGAGAGGGGGGGGGGGGGGGGGATGGGGAGAGGATTACACAATCCACAGAGAAACATAGCACGGGCTACCCCCAGGATACGAAAACACCTGCAGCCATCTGTCGACGCATGACCAGTCAGCTACTTTCAGGCATCCTCTCCACAGGGTTGAGTCTTCCCTACAGCATGCGAGAAGACGGGCAAGGGAGGGCACCGACCCACGGAAGACCACGGCATTCCTGTGCTTCCACAGTTGCCAGCAGCACAAAAGAGCGAAGGTAGCGCATGCAGTATCTCCGACCACACCCCGGACGTCCAGATCCTGGAGCGCGCCCACCTGGTAGCCTTTGTCGACCATGTCCACCCCCACAGCCCGCCAGAATGATCGGGCGAAAGGACACTCAAACACCTTGTGATCCGCCGTCTCCAGCTCGCACGAGCAGACGGGACAAGCAGCTCCCTCCATTGTGACGATGGTTTTGAAATTTGTGTAAACATGTTTGAATTCCTTAGATATTTCGTGTGTATTCATTCATATATAGTAATCGATGTGAACGTGTTTTTCTGAAAACAATGAGAATTCATTCACATATTTGTTATGAAATCAGTGAAAGCTTATATACAATAAGAGTATTATAATTACTATATATTTTTTAAACAAAAGGGGTTTCCCCTGACTGCACTTATATTAGAATGAAACCACATAGTAACAAAGTTTTAGGCTCCCGGGCTGGGCCTGCAACAGCCAGCCAGGTCTTTTTCCAGCAACTGGGCTGCAAGTGGAGTTTTGCAGGGAATTTTATTGCAAGTTCAACCACAGATGCAGACAGCAGAAGAAACAGCCACAGAGCGTAACACTAGCAACCAAAGCTACAACCTAAACCTACATATAGTATCTCTAAATACAGATGCAGACACTACTATCTCTCAAGACCATAAACCCAGCCGAGAGCCAGCCGAGAGGCATAGAATCCGGCGCCGTTCCTGGTCAGTCGCATCCATCAGCAGAACTAGTCCCATGCGATCCTCAGGATCTCTCCCCACCCGGGATCGAGCAAGCACAGGGCCCACATTATAACCAAGTTATCTAATAGTTCTTCGTGCAATGCATGTCAAAAACGTATTGCAATGGAATTGAAATAAATCCTTGGAGAAACGACAAGGACAAAAGAAATACATAGCAATAATAGTAAGCACAAGGCTATGATAATCGCATTACAAGTTGAACAGAACTGATTATCCATGTGTCCACTTCACACACAGTGTGCTCAGGACATGAGAGCAAAATGACACATCTATTTTTCAAAATCAATGACCTGGTCACATACATCTATTTCTGTACTACTCCTTCAGTGAAGATATTGATCCTGTTTGTGAAGGTTTCCAACATCTCCGTGCAATTGCAGTAATCAGTACAGTTTATAAAAGAAAAATGTAGTAAAAGTTTGTGAAAAACAAAACTAAAGACAATAATTTTAGTAATCAATTAGTACTCTTCTGAGCTGAAACCAACGCAGCGCATAGCAGATTAATTCATGCCGACAACATAAACTACACAACATGCTGAAACTGCAATTCAACAAAGCAGAAAGACCATACTACTGGCTTAGATAGCCCTGCTCACAATTGACTAGCTAGACATCTAGTTCCACCTGTTATGCGTCCAGCAATGTCCCACCTAAAACTTGACTTGGCACAAACAAGCATTTCACAGCTTGCCAAATAGTCTCCCAGGTCTGACGACAACATAAGGTCTAGCTAGGTACCAGAAGAGTCTTGTACAAGAGGTGCTAATTAACTTATAGAGACCATTTCTGCTTCGGCGTAGTACTGGAGGTCAAAAGGGTCAGCAAACCCAAAATCAGAAGCTATCTCGTGGCTGTAAGGAGGACCTGACACTTTCTCTAATGGGCTCCTGAAGAGCTCTAGTTTGCAAGCTTTGCTGCTCCATTTCGCATGGCCACCGCGCGACGCTCGGAGGCACGGGCCTAGTACATGGCCGTCTGGAGGTCCTGTGGTCCCTGCATATCCACGTCCACGCAGATATAATCTGGCAGACCGCCAACGTAGAGCTCGGCCCGCTGGCGAGCCGTCACGCCAGGCTCAACCTGGCAATCCAACCCATGGGCGGCCGCGCCCATGGGCACCCAACCCGAATAGGTAGGATATGGGTCTCACCCATGGGCAAGCCCGATGGGTAATCCGATTAGTCATGGGTAGGGTATGGGTGCAAGTTTGTGCCCACGGGTTATCCATGGGTCGCCCGATTAATATAAATAAATATTATATATATACATATATTATTTTATATTTACTTGTGAACAATTTTGGTGAGATTTTTTTAAAACAGCATGCACCCACGTTGCTTTGTTGTTGCTGTAGATAGACACAAGCATGAAACAACAAAAAGCAAGGCTCAGTAGAATCAACGGAGCAACAAGTTCGTCTTGTTGGGCCTCCAAAGCCAAGCCCATGTGCGGTGCTGCATGCACGTAGCAAGCAAAATACGCAGCTTGCCGGCTGCATTAGGGCATCTCCAGCCCCGCCCCCAAGAAGGCCTCCTCAGGCAATTTTTTCGCGCCGGCGCCGAAAAAACGGCACGATCGCGTCCCCAGGAGTCCGATTTTCGCCGGCTTGGGCCGAAAATAGCGTCGGCGGACCCAGCCCGAACCCGGCGCGCTGGGGGGCGCCCGGGGGCGCCGAGGCGAGTTGTTTTGGCGCGAAGAAGCCGCGGGCCAGCCGCATCAGCGACTCGGCGCCTCGTCTCCCCCCAACGGCCTCGGTTCCCGCGGGGAATCAATGGCAAGGCTGCCGCCGGTCAGCCTTGCCATTGATTCTTTCACGGGCGGCGCTTCACGGGATGGCGCGTCGACGCCTCCCCTCCCTCGCACGCGTACACACGGGCGCGGCCCGGCTATAAAAGCCGGCGGCCTCCACTCCACTCTCCTGTACCCACACCAGCCCCGCCCGCCCCCCTCGTAGCCGTCCAGCCCCTCCTTCTCCCTGCCTCTCCCGAGCGCCGTCGCCATGGCAGAACGTTTCCCCGGAGACGAGGCGGCGGCCAACGGCTTCGGCCGCCGTTCGCTCCGCGAACTGGAGTCCTGGCTCCTATTCCAGGCGAACATCCCGGCGCCGCCGTACATGCGCGCCGGACCATCGGGGTGGAGACTCAGCGCCGGGGGAGTGCCCATTCCCCCGTTTCCCGATGCCGTGGCGAAGCCGAAGTACTTCGCTGAGGAGGTCGAGATCGTGCGCGCGTCCCTCACCGACACCCAACGCTCCCTCCCCCAGTACGCCGCCGACAACCACGCGGCCTGGGCGGCGTATTTCGAGCGCCGCCAGCAGCAGCGATTGTTGTCCACCAATGGCGCGCCGGTGGTCGGCGGGCGGCAGAACAGCGAGGGGCGCCGCCTCTGGTGGGGCGTCCCCGGCCGCACACTCGAGGGCGTGCTCACGCACCTCGAGGGCGGCAACGACCCGCCGTTGGCGTACCCCCCGGCGCAGCACCGGCGCGTCGGGCCATGGGCGCCAAGGCGGTTCGGATCCTCCTCCTCCTCTTCCTCCTCCCGATCCTCATCGCACTCCTCCGGCACTCCGGCCCTGCTCGGCGTCAAGGCCGAGCCCGCGGCGGAGTCGCCGCTCGGCCGGCACACTCGCAGCGCCGGCATTGTCATCAACGAGGGCGGCCGGTGCGCCTCCTCCTCGTCGGCTCCTCCGCGCTTCGTCAAGCCAAAGACGGAGCCGGGGCTGGCGCCGGTGAAGACGGAGCCGGGGCTGGTGCCGGTGAAGGCGGAGTTCGACGACGACGACGCGACCCTAGAATGGGCGCGCCAGGAAGGCGCGCCGGGAGAAGGCGAAGGAGCGCCAGCGCGCCGCCCTGCGCCGCTTCGAGGAGCGCCGACGCGGCCGCGACGAAGACGGGGTCGTCGTCCTATGCGACAGCGACGACAACGACGACGCGCCACCGCCAGTCCACCATGGCGACGGCGGGTCCAGCCGGGGGGCCCGCGTCAAGGAGGAGAAGGCCGACGACGACGATGGCGGCGACGGCGGCGACGACTTCAGCCCCTTTCTTTTTTAGATTAGCTTAATGTAATGAAAATGCGCGAATTTTACCGAAATTTGCCATGTTTAGCCGAAATTTAACTACTCTTTTATCATAATTTCGCCGAACGGTCTTTTTTTTAAACACTCGCCTGGGGGCGGCCTTGGGGGCCGACGGCTGGGCGACGACTCGCCCCAGAGCCTTTTTTTGCGCCGGCTCACCCTCAGGCGGTGCTTTTAGACGCCCCCTGGGGCCAACGGCTGGAGATGCCCTTAGTACGACCTCGCCTAGCGAGCGCACAGGAAGCGAAGCACTGCCTATATAAGAGAACAGAAGATTAAGTATGCCAGTCGAAATCCTTGGTTCGGAAGTGCATGGCCCCAGCACGGAGGGAGGATAAATTAAATAATAATAAACATATTACGCCCGACGGGTGCCTGATGGGTTCGGGTTGCCTGATGGATACGTGCGTGGGTCTAATTCCACACCCAAGGGTAGGGTCGTGGGTTTAGAAAGGACCCGATTATTAATTGGGCATGGGTCTGGTAATGGTCTACCCGATCAAACCCGACCCGATTGCCAGGTTGACGCCAGGCGCGTGGCACGCCAGGGCCTGGAAGTGGTCGGCAAAGTCCTGCAGCGTAGAGGTGAAGGGTAGGTGCCCAAGCTCGCCCACCGGCCTCCGTGTATCAGCGGCCCGAAGCGTAAGAGGAAAAGCTCGTGGAAACGCTCCCATGGGTGCTTGCCACCCTCGTCCTCCTCGAGGGCGTAATACCACGTCTGTGCGGCGCCTCAGAGGTGATAGGAGACGATCCAGGTGCGGTCAGACGCGAGCGTGCGTTGCCCCCTGAAAAACTGGTCGCACTGACAGAAATGGAGGAGAAGGAAGGAGAAGGAGAAGCGAGGCCAGGTGTGAGGAAGAAGAAAGGAGCACCTCGGTCGTTTTATAGCTCGAGATCGGTGTACGGTGGACGAAGTCCACCAGCGCCGCTCGTCGCTCGATCGCCGATGTTCGGAGGCGAATCCGCGAGCAGTGCCGACAGCGCACTGGCCCGCGAGGTGAGTGCACGCTGCACCGGCAGCTAGCACGCCGCGCACTACCGCAGTACGGCCTAGATGCCCTACGCGCTAAACGTCGCCAGTGGAGAAAGCGCGGGAAAGCGCGCGAGAGAGAAGAAGAAGAGAGAGCCAGAGGTAGAAGAAGAGACTGACAGTGGGCCCCGGGTCCACCTGTCAGCCAGAGAGAGCACTGTGCTCTCGGGTACGACCAGCATATTTTAGTAATTTAGAAATTTATTCTAAATTTACTGTAACCAAAAGTAGAAATTTCCCGTAAATTTTTTCCACGCAATGTTAGTATGCCACACTGTAGCTTTACACCACATAATTGCCCACTCACTGTAGCCACGTTTTAATTAGATGAGTAGGATGATTATTTTTGTATTACCTTGTGATGATAGGAGTAATATTTTTCAAAACAACCCTTAGCAAATCTCGAGGACGAGATTTTTCTTAAGGGGGTAGTGTTGTAACACCCCAAAAAATTAATCATGATTTGTTTATTATAATTATGCCAGGAAATTAAATTTTTATTTTCTGGATTTATCTTTTGATTTCAGAACCTCTCTTTTCTTTGATATTGTGGAGTTTTTACCCCAAGTGAAAACTTTCCAAAAATATTATTGGACTTGTATACCCTCTCAAGAAAAACAATTCTTTTATCAGTGGATTTATTTGCATAATTATTTTTTCCGAGCTTTATTCTTTTAAAAATGATTTTTCCTAAGTTTTGGAGCCTCTTTTGCACTACAACCATTTCAAATTCTTCTTTAAAATCCCCACCAAAATTTGGGGATTACATATGATGTCCCTAAATCACTTTTATGCAAAAACCTCTCTGAAGCATTTGGAGATTTTGAACTCTAACCCAAGTTTTCAAATCTGGTCTAGTTTGCACTTTTACACTACAACCTATTTAAATATTCCTTTAAAACTTTCACCAAAATTAGGGGAGGTCAGTAGGAGTATATAATTCAACTTTTGCCCACTGGTCCAGTTTGGCATTTTCTACTACAACTCTATTTTATTTTAATCTAGTGCCCATGATCTTTCTCTTGCTTATAAACCACCCTAAAAAAACCTTAAGTCCAGGAGATTGGATCCATTGGGACATTTTTAGTCCATGAAATAATAGCCTTTAGTTTCTGCCCAGATTTGGTTTTCTCAAAAACTTGCACTAACAAGTTTCTGGTTTTGCCCAACTAACCTTGCCACCCTCTTTATCATCCAAAGAGACTATGATCTGAAGTTTTTGGCCACCCAAAGAATTGCCTAGATGCCCTTAGCATTCTGTCGAATACCTTGAGTGCATGAACAGAATTGGCATGAACCTTAGTTTGCATTTTGAACCTGCTTGATTTGCCAAACCAGCATGTCCACTAAGCCCCTAGATAACCCTAACCTAGACCTGTTAATCCCCAGCCCCACCCAAGCCTCCTGGCATGCCTTGGCATTTTGCCGAACGCCTGGCGTGCATGCTCTAGGCGCGCCCAGAGAGCACGTTTTGCACGCGCGCGCACTGAGCCGCCGCGTCTCGCTGCCGCCCTCCCCGCGCCCGTTCTGGTCCCTTCTCACTCACAGCCAACACGCCCGACCCCTCCCTGGCCGCAGAGCCGCCCTGGCGCCCTCCTGGCGCCCCACAGCGCCACCACCGCAAGCCGCCGACGGCCGCAGCAGGCCTCTGCCATGGACGACGCCGCCCGAGCCACTCCAGTGCGCCAGCTACCCTCTAGAACAGCTCGAGCTCATCCGCGAGCTCGTTTGCTAGCGCACGTCGCCGCAACGTCGCCCTGCAGCAACAGAACGACGGTTCGCCGTTGATCTTATCCCCGGCTGCCGCAGAACCAACCTCGACCGCCTATAAAAGCAGCCCCAAGCTCGTCCAGTCCCTCAGGCCACCTCATGCCATCCTCCTAGTGCTCCCTTAGCGGGCAATCGATGGAGGGAGGCCATCTTCCTCGTCTCCGATCAGTTTGGCCGCCGCCGCCCTCCGGTGTCGTTCGTCGCAAGCAAGGTCTCCCCAGCCCATCCAGTGACACCATTCTCTTCCCCTCGATCTTGCGGAGCCGCCCAACCTCTCAGCTTCGACGGGGAGCCACCGTAGCGCGAAGCCCCAGTTGTTTCCGAAGCTGCCATCCGCCGCGGAGCTCGCCGCCGGCGACTCCCTTCGTCCCCACTAGCCTTTCGACCGCCGGGAGGACCGCCCTGGACCAGCAGGTCCATCCCTGCCCTCGGAACCCAGTGGGGAGCCGCCGTTCGCCGGCGTTGATCATCGGAGCCCCGCCTCTTCTTGGACAGAAGAGGAAGAATGCGGACGACTGGTCAAACCTGACCAGTGGGCCCAAGGGACTCACTGTCAGTGACCCACGAGCCGGTCCACGCTTGAGTAAGTGGAGGCGTAAACCTAGAGTACGTCTCCTACGTGTTTTTATTCGAAACATTTTTCTTTTTCTGTTTTATTTAAAAACAGAATTTTGACTAAACTTTGACTGGCTATAACTTTTTAAATATAAGTCCAAATGATTTGATTCTTTTTCTGTTGTTTCTCAAATTTTGTCTAGTTTATTTTCATGTTTATTTGAGAATTTTCCAAACAACTTTTTTGTACTGTTTTGAAACTATGTGTTGAATTCAAATTTTCTTAAAATAGAATTATGGAGAGAGGAGAAAACTTTCAAAGGTTTTGGAATGCACCCTGCCTCGCCACAACTTGAAGGCAAGCATTCTGAACCCTGGCCTAATATTGTTGTGTGTTGGTTGATACGGTTACAACACCACCTTAACACGAAGTATTCGTCATTTTATGCGATGATATGATCATACTCATGAGTGCATAATGAATGTTCCTTGCTGTTGGAATGTGATATGCTTGTGATAGTAATCACCCTCATATGCCTTTCTTGCCTATCAGAAGGGATCCGGGAAAGCCTCTGTCTTGGGTAGACACGAGCTTGTCTCCACTCTTCACCGAGACGGGTGTGTCCGGTATGGCATAGTGAGATATGATGAGTGGTGATTCTGCCTATTGGTTGAAACATATTTATTGTGCTAATCATGCAGGGAATACTTAAACCTCCTGAGTCGGCCGTAGATCGAGTCTTATTCCAGTAACCCCCATACTTGTTTTGTACTACCACTTGTCCCTGCCATAGGTAGGGTACGGTTCAGTAAGTTGTTAACCCCTTCCTAGCACACACCGTACAGAGAGGCCATGGTGGAAGATACCGGCTGCATCCGGTAGGCATGCCATCTGGTCCGGGGGCATGGGTGTTTCCGATTGTAGCCAAGGGGGTAGCTCCCCTAGTTTGCACGCGTTATAAATTTTGTGATCCCATGCTAATCGAGGTTGTAGCCTCCCCACTTAGAGTTTTACTTAACGAGTGTCGTGGGTGATTCCAGACACCGGTAAGTCAGGCTGGTGTGTGCGGTCAGGTGTGTTTTTCAATTAAAAGACCGTAGACGGAATTAGTCCCGATGGACTAAAGGAATCAGTTACTCGTGGGTAAAGAGTACACCCTCTGCAGAGGTTAGATCTATTCAAATAGCCGTGTCCATGGTTAAGGACTACAGTCTGGGATGAATTGAGTATCGGTCTTAGTGTCGGTCTTCGGAGGAAAAAGAAAATTGCTAAACCAGAACATGGATCGTGACTTGTGACTCATGATGGTTATGATTATTGTTATTATGGACTAACCATTTACATTATTTGAATTATTGAGTATCCCTGGGACGGTTCTACCTCCTGGATATTCACTGTGATTATTTCCTTATAAGCCCTTTATGTGGTGTCGCTCAGACGCCCGACTGTGGCATGCTTGTTATTTAAACTACTTATAAGCCCTTTATGTGGTGTCGCTCAGACGCCCGACTGTGGCATGCTTGTTATTTAAACTACTTATAAGCCCTTTATGTGGTGTCGCTGAGACGCCCAACTGAGGCATGCTTTAAATTATTATCCTTTCGAGGCGTCGCTTCAGACACCTGATTGGTGCATTCTATTTCCACTCCAGTATGGCCTATTCTTGTTGTATATGAATAACTTGCTTACGTGCATCATGAATTTTATTTTGTGACTGACTTGTGATCATAGAATATTTCAGAGCATGATTATCATTTGTTATATTATACCTGTGTTCATAATGTTTGCGAGTAGATTCAAAAGTACTCACTGGCTTGTCCCTGGCTATTGTCTTGGCCAGATTTCTTGCATGGAGAGGAGCGTTACGATGATAGCCCCGGAACCTACGCAATGATGAAAGCAGCCTCGCAAAGATAGGAGTTATCCAGGTCAGCTGTTCCTGTGGGAAATGGAGTCCCATAGACGCAGATGTACCACAAACCGCTTCTGCCATCAGCCACTAGAAACCAATTGTTGTACTCATAGGCCAGAATGGTCTTGTACTACACATTTTGTATTTTGCTTGGAATTTCTATATCAAGTTGGTGCCTCATCAGCTAACAGTAATCCTGGGGCTGGTGAGCACAAGGGCCATTTTCTGGGAAATTGATATCCCGAAAATCCGGTCCTGACAACCTTGGTATCAGAGCCAGGCTGACCATTGGCTAATCCTATCTTAGCCAGGTCAATAAACCTAGACTAACCATTCCACGAGACCTTAAGCTAACCCCGGCCAATCTTCTCGTGTAAGATAGCCACACAGTGACCCCGACACCTTTCGGCATTCGGTGCCCAACCTATCAGCCTAGCCTGTCGATCACGCGCCAGTGACCGACACCTAAATTGTCTCATTCGCAAGCGTGCGAAGGAAGACTCCATCCCCCTTTTCTATAAAAAGGGCAAGCTAGCCTCAACACAGCACAACACAGCCTCTTCCCCAAACCAAGCTATAATGCTTGGCCCTATTGTGCACAATGAGACCACAGCAACCAACCTTGGAGGTTTTGTGACCGTGCTAGCAAACCTCACTCGTTGTGCCTTTGCATTAGAAGAACCCCCAGAATATGTTGTGTACCAAGGACCCATGAGCGGTGAGAGCCGTCAATTCTGGGCCACTGTGCACGTCTATGGTAGGGGTCTATCGCCAGAACGCCCCTACAGGTCCATCGGAAGGACAACTTCCTTTGAGCCACAAGCCATCCAACTAGCTGCTCGAGAGGCTATAGTTCAACTCCGACACTTGTCGCCCAGAGTTAACTGTCGCTCGTTCTACTACTAACCTAGCCGTAACGGGTATGGTAGGCCACCCCAGGTTGCCAACGGAGATCACGAGACGGATCCTGCATTGTATCATCTGGTGCGCTATGTAAGTGCACTAGAGGAACTGTTTGATCAAATCACCCTTGATCTGATCGCAGCTCGTGGAGAACTGGTTCGCCGAGCCTCGGCGAGAGGAGAAGATGAGCCTGACGCCGACAACCCAGTCGTGTTGTTCGGACAACAGCTCGAGTCCTTAAGGTCAGCCCCAGCCATCGACAAAAATGCGTTGGTGTCCCCAGAAGTGCTTCGTCGCCTTTTTGGAACACGCTCCAACGGGATTGTGGCCAACAATCCCCGGTATGGTCATCATCGCTACCCCGACCCTGCAGCCCCTCAACCCCTCCAGCTAATCCCGACGGTGAAACCCATGGAGAAGCCTCGACATCCACAAGGCACGCCCACTTAGATATAAACGAGGCAGACTAAGTCACTCGAGTAGTACCGAGTCTCGGTATGTCCATGCCCTGTAATTGTATGATCTTGTATCGCCATAAATAATCGCAGCCTGCTTGTGTGCCTCTGTTTTAAATAGTAGCCTTGCATAAATATGTTAGCGTGCGGTTGCATTTTTAATTCCGGGCATAGCTACCAAAATCACCCCGACGACACCCGCAGTAATACATCACTTTTGTGAGATATGTGTATCTGTAGCATTGACCCCGACCCCATAAGAGCAGAACCGACAAACTAGTTACCCTTCACCACGGTAAATAACCCAGCCCCAATGCTATATAAAAGGTCATCTCGTGACCTTGCCAAGTATCCCTCACCCTGTGCACAACTCTCACGGTCATTTCTTTGCCATGCCGAGCCCTAGTATTTATCTGAGAACTCCTGATGCAACCCCAGGTAGTTTTGTTAAAATTTTGTGGGACTTTACCTGCAGTACCATGAGTGCTATCCACCCACCCCAGTACGAGTTGCTCAAATCGAGGATCACCCCATCCACCTCGAAATATTGGGCAGTGGTGCACATCCCTCCCGCAAACCCAAACCAAGACCCAACGGAAGCCCATGTGGCCCTCAGGGATAGGTGGCCCCATCTGGTGGACCCCCGGGACCCTTCCGCTGGTCCCGGTACAATACCGGTGATCCCCGAAACTTTCCCGGTGGCCGAAACTGGACTTCCTATATATAAATCTTCACCTCCAGACCATTCCGGAACTCCTCATGATGTCCGGGATCTCATCTGGGACTCCGAACAACTTTTGGGTTACCGCATACTAATATCTCTACAACCCTAGCGTCACCGAACCTTAAGTGTGTAGACCCTACGGGTTCGGGAGACACGCAGACATGACCGAGACGACTCTCCGGCCAATAACCAACAGCGGGATCTGGATACCCATATATGTTGGCTCCCACATGTTCCACGATGATCTCATCGAATGAACCACGATGTCGAGGATTCAAATAATCCCGTATACAATTCCCTTTGTCAATCGGTACGTTACTTGCCCGAGATTCGATCGTCGGTATCCCAATACCTCGTTCAATCTCGTTACCGGCAAGTCACTTTACTCGTACCGTAATGCATGATCCTGTGACCAAACACTTGGTCACATTGAGCTCATTATGATGATGCATTACCGAGTGGGCCCAGAGATACCTCTCCGTCATACGGAGTGACAAATCCCAGTCTCGATCTGTGTCAACCCAACAGATACTTTCGGGGATACCTTTAGTATACCTTTATCGTCACCCAGTTATGTTGTGACGTTTGGTACACCCAAAGCACTCCTACGGCATCCGGGAGTTACACGATCTCATGGTCTAAGGAAATGATACTTGACATTGGAAAAGCTCTAGCAAACGAACTACACGATCTTGTGCTATGCTTAGGATTGGGTCTTGTCCATCACATCATTCTCCTAATGATGTGATCCTGTTATTAATGACATCCAATGTCCATAGTCAGGGAACCATGACTATCTGTTGATCAACGAGCTAGTCAACTAGAGGCTCACTAGGGACATGTTATGGTTTATGTATTCACACATGTATTATGATTTCCGGATAACACAATTATAGCATGAATAATAGACAATTATCATGAACAAGGAAATATAATAATAATCATTTTATTATTGCCTCTAGGGCATATTTCCAACAGTCTCCCACTTGCACTAGAGTCAATAATCTAGTTACATTGTGATGAATCGAACACCCATAGAGTTCTGGTTTTGATCATGTTTTGCTCGTGGAAGAGGTTTAGTCAACGGATCTGCGACATTCAGATTCGTATGCACTTTGCAAATATCTATGTCTCCATCTTGAACATTTTCACGAATGGAGTTGAAGCGACGCTTGATGTGCCTGGTCTTCTTGTGAAACCTGGGCTCCTTGGCAAGGGCAATAGCTCCAGTGTTGTCACAGAAGAGAGTGATTGGCCCCGACGGATTGGGTATGACTCCTAGGTCGGTGATGAACTCCTTCATCCAGATTGCTTCATGCGCTGCCTCCGAGGCTGCCATGTACTCCGCTTCACATGTAGATCCCGCCACGACGCTTTGCTTGCAACTGCACCAGCTTACTGCCCCTCCATTCAAAATATACACGTATCCGGTTTGTGACTTAGAGTCATCTAGATCTCTGTCGAAGCTAGCGTCGACGTAACCCTTTACGACGAGATCTTCCTCACCTCCATATACGAGAAACATATCCTTAGTCCTTTTCAGGTACTTCAGGATATTCTTGACCGCTGTCTAGTGTTCCATGCCGGGATTACTTTGGTACCTTCCTACCAAACTTACGGCAAGGTTTACATCAGGTCTGGTACACAGCATGGCATACATGATAGACCCTATGGCCGAGGCATAGGGGACGACACTCATCTTTTCTCTATCTTCTGCCGTGGTCGGACATTGAGCCGAGCTCAATTTCACACCTTGCAACACAGGCAAGAACCCCTTCTTGGACTGATCCATATTGAACTTCTTCAATATCTTATCAAGGTATGTGCTTTGTGAAAGACCTATGAGGCATCTCGATCTATCTTTATAGATCTTGATGCCTAATATGTAAGCAGCTTCTCCAAGGTCCTTCATTGAAAAACACTTATTAAAGTAGGCCTTAATGTTGTCCAAAAGTTCTATATTGTTTCCCATCAAAAGTATGTCATCCACATATAATATGAGAAATGCTACAGAGCTCCCACTCACTTTCTTGTAAACGCAGGCTTCTCCATAAGTCTGCATAAACCCAAACGCTTTGATCATTTCATTAAAGCGAATTTTCCAACTCCGAGATGCTTGCACCAGCCCATAGATGGAGCGCTGGAGCTTGCATACCTTGTTAGCATTCTTAGGATCGACAAAACCCTCCGGCGGCATCATATACAATTCTTCCTTAAGATAGCCGTTAAGGAATGCCGTTATGACGTCCATTTGCCATATCTCATAATCATAGTATGCGGCAATTGCTAACATGATTCGGACGAACTTCAGCTTCGCTACGGGAGAGAAAGTATCATCGTAGTCAACCCCTTGAACTTGTCGATAACCCTTAGCGACAGGTCGAGCTTTATAGATGGTAACATTACCATCCGCGTCCGTCTTCTTCTTAAAGATCCATTTGTTTTCTATCGCTCACCGATCACCGGGCGAGTCTGTCAAAGTCCACACTTTGTTTTCATACATGGATCCTATCTCAGATTGCATGGCTTCAAGCCATTTGTTGGAATCTGGGCCCACCATTGCTTCTTCATAGTTCGAAGGTTCACCGTTGTCTAACAACATGATTTCCAGGACAGGGTTGCCATACCACTCTGGTGTGGAACGTGTCCTTGTGGACCTACGAAGTTCAGTAGTAACTTGATCCGAAGTACCTTGATCATCATCATTAATTTCCTCTCTAGTCGGTGCAGGCACCACAGGAACATCTTCCCGAGCTGCGCTACTTACCGGTTCAAGAGGTAGTACTTCATCAAGTTCTACTTTCCTCCCACTTACTTCTTTCGAGAGAAACTCTTTCTCCAGAAAGGACCCGTTCTTGGCAACAAAGATCTTGCCTTCGGATCTGAGATAGAAGGTATACCCAATGGTTTCCTTAGGGTATCCTATGAAGACGCATTTTTCCGACTTGGGTTCGAGCTTTTCAGGTTGAAGTTTCTTGACATAAGCATCGCATCCCCAAACTTTTAGAAACGACAGCTTAGGTTTCTTCCCAAACCATAATTCATACGGTGTTGTCTCAACGGATTTAGACGGTGCCCTATTTAGAGTGAATGTAGCTGTCTCTAGAGCGTATCCCCAAAATGATAGCGGTAAATCGGTGAGTGACATCATAGATTGCACCATATCCAATAGAGTGCGATTACGACGTTCGGACACACCGTTACGCTGAGGTGTTCCAGGCGGCGTGAGTTGTGAAACGATTCCACATTTCCCTAATAAGTGCGTACCAAATTCGTGACTTAAATATTCTCCCCCACGATCTGATTGTAAGAATTTTATCTTTCGGTCACGTTGATTCTCTACCTCGTTCTGAAATTCCTTGAACTTTCTCAAAGGTCTCAGACTTGTGTTTCATCAAGTAGACATACCCATATCTACTCAAGTCGTCAGTGAGAGTGAGAACATAACGATAGCCTCCGCGAGCCTCAACGCTCATTGGACCGCACACATCAGTATGTATGATTTCCAATAAGTTGGTTGCTCGCTCCATTGTTCCGGAGAACGGAGTCTTGGTCATTTTTCCCATGAGGCATGGTTCGCACGTGTCAAATATTTCGAAATCAAGAGACTCGAAAAGTCCATCTGTATGGAGCATCTTCATGCGTTTGACACCAATGTAACCAAGGCGGCAGTGCCACAGATATGTGGGACTATCGTTATCAATCTTACATCTTTTGGTATTCACACTATGAATATGTGTAACATCACGTTCGAGATTCATTAAGAATAAACCATTGACCAGCGGGGCATGACCATAAAACATATCTCTCATATAAATAGAACAACCATTATTCTCGGATTTAAATGAGTAGCCATCTCGTATTAAACGAGATCCAGATACAATGTTCATGCTCAAAGCTGGCACTAAATAACAATTATTGAGGTTTAAAACTAATCCCGTAGGTAAATGTAGAGGTAGCGTGCCGACGGCTATCACATCGACCTTGGAACCATTCCCGACGTGCATCGTCACCTCGTCCTTCGCCAGTCTCCGCTTATTCCGCAGCTCCTGTTTTGAGTTACAAATATGAGCAACCGCACCGGTATCAAATACTCAGGAGCTACTACGAGTACTGGTAAGGTACACATCAATTACATGTATATCACATATACCTTTAGTGTTGCCAACCTTCTTGTCCGCTAAGTATTTGGGGCAGTTCCGCTTCCAGTGTCCCCTTCCCTTGCAATAAAAGCACCCAGTCTCAGGTTTGGGTCCATTCTTTGGCTTCTTCCCGGCAACTGGCTTACCGGGCGCGGCAACTCCCTTGCCGTCCTTCTTGAAGTTCTTCTTACCCTTGCCTTTCTTGAAACTAGTGGTTTTATTGAACATCAACACTTGATGTTCCTTTTTGATTTCCACCTCCGCTGATTTCAGCATTGAAAATACTTCAGGAATAGTTTTCACCATCCGCTGCATATTGTAATTCATCACAAAGCTATTGTAGCTAGGTGGGAGCGACTGAAGGATTCTGTCAATGACCGCCTCGTTCAGGAGGTTAATGTCCAGCTAGGACAAGCGGTTGTGCAACCCAGACATTTTGAGTATGTGCTCACTGACAGAACTATTTTCCTCCATCTTACAACTGTAGAACTTGTCGGAGACTTCATATCTCTCAACCCGGGCATGAGCTTGGAAAACCATTTTCAGCTCTTCGAACATCTCATATGCTCCGTGTTGCTCAAAACGCTTTTGGAGCCCCGGTTCTAAGCTGTAAAGCATGCCGCACTGAACGAGGGAGTAATCATCAGCACGCGACTGCCAAGCATTCATAACGTCTTGGTTCTCTGGGATGGGTGCTTCACCTAGCGGTCCTTCTAGGACATATGCTTTCTTGGCTGCTATGAGGATGATCCTCAGGTTCCGGATCCAGTCCGTATAGTTGCTGCCATCATCTTTCAGCTTGGTTTTCTCTAGGAACGTGTTGATGTTGAGGTTGAAATGAGTGTTGGCCATTTGATCTACAAGACATTTTGCAAAGGTTTTTAGACTAAGTTCATGATAATTAAGTTCATCTAATCAAATTATTTAATGAACTCCCACTCAGATTAGACATCCCTCTAGTCATCTAAGTGATACATGATCCGATTCAACTAAACCGTGTCCAATCATCACGTGAGACGGACTAGTCATCATCGGTGAACATCTCCATGTTGATCGTATCTTCCATATGACTCATGTTCGACCTTTCGGTCTCTTGTGTTCCGAGGCCATGTCTGTACATGCTAGGCTCGTCAAGTCGACCTAAGTGTTTTGCATGTGTAAATCTGGCTTACACCCGTTGTATGTGAACGTTAGAATCTATCACACCCGATCATCACGTGGTGCTTCGAGACAACGAACTTTCGCAATGGCGCACAGTTAGGGGGAACACTTTCTTGAAATTATTATAAGGGATCATCTTATTTACTACCGTCGTACTAAGCAAATAAGAAGCAAAACATGATAAACATCACATGCAATCAAGTAGTGACATGATATGGCCAATATCATATTGCTCCTTTGATCTCCATCTTCGGGGCGCCATGATCATCTTCGTCACCGGCATGACACCATGATCTCCATCATCGTGTCTTCATGAAGTTGTCACGCCAACGATTACTTCTACTTCTATGGCTAACGTGTTTAGCAATAAAGTAAAGTAATTTACATGGCATTATTCAATGACACGCAGGTCATACAAAAAATAAAGACAACTCCTATGGCTCCTGCCGGTTGTCATACTCATTGACATGCAAGTCATGATTCCTATTACAAGAACCTGATCAATCTCATACATCACATATATTTCATTCATCACATCCTTTTGGCCATATCACATCACAAGGCATATGCTGCAAAAACAAGTTAGACATCCTCTAATTGTTGTTGCATGTTTTTACGTGGCTGCTATAGGTTTCTAGCAAGAACGTTTCTTACCTACGCCAAAACCACAACGTGATATACCAATTTCTATTTACCCTTCATAAGGACCCTTTTCATCGAATCCGATCCGACTAAAGTGGGAGAGACAGACACCCGCTAGCCACCTTATGCAACTAGTGCATGTCAGTCGGTGGAACCTGTCTCAAGTAAGCATACGTGTAAGGTCGGTCCGGGACGCTTCATCCCACGATGCCGCCGAAACAAGATAAGACTAGTAGTGGCAAGAAAATTGACAACATCTACGCCCACAACAAGATTGTGTTCTACTCGTGCATAGAAACTACGCATAGACCTAGCCCATGATGCCACTGTTGGGGAACGTTGCAGAAAATAAAAAATTTCTACGCTTCACCAAGATCAATCTATGGAGTCATCTAGCAACGAGAGAGAGGAGTGCATCTACATACCCTTGTAGATCGCGCGCGGAAGCGTTCAAGAGAACGGGGATGAAGGAGTCGTACTCGTCGTGATCCAAATCACCGATGATCCTAGCGCCGAATGGATGGAACCTCCACGTTCAACACATGTATGGTTGGGGAAGAATTCTCCTCCTTCTTAATCCAGCAAAGGGGAGGGAGAGGTTGATGGAGATCCAGCAGCACGACGGCATGGTGGTGGAAGTAGCGACGATCTCGGCAGGGCTTCGCCAGGCTCAGCGAGAGGGAGAGGTGTTACGGAGGGAGAGGGAGGCGCCAGGAGCAGGGGTGCGCAGCCCTCCCTCCCCCCTCTTTATATTGGGGCCCTGGGGGGGCGCAGGCCCCCTAGAGATTGAATCTCAAGGGGGGCGGCGGCCAAGGGGGGGACTTGCTCCCCAAGCCAAGTGGGGCGCCCCCACCCCTAGGGTTTCCAACCCTAGGCGCAGGGGGAGGCTCAAGGGGGGCGCACCAACCCACCAGGGGCTGGTTCCCCTCCCACTTCAGCCCATGTGGCCCTCAGGGATAGGTGGCCCCATCCGGTGGACCCCCCGGGACCCTTCCGGTGGTCCCGGTACAATACCGGTGATCCCCGAAACTTTCCGGGTGGCCGAAACTGGACTTCCAATATATAAATCTTCACCTCCGGACCATTCCGGAACTCCTCGTGACGTCCGGAATCTCGTCCGGGACTCCGAACAACTTTCGGTTTAACGCATACTAATATCTCTACAACCCTAGCGTCACCGAACCTTAAGTGTGTAGACCCTACGGGTTCGGGAGACACGCAGACATGACCGAGACGACTCTCCGGCCAATAACCAATAGCGGGATCTGGATACCCATGTTGCCTCCCACATGTTCCCCGATGATCTCATCGAATGAACCACGATGTCAAGGATTCAAGTAATCCCGTATACAATTCCCTTTGTCAATCGGTACGTTACTTGCCCGAGATTCGATCGTCGGTATCCCAATACCTTGTTAAATCTCGTTACCGGCAAGTCACTTTACTCGTACCGTAATGCATGATCCTGTGACCAAACACTTGGTCACATTGAGTTCATTATGATGATGCATTACCGAGTGGGCCCAGAGATACCTCTCCGTCATACGGAGTGACAAATCCCAGTCTCGATCCGTGTCAACCCAACAGATACTTTCGGGGATACCTCTAGTATACCTTTGTAGTCACCCAGTTACGTTGTGACGTTTGGTACACCCAAAGCACTCCTACGGCATCCAGGAGTTACACGATCTCATGGTCTAAGGAAATGATACTTGACATTGGAAAAGCTCTATAAAACGAACTACACGATCTTGTGCTATGCTTAGGATTGGGTCTTGTCCATCACATCATTCTCCTAATGATGTGATCCCGTTATTAATGACATCCAATGTCCATAGTCAGGAAACCATGACTATCTGTTGATCAACAAGCTAGTCAACTAGAGGCTAAATAGGGACATGTTATGGTCTGTGTATTCACAAATGTATTATGATTTCCGGATAACACAATTATAGCATGAATAATAGACAATTATCATGAACAAGGAAATATAATAATAATCATTTTATTATTGCCTCTAGGGCATATTTCCAACATATGTTTATTGTCCCAGCATTTATTTATGTGTTGCAACTTATGCGTGGTATCCTAAATTTGTGCGATGAATTAAATCTTTAGTTTAAATCAATGTGAGTGGTTTTCACTGCGGTAAATTTTTATTAACTGTTTCACTCTCGGTAAATCCTGAAGTGAGATATTTTTTCCTGAGTTGTTGTAGTGTATATCTCTTCACGACATAGACATTTATTCACGCAGCACCACGACAGCAGACGCACCACCACAACCACTCGACCACATGCACTAATTGCAAATGCCCATACACATTTTGCACCTAACTGGTCACCTCTCTAGCACACACAGCCTCTGAAGGAGAGATTAGTGGACGTTTGTTCGGATGGAAGTTGCCTCCAGCACACCGACAACAGTTAGGACCCGGCACCGTACTTAATCCTCATGATCACCACCACCGCGGAGAACTAACACTCGAGCGGTAGCATCGCGACGATCATCGAGGATCATCACGCACAAGAGCGCGGAGAACCCCAGCAATGCCGCCAACCCTCCGCACATCAGGATCACATACCAGTCCGGCATCACCTCCGCCATTAGAGCTCATTCCGAGCTCCTGCAAACATAAATGGAGGAGAAGGAAGGAGAAGGAGAAGCAAGGCCAGGTGTGAGGAAGAAGAAAGGAGAACCTTGGTCGTTTTATAGCTCGAGATCGGTGTACGGTGGGTGAAGTCCACCAGTGCCGCTCGTCGCTCGATCGCCGGTGTTCGGAGGCGAATCTGCGAGCAGTGCCGACAACGCACTGGTCCGCGAGGTGAGTGCACACTGCACTGGCAGCTAGCACGCCACGCACTACCATAGTATGGCCTAGATGCCCTATGCGCTAAACGTAGCCAGTGGAGAAAGCGCGGGAAAGCACGCGAGAGAGAAGAAGAAGAGAG
Source organism: Triticum timopheevii (assembly GCA_963921465.1). NCBI lineage: Eukaryota > Viridiplantae > Streptophyta > Magnoliopsida > Poales > Poaceae > Triticum > Triticum timopheevii. Next base: position 594,457,235 of record OY997266.1, on the reverse strand, counting down.
AGCCAGAGGTAGAAGAAGAGACTGACAGTGGGCCCCGGGTCCACCTATCAGCCAGAGAGAGCACTGTGGTCTCAGGTACGACCAGTGTATTTTAGTAATTTAGAAATTTATTCTAAATTTACTGTAACCAAAAGTAGAAATTTCCCGTAAATTTTTTCCACGCAACACCAGTATGCCACACTGTAGCTTTACACCACATAATTGCCCACTCACTGTAGCCACGTTTTAATTACATGAGTAGGATGGTTATTTTTGTATTACCTTGTGATGGTAGGAGTAATATTTTTCAAAACAGCCCTTAGCAAATCTCAAGGACGAGATTTTTCTTAACGGGGGTAGTGTTGTAACACCCCAAAAATTTAACCATGATTTGTTTATTAAAATTTTGCCAGGAAATTAAATTTTTATTTTTTGGATTTATCTTTTGATTTCACAACCTCTCTTTTCTGTGATATTGTGGAGTTTTTACCCCAAGTGAAAACTTCCCAAAGTTATTTTTGGACTTGTATACCCTCTCAAGAAAAACAATTCTTTTATCAGTGGATTTATTTGCATAATTCTTTTTCCCGAGCTTTATTCTTTTAAAAATGATTTTTCATAAGTTTTGGAGCCTCTTTTGCACTACAACCATTTCAAATTCTTCTTTAAAATCCCCACCATAATTTAGGGATGACATATGATGTCCCTAAATCACTTTTATGCAAAAACCTCTCTTAAGCATTTGGAGATTTTGAGCTCTACCCCAAGTTTTCAAATCTGGTCCAGTTTGCACTTTTACACTACAACCTATTTAAATATTCCTTTAAAACTTCCACCAAAATTAGGGAAGGTCAGTAGGAGTATATAATTCAACTTTGTGCAAAAACCCACTGGTGTTCTTTGAAAAATTTGAGCAAATCATCCTCTTTTGCCCTCTGGTCCAGTTTGGCATTTTCTACTGCAACTCTATTTTATTTTAATCTAGTGCCCATGATCTTTCTCCTGATTATAAACCACTCTGCAAAACCCTTAAGTCCAGGTGAGGGAGTCCTGGACTAGGGGGTGTCCGGATAGCCGGACTATCATCGTCAGCCGGACTCCAAGACTATGAAGATACAAGATTGAAGACTCTGTCCCGTGTCCGGATGGGACTTTCCTTGGCGTGGAAGGCAAGCTTGGCGATACGGATATGTAGATCTCCTACCATTGTAACCGACTCTGTGTAACCCTAGCCCTCCCCGGTGTCTATATAAACCAGAGGGTTTTAGTCCGTAGGACAACATAACCATTACAACAATCATACCATAGGCTAGCTTCTTGGGTTTAGCCTCCTTGATCTCGTGGTAGATCCACTCTTGTACTACCCATATCATCAATATCAATCAAGCAGGAGTAGGGTTTTACCTCCATCGAGAGGGCCCGAACCTGGGTAAAAACATCGTGTCCCTTGTCTCCTGTTACCATCCACCTAGACGCACAGTTCGGGACCCCCTACCCAAGATCCGCCGGTTTTGACACTGACATTGGTGCTTTCATTGAGAGTTCCTCTGTGCCGTCACCGATAGGAAGGATGTCTCTTCCCGTCTTTAAAGACGGTATCTTCGCCGAAGGAGCCTTGGCCGCCGGTCAAACTATCCGGCTGGGTGGTTTTCTCATGACCGCCTGTTCGGCCACCGCTTCGACGACGACCTCTCAGGTCGTCAAAAGCAATCTTCGCGTCAACTCAGAATTCGCCGAGCAGTTGGATCCAATGGAGCTTTCGTCCGTAAACGAGCTCTTGGATCGCATCGCCGCCCTGGGAGTCGCTACAGACTACAATCAGATTGGGCTTAAAACCGATCTGAGAGAGATTAACTCTCCCCAGGTTACCCACCACATCGCGGTGGTAGAGGAACAACACAACGATTCTTCTCCTATATTTAAAACTAGTCATGTCCGGGCTTCCGAACCCTCCATGACGGACTCCCGCAGGGGGACGGACTTGGATCAAGCACTGAACCTAAAGTCAGGCGTCGGACCGGACTCGTTGGAGGACGTCCAACGATCCAAGCTTCCAAATTCGGAAACTTCTCGGCCCTTGAGCCTCGAGATGGGTAGGGTTCCGGAGTTAATTCCACCCACCCACCCAGACATATGCGATCTATCTCAAATCCGGCAAGAGCCCGCTGAAACAGTACATCATTACTGGGCCAGATTCCTCCTGGTTATGGACAGGATAAAGGACTGCCGGGAGGAAAACGCAATTTCAATTTTCTGCAAATAATTGCACGGACGAGGGAATCTTGAACGCCGTCAGTCGCCGTGAAATTACACGCTTCTCCGACCTGGCGTCCATAGTACAAAAGTACTGTGTGATGGAGAGTTTCTGAAAAACCGAAACTAAGTTTTGGGACAATCCGGCCCCGAATATAACCCTAGTCCGTAACAAAAGGGTGCAGCACACTCAGGCACGAGGTACAAAAACCAAAAAGCAAAAACCCCATAAAGTGCAAGGAACCATACTGGAGGGATGGCTCAGCGGAACCTGTAAAATTCACAGTACAGAAGGCGCCACCCCAACACATAGACTTCGAGCATGTTGGATATTGCGGCAGGTGGCCAAAAGTGGCGAGGAGCTTCTAGCCCTGGAAAACCACTCCAACAGTACCAGTACGGTGTCAACAGTCTTCAAGACTTTCGCATCAAATAATGTGCGAAAACGAACAATCCGCAGCCTCGGCGAAGTCTACCAAGTAGCAACAACAAATCCATGGAGCAACACGGCCATCACCTTCAGCGCCAGCGACGAACCTAAATTCCGAACAGCCCGAGCACCAGCCGCATTGGTCCTCAGTCTAATAGTGGATGGCTTTCGTCTTACCAAGGTACTCATGGATGGTGGCAGCGGACTAAACCTCATCTACGAGGAAACTCTTCAAAAAATGGAAATAGACTGGAGCCGCATTGAGCGAAGTAGCACAACCTTTAGAGGAATAATCCCTAGCCGGGAAGCGCGCTGCACAGGAAAAATCACACTTGATGTGGTGTTTGGCTCGCCGGACAATTACAGGTCCGAAGAAGTCACGTTCCAAGTGGCCCCGTTCAGCAGCGGATATCACGCCATATTAGGACGGGAGGCATTCACAATTTTCCAAGCCATACGCCATTACGGGTACATGAAGCTTAAGATGCCTGGGCCCGGTCCGGACATAGCACTCCGCGCCGAAAACAAGACAGCCGCATTAGCCCTGGAGGCACTATCCGAAGCCCTAGCGGCAGAAGAACTCACTGCGCTGCGCTCTACGGTGAATAGGGACGATGTGATACTCGATAAGAGATCCAAGTCCACCTCTTTCAAACCAGCGGACAAAATAGTCAAATTCCAGGTCCACCCAACGGACCCAACAAAGACGACCTCCATTGGGGCGTAGTTGAACCCTGATGTAGATGCCGCACTGCGAGAATTCCTTCGGGAAAATTGGGACATCTTCGCCTGGCACCCTTCAGATATGCCAGGAATCCCACGCAGATTGGCAGAACACAACCTAAACATCCTAAAAGGATTCAAGCTAGTCAAGTAGGCTCTTCGGCGATTTTCCGAACCCAAAAGACAGGCAATGGGAGAAGAGCTAGCCAAACTACTAGAAGCCGGATTTATTAGAGACATCAAACATCCGGACTGGCTAGCAAACCTGGTAATGGTACCAAAGAAGGACAAATCCTGGCGCCTATGTGTCGATTTTAAAGACCTGAACAAGGCCTGCCCAAAGGATCCCGTCCCCCTCCCCCGCATCGACCAAATAATCGATGCTACTGCAGGGCACGATTCATTGTGCTTCCTTGACGCATACTCCGGCTACCATCAAATCAAGATGGCGGAAGAAGATCAAGCCGCAACGGCATTCATTACTCCATATGGACCATTCTGCTTCAACACGATGCCCTTCGGACTCAAAAACGCCGGCGCAACATATCAGCGCATGATTCAGACATGTCTGGCTACCCAGATCGGCAAAACAGTAGAAGCATACGTAGACGACGTAGTCGTCAAAACCAAACACGTCGAGACTCTAGTAGACGATTTGAGGCTAACATTCGACAACCTTTGAGCATATGACATCAAGCTGAATTCGGAAAAATGCGTTTTCGGCGTACCAGCCGGAAAGCTCCTGGGCTTCATTGTATCCGGTAGAGGAATTGAAGCAAACCCAGCCAAGATCCGAGCTCTGTCACAGCTAGATATTCCAAAAGACATCAAACAAATACAAAAATTGACCGGATGTGTGGCGGCCCTAAGCCGCTTTATCTCCTGTTTGGGAGAAAAGGCATTGCCCCTCTATCGCCTCCTCAGGCGCACCGAACACTTCGAGTGGACGGATGCTGCCACTGCCGGACTCGAAGAAATCAAAGCCATATTGGCAACAAATCCGGTCCTGGCCGCGCCTAACCTGGGCGAACCAATGTTGTTATACATCACGACAACACATCAAGTTGTAAGCGCGGTACTCGTCGTCGAACGTGAAACAGAAGGGCACAAGTTCCCTCTTCAAAAACCAGTGTACTACGTATCCATTGTTTTAACTCCCTGCAAGTCCCGTTACCCGCACTATCAAAAGATAGTGTATGCGGTGTTCATGGCATCCCGGAAGCTCCGACACTACTTTCAAGAGTGTTCGATAACAGTGGCCTCCGAAGTGCCCCTCAACGACATTATAAACAACCGCGACGCGACGGGCAGGATTGCAAAATGGGCCATTGAGCTCTTACCATTCAATATAACTTACAAACATCGGCGAGCTATAAAGTCACAAGTCTTGGCTGACTTTATCGCCGAATGGACTGAAGCCGAACTCCCTAAAGAGTACGGCGCATACTCCAATTGGATTATGCATTTCGACGGCTCCAAAATGTTGGCCGGCTTGGGGGCTGGCGTCGTATTGACGTCCCCGACCGGGGATACAGTCCAATACGTACTTCAGATAATGTACACGGACTCCAACAACGCAGCCGAATATGAGGCCCTCCTACATGGCCTCCGATGGCAATCTCCATGGGCATTCAACGCCTAGAGGTGCGCGGGGATTCAAACCTCGCAATATCCCAAGTAAATGGAGACTTTGACGCCAAGGATCCGAAAATGGAAGCCTATCGTAACGCTGTCCTAAAAATGTCAGCTCGGTTCAAAGGGCTCGAATTCCACCATGTAGCCCGAGATAATAACCAAGCAGCCGACGTACTGGCACGCATCGGTGCAAAACGCGACGATGTCCCTCCTAACATCTTCCTGGAACGGCTCTTTAAGCCATCCGTACTATGGGAAGAGGAGTCCGGAAATAACAACCCGGAGGCAGCCGCACCACCCAACACAGAACAATCTGACATAATCGGCGACTCAGCCGATGAAATAACACCTTCAGCCCACGAAATAATGGCAGTAATCGCCCCGTGGACAGAGCCGTTCCTAGCCTACTTACTTAGGCAGGAGCTTCCCGAAGACCAAAATGAGGCCCGCTGCATAGTCCAGCGATCTAAAGCCTACAAGGTCCACGAGGGAGAACTCTATAAGAAAAGCACAACCGGAGTCCTTCAACGGTGTATCTCCGAAGAGGAAGGGCGAAACCTTCTGGCTGAAATTCATGCCGGACTAGGCGGACACCACGCCGCAGCTCGGGCCCTTGTAGGCAAGGCATTCCGTACAGGATTTTATTGGCCGACGACCCGGCAGATGCTCAGGACTTAGTCCAAAGATGCGTCGGTTGTCAGCTCTTTGCTAATCAGAGCCATATGCCACCCACCGCCCTCAAAACTATACCCATTACCTGGCCGTTCGCGGTTTGGGGGCTTGACATGGTTGGACCCCTTAAAGGGGGAACCCACAAGCAAAGGTACCTATTGGTCATGGTGGACAAATTCACAGAATGGATAGAGGCCAAGCCAGTTAAAACGGCAGAGTCCGGACCAGTGATAGACTTCATATCCGGGGTAGTACACCATTATGGTGTCCCCCATAGCATCATTACCGATAACGGCATGAACTTCACGGCCGACAGGTTAAATTATGGTGCAAAAATATGGGCATTAAGCACAATTACGCTTCAGTCTATCATCCTCAAACCAACGGTCAAGTGGAACGAGCAAATGGTCTAATAATGAGCGGCATCAAACCCAGACTAGTGCGGTCCCTTACGAAATCGGACACGCACTGAGTAGAGGAGCTCGACTCCGTACTCTTGGGGCTGCGGACAACGCCCAACCGTACTACCGGATTCACATCATTTTTTATGGTGTACGGCGCAGAGGCAGTTTTGCCCTGCGACATCATTCATGACTCACCTCGAGTGCGCATGTATGAAGAAAGAGAAGCCGAGCTGGATCGGCAGGACAGCTTGGACGCATTGGAGGAAGAACGAGACGTCGCCAAGGCTCGTTCCACATTCTATTAGCAGCAGGCTCGAAGATATCAAAGCAGAGAAGTACGGGCTAAGACTTACAATGTTGGCGAACTAGTTCTACGCCTGCCGGACAAGAAAAAGGACAAGCTCAAACCCAAATGGGAAGGCCCCTTCATTATCGATCAAGTCCTGACCGGCGGAGCATACCGTCTACGAAATGCGTCGGACAACCGACTCGAGCCGAACCCATGGAACGCAGCCCACCTCCAAAGATTCTATGCCTAGTGCCGGACTAAGAGTTCGTCCCCTTCCCCCGCCCAAATTTTTACACTTCAGCTGTCTTTTGTTTTTCTTTTTTCTCTCACCCCTTTTCATAAAAGCCCTTAAAGGCCTACTTGCGCATTGTTCGCACACACTTGATGTGCTATCCGCACTCATTATACCTGGGGGATTCTTTACCAGAAGCTTAATTATAAGGGCTTCATGCCCAGCACATGTGTCAAACTTCCACGTGTACCTTTTATTCACCATTATATGCATCGATATGACTTAAGTTTTGGCCAAGCTGGGTTGCCTGGCTCCTGTGCTTACCCCTACGTTCCCGATTGTTCGGCTAGGAGGTAAAGGGAGCACCTCTGCGATTGTTACTGCCGGGTCAGCCGGATGTGTACCTCAGACTGGGTGAAGCCGAAAGCTAGTGTTCTTAAGGGAATATTCGGTCGGTGACTTGAAAGATGATTTTTTACCTATTTATTTATCTGCCCCCAGATGTTTTCCTGCTCTTTTCGTAGTCCGGACATGCACTTTAGGGCATGCCTCCCAGGGAAAGGAACCCTTAACGGAACTATTCTCCCTGGAAGATGTTTCTTACTAACCATGTAATATAACATAACTAGTTGGATACTTGTCTGATAAAGCACTAATGACCCCTACGCATTGTCTCCATGCATGCCCCGGTTGTTTCTTAACCGAGAAGGTATTCGGACACACTCCGGACTCTAGGGTCTCGAGGTTGAAGCGAAAAGGTCGGCAAAGACAAACGATCTACAATCCGGCTAGAAGGCATTTTACATGTCACTTTAAAATACATTGTCAAATCAACTAACTATATTCCTCCTCAATCCCGTCTAACAGGCTGTCTAATTTACAGTTCCGTTGGGAATATTTAGCGGCCAACTCTACTTGGCCGTACACTAAACTCACAGGGATCTCCTTCCCATCGGGCCCCACAGGTCCGACCTCGGCCATGTGGTTGGGATCCGCCTTCTTGTACCGCGTCTTCACCATGGCCCAGGCCTCCCTAGCACCTTGGCAGCAGGCCGAAATCTTCCATAAACGGAAGCGCTGCCGCGCTCCCTGAAGCTTCTCCGCAAGCTCTCCAAGGCCCTCGGGTAGGGAAAGGGACGGCCATAAGGCCTGGACGACGCCGCTCATCGCCTGCCGAACTCGTTCGAGCAGTTGCACCAGCTAGGGAAGTTGATCACCCGTTGATACGGGCATCTCCTCCGTAGGGCGACCTGTGAGAACACCTACAGACATATTTTTGTCAATTGACTTCCTCGCCGAACTCTTCTTTTCAAAGGAGTTCTCTCAAGCACTTACTATAGATGCCGCGACGAAGCCGTTGATTCTCCTTCACGGAGCCAGACAGCTCGGCCCGAACACCTTTCAGCTCTTCTCCAAGCTGGGCGTGGGCATCCTGGAGCTTGTTCCTTTCCTGCTGCACCCTCGTCAGCACCCTCTCGCCGGCCTTCAGTTGGCGCAGTAGTTCTTGCCTGTCCGGATCCTGTCCGGCACCACCTGCAATGTCATTGTCAGACTTACACGCATGCCGCACACCGATTATCTTTTTGAAATAATGTGTTACCAGGAGGGGTCTCTGTGTTTCCTCCTGCGGCAGCTAGTGCGGCCTCAAGTTGGGCCTTGCACTCTTGTAGCTCCTGGGACAATCGGGTATTCTTCTCTGTAAGATCCTGCATATCAAATGATCCTTAAATCAGTTATTCCAACTACTTTAAGTCTCGGGGGCTACTGGCATATACAACTATTAAAATCTCTTACCCGTATGTCCTTTACATACTGCTCCGTGGCTCTGGTCAAACCATCTTGAGCAGCACGGAGGTGCGTGTCCCCCGCGTTAAAGGCATTCAACACCTCGGGGGAGAAGCACGCGTCACAAAAAACTGTCCCGCGGTGCCTATGGTTCATGGCGCTCTCCACCTCAGACCTGGTGGCGGACAGTCTGTCGGCATCCTCCGTTGGAGGAGTATCCGGCTCGCGCCTTGCGCTCGCCTCCCCCTCCAGACCAGGTGTTGGAGCCTGGCTGGCAGAGGCTGGGTTGGCAACCTCTACGCCCATAGTCCGGCGGGCGCTCTTTCTCCTGCAAAGGTCATGAGCATTCAAACACTTCCTAGGAACTTTGTCCTAAAATACAACCGCGAGCTATACCGTTGTGGCGACGTTTCGATCCGCGCCGCACTCCTCTTCCGCTTGCTGGGCCGGACTGACCCTTGTTGGCCAGCCGCCGCGGGTTCGGCTTCCTGCCTTGAAGGTACCTCCGGTGAGACACCATTGTATACGGTGGTCAGAAATACGCAAGGACGAAAATAATGGTGTCAGGACTTCGGTCACAATCACCTGGGGAGCCGGAGATAGGCCGGGGTAGTCAGCCGTAATGGCGACTAGAGCATTATCCATGCTGAGCTGGTGAAACACCCCGTCAATTAGCTCCAGCTTTATATCCGGATCCTCTTCGGAGGACGGATCAAGGGATCTTTCTGGATCCCCGGGCTGTGGAGCCGGGCTATGAATGCTCTCCACAGTCCGGCGCAGATCCTGCGTCAAAACCATAAAGTAAGGTACTTAACTTTGAAAGCGTGGGTCGAATAAATGAACATTCTCTTTGAGGGTTGTTCATGGAGAACCCATTCAATGGGCTCGTCTGAAGGAAGTCCTCCTTCTCCCCCTTGTACAGGCCGGACATAATCTTCACTAGGTCTTCGGCCGATCCCGGCCCTTGGCGGCCATGACGAGTGGCATCATTCTCTCCGTTGAAATCCCACATGGGTTGGCCCCTGTATTGCAGCGGCTGCACCCCCCGCATAATGCACGTGGCCATGACTCCAATCATGGTCAGTCCGGAATGGGCCAGTAACCTTATCCGGCCCATCAAATAATGGACGCTCTTGTCTTCCTCCAGCTGGGGGCTCCGCGGACGCCAACTTAGGCGTTTCTTCAGAGGAGCATTGCTGAACTCCGGGAGGCCGATCCGAACAGGGTCCGGCAGCGGAGCGTCTTCTACGTAAAACCATTCGGAAGGCCAGTCTTCGGACACCTTCTTAGGGGTTCCGGATGGATATCCGGTCCCGGCGATGCGCCATATTTCGGCACCACCCACTTGATATATGGACCCCTCGTGAGAGCGGGGTACGAGGCAAAATAACCTCTTCCACAGCGCAAAATGGGGCTCGATGCCCAGAAATAGCTCACAAAGAGCTACGAAGCCCGCTATATGCAGAATCGAGGCGGGCGTGAGGTGATGGAGCTGGAGTCCGTAGAACTCCAGAAGCCCGCGGAGGAACGGATGTACAGGAAATCCGAGCCCCCTTATCAGATAGGGGACGAAGCATACCCACTCCCCTTTGTTGGGACTTGGGGTAGCCTCCGCTTGCTTCCCACCTTTGTAGGTGGCCAGCCCGGCTCGAACCGGAACCGTAAATGCCGGAGGAAGATATCCCTCCGCTTGGAGCGTCACTAGCTCGTTGTGAGGGACATAACATCTCCTCCAATCTCCTGGCAGAGGGCTGGGAGCGCGAGAGGAGGAGCCGCGTTGACGGTCCATGATGGAATGGATTTTTGGTCAGAGGCGCTCCGATGAGTACTCGCGGAAGGAAGATGGTGTGATTTGGATCTGGATTCTTGCCTCTCTTATAGGCAGATTATTTGCGCAGCTAGGGGGTAAAACATAAAAGATACCCTGGCTTTTCGCATTCGTGCGACGCGTGGAAGAAGGCCATTATTGGGCGTGGAAGCCAAGGAGCGCAACGTTTACAAAAGAGCCGGACACTGTTCGGCAGGTACATGGAACTTAAAGGAGAACCCGCCTTGCAACGCCGAAGACTATATACGCGCTGGACTTATCGTCATTGAAGCCTGGTTCGGGGGCTACTGAGGGAGTCCTAGACTAGGGGGTGTCCGGATAGCCGGACTATCATCGTCAGCCGGACTCCAAGACTATGAAGATACAAGATTGAAGACTCCGTCCCATGTCCGGATGGGACTTTCCTTGGCGTGGAAGGAAAGCTTGGCGATACGGATATGTAGATCTCCTACCATTGTAACTGACTCTGTGTAACCCTAGCCCTCCCTGGTGTCTATATAAACCGGAGGGTTTTAGTCCGTAGGACAACATAACCATTACAACAATCATACCATAGGCTAGCTTCTAGGGTTTAGCCTCCTTGATCTCGTGGTAGATCCACTCTTGTACTACCCATATCATCAATATCAATCAAGCAGGAGTAGGGTTTTACCTCCATCGAGAGGGCCCGAACCTGGGTAAAAACATCGTGTCGCTTGTCTCCTGTTACCATCCGCCTAGACGCACAGTTCGGGATCCCCTACCCGAGATCCGCTGGTTCTGACTCCGACACCAGGAGATTGGACCCATTGGGACATTTTTTTGTCCATGAAATAATAGCCTTTAGTTTCTGCCCAGATTTGGTTTTCTCAAAAACTTGCACTAACAAGTTTCTGGTTTTGCCCAACTAAACTTGCCACCCTCTTTATCATCCAAAGAGACTATGATCTGAAGTTTTTGGCCACCCCAAGAATTGCCTAGATGCCCTTAGCATTCTGTCGAACACCTTGAGTGCATGAACAGAATTGGCATGAACCTTAGTTTGCATTTTCAACCTGCTTGATTTGCCAAACCAGCATGTCCACTAAGCCCCTAGATAACCCTAACCTAGACCTGTTAATCCCCAGCCCCACCCAAGCCTCCTGGCATGCCTTGGCATTTTGTCGAACGCCTGGCGTGCGTGCTCTGGGCGCGCCCAGAGCGCACGTTTTGCACGCGCGCGCACCGAGCCGCCACGTATCGCTGCCGCCCTTCCCGCGCCCGTTCTGGTCCCTTCCCACTCGCAGCCAACACGCCCGACCCCTCCCTCGCCGCGGAGCCGCCCTGGCCCCCTCCTGGCGCCCCACAGCGCCACCACCGCAAGCCGCCGACGGTTGCAGCAGGCCTCTGCCATGGACGGCGCTGCCCGAGCCACTCCAGCGCGCCAACTGCCCTCTAGAATAGCTCAAGCTCATCCGCAAGCTCGTTTGCTAGCGCACGTCGCCGCCACATCGCCGTGCAGCAACAGAACGATGGTTCGCCGTCGATCTTATCCCCGGCCGCCGCAAAACCGACCTCGACCGCCTATAAAAGGAGCCCCAAGCTCGTCCAGTCCCTCAGGCCACCTCATGCCATCCTCCTAGTGCTCCCTTAGCCGGCAATCGATGGAGGGAGGCCGTCTTCCTCGTCTCCAATCAGTTCGGCCGCCGCTGCCCTCCGGTGCCGTTCGTCGCAAGCAAGGTGTCCTCATCCCATCCAGTGCCACCATTCTCTTCCCCTCGATCTTGCGGAGCCGCCCAACCTCTCAGCTTCGACGGGGAGCCACCGTAGCGCGAAGCCCCAATTGTTCCCGAAGCTGCCGTCTGCCGCGGAGCTCGCCGCCGGCGACTCCCTTCGTCCCCACCAGCCTTTCTACCACCGGGAGGACCGCCCGGGACCAGCGGGTCCATCCCTGCCCTCGGAACCCAGTGGGGAGCCGCCGTTCGCCGGCGTTGATCGCCGGAGCCCCGCCTCTGCTCGGACAAAAGAGGAAGAAGGCGGGCGACTGGTCAAACCTGACTAGTGGGCCCAAAGGACCCACTGTCAGTGACCCACGAGCCGGTCCACGCTGGAGTAAGTGGAGGCGTAAACCCAGAGTACGTCTCCTACGTGTTTTTATTCGAAACGTTTTTCTTTACTGTTTTATTTAAAAACAAAATTTTGACTAAACTTTGACTGGCTATAACTTTTTAGATATAAGTCCAAATGATTTGATTCTTTTTCGGTTGTTTCTAAATTTTGTCTAGTTTATTTTCACATTTATTTGAGAATTTTCCAAACAATGTTTTTGTACTGTTTTGAAACTATGTGTTGAATTCAAATTTTCTTAAAATAGGATTATGGAGAGAGGAGAAAACTTTCAAAGGTTTTGGAATGCACCCTGCCTCGCCACAACTTGAAGGCAAGCATTCTGAACCCTGGCATAATATTGTTGTGTGTTGGTTGATACGGTTACAACACCACCTTAACACGAAGTATTCGTTATTTTATGCGATGATATGATCATACTCATGAGTGCATAATGAATGTTCCTTCCTGTTGGAATTTGATATGCTTGTGATAGTAATCACCCTCATATGCCTTTCCTGCCTATCGGAAGGGATCCGGGAAAGCCTCTGTCTTGGGTAGACACAGGCTTGTCTCCAGTCTTCACCGAGACGGATGTGTCCGGTATGGCATAGTGAGGTATGATGAGTGGTGATTCTGCGTGTTGGTTGAAACATATTTATTGTGCTAATCATGGAGGGAATAGTTAAACCTCCTGAGTCGGCCGTAGATCGAGTCTTATTCCAGTAACCCCCATACTTGTTTCGTACTACCACTTGTCCCTACCATAGGTAGGGTACGGTTCAGTAAGTTGTCAACCCCTTCCTAGCACACACCGTACAGAGAGGCCATGGTGGAAGATACCGGCTGCATCCGGTAGGCATGCCACCTGGTCCAGGGGCATGGGTGTTTCTGGTTGTAGCCGAGGGGGTAGCTCCCCTAGTTTGCACGCGTTATAAATTTTGTGATCCCATGCTAATCGAGGTTGTAGCCTCCCCACTTAGAGTTTTACTTAACGAGTGTCGTGGGTGATTCCAGACACCGGTAAGTCAGGCTGGTGTGTGCAGTCAGGTGTGTTTTTCAATAAAAACACCGTAGACGGAATTAGTCCCGATGGACTAAAGGAATCCGTTACTCATGGGTAAAGAGTACACCCTCTGCAGAGGTTATATCTATTCAAATAGCCGTGTCCATGGTTAAGGACTACAGTCTGGGATGGGTCGAGTATCGGTCTTAGTGTCGGTCTTCGGAGGAAAAAGAAAATTGCTAAACCAAAACATGGATCGTGACTTGTGACTCATGATGGTTATGATTATTGTTATTATGGACTAACCATTTACATTTTTTGAATTATTGAGTATCCCTGGGACGGTTCTACCTCCTGGATATTCACTGTGATTATTTCCTTATAAGCCTTTATGTGGTGTCGCTCAGACGCCCGACTGTGGCATGCTTGTTATTTAAACTACTTATAAGCCCTTTATGTGGTGTCGCTCAGACGCCCGACTGTGGCATGCTTGTTATTTAAACTACTTATAAGGCCTTTATGTGGTGTCGCTGAGACGCCCGACTGAGGCATGCTTTAAATTATTATCCTTTCGAGGCGTCGCTTCAGACACCCGATCGGTGCATTCTATTTCCACTCCAGTATGGCCTATTCATGTTGTATATGAATAACTTGCTTACGTGCATCATGAATTTTATTTTGTGACTGACATTGTGATCATAGAATATTTCAGAGCATGATTATCATTTGTTATATTATACCTGTGTTCATAATGTTTGCGAGTACATTCAAAAGTTCTCACTAGCTTGTCCCTGGCTATTGTCTTGGCCAGATTTCTTGCATCGAGATGAGCGTTGCGATGACAGCCCCGGAACCTACGCAATGATGAAAGCAGCCTCGCGAAGATAGGAGTTATCCAGGTCAGCTATTCCTGTGGGAAATGGAGTCCCATAGACGCAGATGTACCACAAACCGCTTCCGCCATCAGCCACTAGAAACCAACTGTTGTACTCATAGGCCAGAATGGTCTTGTACTACACATTTTGTATTTTGCTTGGAATTTCTTTATCAAGTTGGTGCCTCATCAGCTAACAGTAATCCTGGGGCTGGTGAGCACAAGGGCCATTTTCTGGGAAATTGATATCCCGAAAATCCGGTCCTAACAAGGGGCCCGTCTACGCCGACGTTAGGGGGCAGCGGAGCCCGAGGGCCCGCCGAACTGGATGGCCGAGTGCGGCACCGGCGGGGGCAGCACGTGCGGCTGTCCGGAGGCCGTCGTGTAGACCGGCTCCAGGGTTCCGGACAGCCAGACCGGTAGCGGTGATGGCAATGGAGGGAACCGGACCTGGTGGATGGGCACCCCCAGAGCCGTCGTTGGGGCACCGTGGGTCAAGGTTGCCGACAGGGGCGGCTGCAACTGCTCGTGCGGCAGCGCCACGGTGGGAGCGATGGAGGGCTGTTGGGGCTGCTGCATGGTGGAGGCGCTGATGTGCGCCGCAGGTGGCGGCTGCCACGGCGGCTGCTGCACGGCGGAGGCGAAAGGGGTCGCCGAGGGAGGCGGCTGTCAAGGCGACAACTGTGGCGGCGGCGGCGCGGTGGCGAAGGGCCCAGGCGGCTGCGGCCCGTAGGGGCTCGCGAGGAAGGTGCAGATGCCCGCGACCGCCTGGGTGAGGTCCCAGAGGGCAACCGTCATCTCCTCCGGGTGAAGACGACGGGGGTGGCGATCGGCGGTGTCCAGGCGGCGGAGGACAGAGGGCCCAACAAGGACGGCGCCCAGTCGCGGAGGTGGCCAGCGGCATGGTGGTGGTTGGCGGCGGAAGGGTGGTGGTGGGAAGAGGTGTAGACATGACCGATCCCGAGACAGCTGATACCAGATTGATAGGAGTTGGGATCCTACCAGGCCTAGCTCTTAGGTTGTAGGGGTGGAAGGGAGGGTAGTAAGGAGCGGGGCGCGAGCGGCAACGCGACGATGCCGTGGTCGCGCGGTGGAGGAGGAGCTGGCGCAGAAGGCGGCTAGGGTTAGGGTTCTGGCTGCTAAAGAGAGTCGGGCAATAGTTATGACTTATTGCTTAACTTCAAAACATGGCCTTACAAATGTTTATATAATCCTCGAGATGCTAATAAAGATAAAAATAAGTTAGGTTAATCCCCTAACTAGATGTGACATTGGACCACGGAGGCGTTGTACGCCTCGTCCGTGCAAACCAAGCGTAGCCGCCGATGCAATCCGAGGTCATGGTCAGGCGGCACAATCAAAATGAAGCAGGGTTGCTAACGTCCATTGTTTTAGGGTTTGTCGCTTGCGTTTTATATCTGTGCGTTGAATTGGACAGGATGATAGTACAAGTCCAGACGCCCAATAGGTTAGTAGGCCCAATTGGACGTAACACGCCCAAAAATGCCATCTGAGCAGCGGCCCAAAAGGCCAGCGCAGCCTAATGCGCGAGTTAGCCTGCACGCGAGATTTATGTGTGGTTAACAACGAATCCAACAGCCAAAAACAACTAAAAGTGACGATCCAATGGTTAAAAACGATGATGGCCTGTGAGGACTAGGAGGTTTTTTTTTCAGTTTTAATGTATCTAAATATCTCGTCCTGACGTTGGTTGTGTCGGCAAATCCTAAACGGCACTTAAGGCGTCTGTTTCTTCGATTTAAGCAAACGGGTGCATGCGCCCGGTCGCGCTGGGCCGACTCATTTTAGATTTATTTTTTTCTGCAAATACGTCAAAAAGGTAGTGTCCGACGAGTTTCCAGCTCCCAAACCTGGTCGCTTATTTCAAGCTGATATAACCAACTCGCCACCTCACGTATTGTGATTATGTTACTTCTTTTTTTCCTTCTTTACAGACAACGCTACAAAAAGCAGCGTTTTTTCCCTATTTGTTTTTTTTCTTTTCTTCTTTATTCTTTCTTCTTTTCTATTTCTTTTTTTTCAGTTATTTTGTGGAAATGTCTGAACTTTTTTCATCAAATTCGGTGATTGTTTTTTCAAATTCGATGGACTTTTTTTCACATTCAATGAACTGTCTTCAAATTCGGTGAACTGTATTTAAATTCGATGATTTTTTTCAAATTCAATGAACTTTTTTCAAATTCGGTGAACTATTTTTCAACTTTGGTAAACAGTTTTTCAAATTCGATGAACTCTATTTCAACTTTGATGGACTTCTTCAAATTTGATGAACTTCTTTTTAGATTTGATGATTTTCTTTCCAAATTCGATGAATTTTATTCAAATTCGTTGAACATTTTGTAAAATTCAATGATTTTTTTTTCAATTTTTTGTTGTTTTTATGAAAACTTTTATGTAAAAGTCATCAGTTAACAACAACCAACCACTTTTATTATACAATTCATCCAGCGATCAATCAAAACAAGATCCAGCGATTGATCGAGCCAAACCTGCCAGCGATATCGAGGATCCCACGTGGGCTCCAGCCTACTGTTCGGGCGCTTAAAGCGCCCAATAGGAGCTGACGGTTGTGTCTTTGTCACGGCTACTACTTCTACCTCTACTACCCAGGAAGGCCCGCTCAACCCTATCCAGAAGGGAGTGTAGGCCCAACCAGCGATATGACCCAACAATATGGGCTACTTGCTACTCGAAAAACAACAACTTGGGCTACTTGAAGTTGGCATTGGCTTACTTAGCACAATCAAGTCCGAACCACAAACCGACAACATGTAAGCAATCCGAGTAGGGACAACAAGTTTTGTTAGGCTTCTAGTGTCTCTTTAATCGATACCCCACACGGGTCATATTGAAGCTATGTTAATGATTATTGTGTTTTAATTTCAAGCATGTTTTTCATTTGAGAAACTGACATGTTCGCTTTTAAACATATGATGATAGCAGACATATTTGCAGTGAGAAAATTACATAATCATAGGTACACATAATTAGTAAAAAATATTTTTTATGTTTGCATATGATTACAATTAATAATGTCTTTTTTAGTACCACGTACTGAACATGCACACACTATCTTATTGAACCCACTACAACTTGTAATACACATTTTGACCATGAAAATCTAGTAAAGAATCATACCAACGTTTCAATTTATGCTCTAGAAGTTTCTATAAATTTGCTTACCTAATCATATATTACATATCATTAGTTAGACATTTGTCAGACACATGCTTTAGAGATTTCTGCCAAGATATTCAAAGATATTAAAATATACATGAGCACACACAGGCCGTGCACTTTTGACACCTACCTTTTACAGTAATGGTATTCAATTTGAAGATCTTGTCAAGAGTTCATTAATGTCTCAAAGGAGGAGAAAAATTGGAAAATGTTCTATAAAAAATATATCTTAATTTACCAAAATGCAAGTGCATTTTAAATTATATACATTATATTTGAATAACAAAGAATAATATAATTAATACTTAGCAATATTATTTTATTGTTAAACATGCAAACAAATATTAATAATATATTTGTTAAAACAGAAGTACGATTGAAGTGAGTTATAAATAAGTATAAAGTAATTCCACTTTCAATAATTGCAAAGAGGAATATGATTACCGATAATTAAATGATAAAGTGTGGAAACAGAAAGTCGTGTTGTCTTTTTGATAGATACATTTGAGATATATTTTGTCAAAGCCATGTAATGAACACATGAAATCAACTCTAATTCTCTAAATGCGTTAGCATATTCACCTCGTAAAGCGGATCTCAGAGGTATGCTGGATGTACAAAACCGCATGTGTGTATGAAATGTTCGGGCGAAATGCAGCTTGGGATGGTGAGAAACAGTACGAGCCTACCGCGTCGTGACTGCAAAGAACTAGAAATCCGTCGTGAGCAAGTGCTCAAACAAGCAAATTGATAAAAATCCTCCCTTCTCCCCTTCTCCCAATTTTTGTTGTCGTGGCATCATGGGCGGCCCTCCCCTTCTCCCTATTTTTTCCCATCACTTGCTGGTAATTCATTTGAACGATGGCTTTTCCATTTCCCCTACAACTCCTCCCTCTTCTTTATGTTGGGGAACGCAGTAATTTCAAAAAATTTCCTATGCACACGCAAGATCATGGTGATGGTATAGCAACGAGAGGGGAGAGTGTATGTCCACGTACCCTCATAGACCGTAAGCGGAAGCGTTAGCACTACGCGGTTGATGTAGTCGTACGTCTTCACGATCCGACCGATCCAAGCACCGAACGTACGGGGCCTCCGAGTTCAGCACACGTTCAGCTCGATGACGATCTTCGGCCTTCGATCCAGCGAAGCTCCGGAGATGAGTTCCGTCAGCACGACGGCGTGGTGACGATGATGATGTTCTACCGGCGCAGGGCTTCGCCTAAACTCCATGATGATATGACCGAGGTGGAATATGGTGGAGGGGGGCACCGCACACGGCTAAGGAACGATCCGTAGATCAACTTGTGTGTCTATGGGGTGCCCCTGCCCCCGTATATAAAGGAGCAAGGGGGAGGGGGCGGCCGGCCAAGGGAGGGCGCGCCAGGGAGGAGTCCTACTCCCACCGGGAGTAGGACTCCCTCCTTTCCTAGTCCAACTAGGAGAAGGGAAGGAAGGGGAGGAGAAGGAGAAGGAAGGAGAGGGAGGAGAAGAAGGAAAGGAGGGCCGACCCCCTAGTCCAATTCGGTTTGGGCTAGGGGGGCCGCGCGCCCTACCTCCTCTCTTCCACCACTTGGCCCATGAGGCCCAATGCTTCTTCCTCGTATTCCCGTAACTCCCCGGTACCCCCGAAAATACCCGAATCACTCGGAATCTTTCCGAACTCTGAATATAGTCGTCCAATATATTGATCTTTACGTCTCGACCATTTCGAGACTCCTCGTCATGTCCCCGATCTCATCCGGGACTCCGAATTCCTTCGGTACATCAAAACTCATAAACTCATAATATAACTGTCATCGAAACCTTAAGCGTGCGGACCCTACGGGTTCGAGAACTATGTAGACATGACCTAGAACTATTCTTGGTCAATAACCAATAGCGGGACCTGGATGCCCATATTGGCTCCTACATATTCTACGAAGATCTTTATCGGTCAAACCGCATAACAACATACGTTGTTCCCTTTGTCATCGGTATGTTACTTGCCCGAGATTCGATCGTCGGTATCCAATACCTAGTTCAATCTCGTTACCGGCAAGTCTCTTTACTCGTTATGTAATGCATCATCCCGTAACCAACTCATTGGTCACATTGCTTGCAAGGCTTATAGTGATGTGCATTACCGAGAGGGCCTAGAGATACCTCTCTGACAATCGGAGTGACAAAACCTAATCTCGAAATACGCCAACTCAACATGTACCTTCGGAGACACCTGTAGTACTCCTTTATAATCACCCAGTTACGTTGTGACGTTTGATAGTACCCAAAGTGTTCCTCCAGTAAACGGGAGTTGCATAATCTCATAGTTACAGGAACATGTATAAGTCATGAAGAAAGCAATAGCAACATACTAAACGATCAAGTGCTAAGCTAACGGAATGGGTCAAGTCAATCACATCATTCTCCTAATGATGTGATCCCGTTAATCAAATGACAACTCTTTTGTCCATGGCTAGGAAACATAACCATCTTTGATAAACGACCTAGTCAAGTAGAGGCATACTAGTGACACTATGTTTGTCTATGTATTCACACATGTATTATGTTTCCGGTTAATACAATTCTCCCACTTTATCATGATATGAGGAAATAAATAATAACTTTATTATTGCCTCTAGGGCATATTTCCATCAGTCTGCCACTTGCACTAGAGTCAATAATCTAGTTCACATCGCCATGTGATTTAACACCAATATTCATATCTGTATATGATTAACACCCATATTTCACATCGTCATGTGACCAACACCCAAAGGGTTTACTAGAGTCAATAATCTAGTTCACATCGCTTATGTGATTTACACCCAAAGAGTACTAAGGTGTGATCATGTTTTGCTCGTGAGAGAAGTTTAGTCAACGGGTCTGTCACATTCAGAGCCGTATGTATTTTGCAAATATTCTATGTCCACAATGCTCTGCACGGAGCTACTCTAGCTAATTGCTCCCACTTTCAATATGTATCCAGATTGAGACTTAGAGTCATCTGGATCAGTGTAAAAGTTTGCACTGATGTAACTTTTACAACAAACTCTTTTATCACCTCCATAATCGAGAAACATCTCCTTAGTCCTTATTAAGGATATTCTTGACCGCTGTCCAGTGATCTACTATTAGATAAAAATTGTATTCCCTTGCCAAACTCAGAGCAAGGTATACAGTATGTCTGGTTCATAGCATAGCATACTTTATAGAACCTATGACTGAGGCATAGGGAATGACTTTTCATTCTCTTTCTATTTTCTGCCATGGTCGGGTCTTGAGTCTTACTCAACTTCACACCTTGCAACACAGGCAAGAACTCCTTCTTTGATTGCTCCATTTTGAACTATTTCAAAAATTTATCAAGGTATGTACTCATTGAAAAAATCTTATCAAGCGTCTTGATCTATCTATATAGATCTTGATGCTCAATGTGTAAGCAGCTTCACCGAGGTCTTTCATTGAAAAACTTTTATTCGAGTATCCCTTTATGCTATCCAGAAACTCTACATCATTTCTGATCAATAATATGTCATCTACATATAGTATCAGAAATGCTACAGAGCTCCCACTCACTTTCTTGTAGATACAGGCTTCACCGCAAGTCTGTATAAAACTATATGCTTTGATCAACTTATCAAAGCGTATATTCCAACTCTGAGATGCTTGCACCGGTCCATAGATGGATCGCTGGAGCTTGCATATTTTGTTAGCACCTTTATGATTGACAAAACCTTCTGGTTGTATCATACACAACTCTCCTTTAATAAATTCATTAAGGAATCCATTTGCCAAATTTCATAAAATGTGGCAATTGCTAACATGATTCGGACAGACTTTTAAGCATCGATACGAGTGAGAAAATCTCATTGTATTCAACACCTTGAACTTTGTCAAAAACCTTTTTCGACAAGTCTAGCTTTGTAGATAGTAACACTACTATCAGCGTCCGTCTTCCTCTTGAAGATCCATTTATACAATATGGCTTGCCGATCATCGGGCAAATCCACCAAAGTCCATACTTTGTTCTCATACATGGATCATATCTCAGATTTTATGGCCTCAAGCCATTTCGCGGAATCTGGGCTCATCATCGCTTTCTCATAGTTCGTAGGTTCATCATGGTCTAGTAACATGACTTCCAAAACATGATTACCGTACCATCCTGGTGCGGACTGTACTTTGGAAGACCTACGAGGTTCTGTAGTAACTTGATCTGAAGTTTCATGATCAATATCATTAGCTTCCTCACTAATTGGTGTAGGAATCACTGGAACTGATTTCAGTGATGAACTATTTTCCAATTCGGAGAAGGTACAGTTACCTCATCAAGTTCTACTTTCCTCCCACTCACTTCTTTCGAGAGAAACTCCTTCTCTAGAAAGGATCCATTTTTAGCTACGAATGTTTTGCCTTCGGATCTGTGATAGAAGGATTACCCAACAGTTTCCTTTGGGTATTCTATGAAGACGCACTTCTCCGATTTGGGTTCGAGCTTATCAGGTTGAAAAACTTTTTCATATAAGCATCGCAACTCCAAACTTTAAGAAACGACAACTTGGGTTTCTTGCTAAACCACAGTTCATATGGTGTCGTCTCAATGGATTTAGATGGTGCCCTTTTAACGTGAATGCAGCTGTCTCTAATGTATAACCCCAAAACGATAGTGGTAAACTGATAAGAGATATCATAGATCGCACCATATCTAATAAAGTGTGGTTACGACGTTCGGTAGGGGGCGGCCGGCCAAGGGAGGGCGCGCCAGGGAGGAGTCCTACTCCCACCGGGAGTAGGACTCCCTCCTTTCCTAGTCCAACTAGGAGAAGGGAAGGAAGGGGAGGGGAAGGAGAAGGAAGGAGAGGGACGAGAAGAAGGAAAGGAGGGCCGACCCCCTAGTCCAATTTGGTTTGGGCTAGGGGGGCCGCGCGCCCTACCTCCTCTCTTCCACCACTTGGCCCATGAGGCCCAATGCTTCTTACTCGTATTCCCGTAACTCCCCGGTACCCCCGAAAATACCCGAATCACTCGGAATCTTTCCGAACTCTGAATATAGTCGTCCAATATATCGATCTTTACGTCTCGACCATTTCGAGACTCCTCGTCATGTCCCCGATCTCATCCGGGACTCCGAATTCCTTCGGTACATCAAAACTCATAAACTCATAATATAACTGTCATCGAAACCTTAAGCGTGCGGACCCTACGGGTTCGAGAACTATGTAGACATGACCTAGAACTATTCTTGGTCAATAACCAATAGCGGGACCTGGATGCCCATATTGGCTCCTACATATTCTACGAAGATCTTTATCGGTCAAACTGCATAACAACATACGTTGTTCCCTTTGTCATCGGTATGTTACTTGCCCGAGATTCGATCGTCGGTATCCAATACCTAGTTCAATCTCGTTACCGGCAAGTCTCTTTACTCTTTATGTAATGCATCATCCCGTAACCAACTCATTGGTCACATTGCTTGCAAGGCTTATAGTGATGTGCATTACCGAGAGGGCCCAGAGATACCTCTCTGACAATCGGAGTGACAAAACCTAATCTCGAAATACGCCAACTCAACATGTACCTTCGGAGACACCTGTAGTACTCCTTTATAATCACCCAGTTACGTTGTGACGTTTGATAGTACCCAAAGTGTTCCTCCGGTAAACGGGAGTTGCATAATCTCATAGTTACAGGAACATGTATAAGTCATGAAGAAAGCAATAGCAACATACTAAACGATCAAGTGCTAAGCTAACGGAATGGGTCAAGTCAATCACATCATTCTCCTAATGATGTGATCCCGTTAATCAAATGACAACTCTTTTGTCCATGGCTAGGAAACATAACCATCATTGATAAACGACCTAGTCAAGTAGAGGCATACTAGTGACACTATGTTTGTCTATGTATTCACACATGTATTATGTTTCCGGTTAATACAATTCTCCCACTTTATCATGATATGAGGAAATAAATAATAACTTTATTATTGCCTCTAGGGCATATTTCCTTCAGTCTGCCACTTGCACTAGAGTCAATAATCTAGTTCACATCGCCATGTGATTTAACACCAATATTCATATCTGTATATGATTAACACCCATATTTCACATCGTCATGTGACCAACACCCAAAGGGTTTACTAGAGTCAATAATCTAGTTCACATCGCTTATCTGATTTACACCCAAAGAGTACTAAGGTGTGATCATGTTTTGCTCGTGAGAGAAGTTTAGTCAACGGGTCTGTCACATTCAGAGCCGTATGTATTTTGCAAATATTCTATGTCCACAATGCTCTGCACGGAGCTACTCTAGCTAATTGCTCCCACTTTCAATATGTATCCAGATTGAGACTTAGAGTCATCTGGATCAGTGTAAAAGTTTGCACTGATGTAACTTTTACAACAAACTCTTTTATCACCTCCATAATCGAGAAACATCTCCTTAGTCCTTATTAAGGATATTCTTGACCGCTGTCCAGTGATCTACTATTAGATAAAAATTGTATTCCCTTGCCAAACTCAGAGCAAGGTATACAATATGTCTGGTTCACAGCATAGCATACTTTATAGAACCTATGACTGAGGCATAAGGAATGACTTTTCATTCTCTTTCTATTTTCTGCCATGGTCGGGTCTTGAGTCTTACTCAACTTCAAACCTTGCAACACAGGCAAGAACTCCTTCTTTGACTGTTCCATTTTGAACTATTTCAAAAATTTATCAAGGTATGTACTCATTGAAAAAATCTTATCAAGCGTCTTGATCTATCTATATAGATCTTGATGCTCAATGTGTAAGCAGCTTCACCGAGGTCTTTCATTGAAAAACTTTTATTCGAGTATCCCTTTATGCTATCCAGAAACTCTACATCATTTCTGATCAATAATATGTCATCTACATATAGTATCAGAAATGCTACAGAGCTCCCACTCACTTTCTTGTAGATACAGGCTTCACCGCAAGTCTGTATAAAACTATATGCTTTGATCAACTTATCAAAGCGTATATTCCAACTCTGAGATGCTTGCACCGGTCCATAGATGGATCGCTAGAGCTTGCATATTTTGTTAGCACCTTTAGGATTGACAAAACCTTCTGGTTGTATCATACACAACTCTCCTTTAATAAATTCATTAAGGAATCCATTTGCCAAATTTCATAAAATGTGGCAATTGCTAACATGATTCGGACAGACTTTTAAGCATCGATACGAGTGAGAAAATCTCATTGTATTCAACACCTTGAACTTTGTCAAAAACCTTTTTCGACAAGTCTAGCTTTGTAGATAGTAACACTACTATCAGCGTCCGTCTTCCTCTTGAAGATCCATTTATACAATATGGCTTGCCGATCATCGGGCAACTCCACCAAAGTCCATACTTTGTTCTCATACATGGATCATATCTCAGATTTTATGGCCTCAAGCCATTTCGCGGAATCTGGGCTCATCATCGCTTTCTCATAGTTCGTAGGTTCATCATGGTCTAGTAACATGACTTCCAAAACATGATTACCGTACCATCCTGGTGCGGACTGTACTTTGGAAGACCTACGAGGTTCTGTAGTAACTTGATCTGAAGTTTCATGATCAATATCATTAGCTTCCTCACTAATTGGTGTAGGAATCACTGGAACTGATTTCAGTGATGAACTATTTTCCAATTCGGAGAAGGTACAGTTACCTCATCAAGTTCTACTTTCCTCCCACTCACTTCTTTCGAGAGAAACTCCTTCTCTAGAAAGGATCCATTTTTAGCTACGAATGTTTTGCCTTCGGATCTGTGATAGAAGGATTACCCAACAGTTTCCTTTGGGTATTCTATGAAGACGCACTTCTCCGATTTGGGTTCGAGCTTATCAGGTTGAAAAACTTTTTCATATAAGCATCGCAACTCCAAACTTTAAGAAACGACAACTTGGGTTTCTTGCTAAACCACAGTTCATATGGTGTCGTCTCAACGGATTTAGATGGCGCCCTTTTAACGTGAATGCAGCTGTCTCTAATGTATAACCCCAAAACGATAGTGGTAAACTGATAAGAGATATCATAGATCGCACCATATCTAATAAAGTGTGGTTACGACGTTTGGATACACCATAACGTTGTGGTGTTCCAGGTGGCATGCGTTGTGAAACTATTCCACATTGTTTTAGTTGAAGACCAAACTCATAACTCAAATATTCGTCTCTGCGATCAGATCGCAGAAACTTTATTTTCTTGTTACGATGATTTTTCCACTTCACTCTGAAATTCTTTGAACCTTTCAACTATTTCAGACTTATGTTTCATCAAGTAGATATACCCATATCTACTCAAATCATCTTGTGAAGGTCAGAAAATAACGATACTTGCCACGAGCATCAATACTCATTGGATCGCATACATCGGTATGTATTATTTCGAACAAGTTAGTAGCTCGTTCCATTGTTCCGGAGTTTTAGTCATCTTGCCCAAAAGGCACGGTTCGCAAGCATCAAATGATTCATAACCAAGTGATTCCGAAAATCCATCTTTATGGAGTTTCTTCATGCGCTTTACACCGATATGACCCAAACGGCAGTGCCACAAATAAGTTGCACTATCATTATTAACTTTGCATCTTTTGGCATCAATATTATGAATATGTGTATCACTACGATCGAGATCCAATAAACTATTTTCATTGGGTGCTTGACCATCGAAGGTTTTATTCATGTAAACAGAACAACAATTATTCTCTGACTTTAAATGAATAACCAT
This sequence comes from Triticum timopheevii, assembly GCA_963921465.1. Classification (NCBI taxonomy): domain Eukaryota; kingdom Viridiplantae; phylum Streptophyta; class Magnoliopsida; order Poales; family Poaceae; genus Triticum; species Triticum timopheevii. Next base: position 594,431,136 of record OY997266.1, on the reverse strand, counting down.
ATTGCAATAAACATGATCAAATCATATTCATGCTCAACGCAAATGCCAAATAACATTTATTTAGGTTTAACACTAATCCCGAAAGTATAGGGAGTGTGCGATGATGATCATATCAATCTTGGAACTACTTCCAACACTCATCGTCACTTCCCCTTCAACTAGTCTTTGTTTATTCTGTAACTCCTGTTTCGAGTTACTAATCTTAGCAACCGAACAAGTATCAAATACTCAGGGGCTACTATAAACACTAGTAAAGCACACATCAATAACCTGTATATCAAATATACCCTTGTTCACTTTGCCATCCTTCTTATCCATCAAATATTCAGGGCATTTCCGCTTCCAGTGACCATTTCCTTTGCAGTGTGAGCACTCAGTTTCAGGCTTTGGTCCAGCTTTGGTCTTCTTCACAGGAGTGACAACTTGTTTGCCATTCTACTTGAAGTTTCCCTTTCTTTACCTTTGCCCTTTTTATTGAAACTAGTGGTCTTGTCAATCATCAACACTTGATGCTCTTTCTTGATTTCTACCTTCGTTGATTTCAACATCTCGAAGAGCTTGGGAATTGTTTTCGTCATCCCTTGCATTATAGTTCATCACGAAGTTCCACTAACTTGGTGATGGTGACTAGAGAATTCTGTCAATCACTATCTTATCTGGAAGATTAACTCCCACTTGATTCAAGCGATTGAAGTACCCAGACAATCTGAGCACATGCTCACTAGTTGAGCGATTCTCCTCCATCTTTTAGCTATAGAACTTGTTGGAGACTTCATATCTCTCAACTCGGGTATTTGCTTGAAATATTAACTTCAACTCCTGGAACATCTCATATGGTCCATGATGTTCAAAACATCTTTGAAGTCCTGATTCTAAGCCATAAAGCATGGTGCACAAAACTATCAAGTAGTCATCATTTTGAGCTAGCCAAACGTTCATAACGTCTGCATCTGCTCCTGCAATAGGTCTGTCACCTGGCGGTGCATTAAGGACATGATTCTTCTGTGCAGCAATGAGGATAAACCTCATATCACGGATCCAATCCGCATCATTGCTACTAACATTTTTCAACACAATTCTCTAGGAACATATCAAAATAAACATATGAAAGCAACAATGCAAGCTATTGATTTACAACATAATTTGCAAAATACTACCAGGACTAAGTTCATGATAAATTTAAGTTCAGTTAATCATATTACTTAAGAACTCCCACTTAGACAGACATCTCTCTAGTCATCTAAGTGATTACGTGATCCAAATCAACTAAACCATGTCCGATCATCACGTGAGATGGAGTAGTTTCAATGGTGAACATCACTATGTTGATCATATCTACTATATGATTCACGTTCGACCTTTCGGTCTCCGTGTTCCGAGGCCATATCTGTATATGCTAGGCTCGTCAAGTTTAACCTGAGTATTCCGCGTGTGCAAAACTGGCTTGCACCCGTTGTAGATGGACGTAGAGCTTATCACACCCGATCATCACGTGGTGTCTGGGCAGGACGAACTTTGGCAACGGTGCATACTCAGGGAGAACACTTCTTGATAATTAGTGAGAGATCATCTTAAAATGCTACCGTCAATCAAAGCAAGAATAAGATGTAGATAAACATCATATGCAATTAAAATATGTGACATGATATGGCCATGATCATCTTGCGCCTTTGATCTCCATCTCCAAAGTACTGTCATGATCTCTATCGTCACCGGCACGACACCATGATCTTCATCATCTTGATCTATATCAATGTGTCATCACATGGTTGTCTCGCCAACTATTGCTCTTGCAACTATTGCTATTGCATAGCGATAATGTAAAGAAAATATTTGGCACTTGCATCTTTATGTAACAAAGAGACAACCATAGGCTTCTGCCAGTTTCCGATAACTTCAACAAAACATGATCATCTTATACAACAACTTATATTTCATCACGTCTTGACCATATCACATCACAACATGCCCTGCAAAAATAAGTTAGACGTCCTCTACTTTGTTGTTGCAAATTTTACGTGGCTGCTACGGGTTTAGCAAGAACTGTTCTTACCTACTCATCAAAAACCACAACGATAGTTCGTCAAGTTGGTGCTGTTTTAACCTTCGCAAGGACCGGGCGTAGCCACACTCGGTTCAACTAAAGTTGGAGAAACTGACACCCGCTAGTCACCTGTGTGCAAAGCACGGCGGTAAAACCAGTCTCGCGTAAGCGTACGCGTAATGTCGGTCCGGGCCGCTTCATCCAACAATACCGCTGAACCAAAGTATGACATGCTGGTAAGCAGTATGACTTGTATCGCCCACAACTCACTTGTGTGCTACTCGTGCATATAACATCAACGCATAAAACCTAGCTCGGATGCCACTGTTGGGGAACATAGTAATTTCAAAAAATTTCCTACGCACACGCAAGATCATGGTGATGGTATAGCAACGAGAGGGGAGAGTGTATGTCCACGTACCCTCATAGACCGTAAGCGGAAGCGTTAGCACAACGCGGTTGATGTAGTCGTACGTCTTCACGATCCGACCGATCCAAGCACCGAACGTACGGGGCCTCCGAGTTCAGCACACGTTCAGCTCGATGACGATTTTCGGCCTCCGATCCAGCGAAGCTCCGGAGATGAGTTCCGTCAGCACGACGGCGTGGTGACGATGATGATGTTCTACAGGCGCAGGGCTTCGCCTAAACTCCGCGACGATATGACCGAGGTGGAATATGGTGGAGGGGGCACCGCACACGGCTAAGGAACGTTCCGTAGATCAACTTGTGTGTCTATGGGGTGCCCCCTGCCCCCGTATATAAAGGAGCAAGGGGAGGGGGCGGCCGGCCAAGGGAGGGCGCGCCAGGGAGGAGTCCTACTCCCACCGGGAGTAGGACTCCCTCCTTTCCTAGTCCAACTAGGAGAAGGGAAGGAAGGGGAGGAGAAGGAGAAGGAAGGAGAGGGAGGAGAAGAAGGAAAGGGGGGCCGGCCCCCTAGTCCAATTCGGTTTGGGCTAGGGGTGCCGCGCGCCCTACCTCCTCTCTTCCACCACTTGGCCCATGAGGCCCAATGCTTCTTCCTCGTATTCCCGTAACTCCCCGGTACCCCCGAAAATACCCGAATCACTCGGAACCTTTCCGAACTCCGAATATAGTCGTCCAATATATCGATCTTTACGTCTCGACCATTTCGAGACTCCTCGTCATGTCCCCGATCTCATCCGGGACTCCGAACTCCTTCGGTACATCAAAACTCATAAACTCATAATATAACTGTCATCGAAACCTTAAGCGTGCGGACCCTACGGGTTCGAGAACTATGTAGACATGACCTAGAACTATTCTTGGTCAATAACCAATAGCGGGACCTGGATGCCCATATTGGCTCCTACATATTCTACGAAGATCTTTATCGGTCAAACCGCATAACAACATACGTTGTTCCCTTTGTCATCGGTATGTTACTTGCCCGAGATTCGATCGTCGGTATCCAATACCTAGTTCAATCTCGTTACCGTCATGTCTCTTTACTCGTTACGTAATGCATCATCCCGTAACCAACTCATTGGTCACATTGCTTGCAAGGCTTATAGTGATGTGCATTACCGAGAGGGCCCAGAGATACCTCTTTGACAATCGGAATGACAAAACCTAATCTCGAAATACGCCAACTCAACATGTACCTTCGGAGACACCTGTAGTACTCCTTTATAATCACCCAGTTACGTTGTGACGTTTGATAGTACCCAAAGTGTTCCTCCGGTAAACGGGAGTTGCATAATCTCATAGTTACAGGAACATGTATAAGTCATGAAGAAAGCAATAGCAACATACTAAACGATCAAGTGCTAAGCTAACGGAATGGGTCAAGTCAATCACATAATTCTCCCAATGATGTGATCCCGTTAATCAAATGACAACTCTTTTGTCCATGGCTAGGAAACATAACCATCTTTGATAAACGACCTAGTCAAGTAGAGGCATACTAGTGACACTATGTTTGTCTATGTATTCACACATGTATTATGTTTCTGGTTAATACAATTCTAGCATGAATAATAAACATTTATCATGATATGAGGAAATAAATAATAACTTTATTATTGCCTCTAGGGCATATTTCCTTCACTTTATCCAACCCAATTGATTGGTGGAACCTTGTGCCATCATTCTTTCTCTTTCCGACCTTGAACTCTTTCACAAGTTGTGGCCACTTTGGTTTGCCATCCAATATGACCCAACAATAGCCAAAACCGAATGACTTCTTCTCCGTTTGTTGGCACATAGTGATTGCAAACACCTTCTATCAAACAATAAGTATAACAATGAGAACACAAAAAAGAAGCAATTCAACTTACGTGAGTTGACACTCCCATCCCACTTCGGGGCGGCCAAGCACTTGTGCATAATAGCCGGCATACTTGTTTACTTTCTCTTGAATGATCACCCATCGATGTTAGAGACAATTCACATTGTGGGTGGTCATGATAAGATGCGGCTTGGCATATTTCTTGTGTTCATGATAGTGGTTATGGATCTTCTCCCAATACCTATTGCCCTTTTGCTCTGTACCACATATAGGGTCCATGCTTGTGGTCCACAAAGCTTTAATCAACAAGATACCCTCAAAAGTTATCAATGTCGTACCTCTTACCTTGGCTAGCTTTGCCTTTCTTTTCTTGTTGGGGTTAGGGTTTAATGTTCGGCCAACTTCAAACATAGACAATTTGGATCCGCCAATTCAAGGTCAATTTGGGTAGTTTCTTGATTGTCATTGATCATGTCTGACACGGTATTCTCCTAAAATTATCATGATTACAAATAAACTAACGGTGTATGCAACTAATTGACCATGTCTGACAGAGAATGCAAGGTATTGATTAGAAAGGAGCAAAAGAAATTGTGTCCTGCTGTGTTATTCTGTCGAAGAGGACATGGCAGATCAGGCACCTCCACCGTCTGTGCTTGGTCGTGCCTGTTGAAGTTGTTGCGAATGACACACGTTGTCCTCCGGCGCGTGCATTGCAGGAAAACCATAGGGAATGGCCCAATTGGCATTGGATCGACCTCAGTCTCGGGCGGGCCGGACAATGCCTTCCTTGTCGGTGGCTGGATGGACCGAGTTTGGGGGGGGGGGGGGGACATATTGGATACTTCCTACTCGAGCTCCACAAGCGGAACTCTCTGCGATGTCGCCGCTTCCCTCTCTCCTTTGCCGGTCCCGAGGAGACGTACACGTGGACCGACGTCGTCCGCGAGTGCGTGAGGGCGCATCCCGTCCACATGGACACAACACCGGAGGAGGAGGCAGCTCACTTGGAGCGATGGAAGCAACATTGGCTGGCGAAGGAGTGGGCCGACGGCGAGCTCCAGATGCAGTGGGAGTGCAAGGAGGAGGAGCGCCGCGAGCAGAATGAGGAGGAGTGTGTCTGTCGTGTAGCAATGCCGCCGCCTCCCTCTCTCCTTTGCCGCTCTTGAGGAGACGTAGGACTGGCGTGCGTGAGTGCTCGTCCCGTCCACATGGACGCAACGCTGGAGGAGGAGGCGGCTCGCTTGGAGCGATGGAAGCAACATTGGCTGGTGGAGGAGCGGGCCGACGGCGAGCGCTAGATCCAGTGGGAGTGCGAGGAGGAGGAGCACCGCGAGCAGAAGGAGCAGGAGCGCGCCTGCCGCGCAGCAATGCGGTCGCCGGAGGAGGCTACACTGGTGGCGTGGGAGAGCGCATTCCCGTGGGTTGGGCCGCCGCCACCCTTCATCGACCTCACCGGCGACGACGACGGCAAGGGCAAGGGCAAGGCCTAGGGCAGTGTGCGGGCGAGTTTTTAGTTTTTTTCATGTTCTGTTTAGTGCTTAAGTGGACTTTGGCCGGCGGTTGACCAGTTGTTTAATGTATAACTATGTTTAGTTCAGCCCCATGTTTAAAAAAAAATGCAGGGAAATGCGCCGGCCATCCGTTGGACGCACCGGCCGAACCAAACGAAAAAGCAGGCACATCCGTCCGCTCGGCCGATCCAAACAGACAAAACGCGCGCCCGCTCGGGTCACCGCGTTGGATCGTCTGCATCCCCACCTCCTTCCAGCTGTAGCTGTCCGACAATAGCAGCTACTCTTCCAGGATTTTCAGAAGTTCAAATATCATTTCGAGTAGCACGGTTACCAAATTTTGTCCTGCTGGGCTTCGGAACAAGCAAAGAGGCCGGAGTTGCCCTGCTGGGCTGTTGTACTCCCACACAGCAGCGTCGACCTGCCTGATCGATGGGCCGGCATGTCATTAGAGATTACATAGACTAGCGAAGCACGAGCGCTTTATAGATTTCTTAGCCCAAGATGAGCATTATGTCATTGTTCATAGATTCTGTTGCAGCAGCTTGGAATTCGGAGCACCCACAGTTCTGTTATAAGGGCTTCAGTTTAAGGCCCAACACACAGCACATATCACAATGGGAAGCCAAGGAAAAAACAAAAAAACAACATCCGAAACTTTGTAAGAACTCAGGGGATAGTGGTAGCTGGCGGCATCGCTCCTGTGCACCGACAGCCCACCGCGACTCCATCTCCAACGCCAGCGCGACATTAGTATGACTATGAATTGCCCAAAAACAGTTGCGAAAATCAGTATGAATTTTGTCGAAACGTTTCTGAACTTCTTTGAAAACAAGATGAGATGTTTCTGAAACCCAGAAAAACATGGTCAAACTCACTTGTGAGACGTGTAATAATGACTGAAATGTGCGTAAACATGTTTGAAATCCTTAGATGTTTTGTGTGTATTCATTCATTGGAATCGATGTGAACGTGTTTTTTCTTTTCTAGAAACAATGAGAGTTCATTGACATATTTGTTATGAAATCAGTGAAAGCTTATACAATAAAAGCATTATTACTATATATATATTTTAAACAAAACGGGTTTCCCCGGACACCATTTATATTAGAATGAAACCACATAGTAACAAAGTTTTAGGCTCCCATTAGCAAAAAAAAAATAAAAAAATAGGCTCCCGGGCTGGGCCTGCAACAGCCAACCAGGTCTTTTTCCAGCAACTGGGCTGCAAGTAAAGTTTTGCAGGGAATTTTTTTTGCAAGTTCAAACACACATGCAGACAGCAGAAGAAACTGCCGCTGACCCTAACACTAGCAACTAAAGATACAACGTAAACCTACATATAGTATCTCTCAACACAGATGCAGACACTAGAAGAAACAACCACAGACACCACTATCTCTCAAGACCCTAACACCCAGCCGAGAGGCATAGAATCCGGCGCTGTTCCTGGTCAGTCGGTCCCATGCGATCCTCAGGAGCTCCCCCCGCCACCCCCCCCCCCCCCCCCCCCCTCCCCCGCGGATCGAGCAAGCACATGGCCCACATTATAACCAAGTTATCTGATAGTTCTTCGTGCAATGCATGTGAAAAACGTATTGCAAGGGAATTGAAATAAATCCTTGGAGAAACGACAGGACGAAAGGAATACATAGCAATAATAGTAAGCACAAGGCTATGATAATCCCATTACAAGTTGGACAGAACTGATTATCCATGTGTCCCCACTTCACACACAGTGTGCTCAGGACATGAGAGCAAAATGACAGCTATTTTTCCAAATCAATGACCTGGTCACCTATATCTATTTGTGTACTCAACAGGATGGTTCCATGCTAGTAGCTCACCCGGGTTTCTCTAACACCACTCCTTCAGTGAAGATATTGATCCTGTTTGTGAAGGTTTCCAACATCTCCGTGCAATCGCAGTATTCGGTACAGTTTATATAAGAAACATGTAGCAGAAGTTTGTGAAAATCAGAACAAAAGACAATAATTGTGGTAATCAGTTAGTACTCTTTTGAGCTGAAACCAACCCAGCGCATAGCAGATTAATTCATGCTGACAACAAAAATTACATGACATACTGAAATTGCAGTTCAACAAAGCAGAAAGACCATTACAATTGACTAGATAGACATCTAATTCCATCTGTTATGCGTCCAGCAACGTCCAACCTAAAACTTGACTCGGCACAAACAAGCATTTCACAGCTTGCCAAATAGTCTCCCAGGTCTGACGACAACATAAGGCCCAGCTAGGTACCAGAAGAGTCTTGTACAAGAGGTGCTAATTAACTTATAGAGATCATTTCTGCTTCGGCGTAGTACTGGAGGTCAAAAGGGTCAGCAAACCCAAAATCAGAAGCTATCTCGTGGCAGTAAGGAGGACCTGACACCTCCTCGAATGGACTTCTGAAGAGCTCTAATTTGCAAGCTTTGCTGCTCCATTTCGCATTGGCCAGAGGCTTCAGCTTGGCATCCACATTGTCCCCCGATGAGAAACATTCGCTGGCCACCACGACCACCATCTGCTCCAGCACCCGCCCTCTCTCCGCGATAAACTTTAGGAAAGTAAGCTCGCTTCTCAACCCTCGGAACTCGTAGAAGAACAACTTCTTCATGCTCCGCAGGACGCATTCGATGGGGCCGCCCTCCTGCCAGAACTTGAGATTGACCTTGCCGGTGGACTCCTCAAGTATGCGGGTGGACTGCAGATGAAATCGATCAGCCGAATACGGCATACATGGTTCAGGGATCAGCCGAATACCACATATCATGCAGCAGTAGCAATAGCAGCAGCAGGCCAGCAATCTTATAATTAATCTGATTCACAGCTCTGTCCATGCTAGTCAGTTCAGACCATGCTAGATAACACAGCCACCAATAATGCAAAATTGCCACCAATACCGCAAAATTACAATTACCTGGACATGGAGAGTCTCCAGGTTGGGGAAGCATCTGAGAAAGCCAGGCACTTTCTTGACAGCATTGCGCACACCAAACTGCACCTCCATGGCCAAAATCTGGACACTTGGAACAATCTTCTCCTTGCTCCCAGCCTGCAATGCACCCAAGACAGACAAGCTAATTCAGATCATAGATTACCATTATTAATTGACACAGCTCTGTACCACTTGCAAATTGACACAGCTCTGTACCACGACGACCAGCTCTTGCTCTCCAGGCTGAAGGTATCCCAGCACACGCAGGTTAGGTGAAGCCCAATCTTGATTCTGAAAGAGCGGTTCGCCATGGCCCGGCTATTGACCGCGGAAACAGTTTCCCATTGGAAGAGCCTCTCCAGGCGAGGGGCATCCACCACGTCGATGTCCTCCATGAAAGAAAAGCCAGGCTGTGGCTGACGAGGCGGACGCGCACTCCGGTCTGGCTCCCCATTATGCCAAGGAACTCCAGGACGGGGCTTCTTTCAAGCATGAAGGCGAGGTCACGGTCCTCCATGACATTCCAGCAGAGGCCAAGCTCCCGGAGGTTGGGGAAGCTGGCACCGCGCGGCACAGCGGCGGTGTCCGGGAGCCTCCAGATGCCGAGGTAGAGGCGGGTGAGGGAGGCGCAGCTGAAGATCGTGGCGGGGAGGCGCAGGTCAATCGGCCAAGGGCGGTTGACAAAGACGAGTTCTTGGACCCCCTTGGCGACGAGGATGTCGAGCCAGCGCGCCATTTCGCCTCAGTGCTTGTCCATGACGCTGCAGATGAGGTGGACGCAGCGGAAAGGCCCCGGGTGCGCCGCGAGGGCGCCGGAAACCGCGGCGGTGACGGCGCGGGGAGAGGGAGACGCGTCGCCGTCCGGAAAGAGATTGATGTCGAAAAGAGCCAGGGGCGCCGAGCGCCAGAGCGGGCGCCATCGCGAGGAGAGGGCGGCGGTGCGCGCGGCGTCCTTGGCGGGGAGGCGGGAGATGATGTCGCGGAGGAGCACATCGGGGAGGCGGCTGATGCGGTCTACGCCGTTGAGGACCCACGACGCGCCGGCGAGCGAGAGGGAGGCGGTGAGGGAGACGGGCGGCTCTGGCAGGTAGTCGTACACGAAGCAGAGCATCGCGTTTATGCCGAGGGAGATCGTCGCAGGATCACGGCCTTCGCGCTCCATGGTGGCGAGTATATCGCTCATGGAGGTGCCTATGGTAAACTGAGGGTCGCCTGTCGTGGATTTGTCACGGCAGATGTCCTAGTGAAAGGACTTAGTCGCGGAGCCATCGCTACGAGTTTACTTGAAGGGGTTAAAGCGGACACAAGGACACGAGAGTTTTATACTAGTTTGGCCCCTTCGATGAAGGTAAAAGCCTACGTCTAGTTGTGATGGAATTGATGTGGTCTCGATGGCTAGGGAGCAAACAAGCTTCGCCTAGGCTCGAGTTGTGGTTGTCTGTCTTTGAACCGTCGCCGGGTCGTCCCCTTATATACACGGGTGACGCCCGTCGGTTCATAGAGTCCCAACCGGTTCATACTCGTATCCCGGTTGGTATCTCTCTATTCCTAACTTACAATACAAGTTATACATCAGGCCGTCCGGAAACCGCGGCGGTGACGGCGCGGGGAGAGGGAGACGTGTCGCCGTCCGGAAAGAGATTGATGTCGAAAAGAGCCAGGGGCGCCGAGCGCCAGAGCGGGCGCCAGCGCGAGGAGAGGGCGGCGGTGCGCGCGGCGTCCTTGGCGGGGAGGCGGGAGATGATGTCGCGGAGGAGCACATCGGGGAGGCGGCTGATGCGGTCTACGCCGTTGGGGACCCACGACGCGCCAGCGAGCGAGAGGGAGGCGGTGAGGGAGACGGGCGGCTCCGGCAGGTAGTCGTACACGAAGCAGAGCATCGCGTTTATGCCGAGGGAGATCGTCGCAGGATCGCGACCTTCGCGCTCCATGGTGGCGAGTATATCGCTCATGGAGGTGCCTATGGTAAACTGAGGGTCGCCTGTCGTGGATTTGTCACGGCAGATGTCCTAGTGAAAGGACTTAGTCGCGGAGCCATCGCTACGAGTTTACTTGAAGGGGTTAAAGCGGACACAAGGACACGAGAGTTTTATACTAGTTCGGCCCCTTCGATGAAGGTAAAAGCCTACGTCTAGTTGTGATGGAATTGATGTGGTCTCGATGGCTAGGGAGCAAACAAGCTTCGCCTAGACTCGAGTTGTGGTTGTCTGTCTTTGAACCGTCGCCGGGTCGTCCCCTTATATACACGGGTGACGCCCGTCGGTTCATAGAGTCCCAACCAGTTCATACTCGTATCCCGGTTGGTATCTCTCTATTCCTAACTTACAATACAAGTTATACATCAGGCCGGTTTACGGCTACAAGTTCTAAACCGACTACAGGCCTTGGGCCTTTCTCTGCTTATACCACTAATGAAGTTAACCCGGCCCAGGCTGGCCGGTTTACGCCTAGTGGTAATATCCCCAACATTAGGCCCCAGATTGATTTGAACTGGTTCATGTCAATCCTTCACAAAAACTTGCATCTTGGACATCTTCTAGTAATTGGTAAACCGCCTTGTCGTCATCACTTCTGGTTACTGTAAACCGGCATGACGTCATCCTGAAATTTTATCATTTATAACGCCCTCTTTTAACAGCAGTTCCTGGATCCGCGCGCTTGACCTAACTCCGTTGCTTTATAAATAGGACCGAAGGGTCATTTCTTTCCTTTCCCTTCCCCTCTTCTTCGTCTTCCTCGCGCCGCTGGTCTTGGAGCTCCGCCACCGTCGTCGACTTCTGCCTCGTCTTGGGCCGCTGCATCGACCTGAACATACCAGAGCATTGCGGCCTCTTTCCGCGTCTTCTCCATTCCTGGTAAGCTTTCTCCACTTTTTGACCTAGATCCGTTCTTAGGGTTCCATGTTCATGCTGTGTTCTTCGCGCGTTCATACCTGTTCTCTGATGTAGGATGAGTCTATGAACTTGTGCTGTATTTAATAATGATCTCTACACATCCGCTGTAGTTTCTCATCTAAGCCCATAGATCTCCCGCACATATCTGCTCCATAATTCACTTCTGTTTCTGCCTTAGTCCTCGAAATATTTTCTGTTTTTTGTGAGCTCACGTTTGATCCGCAGCTGTAACAGGATCTTGCGAAACTTGTTTCTGCATACTTAGTTATCCATAGCTTCAATCGCTTCCAAGCGGTTCAACTTCCCATAGAAAAATTGCTAAACCGGTATATATATATCATTAGTCCCCTGGTTGAACCGCCAGAATCCACATGATACCGTATTACAGAAAACCGGTTTATAGATACTGCCTCCGGTTTATCGTAGTTTAGATCAACACCTTCTTTTACCAAGCATGCTCTTGAACCGGATCAACTATTTCTTGTAGATCTTACCATGGCCAAACAAGTGTATGAATGCAACTGGGTTCCTTCTCGCGTCACCGAATCACAGCTGGATGATCTAGTCTCGATTGGCGCTTTAGATGATAAAGATACAATCCACTGGAGGGTTCCTGGAGAGGAATGTCCTCCTACACCCCAGGAAGGAGAGGTTGTGGTCTTCGCAGATCACCTGGCCCGGGGCTTCAAACCGCCCGGTTCTAAATTTTACCGGGATGTGTTAGCCAATTTTCAGCTCCGTCCACAAGATATTGGCCCCAACTCCATCACCAATTTATGCCACTTTCAAGTACTATCTGAAGTATATCTTCAAGAGGAACCTTCTGTTGAACTGTTTAGAGACCTCTTTCATTTAAACCGTCGCACTGAATTCACCGACGGCCCCAATACTGAATTGGGTGGCATGGCTATTCAAAAGAGGAAGGAGATCACTTATCCCCACGTCAAACTCCATACTCACCCCAAGGAGTGGAATGCGACTTGGTTTTATTGCAAAGATACTTCTCCTGAGGATGAAAATCCCTTGCCTGGCTTCCGTCCAGAGCGGCTGAGCAACACTCATCCTTTTCCACAAAGACTGAGTGCCAAGGAAAGAAGCAAATATGCCCCGCAACTGTCCAAGCTTCGAGCTTTTATGGCCAACGGTTTAACGGGAATAGACCTTGCCCGCTGTTGGATATCATGGAGCATACTGCCTCTGAGCCGGCGCTCCAGTTTGATGTGCCAGTATACTGATAGTGTCGACGACCCACTCCGACACACCAAAATCCAACTCTCTGATGATGAAGTCACAGATTCGGTAAAGAAGATGTTGAATGAACCGGAGCATCTCTGTGCTCAAACCGGTCTGCCTCCTTACTGCACCACCAACAAACCGCCAGCGGTAAGCTTTTAGTTGCTCCATCATTAAACCTGTTACTGCTTTATGTGTCTGACATTTAATTATTTCTGATCCAGGGTGATAATCCGTTTTGGAGCAAGAAACTTTCACAAGATAAAGCGGAGAAAGCAGGGCGGCCAACCCGGCCCAAGACCAAAGTTATTAAGAAACCAGCTCACAAGAGAAAAACCACCGCTTCATCTGACCCAGCCATTGATGATGATGTGGGTAATCCGGATCTTGAGGTAGAACTTGATTCACTTGGCTTACTTTTTACACGCCTTATTGATGATGATGCTTGTCAGGACGACGCTGAGGCCAGCAATGCGGGATTCGCTGAGGTAACTATTCTCTCTTCCGATTCAGAAAACTTGCCTTTGCCAAAATTTCGCCAGGCAAACCGGAAAGTTAATTTTTCTCACCCTCTTGCTTATTTGGATCCCAAATTTCTTATGAAGACGCAGCAACATGAAGCTCGCCGCACAACCCGGCACAGTGGTCAGGTAGTTACCTCTGCCGGTTTACCAAACAGGCCGGTTTGAAAGCGCCGCTCCGAGGTCTCCGACCTTTTTATTGCTTTAAATTCTAAAGCGGGTTTCTTCCGTCAACCTCTTAATCCGTCCGACTCCGATTATCAGGTCACTTCCCATTCATCCTCTGGTGAATCATCGGCCACTCAGTTACCACCATTGAAAATAGTTGCCGGGTAAGCAAAACCGAGCATATGCTTCCAGTATATTGTGTAATGGCTTATGCTTTTCACTGACTCTTTGTTTTTTCTTTTAGGGCCAAACCGAAACCAAGCAAGAAGGCCCGTTTGGATAAAGCGGCTGAAGAAGATGCCGCCCCAGATCATGAGAGAGCGCCAGATCTTGAAGATTTTGCCTCTGAAGATATTCCCAATGATCCTCCGTTACAAGATGATGTTATTCCCGAAGAGAGGCCTGTTAACACTTCAATCTCTGCCGATCCGCCTGCCAGCTCCGTCCGGTTTGATAAATCCCACAGTCCTACTGACAAAACGGCCGTGCCCACACAATCCGTCGAGTCCAAAGATGATGACGTTGTGATTACTGGTATGGGCCGCTCTGAACCGGGGAATCCTGCCACTTTAACCAGGCACACTGTGAAAGAGGATTTTTCCGCTTTGAATAAAGGAAAATGGGATGTTGAACTGGAGACATATGCTGCTCTGAGCACCCAAGACCTTCATTCTGGCTACTTAAACCGGCTTTATACTAGCCGTGACTGTGAAGCTGGCCTGGTCAAGATGATGAGGGATAAGTTTGAGGTAACCCACTTCTTTACTTACTGCCATTGTATCAATCCTTCTAGCCCCCAAGGGCCGGTTTGTAACCTTGATCAAACCGGGGCTTGAATATATTCCTTAACAATTTTGAAATCCACCTGCATAGCCCCCAAGGGCCGGTTTAACTTAGCATACTTAAACCAGGGCTTCAATAAAAACTGTCCTTGGAAACATACGTAGATCAAATAGCCATTAGCCCCCAAGTGCCAAGTTGAATACTTGTATTGAGCTTGGGACTTTGCCACCTAGTAACATGTATAAAAATTGAAGGTGCATTAGCCCCCAAGTATCAGGCATATAACTTTGTTATGTGGTTGATACTTCAATTTCTTGAACCTCTTGTTGAAAATACTATTTGTATGCAGGCTGAGGTGAGGATCAAGGAGGACCGGATTGCCGATTTACAGGAGGCACTGAAAACCCAACAGGCCGAAATAGACAAGGCCAAGAAAGAATTAACCAGTGCTTTGAACACCACTGAACAGCTGAAGGAAGGCTTCAAGAAAGAACAGGCTGATTGGGCCACTGAGAAGGCCACTTTAACCAAACGAGCGGAAAATGCTGAAGCTGCCCTTAAACCGGTGGTAGATGATCTTACAGCCGTAAAATGGCAAGTACACTCCATGACCGTGGTGATCTTTGGTAAGCTCCTATGAACATCTGTGATGCTTTCAACCTGCTGTAGTATAAATCCGGTTTGAGACTATCTCTTTATTGTTGTAGGCACACGCATCGGGCACTTAGGAAACGATGTGCGGAAGAAACTGAAGGCTGTCTACACCTTAGTAGAACAGCTATATACCGGAGCCCAGCGGATCATCACCACAGCCTCTCATAACAACCCGGCACCTTCCTTACTCCAGGATACTCTGAACAGGTTGTCCATGCTTCCGGCCCGGATTGAGGAGGTGAAAAAATCTGCTGCCCGAACCGGAGCTATTAACGCTTTGATCCGAGCCAAGGCATGGGTACCAGATTTTGACCCTGTGGAAGCAGCTCAAGGCTACCCCAGTGTGAAGGAAGATGGTTCTGAATTTAATGAAGAGGATTTACGGGCGATAAACCGTGCAGTGCGCCCTCTGGCTTGTCAGCTGGCTGAAGAAGCAGACTTGACGCATTATCAAGCACAGTACAATGACCAGAACAAGCGAGTGCCTGCCCCAACTTTTGAAGCGGAAAATCTGATCCCTCCAATCCGTAAGCACACTTACGCTCCTGATATTGAACCGTCTTCCCTGATCCATGAAGAGGCTGTTTTCCAAGCTTTAATGGGAATCGACTGGACCACTGTTGATTTCCAGCCAATGGGTAGAGACGAGGAAGCTGAAGCGGCGGAGGATGAGGAGCAGGCTTGAACCGGAGGCCGGTTTGAATAGCTGTCGTTGGCATCTGTCCAAAAGAACAATGATCTTATTTGGGCACCGTGTTGCCTTGTAATAGGATAGTTAATACTTCTATCTTGAGTATGCCTTCGTGCATAAGTACTGAAGCTTTTTGTTCGAAAAACCTCGATTCGTATTTCCTGCAATCAGAAAAATTTGAACTTCGGTGGCGGTTATACCGCCAACCGGTTTATGATCTTGAATATATGTATCAGTAATACAACAAATAGGTGACACAAATACCTGCCATGTCTGGGCATGAAGCTGGCTTAGCCAAGCTTGAAGCGAAGGTTTTATAAACCATTACCGTCAATAAAGCGGGGAGAAAACAGCTCCCATATAAACCGTGCTGAATCAACACAAGCCCCCTTGTTACTCGATGAGGGTAACAGGAAAAGGTAAACCGGGCATACGTCTCCGGTTTAAAGGGAAATCAAATCCATCGGCTGAACCGGAAAAAGGTGTTTTGTTGATATAAAAGAAATCCAACAAAAACAAAGATCAAACAAGCCATGAAAATAGCATGGAAACCAAGGCAATGATAAAACCGTTTTACAAACATACGCTATACTGAGCTGTTCAGATGGTATTACCATGGTCGGACAGGATCAAGCCCCCAATACGTGTGACAATGATTCAAGTCAGCCAGGTCCCCAAATGACTCGTGGCATATATGCCAGATCAAGAGGCGTGGCAATGGTTAGGGTTCGACCATTCCCCCAAGTGATTTGATGGCCTTAGGCCGACCAAGAGGCGTGACTGGTTCAGACTTGACCATGTCCCCAAGTGATCTGGTGGCTGTCGCCTATCAAAAGGTGTGCGTTGGTTCGGACTCGACCAAGGCCCCTAGTGATATATAAAAAAGCAAATGTCAAGGGGTAAACCGGAGGCCGCTTTAAAAATAGAGGTACTCCATGTAACCATGCATGATAAGGAAGACAGAGACCCTGCTTTAGCCGAGGCTCCGGTTTTATTATATCAAAGATAATATATACACTGTCATGATATGTACATAGATAGAGCCGATGGCTCAAGTGTAGTAAGGCCGAAGATGAGCTATGTTCCACGGCCTGTTGGTCTCCTCCTCTGATGTGCGTGAGTCTTGATGCTCTCGAATATCAATCAGATAGTATGACCCATTGTGCAGATTCTTGCTGACCACGAAAGGTCCTTCCCAAGGTGGGGATAACTTGTGCATATCTGTTTGGTCTTGGATGAGTCGAAGCACCAAATCTCCTTCTTGAAAGGTTCTGGTTCTAACCCGGCGACTGTGATAACGACGAAGATCTTGCTGGTAAATCGCCGAACGGGCAGCTGCCATATCACGCTCCTCATCCAATAGGTCCAAAGCGTCTTGCCGTGCCGTCTCGTTGTCCGCTTCAACATAAGCCGCCACACGAGGCGAATCATGCCGGATATCACTGGGGAGAACTGCCTCTGCTCCATAGACCATAAAAAACGGTGTGTATCCAGTGGACCGGTTTGGCGTAGTATTGATAATCCATAGCACAGATGGTAGCTCTTCAACCCAGCATCCTGGTGTCCTTTGTAATGGGACCATAAGCCGGGGTTTGATGCCTCGTAAGATCTCTTGATTAGCTCGTTCTGCCTGTCCATTGGACTGGGGGTGGGCCACTGATGACACGTCAAGCCGGATGTGCTCACGTTCACAGAAATCTTTCATAGCACCCTTGGATAAATTAGTACCATTGTCAGTAATGATACTGTGTGGAAAGCCAAAACGGAAAATCACCTTTTTGATGAACTGCACTGTTGTTGCTGCATCACACTTGCTGACAGGCTCCGCTTCAACCCACTTGGTAAATTTGTCAACTGCCACCAAAAGGTGGGTTTTCTTATCCTTGGATCTTTTAAAAGGTCCAACCATATCCAGCCCCCAAGTTGCAAACGGCCACGTTATTGGGATCATCCTCAACTCTTGAGCCGGCACATGAGCACGTCTTGAAAATTTCTGACATCCATCACACCGTTTA
The DNA here is from genome assembly GCA_963921465.1 of Triticum timopheevii. NCBI lineage: Eukaryota > Viridiplantae > Streptophyta > Magnoliopsida > Poales > Poaceae > Triticum > Triticum timopheevii. The sequence goes on along the minus strand of OY997266.1, from coordinate 594,413,425 downwards.
ACCAAGTCCTCCGCATCAGCGTGCGCTGTCAACCAGTAAAACCCGTGACGAAACGCCTTTGCTACCAGAGACTTTGAACCGGCGTGGTGTCCACAATCCCCTTCATGGATTTCTCTTAAGATTTCACAGCCTTCCTCAGGAGAAACACAACGTTGAAACGCCCCTGATATACTGCAATGATGTAACTCACCATTGAGAATCGTCATAGACTTGGATCGCCAGACTATCTGTCTGGCCAGAATCTCATCTTCTGGCAACTCCCCTCGAGTCATGTACGCAAGAAAAGGAACCGTCCAATCCGGAATAGCATGTAGTGCTGCCACTAATTGAGCCTCCGGATCAGGAATAGCCAAATCCGCTTCACCTGGGAGCTGGACTGACGGGTTGTGCAATACGTCCAAAAAGACATTAGGCGGGACCGGTTTGCGCTGAGAACCCAAACGGCTTAAAGCGTCCGCCGCTTCATTCTTCCGGCGGTCCACATGATCCACTTGATATCCCTTGAAGCAACCCACAATATTATCCACTTCCCGACGATATGCAGCCATGAGCGGGTCCTTAGAATCCCAAGTGCCAGACACCTGTTGAGCTACAAGGTCCGAGTCACCAAAGCACTTAACCCGGCTTAAATTCATCTCTTTAGCCATCCGAAGACCATGGAGCAAGGCTTCGTACTCAGCTGCATTATTAGTACAAGGGAACATTAAGCGGAGAACATAACAAAACTTATCACCTCGTGGGGAAGTTAAGACGACTCCAGCCCCCGAGCCTTCCAACTGCCTGGATCCATCGAAATGAATAGTCCAATATGTGTGATCCGGCTTCTCCTCTGGTGCTTGTAACTCCGTCCAATCATTAATGAAATCGACAAGTGCTTGAGACTTCACCGCCGTCCGAGGTACATACTTCAGTCCATGTGGACCAAGCTCTATAGCCCACTTGGCAATCCGGCCAGTCGCCTCCCGGTTCTGTATGATATCACCCAAGGGAGCTGAACTGACCACTGTGATGGGGTGCCCTTGAAAATACTGCTTCAATTTCCGGCTGGCCATGAAAACACCATAGACTAGCTTTTGCCAATGCGGATACCGTTGCTTGGACTCAATGAGCACCTCGCTGATATAATAAACCGGCCGCTGAACCGGATATTCCTTGCCTGCCTCCTTGCGTTCCACCACAATAGCCACGCTAACTGCTCGAGCATTGGCTGCTACATATAACAATAGTGGCTCCTTGTCAACCGGAGCTGCAAGAACAGGCGGATTGGCTAATTGCCGCTTTAAGTCCTCAAATGCTTCATCAGCAGCCGGACTCCAGACGAAATTATCTGTCTTCCTCAGCATTTGGTACAAAGGGATGGCCTTTTCTCCGAGGCGGCTGATGAACCGGCTCAGTGCAGCGATTCTGCCCGCCAAACGCTGAACATCATTGATACACTTCGGTTTAGCCAAGGAAGTAATAGCCTTAATTTTCTCCGGATTAGCCTCAATTCCTCTGTTAGATACCAGAAAACCCAATAACTTGCCCGCCGGGATACCAAAGACACACTTGGCCGGATTAAGCATCATCTTGTAAATGCGCAAGTTGTCAAAGGTTTCCTTCAAATCATCCACCAGTGTCTCCTTCTGCCTTGATTTTACTACAATATCATCCACATAGGCGTGCACATTGCGGCCGATCTGTTTATGCAGGCAATTCTGTACGCACTGTTGATAGGTAGCCTGGGCACTCTTGAGCCCAAAGGGCATAGATACATAGCAGAAGGCTCCAAAGGGAGTGATAAAGGCTGTTTTCTCCTGGTCCTTAACCGCCATTTTGATCTGATGATATCCAGAGTACGCATCCAAGAAACTCAAACGCTCACAACCTGCCGTGGCATCAATGATCTGATCAATGCGGGGGAGGGCAAAAGGATCCGCTGGACAGGCCTTATTAAGATCTGTGTAATTCACGCACATACGCCAAGTGCCGTTTTTCTTAAGAACCAGCACCGGATTAGAAAGCCACTCTGGATGAAACACCTCAATGATAAAGCCAGCTGCCAAAAGCCTGGCCACTTCCTCTCCAATGGCTTTGCGCCTTTCTTCATTAAACCGGCGGAGGAATTGTTTCACCGGTTTATACTTAGGACCCACATTAAGAGTGTGCTCAGCGAGTTCCCTCGGTACACCTGGCATGTCAGATGGTTTCCATGCAAAGATGTCCCGATTCTCACGGATGAACTCGATGAGCTTGCTTTCCTATTTAGGATCCAGGTTGGCACTGACAGTGAACTGCTTGGACGAATCGCCGGGCACGAAGTCAACAAGTTTAGTCTCAGCTGCCGATTTAAACTTCAGATCCGAATCATGCTCTGTAGTTGGCTTCTTCAAAGGGGTCATATCTGCCGGATCAACATTGTCCTTATAGAACTTCAACTCCTCCGTGGAACAGACCGACTCTGCATAAGCTGCATCACCTTCCTCACATTCCAAAGCGACTCTGCGGCTCTTTGTAACCCGACATCTTGAGCTGTAAGTAGATATAACAAGGTCGCGCCATGAACTTAGCATAAGCCGGCCGCCCAAACAAGGCGTGATACGGGCTCCGGATCTTCACCACCTCAAAGGTTAGTTTTTCAGACCGGGAATCGTGCTCGTCCCCAAAAGCCACATCTAGGGCTATCTTACCAACAGATATGCAGATTTGCCTGGTACTACACCATGGAACACCGTATTGGACGGTCTGAGATCCTTGTCTTTTAGACCCATGCGGCGGAATGTCTCATAGTATAGTATGTTAATACTGCTCCCTCCATCCATAAGCACCTTAGTGAACTTATAACCCCCACCTGAGGGTCTACCACTAATGCTAGCTGGCCCGGATTATCAACCCGGGGAGGATGATCCTCTCTGCTCCACACGATAGGCTGCTCCGACCAGCGTAAGTAACGTGGCAAGGCCGGTTCAACAAAGTTCACTGCTCGCTTGTGGAGTTTTCGGTCGCGCTTATCCAAGCTAGTCGTGAAAACATGATATTGCCCATTGTTCAACTGCTTTGGCTGGCTCTGATAACCCGACCGCTGTTGCTGCTGCTGCTGGCCGTTCTGATTATTCTGGTTGTTGTGACCGCCCTGATTAAGACCTGAACCGGAAGCTCCATCGTGACCCGGCCCGTGGAAACCGGATCCTGAACCGCCACCTGACCCCTGGTCATACCGGAAGGCATTAGAGTTTTTGAACTCCTGCATAATATAACAATCTTTCCAAAGGTGGTTAGCCGGCGACTCCTTCGTCCCGTTCTTTGGGCAAGGCTGATTCAACAAGTAATTCAAACGGCTCGCGTTAGGATTGGGACCCCCATTATGATTTGCCGCTTTACCTCTGCGCCGCTGCCCCCTGTCCTGTGCATTAGTATTGGCCACAAAGTCCATGTTGCCATCCGCTTTACGCTTGCCTCCGTTTCCATGACCCGCCGGTTTGTACTATTGCCCCTTGGAGTTGCCATTCTTCTTTCCCTTCCCTGCTTCATCATCGTCAGCCTCGGGATCCTTGGTACTGTCCGAATCAGCATACTTCACCAAAGCGGCCATGAGGGTTCCCATGTCATTACAGAACCGCTTCATGCGCCCCAATTTCAATTTTAAGGCTCAAACCGGCAGTTGCCTTCCAGGGTTAAGATTGCAGAGTCAGCGTTAATCCTGTCAGATGAGTGCAAAATCTCCGAAACGCGGCGTACCCAACGGGTCGTTGATTCTCCTTCCTCCTGGACACAAGCCGCCAGGTCTACTATGGACTTGGGCTGCTTACATGTATCCTTGAAATTCTGGATAAACCGGGCCCGCAACTGGGCCCATGAGCTGATAGAGTTGGGCGGTAGGCTCTTCAACCAAGTACGAGCCGTGCCTTCAAGCATCATGGTGAAGTATTTTGCACACGCAGTCTCATCCACGTCTAGCATCTCCATGGCCATCTCATAACTTTCTACCCACGCTTCAGGGGACAAATCGGCGGTGTAATTCGGTACCTTGCGCGGACCCTTGAAATCTTTAGGCAGGCGCACATTGCGTAAAGCGGGGATCAAACAAGGCACCCCTAAAGCGGATGCGACTCCTGGTCCGGCGAAGGTGGTAGGGCGGACCGGTGTAAGTTGACCTGCGTCATCCTGCGCTGCTAATTCGGCCTCCCTTCGTGCCCGGGCCCGGTCCACCACCTCCTGAGCATCGCGGATGCCACCTGTCGGGTTATTGCCACGGGCCGCTTCACGGTCCCGCGCATTGCTTGATATGGCCGGTTCATCCACGCGCCTGCTATAGCTCTGGCTTGGACGGGGCGTAGAATGAATCCGATCACGGCTGTACGAATATGCTTCCTGCTGAATCAGTGCAGTCCGGAGAAGCTCCTTAACCCGGCGCGTCTCTACCGCTTGCGGGGAGTCCCCTTCGACCGGGATAGCCTCCAATCGCGCGCAGCTGCAACAAGGTTGTCCATAGGGTTAGAATAATGACCTGGGGGCGTTTGAACCGGTGGAGGAACCACAATGTTTTGCTGAGGAGGCTCCATCAGGCGAGGTTGGACCGTCGCCCCTGGCCCTGGTGCCTCAATCCGGTTTGCCTCCCGGTGCTGCGGCGGATTACTGGGTCCAGCTCCCGGGGTCTGAAAGAGGTTTCTGGGGTCAAACCCTAATGGCAGGCGTGATCTATACTTCCGCTTCAACACCTCCTGCGACGCACTCTGGTCAAGCATGAGTTTGTAGGCCTGGGCGTCCAGAGCGGCCCGCTCTGCAGCCATCCGCTCCTTTTCTGCCGCTTGATCCGCTTTGGCTTGCGTGATCTGCTCTTTCACTTTCGCAATCTCTGCATCATGGGCCTCCTGATCCGCCAGATTGTCCTCTGCCATAAGCGCAGCTAGTGCATCAAACAGATCTGATAGAACTTGAACCGGCGGGCGCTCAAGGCCTCCTGCCCCTGCTGCCGCTGCCGCTGCTGATCCAGAAAGCATCGCTGCGGCGGTCGAAGAGTGATTCGCCGCCTGCGTACCGGCCATGAATATTCCAACCCGGTTGATCTGGCCTGGGGGGTCCGGAATACTATCGCCATCGGAACGGCCCCTGATCATATCGTCCTGTAACTGGTACAATGATTCAGTCTCTCCTGTTGAAGATTCGTCGCCGGAATAGACGACGGTCTCACTACCGTGTTCTGAACCGTCCTTGCGTTCTCCTCCGTGGACGGCTTCAACGAAGACATGCTTCACGGCCGGTTTAACCTGGGTAGGTCTCGCATGCTGAGCCGTCTCGACAAGGTCGGTGCAGATGTCCGGCTCAGGCCCAGGCTCACCGATCTTGCCGATGAAAACGTGTATGCCACCAAAGGGGACCCGGTACCCGTACTCGATCGAATCGGCCTCGGGACCCCATCCTGCGTCGTCGATGTAGATCCGGCCGCGGCGATTCTTGGTCATCCGGCCCACAACGTAGCCTTCGAGTCCCTTGAGCTTGCCCTCCAAGATCGTCAAACCATCGTGCGATAGCCCCACGGTGGGCGCCAACTGTCGTGGATTTGTCACGGCAGATGTCCTAGTGAAAGGACTTAGTCGCGGAGCCATCGCTACGAGTTTACTTGAAGGGGTTAAAGCGGACACAAGGACACGAGAGTTTTATACTAGTTCGGCCCCTTCGATGAAGGTAAAAGCCTACGTCTAGTTGTGATGGAATTGATGTGGTCTCGATGGCTAGGGAGCAAACAAGCTTCGCCTAGGCTCGAGTTGTGGTTGTCTGTCTTTGAACCGTCGCCGGGTCGTCCCCTTATATACACGGGTGACGCCCGTAGGTTCATAGAGTCCCAACCGGTTCATACTCGTATCCCGGTTGGTATCTCTCTATTCCTAACTTACAATACAAGTTATACATCAGGCCGGTTTACGGCTACAAGTTCTAAACCGACTACAGGCCTTGGGCCTTTCTCTGCTTATACCACTAATGAAGTTAACCCGGCCCAGGCTGGCCGGTTTACGCCTAGTGGTACACGAAGCAGAGCATCGCGTTTATGCCGAGGGAGATCGTCGCAGGATCGCGGCCTTCGCGCTCCATGGTGGCGAGTATATCGCTCATGGAGGTGCCTATGGTAAACTGAGGGTCGCCCATGGCCGCCGGTGGAGGGGGAGGCGGCCGACGGCGAGGGATTTGGTTTGGGGGAATGGAGGCGCTGTTTTCTGGAGGAGTGTGGTGTCTGTACTGAGCTGCTTCTGTACAAGCGCTCGCTCTTATGGGCCGGGCCATGAACGCGTCTCCGCTTCAAGAATCTAACTATTGGTCTAAAAACCCATTCTTCGACTCAAAAAAAAATTGCAACTACTTTTTAGAACAATCTCCACATGTTAATAATCCGATAACTCTAGAGGCCATAGCATGTCGTGAGGCCTTGGCGCTTGTGGCTGATCTATCTTTGGATCGTTTATTAATTGCCTGCGACTGCAAACCAATTGTGGACGACATCAAGAAAGGGTTGGGAGGCCCCCATATCACTATTGTGAAAGAGATAAACATGAGAAGTGTATGTTTTGCCAGCTGTGATTTTATGTGCGAACGTCAAGCTTCGAATCAGGATGCACATAATATTGTAAAATTTGCTGTATCGTTTCCTAAGGTTCACCATGTGTGGCTTCTATCCCCTCATGACCCTCTTTGTATCCCGTTGAATAATGTTCAATTTTAATAAATTTTGGTATCCCTCAAAAAACATCTGTACATGTTAAAAAAACAGTGTTCATGCATCTCAGAAAACATGTATTTTCCAGAGAACAGACCAAAACGAAATAAAAACAAAGGGAAAAAAGGAAGGGAAAAACAAAATAAAAACAACAGTAAAATAAAAAACATGAGTAAATAAATATAAAAAAAATTACCATGGGAAGAAATTCCTACAGTTTCGGGTGCAAAAATATGAGTAAATAAACATCAAATATAAATGGGATAAGAAAATAAATATACAAAAATTAGAAAAACAGAAAACATAAATCAAACTGAAAAAAGGGGGTACGGCGTGGTCCATGCATGGGCACATCAGAGCGCACTCCAAGAGAAAATGAAAAATTAAAAGAAGAAGAAGGAAATAGGGCCGCTAATAAAATTGGTTAAATAAAAAGAAGAAAATTGCCTACTAAGTTAGCTCACAAGGGAGTTTCTTCAAGCGAACGCAGCTAGGTTTTGGCATGGGGATCCCTAAAAAATCTAGGTTTTGGCATATGCCACGCTAGCGAGATATGGGCCCAAATGTCATACGCAGGTATCTCCTGGGTATACCAAGCAGCTTCTCTCCTAAAAGATACAGTATGATCCAATCTTTAAGGCGATGCACCTAATAATCAGGTACTCCCTCTGTCCCATAATATAAGAACGTTTTTTTTACACCACACTAGCATAAAAAACGTTCTTATATTCCTAAAAACACAACTAAGGAGGTAATATGTGTTTGTCTATGGTGGTTGTTGTATCCCAAATACACCATCCGCTTGAGTTCACCATACACAAATGTAGGTACTTCAGTGCGTGACACGATGTTCATCGGAAGTGGTGGGGCATCACGAGACCTTAGATTCGATGGTAGGGGTCGGCTCTCGTGGCGGGGATGAGGAGGCAAGTATGGGGCAAAATTGACAAATTTGACCTATGGACGAAATCAAATCACAGAATGAACTGCTCGTGAAACTATTTCACGCGGCTGGCCTTTTTGTGTGACGCCTGACACGAAGGTGCTACACTACACTGTGCAACGCCTCACAGATAGGCGCTACACGCCTGGCCATCGTCGCACCCGTGTGATCCGAAAATTACTAAGTCAGTGTGCAGCGCCTGAGAGCTAGGCGCCACACTATACAGTGTAGCGCCTAGCTTCTAGGCGTTGCACTAGTGGTTGCTTCATTTTGTAGTGTAACCACTAGTGCAGCGCCTGGGAGCTAGGCGCCACACTATACAGTGCAGCGCCTAGCTCTTAGGCTCTGCACAATGACTTAGCAATTTTTAGGCAGTTTGGGGTGCAACACTGACCAGGCGTGTAGCGTCTATCTGTGAGGCGTTGCAAAGTGTAGTGTGGCGCCTTCGTGTCGTCACACAAAAAGGTCAGCCGCGTGAAATAGTTTCACGGGCAGTTCATTCTGTGATTTGATTTCATCCACAGGTCAAATTTGTTAAATTTGCCCAAGTATGGAGGGAAGTCTGTCAAGTCTTTTCGACAAGTCATATCTCTTGTTCCCTTTTGTTTTCATCCACCAACGAAATGCAATGTAGCCAGGGAGAGACGGAGCAAGCGGCCTTACCAATCCCACACCCAGGAAGGAGGCCATGAACCCACCTTTTCTTCTCCGCTCCAATCCTCCGGTCCCACCAACTAGGACTAGGAGTCCGGCTCGGAAGCAAAAAAATGTCTTTCCCTTCCTTTGCAGTCTACCCGTAGATCAGCTCAGCGCCGCCCACCCCCACCCCATCACCCCTTCTTGCAGGGCCGACCCATAGACCAAGTAAACAGGGCCACGAGAAAATGAGGGCCACAAATATCAAGTATACTAGTAACTACAATACTATTGTCCGATACAAGATTATTTAATATCTTTTAGAAAAGGCTCAATCAGCACAATCAAACTCCAAACTAAAAACCGACAACAGGTACCAAGTAGGAACAAACCAATCTGATTGGCGACAACAAGATTGGCTAGACTTCTAGTTTCTCTTTAATCGATGTCCCACTGGCCATATTGAAGCTATGTTAACTATATTATCGTGTTCAATTCTATGCATGTTTTCTTATTCGAGAAACTTACATGGGTGCTTTGTAAACAAAAGACAATAGCCGACACATTTATGGTGAGAAACATAAATAATCAAATCTTATGTATACTCCCTCCGTCTAGGTTTATTGTGCCCAAGGACAAGATTGGCAGGACCAAGGCAACAAGTAATTAGGCGCGTTATTTTAGGCATTAAGCGCTCCAGCAGTTAGTTGATGCCTCGTTTCCCATGCCACCTTATTGCTGGCGATGCATGCAGCCAGGGTTCCCCCGTCTCTCCACCAATGACGTTCATGCATGCATGCTCATTTTTCTTTTTTGCGGGGAAATTTGGGCAGCTTTATTCAACATCAACGGCCCCAGCATCATCCGCCAGGAGGCTAGTTACAAGGAAACTCGGAATAACATCTAACCAGCAATCTGTAACCTCCAAAGTGCTAGCTTGCTTGGCACAAAGGTGGGCAGAGAATTTTGCTGATCTACACACATGTTGAACAAAGAAAGAAGAAAAACTACAAGCATGCTCCCCAATCTCGAACAAGATAGGCGCCACCACAGCTCGATGAGCCTGACGCGAGTCCCAGAGATCAATGATCTCCATACAGTCTGTCTCAATGACAACTTTGTTGTAGCCCCGAAGCTTTGCAAAGATAACTCCATCACGAACTGCAAGTGCTTCAGCTATGAGAGGCTCCGTAATACCTGAATACGGTTTACACCAGGCAGCTTTTAGGGCCGTGGAAGATCTAGCCACGCCTCCAACTCCACCTCGCCGCGCATCCATTGCAATGCTTCCGTCAGTGTTGATTTTGATCCACCCATCATCAGGTGGACGCCAGCCATGCCCTGGAAGCGTTCGGGCATGCTCCCTTGGCAATTCCAACACTTCCAAAGACTCCGAATGTTTTTCATGGACTGAACTGGGTCTAGAGTACCCTTGTCATGAGTAATATTATTCCTGGAGGTCCAAATGGACCACATAATAGATACCAACCTTGCCTTATCAGCCTCTGAAAATCTAGCATCACACAGTATATGCTTTCTCCAAGTGTGTGGGTGTAAATCTGGGCGTTTAACACCCAACAAATCCGGTGCTGCTATCCAGAAACTCCTGGCATGGTTGCAGTTTAACAGGGCATGCATCAGATCCTCCTCCTCACTAAGACAGATTTTGCATTTGCTAGTAGTTGATATATGACGAAACGTCAGTGTAATTTCCACTGGGAGGATTCCTCTCATTACTCGCCACCAAAATACACGTACTCTGGCAATACTTTTAGCTTCTAGAGCCGAGACCATAACTGTTTTTCTGTCTCTGAAGTTTCCGTGATCATCCCTTCTTCTAGAGCAGACTGCTCGTTCTGAATCATTAGAGATCGATATGCTGACTTTACAGTATAAATCCCGTTCCTTTCTAGAGCCCAAGCCATATAATCATCACCCCCTCCGATCCCCTTCTCAAGGGGATATTAAGAATTGCATCCGCATCGGGGGGTATGAAAGTTTCCCTGACCACTTCAGATTTCCAAGTCCAAATAACAGCATCAATAATGTCTGAAACTGTATTAATCTGGGCATTCCCAAGCCTTGCAACAGGAGACATCGTGATGGTATCCGAAATCCACTTGTCCGTCCATATATTAACCATTGTGCCATCTCCAATACGTTTGATCAGGCCGGAGTTCAAAGCTTTCCTTCCATGACTTATCGCTCGCCAAGTGACAGAAGCATGTTTCGGAATAGTGGCTTGCAGAAACTCGCATGAAGGATAATATTTTCCTTTTAGTACCCGTGCACAAAGAGTATCTGGATTCGTTATCAATCTCCATCCGTGCTTGCCAAGAATAGCAGTATTAAACATCTCCAAATCCCGGAATCCCATCCCTCCCTTTGCCTTCGGCTGTGCTAGCGCATCCCACGACAACCAGTGCATAGAGCGTCGGTCAAGGGAGCTGCTCCACCAGTACTTGGCCATGTATGAGACCAAACTTTTACACACTTTCTTGGTCAACTTGAAACACGACATGCTAAAAGTTGGAATCGCCATAGCAATTGTTTTCAGCCGCACTTCTCTGCCGGCACAAGATATCATCCTCTCTTATCCACCTTGGAGTTTGCTACGAATTCTTTCCCCAATGTGATCAAAAGTACCGCTTGTAATCCTACCCACTGCCGTAGGTAGACCAAGATATCGTTCAGTAAATGCTTCGACATTAATATTCAGAATTTGTTTAAGCTCATGTCGAAGTGGAGCTGCTGTGTTTGGACTGAAATTAACAGAGCTCTTTTCCTTGTTCACTGTCTGACCCGAACATTCTTCATATATTCGCAGAATCTCATTCAACCGATGGACAGATTGAGCTCTAGCCTACATAAAGATCAGACTATCGTCTGCGAATAGCAAGTGATTTATCCAAGGCGAACGAGCGCTCACCCGTATTCCCTTGTCAACATATGCACCACCATACATATTCAAAAGGGATGTAAAACCTTCCGCACATATCAAGAAGAGATATGGCGAAATTGGATCACCTTGTCGCAAGCCACACGACGGGGTGAAGAATGGCAGCAACTCTTCGTTGACGCGCACCGAGAAACATACTGAAGTCACACACTTCATTATCAAACGGACAAATTTTGCCCCAAAGCCAATCCTTAGCATAATCGCCTCAAGATAATGCCATTCCACTTTGTCATATGCCTTCATCATGTCAAGTTTGACTGCACATACTGCTTTGCCCCCTTTCTTCCTCTTCTTCATGGCATGCACACATTCATGCGCAATTAAAACATTGTCAGTGATCAGACGTCCAAGGACAAAAGCACTCTGTTCTTCCCCTATGATTTCATCCAGACACTCCCTAGCCCGATTTGCAATGGCTTTAGAGGCAATCTTGTACAGAACCGGACATAGGGATATCGGACGATACTGTGATATCTTTTGAGGGAACCTCACCTTGGGAATCAATGTAATGGAAGTGTCATTTAGACCCAATGGCAGTTCACCCCCATTTAGAAAGTCCAGTACAGCTGGGACAATATCATCTTTCAAAATTTTCCAGTGTCTTTGATAGAATCCAGCTGTAAAACCATCCACTCCCGGTGCCTTCGACGGGGCCATCTGAAAAAGAGCTTGCCGGACCTCCTCTTCGGTGTATGGCTTCTGTAGCTCAAAATTCATCGCACCCGTGACCCGAGGTGGTACTACTTGTAGTAGCTCGTCCATCTGGTGAAAGCCCTTGGACGTGTATAATGCTTGATAGAAGGCCTGAACTTCTACCCGATCCTCATCCCCATTTGCACATACAGAGCCATCAGACCGCTCCAGTCCTTCAATCTTATTCATGCACTTCCGCTGGGCAGCTTGGGCAAGAAAATAGCCCGTGTTTCTGTCCCCCTCCCGAAGCCATGACACACGGGACCTCTGACGGACCCAGATTTCCTATTGTTTGAGAGCCAACCTCAGTTGTTTGGTAATTGTTTTCTCCTCTTCTGTTGGTCCCCTTCCTACTCCTGACATCCTCAATCATGCAAGTTTATTGCGCAACCGACGAACTTTGCGTGTGAGAAAGCCGAACTCCTTCGCCCCCCACACTACCAGATTGCCTTGCAATGCAGTAAGGGCTTGAGTAACACCTTGAAGACCCTGACGACATGCACCTTGCTGCCAGTTATCAAAAATTAATTTGTCATAGTCGACGTGCGTTTGCCAGACATCTTCATACCGAAATTGCTTAGGTCCCCTCGGACCCCCTGAACTAGCGCGCTCTCGGACCTCAGCACACACAAAGCAGTGGTCCGATTCTGTAGCAACAATATGACGGACTTTGATATGTTCAAACATGTTCATAAAAGCCTCATTCCCAAATGCCCTGTCAAGCCTTGCTTTTACATTTGATCCTCCTGGCTGTCTATTATCCCAGGTATATGTTGTTCCAGAGTAGCCAAGATCAACTAGAGAACACACATCCATAACTTCACGGAATTCTCGCATTTGCCATTCCGGACGTGAGGACCTTGAAAAGTGCTCCGATCCTACCAAAGTTTCGTTAAAATCACCAATACACATCCAAGCCTCATGTTGGATTGCAAACAAAGTTCTCATGAATCTCCAACTATGATGCCTATCTTCAGCCCTTGGAGCTCCATAGAAACCAGTCACTCGCCATTTTCTTCCATCATCACCTTTTCTCCGCACCATGACATCAATATGGCCGGCACTGTAACTCTTTAACTCTACGTCAAAGTCATGAGACCAGAACATACCAATCCCACCACTGAGACCCACACTGTTAACAGCAAAACATCCCTCAAAACCCAACGATGTCCGCAAGTTCTCCACTCTCACTGCTGTGATTTTCGTCTCCATGACAAATAGGAGACCGGGCGCTTCTTGCTTCAGAATACTGCAAAGCTCTCGAACTGCCCCGAGGTTCCCAAGCCCCCGGCAGTTCCATCTTAGGTAACTCATTTGCCCGGGTAAGGCTGACTCGCAGCCGCTGCCGAATTTTCTGAACTCGTTGGAGTCGGGTTCTTCTTCTTAGATTCTCTGACTTCCTCATCCCCCTGTTTCTGAACTTGTGTCTGTGCCTACCTCTCCCTCTTTTGTGCCTGATACAGCATTTGTATGTGCGACGTCCGTCAGAAGAGGCAGCTCAACTCTGCGATAAACCTGTTTCGGACCCTGAGGACCCCCCTTTCTCTTATTCTGGAACACCTTTGACTTGGATGGGGAGTTCACCTCACCACCTATATCAGCAGTCGTCGTCGAGTTGCGGGTATCATTCTTACTATTTTGTGTCCCCTGATGCTCCTTCGACGAACTGTCATACGATGTAGCCTTGCGACGCTCTTCAGAAGCTCGCAAACCTTTCCCAAACGGCAAATCGCCATGCTCATCTCTTGTTCCTGGCGTTAGGCATAACAAATCCAAGTGGCCTAAGCGGCCACATGAAAAACAAAAGTGAGGGACATTTTCATATTCAATGTTGTACCTATCTGTGCACTGCCTCCTCTTTCATACTCTGACGGCTTCATACATTCATCAAACTCAGACAAAACCACATCGTTCTTGCTCACATGCCATGGGGATCCCTCCCACACACGATCTCTATCTCTCTTTGTAGCAAATTCGGCCACAAACATATTATCTCCCGATGGTCGGAAGAAGAGACCTTTTGGGTTACCCCATGCTGGCCAAAGGGCACTTGCGGTGATGGTTTGGATGTGCATAATATTCCGATGAAGAACCTTACCAGCCACCATCCACTTCTCCTTCTCTTCCTCTTCCCGATCATCGAGCACTAGCGGCATAGCCTCCTCTGTCGAGATTTCCAATTTTCCCAAGGCTTCCGCTAACTTCGCCCTAGCCGCCTCCGGCGACAGAGGCGCTTGATCCTTGCCTCGATCGGTGGATGAGGCCATCCTCCGGTCAGTTTTCCACTCGCCCCGCTGATCGATCACAACGGGCGCCGCCGTGTCCACCCTCAAAACCCTAGTCACCTCGCACGGGGGCTCCGGGTTTTTCGGGGGAAAAGTTTACGTGGAACCTTAGCGTCTATCTGAACTCACACGCATGAAGGAACGCATGTGTGGCGTAGATTCCCGAGTTTAGCCTCCTTTTAAGTTACACTTAGCAATTAATTCGAGGGGAAAAAGTACACGATCTTCAAAGGGGCCTAACAAAAACGGATGGGATCCTTTTGCTCACAGACCTAATAAACTCGGACGGAGGGAGTACATAGTAAAAAACACAACATTTTTTATGTTTGCGAGTGATTACTATTAATGGTGCTGTTTCTAGTACCACATACCGAGCATGCACACATTATCACCTTATTATTAAACACACGGTAACTTTTAATGCGCATTTGACCATGAAAAATACAGCAAAGAACAATACCAACGTTTCAAATTTTACCCTAGAAGTTTCTACAAATATGCTTACCTAGTCATATATTAGAAACCAGTGGTTAGACATTTGTTGGACACATGCTTTCAAGATCTCTCCCAATATATTGAAAGATTTTAAAATATACATGAGCACACATAACACACACAAATATATGCATGTATACACCTTATGTAGTTCATGTAGCAGTCACAAACAAGTTTAATGAGTCGTGCACTTCTGTCATTTGCCTTTTATAGTAAGGATATTCAATTTCAAGATCTTGTTAAGAGTTAGTGTCTCAAAAGAAAAAATGGAAATTTTATATACAAAATATATCTTAAAATTACCAAAATGCAAAGTGATATAAGTTATATACATTGTATTTGTATAACAAATAACTAATAGTACTTAGCAACATTATTTTATTGTTAATTATGCTAACCAGTATTAATAATATACTCGTTAAAATTTAATTCTAATAGATTGAGTTATAAACAAGTATAAACTTCTGTATATCTCACCGAGCTTTCAAGTGAAGAGAAAGAAGGTGACGGGTCATCATCATGACAAAGTGTGGAAACAGAAATCTGTGTCGCACTCTTGATTGATACAATTGACAAATATTTTGTTTAAGCCATCTGCTACCCACGGTCTATCATGAGTGTTGACAAATTTCAAATATGACATGCCTTTAACCTAATCATAATCCACTAATGTATTTAGGTAGGCAGCAGACTTCACGCTAGGGTTGTAGGATCGAGTAAGTGACCAACAATCGTATATCTTATATCCGACTTTGTCAAACTCTGTAATCCCTCATAGTCTACAGCTATTCGGAAGGGGAAACTTCCTATTATGATCGTTTTTGTTCTATCATATAATTAACAAACTTAAAGGTTATAAAAGTACACCAATTTCCATGAAGGGATTTGACAAAAGAGGGTAAGATGTGAACTCATTGATCTTTATGGGCGTGTGAAGCCATAGAGGACTACCGAGAAGTTGTATGACAATATTAATTCATTGCTGAACACGGATCACGACAAGTAGTTCATATCTCGTAACAATATTAAGAAAAAAGGCCACACATCAGAGAACACTAAATTAAGGCCCATTTTGAACATTGTTAACATGAGTTGCATAATGGCACACACAAGAAATGCATAAAATGCACATGTTGTCCCATTTTGCATGAACGACTCTAAATCAAGAACTAGACTCTAGCCTCATACTGTGTGGATGAAACACTTGACTCGCGTTTCTTTGGTAATTTCATTTTTTTGGAAATATAGCATATACAAAACTAGGTAATCACGGATAATATGTCTCGCATATACCCATTTTTTCTGCAATACCGATTTGACCTGACTTGTAGTAACCAAGCACCCGGCCCAATTTGCGAATTCAATGAGATGCAACATAAAGTATCATTGGCCTGCAGATATCCACAAGTACGATTCCTAGAAGCAGCAAGCATGGAGGGACGCGCCTAGTTCGAGAAGGGAGTAATAATTAGTAACTTGCTGTTGCAGGTAGGCAGTGGTGTAGAGGAAGGGAAAGAGGGCAGGGTTGGGGTTCCAGGTCGGACTCCTGGGTGGTGAGAGCAAGTGCGTTGGGACGGTCAAGAAGGAGAGGGTTTTGGGAGCATTCCTGGCCTCCCTCCTGTCCTGGGTGTGGGTTTGGGTAGATCACTTGCTTTGGTTCATCTCTTCCGCTCCTTGGGAATATGATATGCGTCGGTAAAAATACCAAGACTATTTCAATCTTTGATGACAAGAGTAGGTGCAAACATGCATAGTATACAATGGAGATGCTATATCTATGATGAGAGTCGCACATGCATGCAGGCGGACATGTCTGCAGTGACTGTGGCTAGCCTAGAAGGAAGCGATTGAAAAGGGGTGACTCTGGTCAAGTCTGTTTTTTATGAGATGCGGTCAAGTCTGTTTCAGAACCGTGTTTCATTCATGCGGACATACAAGAACATTGCAGATGTGTCCGCCTGCATGCCTAGTTGCACGGTCGCACCACTGTCAACTGTGAATCACTCACGCCCGCAAGCCACTAATCTAGTGACCATAAGAACTCATGATTTTCACAAATCACAACGAACATGCGCATGCGTCCAAATTGATTATTTTGAACATTCAAATTCTCTGTTTTCAATCTTTTTTTAGTCAGAGTCAAGATAAATCCTAATTTTTTTTCCAACTAAAAATGTTGGGTTGAGATTGAACAAGTACAGGTGTAAGCAAGTAGTACAGCTAGGGCCTTTTGCTCGACGCCCCTTACGACCTACTCCACATGCTAGTTAGTACTCCATGACAATATCAAATCAATATCATTAGGTTCGTCATGGAATGTAGTTTCATATTATATATATTTGGTATTGTAGATATTGATACTTTTTAATATAAATTTGGTTAAAATTTGTAAAGTTTGACTTGACATAAATCTTATACGTGGAGTAAAAAGAACAGAGGGACTACCTTGTGCTTTCTTTTGTAGTGACTAGGTGTGCACATCCAATGAGAGAAGGACGACTGAACGAGCTTCAAAAGACCTCTTCTGTCTTTCATTCGTCTCATCTCATTTTCTTATTTGTGACTAACTGCAATGCACGTTGATAATAGGGAAAGCAAGTCGCAGTCCGGGTCCTCGATAGAACCATGGAACATGGTGGAGTAGCAATTCATAGCGGAATAGACACCAGACTCTGTCCATCTCCAGGAAAGCTGATCTAGGCTAGGGGAGAGAGTGTTGTGTCGCAGAAGGCACCATAAGTGAATGTAGTGAACATAACCGCAGGTCCAAGCGTGCCCGCAATGTCGGCATCCCGGTGCGCTGGTGAAAGCCATGCTGAGCTATCCGAATCTTGCGTCTTCTTTGGAGAACCAGGTCATAGACTGTTCATTCTATCTTATATAATGTTTTTACAACCTGCAAAAAGTAGTAGCTACAAGCTAACACATAGCAAAATGCCAGTTCGTCGAGCTAGCTATGGCAATTCATAAATAGTTATTATTTCTAGAAGTAAATTGCAAGAAAACCATATAATGTAACACAATTATTCATATCTAATCCTCTCTACATGCAATTATGTCAACTCAACATGTCATCATGCATGAAAAAATCCAAATTAATATGCATGCATGCTACTTATATTCAATAAATATTCTACAATGATACAATAGAATAAATTATACATATTCTAATTTCAATTCTCATATTAATCCATATACTCATATTACAACAAAATTTCATTGAAATAATTCCAGCCAGTTCCTATCGAACATGTGGGGTGTTATTATCTCTAGTATATGATCCCCCCCCACCGGGCAAAAAAAAAAAGACTTGTTGCGTGCCAACCATCAATCAGGAGAATACACCGCCGACCGTAATAAACAACTCTCCGTCATAAAATTCTATATGTACTATATCCTGCATGCACATAATGTATACTCGTCTATAGTACAAGTGTCAAGTAATACAGATTGCTGGATCTTTGTAACCACACGACTCAAATTCAATTGCTTTAGATAGATGACTGTGTGGCCAAATGCAGACCATTGAACAAGATAATGAGACGGCCCACGATGCAGGGAATGGGGTGGGGGGCACCGTTGTGCTGTCAGATTGCTACCATCATAGAGTGTTGCAGGGCTCATGATTCTTCCTCTTCCACTGCTACTAGAAATCTCTGGCAGGCTCCCGTGGCCGTGAGACAGTGACGCCTTACAATAGCACTACTCATTTAAAAAAACAGTACCACTAACGCCACGTACTAGCAACATGGTGTGAGAAAAGAAAACGGCATGCAGCAGTGCACCCTCCCGCAGCTAACATTCTTCTTTTTTTGCGGGTAACACCCAATTGCTTTACAGCAATGTTAATTTCTCTTATAAGCATGTTCCACAAATATTATGACCTGAGAATCAATCTATGATTGAATGGTTAGGAGGGTTGTTTGTACCTAGGTCACTAGAGTTCAAACTTTAGGTTTCACATATGTGTGTCTCATTAAGGCAGAATATTCTTTCAATGAAAATGACATACCCGATAGCGAGCAACCTGTGGTGACTTTGTTAATCTCCGGACCATGTTTCACCAAAGTAAAATATTATGACCTAGATTTTCCTTTGTTTTCACCCAATATTTTTAGCGTGAACTTTTAGTTATTGATTGAACTAATCAGCGTATGATGCATGTTTACGGAATTTACTTGATCTTTTCAATAAATACTGATAATGTACTAAACAGAAATGCCTTAAGTCACTCGCAACACGCAACATTTTAAAATAATCGTTAAATCTCGCCTGCAAAAGAAAAACGTTAAATCTAGACGTGCATGGCACGTGCCATGTACTAGTACAGTTAGATCAGAAGACTGCTAGCTCACGGTGCTTTCCCGTTAAACAAATGCTCACCACCCAACTACCCCTACCCGTGGAAGGGAAAGACGAAGCTTTGAATGCTCCTGTATGAAGAGACGTGGGCGCGAACATGTATCTGTCTCGGCTGTCCATGATCCATCATTATAGTTTTTTTTAGAAATGAAGGAGGACCTCCGGCCTCTGCATCTAAACGATGCATGCAGCCACTTTATTAATTATTCACATAAGATTTTACAAAGTCATATAACAGTAAGATTAAAGTCACCGTCTAGACAACAAAAGTGTCGCTACTCCTATCCAAGTGACGAAGGGATGCTGATAGTCCGGGCCTAGTATCAAACAGACCTCACAGCCAAACCTAACATCTAAGACTGAGGTCCCAATCAGGACGCCTGCCGGGTATAGGTCCATCATGGCAGCTGCAACCACACTCTCACTACCCACTCGTATCATGTTCGATTCGATCTCGTCCGATGATATATATAACACCGGTCGCTCAATGCGAATCCACGGGATCTCAGGCCAAAGTTGCAGTGTGGTTCTAGGCAACTAGCTAGCTACTAGCACTCTCAAGCAATGAGCTACCAGCTGATGAAGAAGGCCAGGAGCGAAGCAACACAGCAGAAGGCGTCGTCTTTGTCTTTGGAACAACAGCATGAAAAGGTAACATCAATTCACGCCATCAGGCGGTGTTTCTTCTTCGAGTTTATCTTTGCGTGAATTCCTGTCACTACCATGGTTGCATATATGTATGTGTTTCCGTTGACTGTTTTCAGTTGAATCACGAAACGGGAATAAGTTTCTATAAGGCAACATCGGGAGATTCTGCAAAATTTCTTTTCTGCCACTCGTGCCTTTTTTCCTCGAAATTGAGGCAAAAGTTTTGCCTCGTCTCATTAATCTACCTATCTATCTATTATTCCATAGTATATACTAAAAACACAATACGAAGCTTCAAAAAGAGGAACACAATACGCTATTTTTCTAAGACGCCACGTGAATCCACATCATCCCAATTATTTCCAAAGTCAGGTCTCTAATTTATTGTTAGGATTTAATAATACCAACAGTTCCTCCATCGACATCGAAAGAATCTACAAAATTTCCTTTTCACATTTAACAGCTAAAGTATACCTTTCTGGCACCCGCCGTGCCTTATTTCCTCGAAACAGCCTCAAAAGTTATGCATCATCTCATTAATCTATCTATCTATTGTATAATATACTAAAAACATAATACGAGATTTTTTTTTGAGACATCACGTGTAGCCACACCATCCCAATTATTTTTGAAAGTTATGTAGTTTATCGTTAGGATTTAATAGTACCAAACAATTCCATCTGTTATAGTAAGAGTCCATGTTCCATACGGAGATGCGAAGAATAGTTGTTTTATAGTTATTATTAAATAAAAGGTCCTTTTTTCTTTTTTATGCGAGAAAATAATAAAAATTACATCCAGATCCATAGCGACGACTACAAGCACTGAAGCAAGCCGAAGACACGTCGTCGTCGCCGCCCCTCCCTCGCCAGAGCCGGGAAATTTTTGTTGTAGTAGACAGTCAGGAAGTTGTCGTGCTAAGGCCCCATAGTATAAAAGGTGCCTCCTTCATCCACATATGTAAGTCACAATATATTTCCTGTGATTACCTTTGACCATGGGTTGGAGCGTGCAAAAAGTTTACCGTTAAATTTGTATGTGAAAGGAGTTTCTAATGATACAACCTTTATATCATACATTTTACATATTCTTAATTTTATCAATGGTCAAATGCAATCTTGAAAAATGTATGAGGCCCCAAATAATTGGATGGAGTATGTGGTGGTCCCTAAAAAAACGTACGTGTTGGACCTATGTCCCAAAACAACTATAATTGGGTGGTGAACAAATAAAAAAATAGAACACTGGATATTATAAATTGTTATGCTTATCAGTGTGCATGAATGAGTATACAAATATAACAATAATAATCATATTATAAACTATAAAGTAGAATGTGAATCATCAAATAGACACAAAAAGTTTATAAAATTATTTATTTAAAGGTTGCAGTCTATTTCGCATGTAATATTTTCATCCGAGAATTCTTTTGAAATGTTCATATATATAGTGCACTAAAGTAAAGCTTTTAAAGAATCACTATGAAGTAAAAAAAATCATGAAAATTCATTTTTTTTCTTAGATTAGGGGTTTGGTCTATATGGTCAACATCTCAGCACACCGATTATTTATGCATTTATTGTGAAACACATATAATAGATATACCTGATTCTATGTTCTGGCCAATTAAGCAGTGAAATAGAAGCAATCCATGCGAGGCATATATAGGCAGGTATCCAGCTATTCCAAAATAATATATGAAGAACACCCATTGTTATCCTTAGAACAAATAGCTACAAATTGTCACGTTGATCTAACATAGCCTAGGAATTATTGGATACAAAAGGCATAGTACGACAGAAAAATAAGATACACTACGAATCTATTGTAGTTAAACATCATAAAAATAACAACATTTTAAGTAGATTAGAAGTACTAAAATAGAAACAAATGTTTTATAAAACAGTTTATTTAAATGTTGTACTCAAGTTTACATGTTTTATTTTCATCGGAGAATTATTTTGAATTTTCCACGCTAATGTAATTAACAAAGCTTTTACAAACTTCAATATTAATAATCCATATTTGTTCCTGAGATTAGACGTTTCTTCCATATGCTCAACATCTCAACATTGATTACTCATGGATTATTCTGAAACACATGCAATATATTTACCCAATTCTATGTTCGATGAAGAACACCCATTCTTATTCTTAGATAAAATAGCTACATATGATCACGTTGATATTAAATAGTAAACTAATTATGGATCTATTTATTGGATATAAAGATATAGTACGACGAAAAGAAGAGATATATGCATGGATGAATAAGCATACAGATATAACAAAAATAATCATATTATTAAGCATAATAGAAATATTTAAAATAGAGATAAAAAGGTTTAAAAAATTATTTATTCAGTGATTGGACTCAAATTCGCCAGTGTTACTGTGACCGAGAATTCTTTGAATTGTTCATACTAACGAACTAAATAAAGCTCTTAGAAACTCACTACACAAAAAATCATGAACTTATTCTTTTATTAGATTAGAGTTTGGTCTATATGGTCAACATCTCAGCACAAAGATTATTCATGTATTTATCCTGAAACACATATAATAGATTTTTTCCGATTCTATGTTTTTGCCAAATAAACAGTGAAATAGAGGCAATCCATGCGAGGCATATATGGGCAATTATCCAGCAATTCCAAACTATTATATGAAGAACACCCATTCTTATCGTTGGATCAAATAGCAACAAATTATCACGTTTATCTAGCATAGTCTAGCTAGGAATTATTGGATGCAAAGACATAGTGCGGCAGAAAAAGAAGATATACTATGAATCTATTGTAGTGAAACATCCTGATAATAATCATATTTTAAGTAGATTGGAAATACCGAAATAGACACAATTTGTTTATAAAACAATTTATTTAAACACCGTACTCATGTTTACATGTGTTACTTCCATTGTAGAATTCTTTTGAAAATTTCAAACTAACTTAATTAAAGCAAAAAATTTACAAACTCCAATATTGATTAAAAATCATGAAGAATTATTATTTTTCTAAGATTAGGTGTTTTGTTCATATGGTCAACATCTTAGCACATTGGTTATTAATGAATTTATTCTGAAATAAATATAATATATTTACCCGATTCCATTTTTTTCGAATAAGTAGTGAAATAGAGGCAAACAATGTGAGACACATATTGGCGGCTATCCAGTTGTTCCAAGAAAATATACGGAAAATACCCATTCTTATTCTTGGAGAAAATAACTACAAATTGTCATGTTGATATTACAATAGGCTACCAATTTTTGGACCTATTTATTGTATACAAATATACGACATGACAAAAGAAAGAGAGGTATACTACGAATCTACAATAGTAAAACATCAACCTATCAAATATGGTAGACTCTCTTCACCTATATGAAGCCTAGTTTGGCCGGATTAAGAAAGGCAATCATTCACCTAACCAGTTCATCTTCCCAAGTGTGCCTAAAGAGATTACAATAAATAGACCATCATTTTTTTGTAAACAAGTAATATATTAATATATTATAAAATTAAAATATTGTCAAAATTCAACAAAAAAGCAAAACCACCCGGTGTCTATATGGCATCATCCTTTTATTAGTACCATGGGGCCATATCAAAAAATAGCTCGGTTGTGTCAAGAGATGGTAAAATTTACGTTGGTATAGACATGAAACAATAAAGGCATTGCATATTATAATGCTAATATTTGTATTGACTTCATTAAACAGTTTATTCCATTTTCCCAAATGGTTTTACAAGCACCAACAAAATATTCATATAGTAGTGTGCACGTATCAAAAAAATATACGGCTCATATATTTTCATGACATACCATATTTATTCTATAGTAAAAGCACATGGTCTACAAAAAAAATTAAGCCAGAAATCCGACATAAAACGATAATTCTTAGTTCATAGACCAGCAAAATGATAGATCTTCGGAATCACTTTTTTACCCTTATTATTATTATGAAAAACCGACAATCAAAAAGTTTCCTTCATAAACCAGATTTAACATCTGATAAGAATGCCTCGAGCGTGTACTCTAAACTTTAGTTATAAGTACTAATCGAATGCCAAATACATACAACAGATATGGCTATAATTATGGTGTTATTTTTAGAAATGGAACGTTATAATTATGTATCCACAAATTAAAGCTGATCAAATATAGTTCAACCAAATGTGATATGTTATTATGCTCAAAAAATGTGATATGGTATTTATCATAATATTTAAGTGACAACAGAAACATATTATTTCTAATCATGTAATATTAATATTATCAAATTATTGTTTAATTTTCATACACTTTTGACACATTTAAGATGATGCCTTCGCATTTCCGAGGGCCATCTGGTTAGTTAAAAAGAATTTAAGACACCAAAATGTAACCAAAAATTACAAAGAGCCCTACTCTCGCGGCATGATTGAACTCAAGTACTTCGTGCCCACCAAAACCCATATGTTTGCTTTGACTTTAATCTTGCATATGATGATGCATGGTATGGTAGAAATATTTCTAGAAACTCTGTATTCCACACATTCCAAATATCCCATGACACAAGCATAACAAGGGGTGCAACCCCTTTCGATTGTGCCCACTGATGTTGACCATCAAATGCCACCGCTCCATAACTGAATTGAATGAGATCACGTTTTAGTGTGAACGTACAAGACAAGCTTTAAATCTTGTCCAAAATAAGGCTAGAAAATCTACACTAGAGCAAAAGATGTGTGGCCATCTCTGGCTCCCTTCTACATAGCTGGTACAAGCCACGGTTTGGCTACCCTCTCCGCTGCAATATGTTGGCCAGCCAAACCTGGTCTTGCAGTATGAGCCAACCGAAAAACTTTTTCTAGGGCGGCACATTTTTCCACACAAGCGATTTCAAAGTGGAGGCAGAAGCTATGCGGAATAAGCCGACTTGGCCGAATAAATGACCGAAGCGGTGAGGTTATGTCATCTAGGATGTCTTCGTTGAGGTGTACATCTTCGAGACCTAGTCAAAGATAATAGAAATTAGTGATGTGATGTACTTGAAGTCCACCCCCCCCCCCCCCCCCCCAAGGCACAACGAGAGCCAAAGTTCACCATTGCAACACTAAGTGGTTCATATCCACATCATCCCAAGGACGGCCAAACCCGCGCACGGCCCAGACCTTTTCGTTCAAACCATGGTCAACATAAGCGAGGTGCTCAAGCAAAAATCTCAAAGTCAAGGACGCCGAGGCCCCCCCATGCTGGTCAGCCAGCACACAAGGTCCCACCTTACCTTATACTTCCCTCTAGAGTCTAGACACCTTGTCAGCACCGGCCCAAACGAAAGCACTCTAGCTAACGATTGCCTTCATGGTCCCTTTACGCACAACCAGGGGAGTGAGATGACGAATAGCCTGAGGCTGGTCATAGTGGGGACTAACTTAGACTAGTGTCATGCATATGACAGTAGTCTTTGTTACTACCTTCATGGTGCAAAGTAACATACAAGTAGTATCTAGATGATTGCATTTATTATATTATAGACTCATTTTGCTTTGGGTTGCGTTATGCTACAGTAACATATTATGTTACTCCAAACACCTCTCTCTTCATTAACTACATGCCCCATAAGCAAACTTGTCTTGAAATGCGCTATGTTACTTGCTAAGTTACTCCCACTATGACCAGCCTGAGAGGAAATGACCACTTTGGTCAAAGCATTTCTACCAGCTGATTTGATAAGCCGTTCCCAATCCCAACCCACAAGCTTTCCGGCCATCTTGTTGTATAAATGTTGGAAGTCAATGGTTCTCAGACGATGCACTGACATCGGGAGACTGAGGTAGCGCAATAGAAAATGAGCTCTAGTTGACAAGAAGGCACGAAGGATGACATCAGGTTGGGCGCCGAACATCCGATGGTATAGCCGTATAGTAGTACAATTATGATATGTAATATGTTTATGGAACATATAATGGACACTGCAAATCCATGTTGATCTTCAAGTGAGGTCGAATTCGTTACTAAAACACGTACTAGCGATATTGTGTTCAATTACTTCTAAATAACATGCATGAAAACATCAAAAGCTTCTCTCAATTATGGATGTAGATACACCCTTTAAATTTGGATATGATTTTCTGACAGTACATAGAAATATATAGACGTTCTAACATCGACTGGTGTTATGTATCAAAATCGATGTTATTTTGCCCACTTCATACGCACTATACGTACAGTCGTATGGGGCGCATGATCAATGTTAGTACTCCACATTCTCGTAGAAAGGAGAAAGGAATTTATGCTGCAATGGGGCTGTGCAAAATTCAAAACTAATACTTTTCTCGATAAGAGATTAACTAGTAACTTCAATTTGCATGTATGTCAGATAAATGAGGTGCGGGTTCTCCTTGGCAGTCTGACTGAGGAGATGCCAAGTTTCTTGTCAGACGCCACCATCCGTCGTTTCCTCCGAGCGAGGAATTGGAGCACGGAACAAGCAACCAAGGGTCTCAAGGAAACCGTCAAGTGGAGGCGTGAGTACAGGCCGGATGCAATTTCCTGGGTCAGTAAAATTTAACAGTATACTCCATTAGCCTTATAGATTGCTCTATAATTGTGTGCAATGGATTGTGTAAGCAACTCTTCTCCTCGAACAAATGGCAGGAAGACCTTGCTGAAATGGAGAACGAGGCGAGGAGAACACATGTAGCCGACTACCTTGACAAGAATGGAAGAAGTGTCCTGGTAGTAAACCTACCAATGCAGGTACTTTACTTATGGCCTGCTACACTAATCAATCCATTAGAGGATATTGGTAACAAAGAGTTAAACACCAACGAAGAAGAAAGAGTATCTACCTTTTTTTTCCTACTAATTAAGGTTCATTAACTTGTACAACAGTCTAAAGTTTCAGCCAAGGAGCAGATAAAGCACCTGGTATATCTCCTCGAGTATTTCGCTACCAATTCAGCAGATGAACAAGACGACTATGTTGTTTGGTTGATTGACTTCCGAGGCTGGTCGATATCGAGTACACCATTGTCGACAACCCGTGAGACCATGCACATAATTCAAAACTACTATCCAGGGGTGATAGCCGTGGCGATTCCTTTTGACCCTCCGAGGATTTTTGAATCTTTTTGGAAGGTATACAAAGATTCTAAATTGTGATGTTTTATGCCCACATCCAACATTTTTTTTCTTCTAATCATGCACATATTTACGTTCGTGAGTCGTGGGTTGCCCGACTTAGAAGGGTGGATATATAACCTTGCTGTAGGGCTTTCAGTCTTGCCTCATATATATAAGGTACCTAATTAGGAATTTCAACACTATTTTCTGATAGATAATCCTAGTTTTCGTCCGCACCAAGCACATGTAGTTTGCTGCCAACTTACATGTTTGTATTTTCTAAACAAGTAGTGGTAAAACCCCACATGAGCGTCCACGCGCAATGGAAACGGAAAATCCATCCATGTTGGTGTTTGCAATCTTGTGAGAGTGCGTTTCCTGTTTCATCAGTGAATATTCTAATTTGATTTAACAACTTTGCCTTTACTTGATTTGCAGATAGCAAAGAACTTTGTCCAGCCAAACATGAAAGAGAAAGTGAAGTTTGTTTATGCTAACAAACCAGAGAGCCTGAAGATAATTGCTGACATCTTTGACTTAGACACGCTGGAGTTGTCGTTTGGAGGAAGAAGCACCAGTGCAATCTTTGACATCAACAAGTATGCTGAGAGAATGATAAGAGCCGACAAGATGAGAGTAACATCAAAAGACACAAATGGCAAATGATCTCCATGAGCAATGACCATGATTAAATACAAGTTGCTTGTGAGCCATACATGCTAATCTCTGCCTGCGAGTTACTAGGCTACTATATATATTAGTTGAGTGCCCATGTTGCCACGGAATACAAAATAAGCACACCAATCAAATCGTTTGTCTTCATAAATTTTTCGAAGATGATGGCATCTGGTTCCATCCATATAGCAACATATACTTGTTCTCCTTTTCTTTCTTCCTCAACAATCGTCACTAGTTGACATTTTTAATACTAAGAGTTTTTGGCAAGATATTCTTAGTAAGAAGTACTACCTTTCGACAGAACTCTGGGACAATTGGTTTCCAAACCTGGTAACTCACATGTTTGGCAAGGGTTGATGGAGTTGAAGAAACTTCTTTTTGTACCTGTTGTATGAAAAAGAAATGGAGATGGTCAAACCAGGTATTGGGAAGATCGGGGATAGTTGACAATGGCCTTGCTACCTCCTACCTTGGATTATATTACATTTCCTTAGAAGAGCTGTAGTTGGGAGAGAAAGGAACAATGGGACAGGCTCAGGACTGACTGTCCTCAGGTGCCTTTAATTGAAGAGGATAACCAACTCATATGGCTTTTATCTACTTCTGGTTAGGTTTAAGTTAGTTCGTTGTTCCCAATTATGAGGTTGTCCCCTATAGATGTACTTGAAAAACAAAGATAACTTTTTTTTGCGAAAAATTTCCGATCTATTCATCTTCAATCATGACAGTACAACGAATACCAGAAATAATAGAAATTACATCCAGATCCGTAGACCACCTAGCGACAACTACCAGCACTGAAGCAAGCCGAAGGCGCGCCACCGTCATCGCCCCCCCCCCCCCCCCCCCATCGCCGGAATCGGGCACAACATGTTGTAGTAGACAGTCGGGAAGTTGTCATGCTAAGGCCCCGTAGGACCAGCGCACCAGAACAGCAACCGCCGCAGATGAAGAATAACGTAGATCAGAAAAATTCAATCCGACGACACACGAACGTAGACGAACAACGACGAGATCCGAGCAAATCCACCAAAGATAGATCCGCCGGAGACACACCTCCACACGCCCACCAACGATGCTAGACGCGTCGCCGGAACGGGGGCTAGGCGGGGAGACCTTTATTCCATCTTCAGGGAGCCGCCGCCGTCTCGTCTTCCTGAGCAAGACACAAACCCTAACAAAACTGAAAGAAACGATTAAAAACGGAGCCCTCCCGCCGACCCTTGCCGAGATCCACTGCGCCCCCATGACCCTAAGGCGGAGAGGAGGAGGACCTGCGGCGGCGGCGGCGGGAGGCAAAAACCCTAGCTTTTTATGGAGGAGAAGGAGGCGGCGGTGGCTACAAAGGAAATTCGTAGTACATCGGTCTCCGAAAACAAAGATAACTTTGATGGTGAAAACTTTCATTTGTCTGGCTCTAACAGTTAGTGTTCTAACAAGATATGTATTTGCTAGAAGAGGCAGGCAATATTGTCAACAATGATTGTTCCGTGATGAGAAGGAATTTATTTCAAATATTTTCTTTGACTACGCTTTAGTTGAGAGGAGATTTGTAGCGTGTAAGGGCCACGGCTCACACTTTTTGGGGCAGTTGTGTGGACCACCCATCTACCTTGTGATTCGGAAGGTGAGTTGGTTCCATGCATTCGGAAGGTGAGTCGGAAGGTGCGTATGCTTTTGTTAGAGGTTGTATGCTCCGCCCATCTCGCCCCCATGCTTCTTCATTTGACTTTCAAATTTGAACCCATTATATCTTTTGAATCGGGAGTCCAATTTATGTTTCGTTTGCATGTTCGTGTTCCTTGTGACGAGAGCTTTTGATTACCTTTGACCTGGTTTTGGATGTACATATGGCCTTCCAATAGATCCTAGGATTTATCGAATCCAGGAAGTGATGATGCTTAGTAAGGAGATATTTGCAAGCACTTATTATCACAAAACGTTTCAGTTTCCCGAACCAAACATAGAGGTGATTCAAAAGACTAATAAAAAAGGGTAAGGCTTAAGGTTTCACCTGCAACCGTGTACATGCGCTCGTGATTCTATCTAGATAATCAACATGGCAGTGCTAAATACACTTACACATATCATGTGTTGTAGGTTCGCCAAAACATGTGATCAAGCCGACTTGAACTTGAGGGGTCGCGTGCTTAAGGAAGGGAACCTATGAGATCGGATCCGAGGAGATTAGTCGGATGTGATTTGAGCTGGATTTGGATCGTGCCCGAGTAAGCTTGTGGGCTTTAGGTTCCATACGAGGCCGATGTGATGAGCCCGTGACAGATGCCAAAAATAGTGGAGGTGCAACATATGGTTTCAGTTGATCACTTCAGCATTTGTTGTTAGGGCTTTGCATGTGTTGCACCTAGCCAGACCTCCACTCGCCGCCGACTCTGCCATAGGACCCACCGCACGGTGTTCCTCCTGCACATGCAGATACTGTTAGAGACGGTACACTTGCACCGCTCTGGCGAACCTATTCGTGGAATCCGATCGGCTACATGTGAGATCGACGAGGAGGAGATGACTTCAGTGACGCGCTGCCACGACTCTACTTCCGTTGCACGGCATTGCGCGTCTAGTGGTAACGATCTATGACCATCCGCTATAGCATGTTCCTGATTGTTCTACGCGTAGGAAATATTTATATTGCAGCCAATGCACCTAGCGTAGCCCAACAGTGAGGTCGTACTCGCTGGTCACCGGCGCTTCGGCAAGTATGTCATGGATGAGGTTGTGGAAAGTCATGTAGCTCTAAAAGGGTGAGGGTTGTCGAGCTCGACTCGATGGTCGAAGTCCCATAGTCGGATGTCATGCCCGAGATGGAACCGGCTCCTCCTCAGTCGCCTCATGTCCCCGATCTTGCGCGAATTATGGGACGCGATAACCCGTTCGTCGACGCGCATGGAGCACAGGGCAATGTTGGTTGGTTTCTCTCGCTATGACAGTCGCTTCATGGTTGTTTGAAGTGAAATGAACACATGTTGTTTCTGACTTAAATTAGATCAAATCCTGGGGCCAGGCTACATGTACCCCCTCCGTAAACTAATATAAGAGCATTTAAATCACTATTTTAGTGATCTAAACACTTTTATATTAGTTTATAGAGGGAGTACAAAGGAAGGAGACCGGCCGTCTACCGGATGATCGATAGCTTTGCCGTTGAAGAACATGTTCACCGTTGCCACAACAACGACCAAGTACTGACTTGGTGCCAACCAAGAGACATACTCCCTCCGTTCGGAATTACTCGTCTAAGAAATGAATGTATCTAAATGTATTTTAGTTGTAGATACATTCATTTTTATCATTTTTTGTGACAAGTAATTCCGAACGGAGGAAGTACGTTCTAGAAAGAACCCAAATGAGACATGCGACATCGAGGACTGCATGTTTACAATGAAAAGCAACCTTTGAAGGGAAAAAAAGCCGTCGAAAATTGGACCGAACCTGTTTCATTTGTCGAGTCCACCTTTTGTTTTCGGTCGGCAAATTCGCTTCCACGTGACCAGGCATTTGGCAACAGCCACATCCCAAAGGAAGGCACGACGTACGCGAGGCGTCAATGGCCCGAACATCCACGACCTGTTGGTGCGATATATGGAGGCGTTGAATTATACGGAGAGGAGGAGACACGAGCAAGAAAGGGCAGCGGACTACAAAACAAAAGCGTCGACATACTCCAAATTGTCACGTGTGCAGCACCGAAAGCTAGGCAAACAATACGAAGACTGGGATACAAATTGGGTTAGGAGGTGAAG
Organism: Triticum timopheevii; assembly: GCA_963921465.1. Lineage (NCBI taxonomy): Eukaryota > Viridiplantae > Streptophyta > Magnoliopsida > Poales > Poaceae > Triticum > Triticum timopheevii. The sequence goes on along the minus strand of OY997266.1, from coordinate 594,382,164 downwards.
TAGAGTTATTTACGCAAAACCACCATAGCTGGACAAGGGTAACAATTTGATACCATATTTAGGCCAGGGCACAAATAATCACCGAAACTGGGCCTAATCTGTAACGCAGAGCACTGAAGCTCGGATTTGTTCACGAAAACAGCCAAACCAACATGTAAGGCCCACCTGTCGGGCTGATGTGGCAAAGACTAATCCAAGTCAATGTTTGACCTGCTGAGGTGGACGGGGGACCTACCTGTTAGCCACCCATCTTCTTTCCCCTTTTATTCCTCCTCGTCTCTTCCCAGTGGCGGCTAGTCCAGAGACGAGCGCTCTGCTGTTGACCTGTCGTGCCATGGGAGCTCCGCCACGCCCCAAGACAACATCAGCAGCACCGGGCCTGCGCGCGGCGGCTGGAGCTGCTGCGCACGGCGGCTGGCGCCGCCGCGGCGGTGCTCATGGAGGCCATCGACTCGCCCGTTCGGGCGCGCGCAGTGGAGGGCACGTCCTCCGCCCATTTACGTGCAGTGGCATCTCGGTGTACTGAAAGACGGCGGTGGTCGGTGTTGGCAGCGTGGAGCTCTGTGGCGGCGGCGGCGCTCAGGAGTGGGAGTGTGGAGGGTCGCGCGGCAGGGAGCCCATGATGCGGGTGCGCGCCTGCGGCTGCTGCGGGGAGCAAGCTCGCATGGCCCACTGCGAGAGTTTCTCCCGTTCGATGGCCGGACAAGGAGTCGTACGCGCCTGCTTCTCCTGGCGGCGCTCCAGTGGCTCTCAAAGAACAATTGGATCGACGCACAAAAGTTGTTCGATGAAACACCTCATAGCAACAGAGATGTGAAGAAGATGATTGTGTAATCATTGACAGGTGGGGCCCATGTCTCATTGACAGGTGGGGCCCACGTCTCATTTGCCACATTAGTTGGTCAAAGTTTATAGTCTTCGCCAGGTCAGCCCGAGAGATGGCCCCTACATGTTGGTTTGGCTGTTTTCGCGATCAAATCCAAGCGTTAGTGCTCCGCGTTACAAAATATGCACAATTTCAATGGTCTTTTGTGCCCTGGCACAAATTCTCGGTATCAAGTTGTTATTCTAGCCCTAAGTGTGCTGGTTTTGCGTAAATAACTCGGTGAAATAAACCACAGATGGCGACCATGAAGGGAAAGAGAAAATTTGATAAGATTGTGAGCTTCATAATTTGATGCTCGATCTCCGAAGACAAAGTTAGAACTATCAAAATTGGTACTAGCAATCTCTTGAATCTTTATTTTTACCTCTTTATCTTTATTTTTATCTTTATCTTTACCTAATATTAACGGGAGGATTGTTTCTCCACTTTTTTGGTCTAGCGAGGTTTCGTACGTCGAGCCACAAATTTCGTACATCGCTTCTTAGTTTTTTTTTCAAAACCATCCACACGATCTTTCCTGAGTTTTTCCTTTTAGTAGAAAAAAGTAAAAAAAAAAAAAGACCAAAGGGAGGATCGAACACAGGACCTCTAAGTTTAGGGCTAAGGTCTTAGCCACCGGCCCTAATGGCATTTGGTATTGAAAAGCAGCGCTACACTATAAATCTACATAGGACATTCCTGAAGTCTTCTTTTTTTGGAAAACCGGCCAAAAATAGGAGGCCCGAGGGAGGATTGAACACGGGGCCTTTAGTTTGCAGGCGAACGTGGTAGCCACTCAACTAGATCGAGTTTGGAGCCATAAATATACACTGAACATTTTTTTAGTATGCGGTGAATATTCTTTTCAAATGTAATATTAACTAGCAACAAAATTCGGAAATGTTTGAAAAAAGTGAATTTAAAAATACACACTGAGGGTTTTTTTAGTATATGGTGCACATTTTTCAAATACACACTGAATATCTTTTAATATATGGTGATTTTTTAAAATGCAAACTAAACAAATTTCCTATATACGACGAACTTTTCTTACATACGGTGAAGAGTTTTCAAATGTATGGTGAACCTTTGTTTCCTATAGGGTGAATTTTTTTTATTACGTGAATATTTTTTTAAGAACATGAATAAATTTTGGAATTACTAACTTCTATTGAAAAAGATACAACATTTTCTAAAAATTTAAACAAATTTTGAAATTCTGAATGAAAGGTCCAAAAAGTCGGCCGTCTAAACGCTACCTTCAGCGAAGCGACAACGTTTTGACGCTCACAAGGGTCAAATAGAATTGGCGGCGTTTGGTACGCCGTGTCACAATTTGTGTACATCATTCCTTCTGGGAACAAGCCTTGGCGAACACTCTTCTCTCATGGCCCCCGGGCGTACTTGAGTTTCATTTTTTGGAAAATTAGCAAAAAAATATGTGCATTAGTGGGATTCAAACTGGCTACATGAGGTGCAAGTCCCACCACATTAACCAACTACGCCAGCCGACTCTCATGGAATAAAATGAGCTATATCGTATTTATACACTACAACATATGACATACTTTTCGCCCCAATCCCAAACGATTCACACTCACACTTGCAATTGCAGTGTTGCATCTTTTTGTTATTTTCTTCAAGTAATCTTCGGCTCAATTCAGATGGCAACCTGAAGTACTATGAGATCTAACTATAGCTTCACCAATCAACCATGGATTCAAACAACAATGTTGGCGCCACATATCAAAATTAAGACACGAGCAGAAAGAAGTTGATAGTGTGCCTATTCATTTACTGAACCTTGTGCAGTCTAAGTCCATATATATTACAGTGGCGCAGCTAGAAGAGAGAATTAGGCAACTAATGATTTGGATGATTTGGTAGAGCCAATCAGGGCAAGCAAGTGCAGTTTCCACACAACTAGCAAACGTTAGATCTTGTTGTGGCAGTGAGCGCATGTAGCGAAGCGAACATGTCATGGGAGTGGGTGCATCCCCTAGAATCATCAATTGATATAGTTGCTTGGAGCTGTAAGCGAGTTGTCTTGGCGGCGACCTGCTGGCATGCTATCGAGTTAGCGCTCAATATGGTAGGGGACAAGTGTCCAATATTGTCGTTTGCCACACATTATCATGTCCAATGTTCTGAACTGGCCTCCTAAAGAACGCTACCACGGAGCAACTGATCATTTTTTACATTAGCGACCTAGACTGTAACCCAGTTCTTCCATCCGGACAACTTTCGTACAGGGCCACAGATGTTTGCTCCATAACCAAGCACGAGGGTTGTGCAGGAGACATTGTATGAAGCATGTGCCCGAGGGACACACGAGGGTTGTGCATGAGACATTGTATGGAGCATGTGCCCGCTGTCGGTGTCAAAACCGGCGGATCTCGGGTAGGGGGTCCCAAACTGTGCGTCTAGGCGGATGGTAACAGGAGACAAGGGACACAATGTTTTTACCCAGGTTCGGGCCCTCTCGATGGAGGTAAAACCCTACTCCTGCTTGATTGATATTGATGATATGGGTAGTACAAGAGTAGATCTACCACGAGATCAAGGAGGCTAAACCCTAGAAGCTAGCCTATGGTATGATTGTTGTAATGGTTGTTCGTCCTACGTACTAAAACCCTCCGGTTTATATAGACACCGGAGAGGGCTAGGGTTACACAGAGTCGGTTACAATGGTAGGAGATCTACATATCCGTATCGCCAAGCTTGCCTTCCACGCCAAGGAAAGTCCCATCCGGACACGGGACGAAGTCTTCAATCTTGTATCTTCATAGTCTTGGAGTCCGGCCGATGATAATAGTCCGGCTATCCGGACACCCCCTAGTCCAGGACTCCCTCAGTAGCCCCTGAACCAGGCTTCAATGACGATGAGTCCGGCACGCATATTGTTCGGCATTGCAAGGCGGGTTCCTCCTCCGAATTAATTCATAGAAGATTGTGAACACCAGAATAGTGTCCGGCTCTGCAAAATAAATTCCACATACCACCGTACAGAGAATAATATGTACACAAGTTCAATCTGCTGACGTATTTTGGGGCGTGACGTCACACCACTACCAAGCCTTTACTTGAATTGTTTTTACTATACCACCTCAGCGCGTTTAGCGAAGCGGTTTCCTTGGCACGTCTTATCGAAGCAGAGATCGTGTTTCCCTTATTCCGGGATTCCCATCAATACGGACGTGGGTAACCCAACCGCGTCATTGATTGTGGCGCTTGGGAGATAAGCGAGTTTTACCAGGCCGGTGGGGACGCATAGTCTTCGTCCGTCCATATATAAGGGGATAAGGATCCACCTTTTTTACCTACGCCTTCTTCCTCCTTTGCTTATCCATCTCCACGCACTCGAGCTCCAGCGCCCAAGTCCCCACATCTTGTCTCAACCATCTCCAGCCATGTCCGGAGCGGGAGGCAAGTGGATGGCCTCCTCCGTTACGGAGGGGCACATCGAGAAACTACGCGGCGCCGGATACCTGTCCAGCGACATCGCGCACCGGCTGCCCGACGAGGGGCAGCTCATCCCCACCCCCAGGCCCCATGAGAGGGTCGTATTTCTTCCCCACTTCCTCCGCGGAATGGGCTTCCCACTTCATCCCTTCGTCCGGGGGCTCATGTACTACTACGACCTGGACTTCCACGATCTGGCGCCAAACTTCATTCTCAACATCTTGGCGTTTATCGTCGTGTGCGAGGCCTTCCTCTGCATCCAGCCCCACTTCGGCTTGTGGCTCTAGACCCTCAACGTCAAGCCGAAGGTCGTGAAGGGCAGTCAAGCGGAGTGCGGAGGCGCCATGGTGGGCAAAATGCCCCACGTTACTTAGCTCGAGGGCGCCTTCGTGGAAACCATCAAAGGGTGGCAATCGGGGTGGTTCTACATCACCGAGCCGCGCGACCCTAAATGGGCAGCGGCCCCCGAGTTCAGATCTGGTTCCCCCATGCAGCTCACCTCCTGGAAAGAGAAGGGCTTGTTATGGGGCAGTTCGGAGGAGCTGACCGGACTCCAGTCCTGTCTTCAGACCTTGGTGAACAAGAAGCTTAAGCTTGTCAACGTGATCCAGGTCATGCTCGTCCGCCGGATTCTCCCCTGCCAACAACGGGCTTTCAATTTGTGGGAGTTTGATCCGGCACAGCACCGGACCCTTAGCGGGCTCTTTGACACAACGTACGAAGCTGCCTGGAGGGTGCTGTTCAAGGGCGGAGAAGCCCCCGCATCCGCGACTGAAGATCGCGGATTCAGCACACAACGCCCGGCCGGCGCGGTAAGCTATGCTATCCTTTATGGGACATTCATTTCTTTCATAGTTTGACTCTATGCGGGGTTTAAAATTCCCAATGCCTTTAACAGGACTGGCAAAGGACATCCGGACAGGTTAACTGTCCGGCTCCCCTCCCCGAAGACCCAGCGGACACCCGTTTAACGGGGCTGCTAGTCCCGGCACTTTAAGTGGTGCCGGAGAAGAAGGCCAAGAAGAAGGCCACGGGAACCCGAAGGAGTTCCCAGCGCCAGGTGGTATCGGACTCATCGTCCGATGGCTCTGAGGCAGACTCCTCCCCCGAAGACGAGGAGGAGAAATAGGACTCTCCCCTAGAGGGGGGAGAGAGGAAGAGGAAGGCTTCCCCAACGGGGAAGGCCGAAGGGTCAAAAAGGAAGGACCCTTCCTCCGGACTGCTCCGCCAACACCGGCGACGGCGACGGGGAGTGGCCCTCAAGGGCCAAGCCCCCAGCAAGATCATAAGTATCCAGACTGCTGAATGATTTATAGTTTCTCTTTGTGCCACGTAGTGTCCTTCTAATGCCGCATAATGCCTGTAGTCCGGCCGAGGATGATCTTCCCGCTTCATCAAGTGGGTCCTTGGCTCTGTCGGATGTGGATTCCATTCCGACCGCCTCGACTCCCCATGACGCTGATGACGCCGAGGTGGGATCCCAGGAGGGGACCCATCAGGAGGAGGCTCCGGAGGCGCCGCAAGGCAGCCTCCCGGACTTTGCGCCGGACTCCGCACCGGAACCTGTAGTGGTCCCGGAGTACGGCAGGCGGCCCCTTCGTAAGAAGGGCAAGACCGTGACACCGGCGGCCTCCGTCCAACCGGAGGCGCCAGATAACTTGTTGGAGGCGCTCAACGGTGCTTCCATCGAGGAAGAACACCGCACTATCATGAGTGCGGTGATTCAGAAGGTTCAGCTCGCCAAGAGCGAGCTAACCGAAGCCTTCAGCAGCCTTCTAACAGGCTTTGAGGTAAGAAGTTTTAAAATATTTAATGTAATACCGCATAGACAGTAGCCCCTGATGCTCAGTTCGGTGTTCGGAAAGAAAAGCCGGACTGAGGATCTAAAAAGATATACCCAGGAGTTCTAAAAATTATGACAATATGGGTTTGCAGGCTGCGCTGCTGACCTCTGCCGCACTTACTGCGGAGGTCGACGCTTTGAAGCAGAACCTCGAGCGGTCCGAGAACGAGCTCGGCCTTGCCAAGAAGCAGCTCGAGGACAAAGAAGGTGAGTAACACCGTATTAAATTTGTACCTTACAGAAAAGGATTTTGGTTGCAATAGAAATAACAAGGATAACGTGGGTACTGCAGGGGCCACGAGCGAGGTGGCGACCCGGAAGGAGGCCGTGTCTGCGGCCGAACGTAATGCGGCCGCGGAACAAGCGGAGCGAGAGAAGCAGGAGGCGCGGGTGGCGGAGGTGCGGCAAGAGCTCCAGGCTCTCATGGAAAAGCATGAGAGTTTGGAGCGCGACTCGAAGACTCGAGAGTCCGAGCTTGCCTCGGCTCTTGAGAGTGCCAAAGCCGCTAAGGCCGAGGCCCATAAGGCCCTCCAGGAGATTGAGGCGGTGAAGAAAATAGCAGCAGGTAAGGCATTTTTCATGCAAAGCAAGCATGTGAATGTGAATTACCTATTACTTACCCGAATTCGGAGCTCTCCAGGAGCGTTTGCAGATCTGCCTCGCAGCATGTCCGATGCCGCCGCATTCTACCGGGCCGATGAGGGGAGCTCAACGGAGAAGGTCTTCTGGTCTCAATATGCTGAGGCCGGACATCCGGTGCCCCTTAGCAACCAGCTGAAGCAGCTAGTCGAGCTCTATAAGGTAGCCGAGCAGGCCACGAAGGGCCTCATAGTCCAGCTGTGGCCTGAAGAGGCCATGCCTGGGAGCTACTCCGGCATGGTGCGGCGGCTGGTGGATGCGTGTCCCTGGGTGGAAGTCATCAAGTGCTCCGCCTGCATTGAAGGTGCCCGTCGGGCCCTTGCCCGCGCAAAGGTGCACTGGGGCAGGCTGGATGCTGAGAAGCTTCTGACGGACGCGCCGCCGGCGGGCAAGGAGTATCGCACGCCCGAAATGTATTATAAGAGTGTCCTGAAGGGTGCCCGCAAGATTGCGGATGAGTGCACCAAGGATGTAATATTTGAGTAGACTCGCAATGTGTTATCCTGTGCGCTGAAAACTTTGTTCATATGCGCTAAGCAACGCTTATTAATTTAAAATATTACCTTCTGTGCGGCCGTTTATCAAATCTGAGAGATGGCAAGTCGTCGGCTTCAGCCCCCATGCCACGAGTGCTGGGGTGTTCGGGATAAACTTTAGCGCTCTTGTTCCCATTTTTGGGTCCATCTAGGGAGGCGCTCAACACAACGAACAAGGCAACCGGACTTATAATGCTTGAACACTCTCACTTAGCCATAGAATTCTATAATTTTAAATTCCGGCGAAGCCCCTAGTGTTCGGAAGACCGAGTTCGGGGCGCTATCCATGCCTGGGCCGGACACAGCCGGTTCCTCGCTCTAAGCGGCATAAGTCTTTAGGGACTCGAAAAGACCTCTCGAACAGCGACCAGCTCTCGCCTTATCATGATGGTCAGTTTTAGCTTTCTCCACTGAGGCGCTCGCCCAGCTCAACCGGGGCGCAATCGCAGTGGTTCTCCCAGTGCTACCTTAGCCGATAGAACGGAACGTAAGGTACCAAAACATGGGAGCTGGGCAAACCCAACTATTGACCCAAGACATGATTCGGAGCCGATGCATATAGTGCTATAAGTTCGGGGTGCCGCACTTGTGAAAGTGTTCGGACTTATCACACCATAATGCGGGGAACATAAGCCCCTGGTGTATTCGGCCGTACCAAAATGTACAGATGCAAAACGTCATAAATGAACATATATGTAAAAAAGGAATGCAATTATAAGCCAAGAGTAATGCATTGTTTATTCAAGGAATTCTGCCATGAGTGCAGAACGATACAAATAGTGCGGTACGCAAGGGATTGGACTATTAGACATGTCCCCCTCCATGGGTAGGCTGCGGAATGGTGTATTTAACAAATTTAATGCTCAGAATGAAGACCACCTGAGTGTTCGTTGTAGCCTTTGTCCTTCCCTGGCTGTTGCATCGTGAGTTCGGCAGATTCACCGCCGGACAGGGTCTCTGGTGAACGGAGTCCTGTGGATAAATAGAAAAAAGGAAAAGAAAAAGAGCGACACACTTGGGAGCCCCTGGTGTGGTTAAGCCGCACTCTGGGCCTGTCGTGGTCGTGCCCCTCCCCCTATGCCCATGGTATCTCCAGAGCGTAATGATGTACGCGAAGAGCTGGTCTTGCAATCATGCAAGGGCTGGGGTTGGGGCCGCATTGCTACGCGTGCTCGGAACGTGCCAGGTGGTCTTGATGTATGTTACTCTGGGCGCGTTTGGCCATGTCCGTTCGTTTAACGGCCGGACTCGAAAATTGCCTTAAGAGGCTGCTCTGTACTTCTGCCACGAGAGCCGCTGTGTGTTCCTCCATTCGGAGGGAGCGTTCAGTGTTTCTGTTGACCGTGATGACTCCACGAGGGCCTGGCATCTTGAGCTTAAGGTATGCATAATGCGGCACCGCGTTGAACTTTGCAAACGCGGTTCGTCCGAGCAGAGCGTGATAGCCACTGCGGAACGGGACTATGTCGAAGATTAACTCCTCGCTTCGGAAATTATCCGGTGATTCGAAGACCACTTCCAATGTGACTGAGCCTGTACAATTGGCCTCAACACCTGGTATGACGCCTTTGAAGGTCGTCTTTGTAGGTTTAATCCTTGAGGGGTCTATGCCCATCTTGCGCACTGTATCCTGATAAAGCAGGTTCAGGCTGCTGCCGCCATCCATCAGGACTCTAGTGAGGTGAAATCCATCGACGATTGGGTCTAAAACCAATGCGGCGAATCCGCCATGGCGGATACTGGTGGGGTGGTCCCTTCGATCGAAAGTGATCGGGCAAGAGGACCATGGATTGAACTTCGGGGCGACTGGCTCCATCGCATATACGTCCCTAAGTGCACGCTTCCGCTCCCTCTTGGGTATATGGATTGCGTATATCATGTTTACCGTCCGCACTTGTGGGGGGAAACCCTTCTGTCCTCTACTGTTCGGCGGCCGGGTCTCTTCCTCGTCATCGCTATGCAGCCCCTTGTCGTTATTTTCGGCAATTAACTTGCCTGCCTGCTTTTCAGGGGTGCCATGTATCTGGCAAGAGCGGTCGAGTATTCGGTCCAGATTGGACGGACCCGGAGTGGTTCTTTTGAATGGCTTCTTCCGCTGACCGGGTTTAGAGCCTCTGAATCCGGCGTTGACTGTCGTATCCTTGGTGTTATCGCCGTTAATGCGGCATTTGTTTTTGTTTCGACGCGACCTGCCACTGCGGTCCTTAGTATCCGGACTGCCAGAATTTTTGCTGAGGTTGTTACTGCGGGCTAGCCAGCTGTCCTCCCCCGCACAGAAGCGGGTCATGAGTGATGTGAGGGCTGCCATGGATTTCGGCTTTTCCTGTCCTAGGTGCCGGGCCAGCCACTCATCGCGGATGTTATGTTTGAAGGCTGCAAGGGCCTCTGCATCCGGACAGTCGACGATTTGATTTTTCTTTGTTAAGAACCGTGTCCAGAACTGTCTGGCCGATTCGTCTGGTTGCTGAATTATGTGGCTTAGGTCATCGGCGTCTGGTGGTCGCACGTATGTGCCCTGGAAGTTGTCGAGAAATGCGGCTTCCAGGTCCTCCCAACACCCAATTGACTCTGCTGACAAGCTGTTAAGCCAATGCCGAGCTGGTCCTTTAAGCTTGAGCGGGAGATACTTGATGGCGTGGAGATCATCACCGCGGGCCATATGGATATGAAGGAGATAATCTTCGATCCAAACCGCGGGGTCTGTTGTGCCATCGTAGGATTCAATGTTCACGGGTTTAAACCCTTCGGGGATTTGATGATCCATTACTTCATCTGTGAAGCATAGTGGGTGTGCGGCGCCTCTATACTGGGCAATATCACGACGTAGCTCAAGAGAGCTTTGTCTGCTGTGTTCGGCCCGGCCGGAGTTGCTGTATCCGGCGCGACGGTAGTCGTCGTGGATCGTGGGGCGCCCACGTGATCCGTAGATAGATCTTGATTGTCTTGCCTTGTCCTCCAATATGTCTCGCAAGTCCGGCGCATTCCCCCGTGGCTTCGTACTTTTCGAGCGATGCCGGGGTACGGTCCTGATGGAGGGCCTAGATGCCTCTCTGTCGCGGCCACGAGGTGGTCGGTCTGCCGTATTGTGCGCTGGTGATGAAGGTTTATATGCCTCCTCCTCTAAGCGGGGGAGCAACTTGCGTTTTGGGTAGCTTTTGGAGGGGCGTTCGAGTTCATGCTCTTCGGCCGCGAGGACCTCGGTCCATCTGTCGGCCAGCAGGTCTTGATTAGCTCAAAGCTGTTGCTGCTTTTTCTTTAGGCTGTTTGCCGTGGCCATTAGCCTGCGTTTAAAACGCTCTTGTTCGACGGGATCCTCCGGCACGACGAATTCGTCATCGTTGAGGCTTGCCTCGTCTCCGGAGGGAGGCATGTAATTATCATCCTCGACCTCTTCGTGTGCCGTTCTCTCGTGAGGGCTGGCTTCTGCGTCCTCCTGCGCTGAATCTTGCTGTAGGGGGTTGTCTTCGGCACTCTCTGGGGTGTTATTATCTCCGGTGCCGGAATCTCCATTCTTGCTGTGGCGGGATTTAGAGCGGCGCCGCTGACGTCGGCGTTTGGGCTGTTTCTTAGGGGAATCTGCCTCCGCTGCTTCTTCGCCGTTCCCATCCTTTGGGATGTCCACCATGTATATGTCGTATGACGAGGTGGTCTTCCAGTGCCCCGTAGGCGCTGGTTCTTGGTCGTCTCCGGCATCGTCGTCCATACCGTCGATGTCTTCGGAGTCATAATCTAGCATGTCGGTTAGATCGTCGACAGTGGCTACAAAGTGGGTGGTGGGTGGGTGTCGGTGTCAAAACCGGCGGATCTTGGGTAGGGGGTCCCGAACTGTGTGTCTAGGCGGATGGTAACAGGAGACGAGGGACACGATGTTTTACCCAGGTTCGGGCCCTCTCGATGGAGGTAAAACCCTACGTCCTGCTTGATTAATATTGATGATATGGGTAGTACAAGAGTGGATCTACCACGAGATCAAGGAGGCTAAACCCTAAAGCTAGCCTATGGTATGATTGTTGTAATGTATGTTATCTTTTTCGACTAGCCTGGCCTCGGTTTATATAATGCACCGAAGGCCTAGGATAACAAGAGTCCTAGCCGAATACGCCGGTGGGGGAGGAGTCCTTGTCTTGATCGCCAAGTCTTGTAGAATCTTCCTTGTATGCGGCACCTGTCCGGACTAGCCCATGAGTATACGGCCGTGGGGGTCCTCGGCCCAATCTAATAGATCGGGAGATGACATGGTGAGTACCCCCTAGTCCAGGACACCGTCAGTAGCCCCCTGAACCGGTCTTCAAGTTAGGGACGCTCCTCGATTCTTCTGAACTGTTCTTCATCTTCGGTCGTCGGTCTTGAAAACTGGTTCAACGAATCTTCTTTATCTTCGATCTTGAGGATCGCCGAAATGCATTCGACGGGTTTACACGTCGGGTATCCGAGGAGCCCCTTTAAGTTTCTGGCCTTTATCAGTGCCTCGTTATTTTTATGCCACACCTCGGGTTTGAAGTTGTTCCCGGGCGGCAACGTCCTCTTGCGTCCGAGCTCCAACACCGGACTGCATTCGAGGTATCTTTTGCAGCCGAGCACCAATGTCGGACTGCTTCCCAGCTCTAACGCCGGACTATGTATCCGAGCTCCAACGTCGGACTGTATCCGAGGTGTCATAAATCACCTTGGTTCAAAGAAGTTTGAAGGAGTTTAGCCGAGCTTAATGCCGGAAATGCCCTCTATGGAGCCAGCCACTAGCGCCCGAGCTTTATGCCAGACTGCTTCCGAGATGGTGCACCACCCCGAATGTGGGCCGAATTTTGTCATTATTTTTCATTGGTGCAATTTATTCTCTGCCGAGATATATAGCCAGTAGCCCTCAAGGTGGGTATTGGTCTAAAACCCGAGATGCACATGAAGGATGACATAAGATCACTGATCCCAGTAGCCGCTGAGACTCAGGTCGATTTGCAAAATCGACCTGAGGATCAAGTCCTAGCTCGGCAGAATACTTCGGGACACTAAAAGCGGCGTGCTCAGTCCTTGAGACTCAGGTTGGGTGCGGCCGACCAACCTGAGGACCAAAATCTCCTCGGAAACTATATTGCACATAAAATTTTCTGCATTGGACAAGCAATGCAGTAGCCCCCGAGACACTGGTCGGGTGGCAACACCAGATCAGGGGATCGATGTGCCCCTTTAATATGTTTAAATAATAAGCCCGAAGCCTAGTAGCCCCCGAGCCTTAATGCGGGCACGGGCGGCCGAATTAAGGATCAATATCCATAGTAAAATCACAAATTGTGTGTAATGACTCTATGTATCCAAGTACTTTACGTCATTGATGCTCGGATCCGCATTGTACAAAACTTTGTTGACCGACCATCGGCTTCCACCTCCTCGGCCAATAGCTGAGTAGTGTTTGTCCTACTTTATAAAGCCTTTATGAGGACGACAAACAAGGCAATCTGGCCATACGGTTTTATAAACAAAGGTACGCGGAGAGATATATTATATTACTGTTTAACAGAAGAAATGTCTTCCAAAGAAAATAGTCCCGCTATTGGTTCCTTTCTTTGGGTTGTCATGCTAAGCATGATCAGAAAACCTCAGCTCCAATGTAAGAGCAAAATATCGAGGATTTAGTTGGGGAGGCTAGTTAATAGCCCCCGGTAGTGTTCGGAGACAGTCGAGGTCAAGCCGTAAACACTTCGGCCAATGTTATGAACGGCCTGTTATTTAACATAGTTATCGGATCGCTGACCAGTTTACGCTTATGGTGACAGTTAGTTTTCGGCTTTCTCCACTGAGGTGCTTAACCATGTGAGCTGGAAGCACAATCGCAGTGGTTCTCCCTTTGCACGCCTAGCCGAACAAAACGGAACATAGGAAGCAAGTGCGGGAGCCGGCCAACCCAACTATTGACCGAAGACACAATTCGAAACCGATTCATATATAGCAATATCCGAGAATATTTTTGCTGAAATCCCTAAAAGGTGTTCGGCGTTGCACTGCGAGACTAATGCTGGAAAAGCACAAATAGTTTAAAAGTGCCAAAAAGCTTGGAAAACCAAGAAACGTCAGTGAAAACATGACGTCCGAACAATATCAAGTGTTCGGTGCCAATCTGAAAATTGGTTTTAGAAAAAAGAAGTGCTTCTGTCGTGCTTTAACATGATACATCCTATGTGAGGACTTCGAGCGGGTCAGCCTACGGCCGGCTAGTGACCGCACACTCGTGTCGAAAAAAGGAGTGATAAATAATAAAAACTTTGCAACGACTAAGGAGAAAAACACTTAGTATAAAACGGCTCAAATAAACATAAGAGCCCCCAAGCGACTTGGGTAAAAGTTGACTATATAATGTAAGGTGACATGTAGAATGCCTTCTAGCCGGATTGTAGATCGTTTGTCGTAGCGGACCTTTTCGCTTCATCCTCTGGACCCAATAGTCCGGAGTGTGTCCGAATACCCTCGTGGTTATAAAAAATCGGGGCATGCATGGAGACCAGGCATAGGGGTCATTGGTGCTTTATCATACAAGTGCCCAACTAGTTATGTTATATTACATGGTTAGTAAGAAACATCTTCCAGGGAGAATAGTTCCGTTAGGGGTTCCTTTCCCTGGGAGGCATGCCCTAAAGTGCATGTCCGGACTACGAAAAGAGCAGAAAAACATCTGGGGGCAGGTAAATAAATAGGTAATAAATCATCTTTTAGTTCACCGACCGAGTATTCCCTTAAGAACGCTAGCTTTTGGCTTCACCCAGTCTGAGGTACACATCCGGCTGACCCAGCAGTAACAATCGCAGAGGTGCTCCCTTTACCACCTAGCCGAACAATCGGGAACGTAGGGGTAAGCACAGGAGCCAGGCAACCCAGCTTGGCCAAAACTTAAGTCATATCGATGCATATAATGGTGAATAAAAGGTACATGCGGAAGTGTGACACATGTGTTGGGCATAAAGCCCGTATTAATAAGCTTCTGTTAAAGAAGCCCCCAGGTATAATGAGCGCGGATAGCGCGTCAAGTGTGTGCAAAAAAGTTTGGACAAGGAAAATTTTTACAAGCCACTTTTTTCCAAAAAAGTATAATGCTTGGTCGAACCGAACACAAGTTAAAAATTTAAAACTTTGAGCATGAAGACAACTTAGCTGGTTAATGTGTTCGGTATTGACGACGTGGTCCGAGCTTGATGCGGGACAAGGTTCCGTCCCCCAAGCCGGTCCCAAGGTGGTGGAGCAAAGAGCTCGGCATTCCGAAGTGGTGACATAGCTCAGTAAATGCAAAACGGCAGAGAGATGCCGAAGTCCCCGACATGGTGTAATGAATTGTTGACGAAGCCCCCCGTCCAGCTGAGGTGACGCCAAAGGATATAGTCCGGCTGGATCATTTTCCTGTGCACAAAAAATAGTGCAAACCGGAGATAATAGTGATAATAATAATTAAAAAAAATCGTTGCATAATGAATAATTTATGCAAAGTGAGTAACAAAAGAAAATATTGCCTGGCGCCGAGGTCGATGTCGATGCAGGGCGTCGGCGTGATGCGGTAAAGGCGTGGCAAAGCCTGAATTCACAGGTCGGTCCGTGCTCCGGATGCGGCATTCGCCGGACTATGTACGGAGACTGACCGAACCATGATGCGAACGTAGTTAGTGCGGCCACCATTTGATAGACCTGTGAACATATGATGGACAAACCAGAGTACTAATTCCTTGGGAAAAATGAACCCAAACAAACAAAAAATATTAGGATTAATAGCACCTGGTTTATTTGTTGTAGTAATCCGAAGGAGGATGATGCTGGCAAAGGTTCGCTTGCCGAGGCAAAGCCCTCGGTCCAGCTAATCGTGACGAAGCTGGTCGGCTGGTGACGCCGAAGTGTCCGGAGTAGGTTGATGAAGAGATGATGAATCCTCCGATCCAGCCGAGATGTCGAAGTAGTTCGGCGTGATGGACACCGGCTTGAAGGAGCAACAGTGCGGCCCTGCCGATGCAGGTCGTGACGTGGTCGATGTCGGCTTGATGAAGCGACCGTGCGGCGATGCCGATATTCCCGCTCCGTGTAATCCGTGGGGCGGCGATGTTGATGATCATTTGTTCTTCGCGATGCCGGACTCTTGTTCGGCTTGCCGAGATGATGATCCGAAGAAGTTGAGCTCGGCTCAACAAATTGACGACGTGTCTAGCGCAGGTCGGCAGCCGTGGAACAATATTGCAGGACTGGTTTGACACCAGCAATGATGTTGAAGATCATGTTCAAAAGATCTCAAGGTTAGTGGGATGTGTTTGGGAACAATACACAATATCCCATACAAAACTTCCTTCAAAAAGGATGTCCGAAATCCCGTTCATAAAAAAGATGAATTCGGGTCGGATTCGTTCTCGCGCAGAAAACAAATCCGGAAAGTGATGCACTAATCGGAAGGTTCCCGGAGTTCTGACGGTCGGATCGAGCTGAAATTTGGAGGGGTGGTAGATATAGGAATTCCGCAGCCGATCAACGGTTGGATCTTCCAAAGGACGTCCGAGCTAGAAGCTGGACACCACGCCCTAAACTCGTCCAGATTCCCGTCCAGATTTGATAGGGCTCGGATATATCGTGGATTGCGAGAGATTCCTCCATCGGAACTCGACGAAATTATCCAGGGTTGTTGTAGACTCAATTCCGCACAATTCCACCAAGGCGATCGTCAAAGCGATACTCGAGGAGGCAGTGGCAGCAGATACGAGTTCGCTGTCCAGAAAAACAGTACGGTCGCTTGAGGACAATGTTGACGTTGAGCCCCCGAGCTCCATGGATGAATCCTCCGTGATCTTGATAGAGATCGGAGTTGATGTTTGAGGAAGGCCCTCGTCCGAACATGGTGATCCGAACACGGGGTACAATTCTTGGTCGAACCAAGGTGACCAGTCGAGCTGGTGACGAAGGTGCCGAAGTCGCAGTTGATCTGCAGGCGAGCCATCGATCCTTTTGTCGATCACACAGCGGAACTTTCAATGAAAGCACCAATGTCGGTGTCAAAACCGGAGGATCTCGGGTAGGGGGTCCTGAACTGTGCGTCTAGGCGGATGGTAACAGGAGACGAGGGACACGATGTTTTACCCAGGTTCGGGCCCTCTCGATGGAGGTAAAACCCTACGTCCTGCTTGATTAATATTGATGATATGGGTAGTACAAGAGTGGATCTACCACGAGATCAAGGAGGCTAAACCCTAAAGCTAGCCTATGGTATGATTGTTGTAATGTATGTTATCTTTTTCGACTAGCCTGGCCTCGGTTTATATAATGCACCGAAGGCCTAGGATAACAAGAGTCCTAGCCGAATACGCCGGTGGGGGAGGAGTCCTTGTCTTGATCGCCAAGTCTTGTAGAATCTTCCTTGTATGCGGCACCTGTCCGGACTGGCCCATGAGTATACGGCCGTGGGGGTCCTCGGCCCAATCTAATAGATCGGGAGATGACATGGTGAGTGTCGTGGTTCTAAGTCTGACAGTAGAGTGGGGGGTAGGTATGGAGAGGCAAGGTCCTAGCTATGGAGAGGTTGTAAACACAAGTGATGTACGAGTTCAGGCCCTTCTCAGAGGAAGTAAAAGCCCTACGTCTCGGAGCCCTGAGGCGGTCGAGTGGATTATGAATGTATGTGTTACAGGGGTGCGAACCCTTCTGCCTGTGGAGGGGGTGGCTTATATAGAGTGCGCCAGGACCCCCGCCAGCCCACGTAATGAAGGGTTTAAAGTACATTAAGTTTGGGGCGTTACTGGTAACGCCCCACATAAAGTGTCTTAACTACCATAAAGTCTATTCAATTACAGGCCGTTGCAGTGCAGAATGCCTTCTGACCTTCTGGTGGTCGAGTGAGTCTTCATGGTCGAGTCCTTCAATCCAGTCGAGTAGGTTCCTCGTAGGTCGACTGGAAGGTGATCTCTTCTAAAGGTGTCCTTGGGTAGGGCACTTAGATTAGGCCTATGACCCTATCCTAGGTACATGAATCCATCATTAGCCCCCGAATGGATTGAGGCTTGAGTGAGGAAGGAGTTGATGTTGTTTCCGATTGACTTTGGCATACTGGCTATGCGTTGTTCTGGATCAAGATCTTCTTTGTTGATAACGAGAAACTTTTCTTTAGTCGACTCGATCCATTCTTGTCTTTCGTCGAGTGACTTTTCGGACTTCACCGGTTCCCGAGCGACGGATCGCAGGAGATCCAGCGTCTGACAGACCGATTTGCCGTTCGCGGATTCTACGGGATATGAAATTTGGGGAAGCGCGCGAAGCGGGGCGGACCGCGGCGTTCGGATGGGATAGGACATAGACGCCTCGATCCCCGCGCCGCCTTTTCCGCCACGTATCACGTCAATGCAACTGTTTCGGGATATGATTAGACAGACCGGGTCCACCTATCATCCACTCGGAAGGGATGTTATAAATGCGACCGGCGAGGGTTTTCTGAACAGTGCTCCATCCTTTCTTCTCTGCTCTCCTCGTCTCCACCCAATGCGCCCGCTTTCGCCTCCGCAAAGCTCCTCTTCGCGCATCTCGCCGGCAGCCATGGTCAAGGAGAAGACGGCGGTGCTGGAGCGCGCAAAGAAGGCATCGGCGGCGGAGAAGGCGAAGGGGAGATCCACTAGTCGCAGCGGGTCTTCGTCTAGATCTCGCCTTCCGAAGGGCTGGGTCCAGGGAGATTGGATCCAGTCGACCATCAGGGAGAAAGATCTCCTCGACATGGCCGACGACGGGCTGATCCCCCACGGTGCCGCAAGGCTTCCAGGGAAAGAGTGGCAGCCCCAGCCGGAAGAGGGTGAGTGCGTGCTCCTGGCCACCCATGTCGATCGCGGATTTTCTCTGCCACCGAGTGTTTTCTTTCGTGGTTTTTTGAACTTCTTTGGAGCCCAACTCCACCACTTCACCCCGAACTCCATCGCGTATTTTGCTGCGTTCGTATCCATGTGTGAGAATTTCCTGGGCTGTCGACCGCACTAGGGCTTGTTCAAGCACATATTCACGTGTCGCTCTCAGACCGTGAAGAAGGCGAGCCCAGGCGATGAGAAAACCCAAGTTGTCCAAATGTGCGGGGGCCTGGGGATCCAAGTGAGGAACAAGAGCACCTTCCCAGCCATGACGTTTCCCGAGTCGGTCAGAGGCTGGCAGTCGACCTGGTTCTACTGCCAAAATGAGTCGACGCCGGGGCTGTCGAGTGGACTCCCTCAATTCACCATGGACCGAGTGAACAAGCCCTCCTCTCTGAAGGTGATTCCAGAGGAGAGAGCTGACGTGAAGATGCTGATGGATTGCGTGGTGCAGTTGGTTCGGGACGGCGTCACTGGCATGGACCTTTTGGAGGTTTTCCTTCGGCGACGTATCCAGCCTCTTTAGTTCCGGAGCCATTGCATGTGGTTGTACTGCGGAACTGAAGACGAGACTCGGATCCACCCAGAAGCAGTCGACGACGCCACGGTGGAAAGGTGGATGGCCGCGGTCACTGGGAACAAGGATAATCCCCGTGGATCCAGGAGGATTCCTCCACTCGACCATCACAGCGTTCCAGACAAGGTACGTTTGCTCTGCCTTCCATTGTATACTTGTCGTGTTTGTTTCTGTAAGTTCTGCAAATTGGTCGATTGATCTTTGTCTTGACGTCTTTCAGGCCCTCACCAAGCTGTACTCGATGCCCAATGGAGCTCAGGCTCCGACTGAGGAGGGAGAAGCCAGCGGAGGCGAGAGCCAGGAGGAGTGGGACTCAGACGCTGTCGAAGACGACGACGATGACGACGACGATGATGAGGACGAAGAAGAGGAGGAGGAGGAGGTTGCACCACCGCGCTCGGAAAGGCGGTCCAAGCTTGTCCATGACCCTGTGACTGAACGTGGCAAGGGGGTTGCGACTGTCGCGCAGTCGACCAAACGCCCTCGAACCACTTCTCCGGCGCCGACTGAAAAGGCGCCGAAGCAGTCGAAGGTGGCTCCGTCAAAACCAACCAAGCTCCTGCCGAAGATGAAGGTGTCCATCCCCACCATATCAGGGTAAACATGCTGCTTAAGTCTTCTTGTTTTGTGTAAGCTTTATCTCTGGTTGATACTTGAATTAACCGACTGATTCTTTGGGGCTGTAGTGCTGCTACTTCTGAGACCTCAGGCAAGGCTGACGACCATGAGATGGAGGACGCAGCAACCTCAAACCCTGGTACTATACTCTTAATTCCGTTTTTTAGTCGACTGATTCATGATCTCTGATTCTGATTCTTTTCTATTGCTCCATCCAATGTTGTTATCACTCTTCCTGATGATGTTGAGGATGAGAAACCACTGAAGCACAGAAGGAGCAGGAAAGCGTCTGCCGGCAGGGTGGCCCAGGATGTGACGGCGTCCGAGACTCTGGTCGCGGGGGAGGAGAACACCACTCGACACACCATGTCCTTCGCGGTGCCGTTGACGAGTGCCCATCCTGCTTCGTCGAGTGCCACACCACCTTCTCTTTTCACGATGCACCACGTCCCAGAGGACCAAGCCAGCGCTGCTAAGGAAGCGATAGGCCAAGCAGGGATCATGATGGAGCAGGTGAAGACCATCCGGGATGCAAGCCATGCAGCCTATGACGCCAGCTCCGCCCTTCAAAGCAATGTTCAGGTCAGTCGACCACCGCCTGTTCTGTTAGGATATGCTATCAAAACTTTTCTTTCTGGAATCCATAGCAATCACCCACTGGGTGTGTTGATAAAAAACTCCGTGTTAGCGGGGGCACGCTGAGTGCACCCGCTGGGTGTAGTCCCCAAGGCTAAGGTCGACTGCTGGCAGTCGGCCTTAGGCTTTACAAGTAAAGGCTTTTCATCATTCGACTGGGGCGAATGGATTTCTGAAACCGGTGGGGGCACGCTGAGTGCACCCACTGGGTGTAGTCCCCGAGACTGTGGTCGACTGCTTGCAGTCGATTACAGTCTGACGAACACGTCTTTCTTCTTTTTTTTATGGGTCGACTGGTCGACTCTGTCTTGAATAGAACTAGTGGGGGCACGCTGAGTGCACCCACTGGGTGTAGTCCCCGAGACTACGATCGAATGCTTGCATTCGGCTGTAGTCTTAGAAACGTGTGATTTTCTCTTATCCACTCGGAAGTGAATTATCTTTGATATTTTGTCGATTGGTTCTTCGTAGAAATCCTGCGACCTTGCGGCTCGCTATACTGAGCTGGAGCAGAAGCACATTCAGCTCGAGCTAGATCTGAAGCTGGTTCAGGAGAATCTGACGAAGGCGAAGGAGGAGACCAAAGGTATGTTCGGTGAGACCTCGACGACTCCTTTTTCCCTTCATTTGTTTCAAAATCTGACCTTGCTGTAACTTGCAGGCAAGGTGAAGGAGGCCCAGAAGAGAAAATACCTTGAGCTATCTGAGAAGACCAAGTTTGCTGACGAGAAGTTAGCTTCAGTCACCAAGCTTGAACAGGAAAATACCAATCTGAAAGCTGCTCTGGCGATTGCCAACAAGGAAGTCGACCGACTGAAGACTGACAAAACTACTCTGACCGACAAGATCAACCAGTTGACTGGGAAGAAAAATGACCTGGAAGCCTTCCTGGGTGGACTTGCCAAGAAACTGTTCCTTATGCTCGAAGGTAATCCTTTATACTGCCCTTTTCAACTGTGATGTTCCCATTCGACCACTGTCTTGACTCGGCGTTTGTCCTTGCAGAATTCTGTCGAAACTTTGAAGAAGAGACTAGCCAGTTGGAACCAAACCTTGACCCCGTCAATTCTCCAGTGAATGATGAAGTTGCCATGAATGTCTTCCGACTGGAGTCCCGTGTTGCAGCTGTCGTGGACTATCTTGCAAGACTGAAGGTCGCCACGTCCCGCATCGACTCGACACTCTGGCCCAGGGCGACACTCCAGAATGACCTCGAGTCGCTGATGGCTTGAATGAATGCAGTCCCTGACCGAGTGCAGGAGTGGAAGAAGTCCTCGGCTCGTTGCGGTGCAGATGTTGCTCTGTGTCTAGCCCGAGTCCACTGCAAAGACGCGCGAGAAGACAAGCTGGCGGCTCTCCGGGTAGCCAACACCAAGAAACACGACTTCAGGTCCTTCATGGAAACCTTCATCGCTGCTGCCACTTGGATCGCAGACGGAATCGACCTTGATGAGTTCGTTGCTCCTTCCAGCCCTCCACAGGAGGGGTAAAAAACTTCTTTTAAGCCCGACACTTTAAATTTGCCTCGGTATGCCGAGTGGAGTTGTAACCGATAAACCTTAACAGGCTTAGCGCCTGAGCACTTTCGGTTCCTTTAGGCATCGATCTGAACTTGCATTTGATGTTTGAATATGATTGCTTTTGGCTCGAAATGTTCTTTGCAGGTTCACAGCAAGATGCTCTCTGCAGTCGACTTATTCCTTAGGCGAGCACTGGGCTGCAGCTAAGCCCCCGAGTGAGAGGTTTGCTCTTCACTCGGTAGGATTTTTATACCTTAGGCAAGCACTGGGCTGCAGCTAAGCCCCCGAGTGAGAGGTTTGCTCTTCACTCGGTAGGATTTTTATACCTTAAGCGAGCACTGGGCTGCAGCTAAGCCCCCGAGTGAGAGGTTTGCTCTTCACTCGGTAGGATTTTTATATCTTAGGCGAGCACTGGGCTGCAGCTAAGCCCCCGAGTGAGAGGTTTGCTCTTCACTCGGTAGGATTTTTATATCTTAGGCGAGCACTGGGCTGCAGCTAAGCCCCCGAGTGAGAGGTTTGCTCTTCACTCAGTAGGATTTTTATGTTGTATTTGTGGCGAAGCTCAGAGGAGAGGGTCGCAGTCGACCTGCACCTCGTCCTCATCAGAGCGCACATTGTACTTATGGCGTAGCTCAGAGGAGAGGGTCACAGTCGACCTGCACCTCATCCTCCTTGTGAGCGTACGTTGTACTTAGGCGAGTACTTGGACTGCCACTAAGCCTCCGAGTGGAAGTCTGGCTTACCACTCGGTAGGATTTCTTATAACTTAGGCGAGTACTTGGACTGCAGCTAAGCCTCCGAGTGGAAGTCTGGCTTACCACTCGGTAGGATTTCTTATAACTTAGGCGAGTACTTGGACTACAGCTAAGCCTCCGAGTGGGAGTCTGGCTTACCACTCGGTAGGATTTCTTATAACTTAGGCGAGTACTTGGACTGCAGCTAAGCCTCCGAGTGGAAGTCTGGCTTACCACTCAGTAGGATTTTTTTATAACTTAGGCGAGCACTGGGCTGCAGCTAAGCCCCCGAGTGGAAGTCTGGCTTACCACTCGGTAGGATTTTTATAACTTAGGCGAGCACTGGGCTGCAGCTAAGCTCCCGAGTGGAAGTCTGGCTTACCACTCGGTAGGATTTTTTATAACTTAGGCGAAACGGATTCGCGGCTAAGCCCCCGAGTGGAAGTCTGGCTTACCACTCGGTAGGATTTTTACAAACTTAGGCGAAACAGATTCGCGGCTAAGCCACCCACTGGGGGAAAATTTTAATGGACAAAAATAAAAAGTGACAAAAATTATGAAGGAATTATGACACTATTATTTCGAAATCCGTGAACTACAGAAGTACTTTATTACAACTCATCCGAGTGAAAAACTTTAAGTGTAAAATGGGCGGAGCAGATCCGCATTCCAAGCTCGGGGCTCTTCGATATTGTGTTCGACGTTGTAAAGACGGTATGCCCCGTTGTGGAGAACCTTGGTGACGATGAAGGGTCCTTCCCAAGAAGGAGCGAGCTTATGTTGTTTCTGCTGATCCACTCGGAGAACCAGATCTCCTTCCTGGAAGGCTCGACCTCTCACATTTCTGGCGTGGAAGCGACGCAAGTCTTGTTGGTAGATGGTCGATCGGATCAGAGCCATCTTCCTTTCTTCCTCTAGAAGGTCGACTGCGTCCTGATGCGCTTGCTCAGCTTCTGCTTCATTATAAAGTTCAACTCGAGGAGCATTGTGAAGAAGGTCGCTCGGCAAGACTGCTTCAGCTCCATAGACCAAGAAGAATGGAGTTCTTCCGGTCGACCGGTTAGGTGTGGTCCGCAATCCCCAAAGCACCGAAGGGAGTTCGTCGACCCATGCTCCAGCCGCATGTTTGAGATCACGCATCAGTCGGGGCTTCAAACCCTTAAGGATCAAGCCATTGGCTCGTTCTGCTTGTCCATTCGACTGCGGATGGGCGACTGAAGCGTAGTCGACTCGTGTACCTTGAGAGTTGCAGAAATCCCTGAATTCTTCTGAGTCAAAATTCGACCCATTATCCGTGATAATGTTGTGCGGGACTCCATATCTGTACGTCAGCTCCCTGATGAAGGTAACAACAGTACCGGCGTCAAGATTCTTGATTGGCTTAGCCTCAATCCACTTGGTGAACTTGTCGACTGCTACCAGTACATGCGTGAACCCACTCCGACCTGTTCTCAAGGGACCGACCATGTCCAACCCCCATACTACGAAAGGCTAGACGAGTGGAATGGTCTTCAGAGCTGACGTAGGCTTGTGTGACATATTGGAGTAGAACTAACATCCTTCGCACTTGTCCACTATTTCCTTCGCCATCTCATTCGCCCTTGGCCAGTAAAATCTGGCTTGGTATGCTTTGGCTACGATGGTCCGAGAGGACGCATGGTGACCACAGGTCCCCGAGTCGATATCATTGAGGATGATTCGGCCTTCTTCTGGCGTTATGCATTTTTGACCAACTCCAGTCGCGCTCTCTCTATACAACTGCCCTTTGATAACGGTAAAGGCTTTGGATCGACGGACGATCTGTCGAGCCTCTTCCTCGTCCTCTGGGAGATCTTTTCTCAGGATATACGTGATATAGGGAATTGTCCAGTCGGGAGTGACCACTAAGACTTCCATGACCAAGTCGACCACTACTGGGACCTCAACCTCAGTCGGATCGGTGGCACTCTTGGGCTGTGGAGCTTCTTCTGTGAAAGGATCTTCTTTGACTGACGGAATGTGTATATGCTCCAAGAACACACCACTAGGAATGGCTTCTCTTTTGGAACCTATCTTTCCTAGATCATCTGCTGCCTGATTTTTCAGTCGGGGGATGTGATGGAGCTCTAACCCCTCGAACTTCTTTTCCAGCTTCCTCACTGCATTGCAGTATCCAGTCATGGCTGGGCTTCTCACGTCCCACTCCTTCATCACCTGGTTGACCACTAAATCTGAATCGCCATAGACCATCAAGCGACGGACGCCGAGTGAGATGGCCATGCGCAATCCATATAAAAGGGCCTCATACTCTGCCTCATTGTTGGAGGAATCAAAGTGAATCTGGAGCACATATCTAAGCTTATCTCCTCTGGGGAAAACCAGAACAACCCCAGCACCGGAACCATTCAGCATCTTAGAGCCATCAAAGAACATGGTCCAATGCTCCGAGTGAACTTCAGTCGGCTGCTGTTGTTCAATCCACTCGGCGAGGAAATCTGCTATTGCTTGGGACTTAATGGCTTTCTTTGCCTCAAACTTGATATCAAGGGGAAGAAGTTCAATCGCCCATTTCGCCACTCGACCGGTTGCATCTCTGTTGTGTAGAATCTCTGATAGTGGGGCGTCGCTGACGACTGTGATGGAATGATCAGAGAAATAATGAGCAACCTTCTTCGTGGTCATGTATATTCCATACACAAGCTTCTGATAATGAGGATATCTCTGCTTGGATGGAGTCAAGACTTCAGACAAATAATACACCGGGCGCTGAACTTTGAAGGCTTTTCCTTCCTCTTCCCGCTCGACCGTAAGCACTGTACTAACGACTTGTCATGTGGCTGCGATGTAAAGCAACAGAGGCTCTTTGCTGATTGGAGCAGCAAGCACCGGCTGGGTGGATAGCAGAGCTTTTAGCTCGGCAAACGCTGCATCAGCTTCGGGAGTCCACTCGAACTTGTCTGCCTTCTTCATCAGTCGGTAAAGAGGCAATGCCTTTTCACCGAGTCGTGAGATGAATCGACTTAATGCGGCCAAGCATCCAATAAGCTTCTGGACATCGTGCACTCGCACAGGGCGTTTCATTCGGAGAATAGTACCGATCTTCTCTGGATTAGCATCGATTCCTCGCTCGGAAACAAGAAAACCGAGTAACTTTCCGCCAGGAACTCCGAATGTGCACTTTGATGGATTGAGCTTGATATCATACCTTCTGAGGTTGGCAAATGTTTTGGCGAGGTCTGCAAGCAGGTCGGAACCCTTTCGCGACTTGACGACGATATCATCCATATACGCTTCCACATTCCGACTGATTTGAGTGAGAAGACACTTCTGAATCATTCGCATAAATGTGGCTCCGGCATTCTTGAGGCCGAATGGCATGGTGATATAGCAGAAGCACCCGAATGGAGTGATGAAAGCTGTTTTTATTTCGTTGGGTCCATACAGACGGATCTGATGATACCCGGAATATGCGTCTAGAAAAGACAATCTCTCACATACCGCGGTCGAGTCAACAATTTGATCTATGCGAGGGAGAGGAAAATGATCTTTCGGGCAGGCCCGATTGATGTGCTTGAAATCAATGCACATGCGGAGTGACTTGCCCTTCTTGGGAACCATGACGACATTAGCGAGCCACTCGGAGTGGTATATCTCTTGGATAAATCCTGCCGCCAACAGTCGAGCCACTTTCTCACCAATAGCCTTTCTCTTCTGGACAGCAGACCGCCGAAGATGCTCTTTGACTGGTTTTGCTGATTTGTCGACTCTGAGGCGATGCTCAGCCAGTCCCCTGGGAACACCTGGCATGTCAGCTGGCTTCCATGCAAAAATGTCCCAGTTCTCACGGAGGAACTGGATGAGCGCTTCTTCCTATTTCGGGTCGAGTGTTGTGGAGATGTGGGTCGGGGATGCATTGGGGTCGGTCGTGTGAATGTGAACAGGTTTCGTCTCACCGGACGACTGAAATGCAGATTCTGTGGCGGGTTTCTTGGATCGCAACAAATCACTCGGATCTGCGCTTTTCTTGTACTCTTCGAACTCGACCGCTGTCACCTGGGAATCGGCAATCTTCGAGCCCTTCTGAAAGCACTCTTCTGCCTTTTTCCGATCACCGGTGACAGTGATCACTCCTTTGGGACCTGGCATTTTCAGTTTGAGGTACACGTAACATGGTCGAGCCATGAACCGTGCATAGGCTGGCCTCCCCAAAATAGCGTGGTATGCACTCTGAAAATCCACGACCTCAAACATCAACTTTTCCTTGTGAAAATGCTTTGAATCACCGAACACCACATCCAGAGCTATTTGGCCGAGTGACTCAGCTTTCTTCCCTGGTATGACTCCGTGGAAACTCATGTTACTGGTGCTCAGTCGGGACATCGGAATGCCCATTCCCTTCAGTGTGTTTGCATACAACAAGTTCAGCCCACTACCACCGTCCATCAGCACTTTCGTCAGTCGAGTGCCTTCGACAACTGGATCGACCACCAAAGCTTGCCTCCCAGGGGTGGCAATATGAGTCAGGTGATCAGATTGGTCGAATGTGATGGGTGTTTGGGACCATCTCAGATAACTTGGTTTTGCTGGGGCAACCATGTTCACCTCACGGTTAATGACTTTCAGTCGACTCTTGCTTTCCACATCTGCGAAGATCATCAGAGTGGAGTTGACATGCGGGTATCCTTCCTCACTGTCCTCTTTGTCTTCGGCCTTGTCCGGCTCCTTCTCCTTGTCCTTAGACTGTTTCCCTGAAACTGCTGGATCAGGAGTCAACACTGGCGAGTGGTATGCTTTGGGTAAATGATATTGCCCTCTTCATCTTTCTTCGTGTGGATGTGACACGGCATATCCATCACGTCATTTCCTTCTTTATCCTTTACTTTCTTAGGATTCCAGGATCCTTTTGGCTTCCCCTTGAACTTTCCCTGAGTCACAGCCAAGGCCTCTCCAGGAGCTGCTAGTTCGGCCTTCCGCTTCTGTTTCCGACTGGAGTTTCCCTTCTCCGACTGACTTGGCTTGTACTTGCCGCTTCGGAGTCGGTCCTCTTCCTCGCCGTTGGCGTACTTGGTAGCAATCTCCATCATCCAACTCAAGGTCATGTCCCCGGTTCGACCAAATTTCAGACTCAATTCTCTGTTCTTGACGCCATCTTTGAAGGCGCAGACTGCCTGATGATCAGACACATTTTCCACGGTATGATGCAAAGTGATCCACCTCTGAATATACTCTCTGAGAGTCTCATTGGTTTTCTGCACACAGACTTGCAACTCTGTCAATCCAGCTGGTCACTTGCAAGTTCCTTCAAAGGTTCTGACGAACACTCGGGACAAATCTTCCCAACTGTAAATACTTCTAGGAGGTAACTAATTCAACCACGCTCTGGCTGAACCTTCCAACATGAGGGGCAAATGCTTCATGGCCACCTCGTCATTCCCGCCACCAATCTGAACAGCCACTCGGTAATCTTCAAGCCAAGTTTCAGGCTTGGACTTACCAGTGAACTTGCTAACTCCTGTTGCCAACCTGAAATTGGGGGGAATCACTGCGGCTCTGATAGCCCTGCTAAAACACTCTGGACCAGAAACATGCACTCGACTGCTCGTGGGCGCATCTCTCTCGGGTCCGCCTCGATGGGCTCTGTTCTGGTCGACCAAGCCTTGCACGATAATGGATCGCGCGTCGAAGCCTGGTTCCCTGGGGTCGACTGGAGCTCTTCGCCCCGCACTGAACTGACGCCTGTCATCCTGTCGCCGAGGAGCGTAAGACCCATCCCTCGGAGGGGAAGCGGGAACTCGACGCCTGTGATCTCGGTCGTGTCGATCTCCATACTGATCTCGCCGGTTGTCGCGCCCTTCCCGCCGCGGAGGCGATCTGGGACTGTGAGCCGACTGAACCGTATTCGCAGCGACGGATCGACTGTGAATTCTGTTGCGCGACTGCGACACGGCTGAGTTCTGGTCTCCTGCTGCCCGGAGCAAATCTCTGATCTGCATCAAACCTCTGCCAGCCTCCGACTGAGAGGGCTGGATGGACTCTGCTATACGGGTTGCAGCTGCTAAATTCTGGATTGGGGTTCGATATACCTGAGTCGGCGGGAAGAGTTGACGTCGATTGGCGTCGGGAACTCGTTGCCGCGCGCGCTCGTCGAGTGCTCGCTGAAGGTTTTCCAGTCGAGCGCGTTCAGCCAGATTGGCCAATCGTGCCTCCTCCAAGGCGCGAACCTCGGGGGTTTCTCCTGCGATGGGAGTATGCAGGTCATCCATGTTCCTGCGGCGAAGCTCTTCTCTCTGCAGAGAGTCGAGTGTCTCAGGCTGGTACTCTTCGTGGTCTCGAACGGGATCGTCTCCGCCGCCCGCCCCGCCCTCATGGGCGAAGCTAGGAGGACTGCGGGGTCCGTTGACCATCAGGATCTCCGCCGCCGGATCACTGCTATCGCATTCGGATGCAGTCTCTACGGAGCCAGTCGACAGATCGAACAAGCCGTAGAGAGACTCGTCGGGCTCAATTGCCGCGACCTGGGCGGTGGCCGTCTGGCGAGCCACCGCGTGCTTCACCCACCGCTGCAGCCTCGACCGACCAGAGCGCTTGCGCTGGTGGGAGACCGGACGGGTGACCGATTGGGGAGTCGACCGATACGGGGTCGACAGTTGCCGCAGCAGAACGCCGTGAACACATGCGCGAAAATGCGTCGCACCACGGACGGGGAGCGCATCAATGTCGAGTGGAGCCTCCTGGAGCCATGCAGAGTCATCGGCGACAAAGGTGAGAGCGCCGAGACGGATCTCGCGTCCCTCGACCAAAACTCCAGCAGTCATCATGATGAAAGTACTCGGAAGTACCACAACTTCTCCACAAAATCGCTAAAACACCTGCCCCACGGTGGGCGTCAACTGTCGTGGTTCTAAGTCTGATAGTAGAGTGGGGGATAGGTATGGAGAGGCAAGGTCCTATCTATGGAGAGGTTGTAAACACAAGTGATGTACAAGTTCAGGCCCTTCTCGGAGGAAGTAAAAGCCCTACGTCTCGGAGCCCTGAGGCGGTCAAGTGGATTATGAATGTATGTGTTACAGGGGTGCGAACCCTTCTGCCTGTGGAGGGGGGTGGCTTATATAGAGTGCGCCAGGACCCCTGCCAGCCCACGTAATGAAGGGTTTAAAGTACATTAAGTCTGGGGCGTTACTGGTAGCGCCCCACATAAAGTGTCTTAACTACCATAAAGTCTATTCAATTACAGGCCGTTGTAGTGCAGAATGCCTTCTGACCTTTTGGTGGTCGAGTGAGTCTTCATGGTCGAGTCCTTCAATCCAGTCGAGTAGGTTCCTCGTAGGTCGACTGGAAGGTGATCTCTTCTAAAGGTGTCCTTGGTAGGGCACTTAGATCAGGCCTATGACCCTACCCTAGGTACATGAATCCATCAGTGAGTACCCCCTAGTCCAGGACACCGTCAGTGGGCTTTGAATTTCTTCGTCGTCCGCATCCCAACCATCCTGACCGCGGTCCGGCCAGGGCTCTCCTGATAACGAGAGATACCTTAGCGAATTCAAGATGTCGCCAAAGGGTGAGTGCTGAAAGATGTCCGCAGCGATGAACTCCATGATTGGCGCCCAATCGGATTCGATTGGCAGGGGCGCAGGAGGTTCGGAGTCCGGCACCTCGGAGTCACGAGTTTTGTAAAGGACAAGGTCAGTGTTCGGCTCCATCGCCGTAGAGATTGCAGCTCCTGAGGCGGTGTCTAGCCACCTGTCCTTGATCTGCACGGTCGGCTCCGAACTAGGGGTCGGAGCGGACTCATGTGCGGCTTCCAGGGCACTATCCGGCGGCAGAGCTAAATCATGTCCATCGTTACAGTGCGGCAAGCTCTGCTGTGGCTCGAATCCATCGAAGATCAAATCTCCGCGGATGTCGGCCGTGAAGTTTAAGCTTCCAAACCTGACCTGATGGCCAGGGGCGTAGCTTTCGATCTGCTCCAGATGGCCAAGCGACTTGGCCCGCAGTGCGAAGCCGCCGAACACAAAGATCTGTCCGGGGAGAAAAATCTCACCCTGGACTGCGTTATTGTTGATTGAAGAAGGCATCAAGCCTATCAGTGACGACGCGGAGGAACTCTCAATGAAAGCACCAATGTCGGTGTCAAAACCGGCGGATCTCGGGTAGGGGGTCCCGAACTGTGCGTCTAAGCGGATGGTAACAGGAGACAAGGGACACAATGTTTTTACCCAGGTTCGGGCCCTCTCGATGGAGGTAAAACCCTACTCCTGCTTGATTGATATTGATGATATGGGTAGTACAAGAGTAGATCTACCACAAGATAAAGGAGGCTAAACCCTAGAAGCTAGCCTATGGTATGATTGTTGTAATGGTTGTTCATCCTACGGACTAAAACCCTCCGGTTTATATAGACACCGGAGAGGGCTAGGGTTACACAGAGTCGGTTACAATGGTAGGAGATCTACATATCCGTATTGCCAGGCTTGCCTTCCACGCCAAGGAAAGTCCCATCCGGACACGGGACGAAGTCTTCAATCTTGTATCTTCATAGTCTTGGAGTCCGGCCGATGATGATAGTCCGGCTATCCGGACACCCCCTAGTCCAGGACTCCCTCAGCAACCCTCAACCCCGGCTCAAGAGATTAGTTTAAACATTCCCTTGCACTAGCGCAGTTTAATCCATTGGGCTGGTGGGATTCAATGACAGGTGTGTCGTGTGATGGTCAAGCTCATCGCCTTGGCATTGACCATGTCTAGATGCATTATGATCAGGTTGACACCGGGGTCACCGTCAGTGAGGGTGGAAATTAGGAAAAGCGGTGATAGATGGATGCCGTGTTAAGATAGAGGACATGGACTTGCACGATGCACGAGGTGGAGTCTTTGAGCCATGCTTATTAGGCTAGATGTTTGTGATATTATTATTTTTTTCTCCCGTTGTAATGCACGGCATTTGCGCTAGTAATTATAATGGTGTGAGCTCCTCCTGTTCCTTCTTTAATACTTGTATATATATCGTTCATAACTTTTGTTTTGAGAGAAAATATCGTTCAAAACTTTGATCACCTCGGAGAAGCCATTCGATGGGCCCAGCCCAGGAGATACGTGGTTCCGACATTTGTCCCAACATCTTGCTAGGGAAACCTAAGTAGCTCGCCACCACACCACAGACTCACTCAGCCACTCCACTCCACTCGCCGTCAACCCCCTTCCTCCTCCCTCCCACCGGCGGGGGGCGGCCATGGACCAGCAAGTGTTCCTCGGCGTCTCCTGGGGCAAGTTGCTCACCTACCTGAAGCGCAACAGCGGCATGGATCTCGACATGGGCGACTACTATAACATGGTGCTCTCCTTCGTGTACGACTACATCCCCGACCCTCCCGTCTCCCCCATCGCCACACTCTCGCTCTCCGGCTTGCCGTGGGTCCCCGACAGCGTCGACCGCATCAGCTGCCTCCCAGACAAGGTCCTCCATAACATCGTCTCCCGGCTCCCCACCAAGGACGCCGCGCGCACCGCCTCCCTCGACTCACGCTGGCGCCCCCTCTGGCGCTCGGTGCCTCTCGCTCTTGTCGACAGCCACCTGCTCCCGGTCCCGGACGGCGGAGCGTGCGGTCAGCTCATCTTCGGTGGTCCCTCTCCCCGCGCCGTCACCGCCGCGGTGTCCCGCATCCTGGTGGCGCACCCGGGTCCCTTCCGCTGCGTCCACCTCACCCGCACCACCATGGATGAGCACCGGGGTGAGATGGCGCGCTGGCTCGACACCCTCGTCGCCAAGGGGGTCCAAGAACTCGTCTTTGTCAATCGGCCCTGGCCGCTAGATCTACGCCTCCCCGCCACGCTCTTCAGCTGCGCCTCCCTCACCCGCCTCTATCTCGGCATCTGGAGGCTCCCGGAATCCACCACCGTACCGCGTGGCGCTAGATTTCCCAACCTCCGGGAGCTCGGCCTCTGCATGATTGCCATGAAGGACCGTGATCTGGCCTTTCTGCTGGAAAGAAGCCCCGTCTTGGAGTTCCTCCTCATGAGGCCTCGTTTGTTTAGCGTGGATTGGAGGGGTTTGCAGAGGATAAACCCCGCGAGGCCCAGAGTGCCCGCAAATACCCTTTGGCCCATTTGGTAGGCGCGGTTTGGACGGCCCAATCCCCTCCATTCCCTTTCGACCCACCTGCTCCCACGCGGTTCAGAACCCTCGAGGCCCCCCTCGAGGATTTGGTCGCCCGCCTCACGCCGCCGCCGACTCCTCCCGACCCGAGATGCCGCCGCCGACTCCTCCCAAGACGCCGCCGCCGACTCCTCCCCAAGACGTCGCGCCGCTCGATGCCGGCGATCTCCTCCGGCGTAAGTCGTCGTCGCCCCTCCCCTTCCCTCCCCCTTCCTCTGTCGGGAGAAGTCTTTGCCGTGGCTGCCACCTCCCGCAGCCCTCCGTCCGCCTCGTCCTCACCGGCGAGCACACCAAGAACGGCGTATCCTACCCTAACCCTACCTGGCTAGCTCGCCAAGGACGGCGTCCTCTTCTAGCCCCTCTTATACCCTAACCCTAGCTCGTCTGATGCATCTAGGAGGATAAATGGGCAGATTCTAAACCAAATTCGCCCCCTCTTGGTGACTGCTGTTGATCCCGCAGCACTAGTATATTCTTGAGCCTGACATATGTACGGCAAAGAGGAACCCGCTTCCATCCTGGGAACTATGTTGGCATGGGGAAGGATCACACTATCTTCTCTCTGAAGGAAGGCCATGTGCGGTTCGAGCGGAATAAGCTGACTGGCAGGAAATGGATTCATGTTGAACCTGTAGCTGGGCACACTCTCCACCCTGTTTACGCCAATGGTTCAGCCACTGCAGCTGACATGGAGCTACTGTAGTGTTGATGTGTGCGTGGGTTGCAGTGACAAGTTGCTGATAGCCTACTGGGCATGGCTCTGCTGTTTTGCTCCGACATGGATACCTTCCATAAATGGACTTGTTCTAGTGAAAATGTTTCTGGGCTAGGATGATTGCAATAAGTAACTTCAGTGTGTTTCTGATGTCATTTTAAGTATCCATTCTGCACGAGACATTGAAGGTTCACTTGTGTAATTTGTTTGCTCGTATGCTGCTGCTTTTCTCCAAAATCAACAGCCTACCCTGCTGTTTGGTCTATTCTAAAGTTCACATATATACTGACTTGTGATTCATTGTGGTTACTGTTGCCGGCAAACCATATGAACAGCTCGCCACATCACCACATGGTGCCTGATGGCCATAGCAGGTGCTGCCCGCTGCTGAACTTCAAGTGACTGTCTGTGTTGACTGCGTTCTGATTGTGTCCTTTTGGAAAGAACTATATGGGTTGTTGTAGCTGAAACCTTGCTTGCTAGTATTTCTCTAGATCATCATGAATTCATGATATTTCTTTCTGCAGTAGCTTTCTGAGTCACCGGTGTAATGTTTTCTGGTAGAATGCTAATGTCCAGTTTTATGTCTATTTCACCTGCTTTTCTGGTGTTTCTAACGCTCAGCAAGAGAACGCACGCGGAAATTTATCAGAGCCTTGGATTGTTTATTGGATTTCTGATGTCATTTTAAGTATCCATTCTGCACGAGACATTGAAGGTTCACTTGTGTAATTTGTCTGCTCGTATGCTGCTGCTTTTCTCCAAAATCAACAGCGGCCCTGCTGTTTGGTCTATTCTAAAGTTCGGATATATACTGACTTGTGATTCATTGTGGTTGCTGTTGCCGGCAAACCATATGAACAGCTCGCCACATCCCACGGTGGTGTGCGCGGATCCCATGGTCGTGGGGGGAACGATGGTGGTTGAGTGTGGTGCAAATTGTATTAGTGATGGTGATGGTGATGGTCTGATGTTGTAACTGTTATTCGTATGTGCGGTGAGCCTGTGACCATGGACAGCACAAGTTACAAGTCTAATTTCTGTGCACTTTTAGTGAAGCAAATAGTCCTCTAGCTAGCTAGCTAACTTGGTCTTGTATTGATGGTATCACGCAGATTGGTTCTTATTTCTGTCATTCATTTATTATCTAGCTAGCTAGCATTTCCATTGAACTGAATCTATGTAATGGACCTTGCTAACTTGTTCTCCCTCCATGGACCTTGCAGCCTCTTCCACGCTCAACCACCATCAGCCTCCTTAAGCCTGACCGAAGAGCTGGCCTTTTCCCCGGTAAGATGTAACTTTTGGTTAATTCTCCATGAGTGTTGGTGGAACAATGCAGTAGGGATGTTTGTTTCTATAGTATATATGAATGATTGTGTGTCATCTTACATGCTGCTGGTATGTTCTTATTTTGACAGAGGCCTGCTGCTTGGATTCTTGTTGGGGTGGACGAGTTGCCTCCATCTTGGGATCCAGTTGTCACGCCTAAATTCGGTAATATACACCAACTTTTTGGCCTCTTGACCTTATTTCTATCATGTCTTAACCGAAGTACTATATCCTACTTGATGGCTCTTGTAGTCTTACTATGTGTGTATGTCTTATTAATAATTTGCTTCAAGTCAAGTAAACCATTAAAATGTAGTTCTTATTTGTTGCTTCCTGATTCTAGTTTTAGTGCTGAGATGAACTCCGAGATTATTGATCGAATTAGGAAGAGGAGAAGCGAGGATGATGAAGATATGATGTCCTTTATTCTGCCCGTATTGCATCGAATGCGTAGTAGAGGGCCAATCGAGAGAACTCAGCGACATAGCTCCATCTTATATGGCAAGAAGCGGTTTGATGATATCCTTATAGGCCATGTGAAGAATTGCCTAGTAGCTTATAGGATGGAGCCACATATCTTCCGGGCTTTGGCATCTTACCTTAGAAGAGAAAATCTGATATCGGATAAAAGAATTAAGGTGGAGGAGAAGTTAGCCTTTTTCTTGTACATGGTGTCTCACAACGCATCTTATGAAGATCTTCAGCTAGAATTTCAGCATAGTGGACAAACATTTCATGAGTACATCAATGAGTTCTTCAACATCATCCCCATTTTAGCTAGTCGATTTTTGAAGCCCCCGAACATTGATGAGCCACATCCAGTAATCTCCACCGACACAAGATTTTATCCTTACTTCCAGGTTTCCATTTTTAACGCTTCCACAATTTCTTTTCTTATCTAACTTATAGTTCTTTATTGACCTGCAATCTTTGCTTCTAGAACTGTTTAGGAGCCATTGATGGGTCACATGTTCCTATAACGGCAACACCTGGAATTGCTGCTCCATTTCGGAATAGGAAGGGTACCTTGAGTCATAATATTATGGTTGCCTGTGACTTCGATCTGAGATTCACTTTCATATCATGTGGTTGGGAGGGTTCAGCTACGGATGTGAGGGTTCTTCATTCTGCAATTAGCAAAGGATTTAGAGTACCCGAGGGAAAGTTTTACCTAGTTGATGGGGGTTATGCAAACACTCAATCATTTCTCGCACCTTATCGGGGTGTCCGGTATCATTTGAAGGAATTTGGTCATGGACACTGTCGGTGTCAAAACCGGCGGATCTCGGGTAGGGGATCCCGAACTGTGCGTCTAGGCGGATGGTAACAGGAGACAAGGGATACAATGTTTTTACCCAGGTTCGGGCCCTCTCGGTGGAGGTAAAACCCTACGTCCTGCTTGATTAATATTGATGATATGGGTAGTACAAGAGTAGATCTACCACGAGATCAAGGAGGCTAAACCCTAGAAGCTAGCCTATGGTATGATTGTTGAGATGTATGTTGTCCTACGGACTAAAGCCCTCCGGTTTATATAGACACTAGAAAGGGCTAGGGTTACACAGAGTCGGTTACAATGGTAGGAGATCTACATATCCGTATTGCCAAGCTTGCCTTCCACGCCAAGGAAAGTACCATCCGGACACGAGCCGGAGTCTTCAATCTTGTATCTTCGTAGTCTTGGAGTCCGGCGGATATTGATAGTCCGGCTGTCCGGACACCCCCTAGTCCAGGACTCCCTCAGTAGCCCCTGAACCAGTCTTCAATGACGATAAGTCCGGCGTGCACAATGTTCGGCATTGCAAGGCGGGTTCCTCCCTTGAATAATCCAGAGAAGATCATGAACACTTAGCTCAATCTGCTGACGTATTATGCGGCGTGACATCACACCGCAACCAAGCCTTTATTTGAATCGTTTTTTACTATACCACCTCAGCACGTTTAGCGAAGCGGTTTCCTTGGCACGTCTTGTCGAAGCAGAGATCGTGTTCCCCTTATTCCGGGATTCTCATCAATACGTGCATGGGTAACCCAACCGTTCCCATCGCCACGCCTTCTCTATCGAAGGGGAATCCCAAATGGTCACGGAGACGGCCCTTGGTATTTCTTCCCCTTTATAAGAGGACCAAGGCTCGCCCTTGTTCTTCAATCTCGCATCGAATCTTTTCCCTGCTCCCAGTTCCAACACCCAGAGCCTCAGATTCGAGCGCTTCGGATCCGCAATCATGTCCAGCTCTGACCTCCAGGGCCGGTGGATGCCCTCCTCCGTCACGGAGGAGGACATATTGAAGTTGCGTGAGGCCAAGTACCTGGCCTACGAGGTTTCGCACAGGTTGCCTGCCCAAGGGCAGGCTGTGCCAGCCCCCGAGCCCGGTGAATACGTCGTTTTCGTATCCCACCTCCGCCGGGGTTTAGGCTTCCCGACGGATCCCTTCGTGAGAGGGCTCCTGTTCTACTACGGGCTGGACTTTCACGACTTGGCTCTGGAGTCTATCCTCCATATCTCCGCATTCATTATCGTCTGCGAAGCCTTCCTCCGCGTCATCCCCCACTTCGGCCTATGGCTGAAGACCTTCAAGGTGGAGCCGAAGATGATCGGGGGGCGTCAAGCGGAGTGCAGCGGGGCGACCATAAGCAAGAAGGTTGATGCCCCATGGCCTGAGGGTTCCTTCCAAGAGGAACTTGAACTGTGGCAGCAGGAGTGGTTCTATATCACCGCTCCAAGGGGCAGCAGGCAAAAGCCGCCGCCCTCATTCCGTCCGGGACCTCCACGCCAAATGATGTAGTGGGTCAACCAAGGGCTCAACTGGGGGCCATCCGAAGACGTGCCCTCACTGCAGGGCCCGATTCGAGATCTCCAAGAGAGGGAGATCGACCTGATCAAGGTGATGCAGGTTATGCTAATCAGGCATCTCCTGCCCTGCAAACGCCGTCCTCTCCGTCTATGGGAGTTCAACCCGTAGGGACCTCGGGTTCTCCAACACTTCATGGGTGCGACACCCGTGGAGATGTACAAGTTGTTCTTCGGACCGCAGGTGGCGCGTCCGGATTTAGCCGAGGATGCAGGCCTAAGCCGCGATCGCCCGGATACTCAGGTAAGTAGCTCAGAGTCCGTACATTCTGTTTATGTGCCTTTCTAGAGTTTGCCTCCTGACCCTTTGTTCTTTACAGGAATGGGTGGCGCGATCAAGGCTGATAAGGTGTCCGGCCCCCCTCCCAGAGACCGCACTGGAGCCCGTGCTGGTCAGAATGTTGAAGGTTGCGCCCACAGAAGGGGGCGACGGGGAAAATAGAGGAGCTAATATTTCGCCCAAAGGGGCGACTGAAGAGGGGGGAACCAAGAGCCCCTCCCTTCAGGGGGAGAAGAGGACCGCCTCCGAAGATCCGGAGGCCAAAGCCCCTAAGCGTGGGAAGAGATCTTCCACGGGGGGTCCGGCGCCCGGAAAGAATCCGGACGCACAATCATCACCAAAGGATCGGCCCTCCAGCGAGCCGTGAGTATGAAAGAGGGAGTTAATTAGTACGGAAATACCTTCATTTGTGCTTCCGTAGGTAACCGAAATATTTATATTGCAGTTCGGATCTGCAGTCTGCAGCCTTCTCAGATGAGTTCATCTTCGGGGGACCTTCTTCCGGAGATGATGGAGAGCGATACGCCTCCGTCCACAGCGCCGCCAGATGAGGCAGGCGAACCCGAAGTGTCATCACGGAGGGTATCCCCGAGTCCGGAGGGGCCAGAGAGTTCGGCACCTACTAGTGTCCGGCCGGGAGAACTGAAGAATCTGCTTGAGAGGGCGTCCATTTCAGAAGATCACCGTGCGTTAATGCGTATGGTGATTGGAAGGATTTCGTCCGCCGAGAGCGGATTGCGTAATGCCGCCATGAGCTTGCTGGCGGGATTTGAGGTATGCAAAAATGACGCATCCTTTTGCCTTTTAACAGTTTTGCACATAAAAATGCGCCATGTATAGATAGTAGCCCCTGGGACTCGGTAGGCTGTCGGAAACGATAGCGTGCCGAGGATCAAAATCTCAAGTAATAAATGCCGCCGTCGCTATGCAGGTGGCGGATAGTCCGAGGGGCAGCCGGACTAATGAATTTGCCGAATTAAGTCGACAACTTGACATGGCGGATGCGGACATCGCACTTGTCAACCGGCGACTTGACGAGTCGCAAGGTAAGTAAATTCTCCGCAGTCACTTTATTTAAGGGGGTCGAAGCCCTCCTCTGATAAATTATATGTTGTTTGCACAGACGGTGCTGCTGCTGTGGAGGGCCTTCGGGCCGAACTTGCTCGAGCTAAGGAGCAGGCCCGAAGGAGTGACGCGGCTGCCTCGAAGGCGGCCGAAGAGTTGAAAGCCGAAAAGGCTGCGCGCTGCCTAAGCAGGGCGGAGGTGGCCGAATTGGCCACGAAGGTAAAGGATGCTGCCGACCGCTATGAGGCTCTTGAAAGGGAGCGCTTATCGGAGCGGGAAGACCTGAAGAAGGCCACCGCCGAAGCCAAGGATGCCCGCTCTGCAATGCGGGCTATGAAGGAGGAACTGCGCCAGGCCGGGGAGATCGTGGCTGGCAAGCCTTTTCTGCTGCGTCGCCGGTTTATGGATGCAAGGTATGCTCAATTTGAGCGGCTGTGGAGTCCGGAGGATCCGTATATGGATTTGGCTGCCAGTGCGGCCGATGCCGTTAAGCACTTCCGGAGCCAGGAGGATCACAAGATGGAAGAGCTATATTGGTCTCAATTCCACAGTCCGGATCGCTCACTTCCGTTGACAGACCGGTTGGCCAAATGGGCCGAGCTAAATAGATTGTCCGGACTTGCCATGACTGACATCGTGGCCCATGTCTGGCCAGAGAGGTCCAAGGCGACGAGCTACTTCGGCTTACTGCAGCAATTCCTTGGAGTGGTGCCGCATATAAAGGAGATGAAGCGGTCGGCCTGCATAGAGGGCGCGCGGATGGCTCTTGCCCGTGTGAAGGCGCGTTGTCCGGAGATGGACGCCACCGCTGTTGCTGCCCAGGGTTCGGATGAAGACCGGCTCCCTACCGAGCACTATTTCGGGGAAGTTATGCGTGGCGCTCGTGTAATAGAGTCGCAGTGCTCGAAGAATATAACGTTCAAATGAACGCATTAGCTTGTAAATTGATGATTATGTTATAATTGCTTTTTATACTTGTGCGTCCAAGTAGTAAAACTTCTCCTGTGCGGCCGTTTACGTATACTTGTGTATAACTTGAAAGATGGCAGTCTTCGGCTTCAGCCCCCATGCACAAGGTGCTGGGGTGTTCGCAAAAATAGCGCGTTTTCACACTTAATCCGACGTCTCGGTCCTGTTATAAGGAGGTGGTAGCGTAGCGAACGAGGCAATCCGGACTATAATGCTTTATCACTTTCACTTAGCCAGTGGAGCTCGAGGGTGGGGCTACGATATAGCCCCTGGTGGCACCGCACATATCCGAATTCAGGGTGCGTATGTGCCTGACCGGGAAACGGTCCTTCGTCAAAGCGGGGAATTCTAAACATTCCGGTAGTCGATCGAGTGGTTGACCAGTCTCTCACTGTATCATGACAGTCAGTTTTCAGCTTTCTCTACTGAGGTGCTCGCCCAGCCGAACTGGGGCACAATCGCAGTAGTTCTCCTGGTGCCGCGTTAGCCGGTGATACGGAACGTAAGGCAGCAAAACACAGGAGCTGGGCAAACCCAACATTTGACCAAAGACATGATTCGGAGCTGATGCATATAATGCCTAACTCGAGACGCCGAACACTCCCTAAGGTGTTCGGTCTTTATAATAATGGGCAGAGATGCCCTAAGCCCCTGGTGTCCAGGTACGGGCATGGTCTTCTGACGCGGCCG
Organism: Triticum timopheevii; assembly: GCA_963921465.1. NCBI lineage: Eukaryota > Viridiplantae > Streptophyta > Magnoliopsida > Poales > Poaceae > Triticum > Triticum timopheevii. The sequence goes on along the minus strand of OY997266.1, from coordinate 594,341,865 downwards.
ATGCCAAAACGTCAGGCTCCACTTTGGCTATAGGAAGAAACCAAGGGAGTATAACAACAAGAGACAGTAAAAAGGTTTACGCAGGGTCTTAATCTGAAAAGAATCCTCACAACGGGTCCCTACTGCACGTCTGCGCCTGTGTCTCCGTTGCGCCGTTATCCTGGACGGGTATGCATGTTGTTCATCTGTAAAAAGAGAGGAACGTTTAGTTTGAAAATAAATCGTGCGAAAAATATATGTAAAATAAGAAATATAAATAATTAGAGCGGGGTTTGTATGAACCCGTAGTTGTTTGTGCGAGCAGCCCCCTGTGAAGGGGTATGCGGCTAGGGAGCCCCTAGCTTGCTGAAGCCGGATTCGTCTATCCGAGTCCGGGGTCTTTAAGTGACCCTCGCACTAAAATGATGCCACGCGGACCGGGCATCTTGAGTGTAAGAGACGCGTAATGCGGTATGGCGTTGAAGCGGACAAAAGCCTTTCGTCCCAAGAGTGCTTGATATTCACTTTCAAATGGGACGATATGAAAAATTAATTTTTCGCGTCGAAAATTGTTCGGCGATCCGAACACGACTTCTAGTAATATAGAGCCTGTGCACTTGGCATAAGGGCCTGGCGTCACTCCTTTGAAGGAAGCGCGGCTGTGTCGGATTCTGGTTGGGTCTATCCCCATCCTACGGATTGTGTTTGAATATAGCAGGTTTAAGTCGCTGCCTCCGTCCATTAAGACGTTAGTAAATTGTAATCCATCTATTATGGGATTCAATATCAGGGGAGTCCGTCCCGCATTTCGAACGCTTCTGGAATAGTCCAGATGGTCGAAAGTGATTGGTTTTGATATCCAATCTCTACGGTGTGCTAGGTTGGACCGCGCGAAGCTCTTTTTAGAAAGTGTCGCGCTATCTCTCTGTATTATCACATGAAGTGAGTTTACTGCTTTGACCCCTTGTGGGAAAGTTTTTTGTTTTCCGGTGCTCTGCTGGTGGGGTTTATCTTCTTCGCTTGACGCGTCGAGCCCCTCGTGTTCGGCATTTAGACGGCCGGACTGTTTGAAAACCCAACAATCCCTGTGGGTGTGGTTTGCAGGCCTTCCGGGGGTACTGTGGATTTGACATATCCGACCCAAAATTTTGTTTAAGTTGGACAATTCGTCACTGTCATCCTTGAGAGGCTGTGTTTTGTTATTGGGCCGCGAGCTTTTGAATTCGGCGTTGACTGCCGTGCTCTTTGGGCTTTTCTCTTTATTCCGGCGCTGCTCTTTTCTGCGCCATGATTTTCCGTTTCCATCTCTTATTTCGGATGTACTTGGCTCGCTGGTGCTGCTTCTTGCTAGCCAGCTATCCTCTCCCGCACAGAAGCGGGTCATGAGGCTTGTTAGTGCGGACATTGTCCTTGGTTTCTCTTGACCGAGGTGCCTGGCGAGCCATTCGTCTCGGACATTGTGCTTGAAAGCTGCTAAGGCTTCGGCGTCCGGACAGTCGACTATTTGGTTCTTTTTGGTAAGAAACATGTTCCAGAATTTCCGCGCTGACTCTCCGGGCTGTTGAGTTATATGACTTAAATCGTCTGCATCCGGAGGACGGACATAAGTCCCTTGAAAATTCGCTCTAAACGCGTCCTCAAGCTCTTCCCAACTTCCAACAGTGTTTTCTGGGAGGCTTTTGAGCCAATGACGGGCTGGTCCTTTGAGCTTGAGGGGTAGATATTTTATGGCGTGGAGATCGTCTCCTCTCGCCATGTGTATATGCAGTATATAATCTTCTATCCAGACTCTAGGGTCTGTTGTTCCATCGTAGGCCTCTATGTTTATGGGTTTAAACCCTGCTGGGAATTCATGGTCCAGCACCTCATCGGTGAAACATAGTGGGTGTGCGGCGCCCCTGTACTTGTATGTGCCGCTATCATCGGACACTTGACGTGTTACTTTGCTTCCTGGGGCCTTCTTTTTGGGTCCGTAAATGGACCTGGCTGGGCCATTTGACGGTGGAGGCTCTATGGCCTCCTCGTCGAATTATGGTAGCAGCTTACGCTTCGGGTAGCTCTTCGATTGGTGGCCATTGCCGTACTTATCTGCGGTTTTGAGTACTTTGCTCCATCTCATTCTGAGCGTGTCTTCCGCTGTTTTGAGCTTCCGCTTTTCCTTCTTCAGGCTTCTTGCTGTGGCGATGAGCCTGCGCTTAAAAAGCTCTTGTTCGACGGGGTCCTCGGGCACGACGAGTTCATCGTCATTGAGTCTTGCTTCGTCTTCGGAGGGAGGCATATAGTTATGACCCTCAACCTCTTCGTCTGTCGCCCTCTCGTGAGGGCTTGCTTCTGCATCCTCCTGCGCTGAGTCTTGCTGGAGGGGATTGTCTTCGGCACTCTCTGGGGTATTGTTATCTCCTGTGCTGGAATCTCTATTCTTGCTATGGCGGGATTTAGAGCGGCGCCGCTGACGCCGGCGCTTGGGCTGTTTCTTTAAGGAGTCTGCCTCCGCTGTTTCTTCGCCATCCCCGTCTTTTGGGGTGTCCACCATGTATATGTTGTGTGACGAGGTGGTCTTCCAGTGCCCTGTAGGCGCTGGTTCCTGTTCGTCTCCGGCATCGTCGTCCATAGCGTCAATGTCTTCGGAGTCGTAGTCTAGTATGTCGGTTAGATCGTCGACAGTGGCTACGAAGTGGGTGGTGGGTGGGCTCTGAATTTCTTCGTCATCCGTATCCCCACCATCCTGGCCATAATCCGGACAGGACTCTCCGAATAACGAGAGATGCTTTAGTGAATTCAAGATATCGCCGAAAGGCGAGCATTGGAAGATGTCCGTGGCGGTGAATTCCGTAACCGGCGCCCAATCCGGATCAATTGGCAGGGGCGCGGGAGGTTCAGAGTCCAGAGATGAGTCCGGCGCCTCGGAATCACGAGTTTCGCGGGGGACAAGATTGGTGTTCGGCTCCATCGCCGTGGATGTTGAAGCCCCCAGGGCGGCGTCTATCCACCGGCCCTCGATCTGGGCGATCGGCTCCGGGCCAATGGCCGGAGCAGATCCGTGTGCGGCCACCAAGGCACTATTCGGTGGCAGAGCTAGATCATGCCCATCGTCACAGTGCGGCACGCTTGGCTGTGAAGTCTAAGCTTCCAAATCTGACCTGACGGCCAGGGGCGTAGCTTTCGATCTGCTCCAGATGGCCAAGTGAATTGGCCCGCAGGGCGAAGCCGCCGAATACGAAGATCTGTCCGGGGAGAAAAGTCTCACTCTGGACAGCGTTGCTGGTTGAAGATGCCATCAAGCCTATCGGTGACGACATCTCAATGAAAGCACCAATGTCGGTGTCAAAACCGGCGGATCTCGGGTAGGGGGTCCCGAACTGTGCGTCTAGGCGGATGGTAACAGGAGACAAGGGACACAATGTTTTTACCCAGGTTCGGGCCCTCTCGATGGAGGTAAAACCCTACGTCCTGCTTGATTAATATTGATGATATGGGTAGTACAAGAGTAGATCTACCACGAGATCAAGGAGGCTAAACCCTAGAAGCTAGCCTATGGTATGATTGTTGAGATGTATGTTGTCCTACGGACTAAAGCCCTCCGGTTTATATAGACACCGGAAAGGGATAGGGTTACACAGAGTCGGTTACAATGGTAGGAGATCTTCATATCCGTATTGCCAAGATTGCCTTCCACGCCAAGGAAAGTACCATCCGGACACGAGCCGGAGTCTTCAATCTTGTATCTTCGTAGTCTTGGAGTCCGGCGGATATTGATAGTCCGGCTGTCCGGACACCCCCTAGTCCAGGACTCCCTCAGACACCCTCGACCACAAAACCACAGGGAATTTTTCAATCATCGGCATGCTGTTCTACGGAACCATGTGGAAAGGTCTTTAGGAATTCTTAAGAAGCGCTTCCCAATTCTTCATGTTGGCACACTGCATTCAATCGAGAACCAAGTGAGACTTCCCGCAGCTGCCGCAGTTCTTGACAATATCATCAAAATGGAGAATGGTGATGAGACTTGGCTTGACAACCAGCCCGATAACATAGCGCCAAATGTTTTTGTTGATCTCCCGAATGGCGACGAGAATAACTATGGGAACAACGACTTAGGGAACACTCTAAGGGATGAAATAGCAATGCAAATGTGGGAAGCATACCATCCTGAATAGACAACATGATGGTGTGTGTTTTAATCATATATATATATATATATATATATATATGTATATATATATATATATGTATATATATATATATGTATATATATATATATATTAATTAACTTCATCATCTAATAATGTAGTGTGTGTTGAAATGCAGATATGTATCCAAAGGGGTCTCCAAAGTATAATGTGATGAAAGCAAGTGGGAGAAAAGCTTCACACGGTGCCAACAAGCCATCACCCAAAATTAAAAAGACACCTCCAAGAGGTATTTGGTCTACTTAATCTCCATTTCTCAGATCTTGTGCTGGAGTTTTGATGTTTGCGATTGTTCTACTTAATATTTCTCATTTTGAATATTAGCTAGCTCATGATAGTTCATCACTATTTGTTTTCAAATTGAATGATAGTAACTCCTCTTATCATGTTGAGCATTAAGTTTGAACAATGTAAATTTGTGTTGGTGTAGTTAAAAAGCCAAGAGCTCAATGGAACCCAGCTTTGGAGAAGGGTTTAGTGGAGATACTTCAGGAACACAACACTCCGTATCATCGAGGACAAAATGGTTGGTCAACTGAAGCATGGAATAGGATGGCGGATTTGTTTCATGAAAGATATGGCCACACAAATTTTACAAAGTTACAGATTCAGGAAAAGCAGAAAGACTTGAAAGGTAAATACAGACTTCTTAAGGATGCCCGCAAACAGAGTGGTGTCAGCTGGAACTATCATACACACATGATAGATGCGGACGCTAATCTTTGGCAAAACTTGATGACTGTAAGTTCTAGTGTAGTGCATTTTGTCTTTGCAAAACTTGATGACTTGTATTCCATTCTTTTGTAATCAATCTTATTTTTGAGCAGTCTAAGTTTGATAAATCATTTCTTTTATATATATACAGTCGTGGCCAGAAATAGCTAAGTTCCAGAATAAGCCCTTTCCCCTCTACGATAAGCTTGGTGATCTGTATGATGGTGAGTTACTGAGTTGAATGGATTTTCATTTCCTCTCCTTTTGTTGTCCTTTATAATGAATTTTCATTTCATTGTTGTGTGGCCTTTAATGATAACTTGGGTGTTTGTGCAGGGCATATAGCAGAAGGTAACTTCAATTTCACATCAACTGAGGTTACAGAAGTGAGTGATGGTGATCTTGAAGTTGAAAGAGAGAAGACTGCCTTCTCTTTTGACCTGAATCAATACGGTGATGATTTACAAATGTATGATGATCCAAGAGATGCCGCCCCAAGTGATGGTCCAAGTGTTGCTGCCTCAAGTGATGGTCCAAGTGATGCTGCCCCAAGTGATGGTCCAAGAGGTGCTGCCCCAAGTGATGGTTCAAGAGGTGCAACACAAAGAGGTGGTGCTGCAACTTCAAGCAACAAGCATGTGAAGGAATCAAAGAAGGGTAAGAAGCGTGATGATCCTATGGTGGAAGTGATGGCACAATATGTGGAGATCAAACGAAAGCAAGCGGAGGAGGAGTCTGCTCTATTGGTCGGGGCAAAAAATGCCCAAGAATTCTCCATCAGCAAGTGCATTGCTGTTTTGCACAAGATGGAAAGCATCCGCCGCGATGAACGAGCCACTGCCTACAAAGTGTTCAAAAGTGTTGAGAACCGTGAGATCTTTCTTAATTCTGCCGCCGAAGATGAAGAGAGTGCTGCAATGTTTCTTCGGAGCGAAATGGTAGAGTTGACTCAACGTACTTAAGGTAAGCTACCTTACTCCATTTCTCTTGTGACATTTTGCCCCACTTCATGAATTGGCTGTTAGTTTGCTCTTTATCTTGTCGGCTGTATAAAAAAAGTGGTCTGCAATTGAATCAAATATGCATACTGTTTTTTTAACTAAGCAGAACATATTTCAGTTTAGTATTGAATTTTGTTTTCAGCGGCAAGATCGCAGTGCGAGACCAGGCCGGAGCCTCTGCTGCTTTCCCCCCATCCAATGGCCGCTTCAGTAAGCCACTCGCTCTCCTCCGCTCTCTCTTCTTCTCTGTTAGTTGGGTGATGCGTTGTTTGTTGTGTGCGCTGGAGTTCCATGTTCGTGTGCTGCTGCTTGTGACCACGAGTAGTGCGAGTCAAGAGTACGGAGGGAGTTGAGAACACTAGCAGCAACCTGGAACATACATGTTGGGGAACGTAGTAATTTCAAAAAATTCCTACGCACACGCAAGATCATGGTGATGCATAGCAACGAGAGGGGAGAGTGTTGTCTACGTACACTCGTAGACCGAAGCGGAAGCGTTGACGCAACGTAGAGGAAGTAGTCGTACGTCCTCCCGGTCCGACCGATCCAAGCACCGTTACTCCGGCACCTCCGAGTTCTTGACACGCGTACAGCTCGATGACGCACCCCGATCTCCGATCCAGCAGAGGCGCGGGGAGGAGTTCCGTCAGCACGACGGCGTGGTGACGATCTTGATGTTCTCCTGTTGCAGGACTTCGCCTAAGCACCGCTACAATATGACCGAGGTGTAATATCGTCGAGGGGTGGCACCGCACACGGCTAAGGAACGATCTCAATGATCGACTTGTGTGTCTAGGGTGCCCCCTTACCCCGTATACAAAGGAGGGAGGGAGGAGGAGGCCGGCCCAAGGGGGAGGCGCGCCCTAGGGGGGCAAACCTACTCCAAGTAGGTTTGGCCCCCCTTTCCTATTCAGAGTAGGAGAAGGAAGGAAGAGGGGGGAGGAGAGAAGGAAAGGGGGGGCCGGCCCCCCTCCCAATTCGGATTGGGCTTGGGGGGGTGCGCCCCCTCCCTTGCTCCTTCTCCCTCCATCCCACTAAGGCCCAATAAGGCCCATATACTTACCGGGGGGTTTCGGTAACCTCCCGGAGCTCCGGTATATTTCCAATCTCACCCGGAACCTTTCGGGTGTCCAAATATATCCGTCCAATATATCAATCTTTATGTATCGACCATTTCGAGACTCCTCGTCATGTCCGTGATCACATCCGGGACTCTGAACAACCTTCGGTACATCAAAATACATAAACTCATAATGAAACTGTCATCGAAACCTTAAGCGTGCGGACCCTACGGTTCGAGAACAATGTAGACATGACCGAGACATGTCTCCGGTCAATAACCAATAGCGGGACCTGGATGCCCATATTGGTTCCTACATATTCTACGAAGATCTTTATCGGTCATACCGCACAACAACATACGTTGTTCCCTTTGTCATCGGTATGTTACTTGCCCGAGATTCGATCGTCGGTATCCAATACCTAGTTCAATCTCTTTACTGGCAAGTCTCTTTACTCGTTCCGTAATACATCATCTCACAACTAACTCATTAGTTGAAATGCTTGCAAGGCTTAAGTGATGTGTATTACCGAGAGGGCCCAGAGATACCTCTCCGACATTCGGAGTGACAAATCCTAATCTCGAAATATGCCAACTCAACAAGTACCTTCGGAGACACCTGTAGAGCACCTTTATAATCACCCAGTTACGTTGTGATGTTTGGTAGCACACAAAGTGTTCCTACGGTAAACGGGAGTTGCATAATCTCATAGTCATAGGAACATGTATAAGTCATGAAGGAAGCAATAGCAACATACTAAACGATCGTGTGCTAAGCTAACGGAATGGGTCATGTCAATCAGATCATTCAACTAATGATGTGACCTTGTTAATCAAATAACAACTCCTTGTTCATGGTTAGGAAACATAACCATTGTCGGTGTCAAAACCGGCGGATCTCGGGTAGGGGGTCCCGAACTGTGCGTCTAGGCGGATGGTAACAAGAGACGAGGGACACAATGTTTTTACCCAGGTTCGGGCCCTCTCGATGGAGGTAAAACCCTACGTCCTTCTTGATTAATATTGATGATGTGGGTAGTACAAGAGTAGATCTACCACGAGATCAAGGAGGCTAAACCCTAGAAGCTAGCCTATGTTATGATTGTTGAGATGTATGTTGTCCTACGGACTAAAGCCCTCCGGTTTATATAGACACCGGAGATGGCTAGGGTTACACAGAGTCGGTTACAATGGTAGGAGATCTACATATCCGTATTGCCAAGCTTGCCTTCCACGCCAAGGAAAGTACCATCTGGACACGAGCCGGAGTCTTCAATCTTGTATCTTCGTAGTCTTGGAGTCCGGCGGATATTGATAGTCCGGCCGTCCGGACACCCCCTAGTCCAGGACTCCCTCAACCATCTTTGATTAACAAGCTAGTCAAGTAGAGGCATACTAGTGACACTCTGTTTGTCTATATATACACACATGTATTATGTTTCCAGTTAATACAATTCTAGCATGAATAATAAACATTTATCATGATATGAGGAAATAAATAATAACTTTAGTATTGCCTCTAGGGCATATTTCCTTCAGTCTCCCACTTGCACTAGAGTCAATAATCTAGATTACACAGTAATGATTCTAACACCCATGGAGTCTTGGTGTTGATCATGTTTTGCTCGTGGAAGAGGCTTAGTCAACGGGTCTGCAACATTCAGATCCGTATGTATCTTGCAAATCTCTATGTCTCCCACCTGGACTAGATCCCGGATGGAATTGAAGCGTCTCTTGATGTGCTTGGTTCTCTTGTGAAATCTGGATTCCTTCGCTAAGGCAATCGCTCCAGTATTGTCACAAAAGATTTTTCTTTGGACCCGATGCACTAGGTATGACACCTAGATCGGATATGAACTCCTTCATCCAGACTCCTTCATTAGCTGCTTCCGAAGCAGCTATGTATTCTGCTTCATACGTAGATCCCGCCACGACGCTTTGCTTTGAACTGCACCAACTGACAGCTCCACCGTTTAATGTAAACACGTATCCGGTTTGCAATTTAGAATCGTCCGGATCAGTGTCAAAGCTTGCATCAACGTAACCATTTACGATGAGCTCTTTGTCACCTCCATATACGAGAAACATATCCTTAGTCCTTTTCAGGTATTTTAGGATGTTCTTGACCGCTGTCCAGTGATCCACTCCTGGATTACTTTGGTACCTCCCTGCTAGACTTATAGCAAGGCACACATCAGGTCTGGTACACAGCATTGCATACATGATAGAGCCTATGGCTGAAGCATAGGGAACATTTTTCATTTTCTCTCTATCTTCTGCAGTGGTCGGGCTTTGAGTCTTACTCAACTTCACACCTTGCAATACAGGCAAGAACCCTTTCTTTGCTTGATCCATTTTGAACTTCTTCAAAACTTTGTCAAGGTATGTGCTTTGTGAAAGTCCAATTAAGCGTCTTGATCTATCTCTATAGATCTTAATGCCCAATATGTAAGCAGCTTCACCGAGGTCTTTCATTGAAAAACTTTTATTCAAGTATCCCTTTATGCTATCCAGAAATTCTATATCATTTCCAATCAATAATATGTCATCCACATATAATATTAGAAATGCTACAGAGCTCCCACTCACTTTCTTGTAAATACAGGCTTCTCCAAAAGTCTGTATAAAACCAAATGCTTTGATCACACTATCAAAACGTTTATTCCAACTCCGAGAGGCTTGCACCAGTCCATAAATGGATCTCTGGAGCTTGCACACTTTGTTAGCTCCCTTTGGATCGATAAAACCTTCTGGTTGCATCATATACAACTCTTCTTCCAGAAATCCATTCAGGAATGCAGTTTTTACATCCATTTGCCAAATTTCATAATCATAAAATGCGGCAATTGCTAACATGATTCGGACAGACTTAAGCATCGCTACGGGTGAGAAGGTCTCATCATAGCCAACCCCTTGAACTTGTCGAAAACCTTTTGCAACAAGTCGAGCTTTGTAGACAGTAACATTACCGTCAGCATCAGTCTTCTTCTTGAAGATCCATTTATTCTCAATTGCTTGCCGACCATCGGGCAAGTCAACCAAAGTCCATACTCTGTTCTCATACATGGATCCCATCTCAGATTTCATGGCTTCAAGCCATTTTGCGGAATCTGGGCTCACCATCGCTTCTTCATAGTTCGTAGGTTCATCATGATCTAGTAGCATGACTTCCAGAATAGGATTACCGTACCACTCTGGTGCGGATCTTACTCTGTTCGACCTACGAGGTTCTGTATTAACTTGATCTGAAGTTCTATGATCATCATCATCGACTTCCTCACTAGTTGGGTTTAACGTCACAGAAACCGGTTCCTGTGATGTATTATTTTCCAACAAGGGAGTAGGTACAGTTACCTCATCAAGTTCTACTTTCCTCCCACTCACTTCTTTCGAGAGAAACTCCTTCTCCAGAAAGGATCCATTCTTAGCAACAAATGTCTTGCCTTCGGATCTGTGATAGAAGGTGTACCCAACTGTCTCCTTTGGGTATCCTATGAAGACACATTTCTCCGATTTGGGTTCGAGCTTATCAGGTTGAAGCTTTTTCACATAAGCATCGCAGCCCCAAACTTTAAGAAACGACAACTTTGGTTTCTTGCCAAACCATAGTTCATAAGGTGTCGTCTCAACGGATTTCGACGGTGCCCTATTTAACGTGAATGTGGCCGTCTCTAAAGCATAACCCCAAAACGATAGCGGTAAATCTGTAAGAGACATCATAGACCGCACCATATCAAGTAAAGTACGATTACGACGTTCGGATACACCATTACGCTGTGGTGTTCCGGGTGGCGTGAGTTGCGAAACTATTCCACAATGTTTTAAGTGTAGACCAAACTCGTAACTCAAATATTCTCCTCTACGATCAGATCGTAGAAACTTTATTTTCTTGTTACGATGATTTTCAACTTCACTCTGAAATTCTTTGAACTTTTCAAATGTTTCAGACTTATGCTTCATTAAGTAGATATACCCATATCTACTTAAATCATCAGTGAAGGTGAGAAAATAACGATATCCGCCACGAGCCTCAACATTCATCGGACCACATACATCTGTATGTATGATTTCCAACAAATCTGTTGCTCTCTCCATAGTATCGGAGAACGGCGTTTTGGTCATCTTGCCCATGAGGCACGGTTCGCAAGTACCAAGTGATTCATAATCAAGTGATTCCAAAAGTCCATCAGTATGGAGTTTCTTCATGCGCTTTATACCGATATGACCCAAACGGCAGTGCCACAAATAAGTTGCACTATCATTATCAACTCTGCATCTTTTGGCTTCAACACTATGAATATGTGTATCACTACTATCAAGATTCATCAAAAATAGACCACTCCTTAAGGGTGCATGACCATAAAAGATATTACTCATATAAATAGAACAACCATTATTCTCTGATTTAAATGAATAACCATCTCGCATCAAACAAGATCCAGATATAATGTTCATGCTTAACGCTGGCACCAAATAACAATTATTTAGGTCTAATACTAATCCCGAAGGTAGATGTAGAGGTAGCGTGCCGACCGTGATCACATCGACTTTGGAACCGTTTCCCACGCGCATCGTCACCTCGTCCTTTGCCAGTGTTCGCTTAATCCGTAGTCCCTGTTTCGAGTTGCAAATATTAGCAATAGAACCAGTATCAAATACCCAGGTGCTACTGCGAGCTCTAGTAAGGTACACATCAATAACATGTATATCACATATACCTTTGTTCACCTTGCCATCCTTCTTATCCGCCAAATACTTGGGGCAGTTCCGCTTCCAGTGACCAGTCTGCTTGCAGTAGAAGCACTCAGTTTCAGGCTTAGGTCCAGACTTGGGTTTCTTCTCTTGAGCAGCAAATTGTTTGCTGTTCTTCTTGAAGTTCCCCTTCTTCTTCCCTTTGCCCTTTTTCTTGAAACTAGTGGTCTTGTTAACCATCAACACTTGATGCTCCTTCTTGATTTCTTCTTCCGCAGCTTTCAGCATTGCGAAGAGCTCGGGAATCATCTTATCCATCCCTTGCATATTATAGTTCATCACGAAGCTCTTGTAGCTTGGTGGAAGTGATTGGAGAATTCTGTCAATGACGCTATCATCCGGAAGTGTAACTCCCAGTTGAATCAAGTGATTACAATACCCAAACATCTTGAGTATATGCTCACTGACAGAACTATTCTCCTCCATCTTGCAGCTATAGAACTTATTGGAGACTTCATATCTCTCAATCTGGGCATCCTTCTGGAATATTAACTTCAACTCCTGGAACATCTCATATGCTCCATGACGTTCAAAACGTCGTTGAAGTCCCGGTTCTAAGCCGTAAAGCATGGCACATTGAACTATTGAGTAGTCATCAGCTTTGCTCTGCCAGACGTTCTTAACGTCGTCAGTTGCATCAGCAGCAGGCCTGGCACCCAGCGGTGCTTCCAGGACATAATTTTTCTGTGCAGCAATGAGGATAATCCTCAAGTTACGCACCCAGTCCGCGTAGTTGCTACCATCATCTTTCAACTTAGCTTTCTCAAGGAACGCATTAAAATTCAACGGAACAACAGCACGGGCCATCTATCTACAATCAACATAGACAAGCAAGATACTATCAGGTACTAAGTTCATGATAAATTTAAGTTCAATTAATCATATTACTAAAGAACTCCCACTTAGACAAACATCTCTCTAGTCATCTAAGTGATCACGTGATCCAAATCAACTAAACCATAACCGATCATCACGTGAGATGGATTAGTTTTCAATGGTGAACATCTTATGTTGATCATATCTACTATATGATTCACGCTCGACCTTTCGGTCTCCGTGTTCCGAGGCCATATCTGCATATGCTAGGCTCGTCAAGTTTAACCTGAGTAGTCTGCGTGTGCAAAACTGGCTTGCACCCGTTGTAGATGGACGTAGAGCTTATCACACCCGATCATCACGTGGTGTCTGGGCACGACGAACTTTGGCAACGGTGCATACTCAGGGAGAACACTACTTGATAATTTTTAGTGAGAGATCATCTTAAAATGCTACCGTCAATCAAAGCAAGATAAGATGCATAAAGGATAAACATCACATGCAATCAATATAAGTGATATGATATGGCCATCATCTTCTTGTGCTTGTGATCTCCATCTCTGAAGCACCATCATGATCACCATCATCACCGGCGCGACACCTTGATCTCCATCGTAGCATCGTTGTCGTTTACGCCATCTATTGCTTCTACGACTATCGCTACCGCTTAGTGATAAAGTAAAGCAATTACAGGGCGTTTGCATTTCATACAATAAAGCGACAACCATATGGCTCCTGCCAGTTGCCGATAACTTCGGTTACAAAACATGATCATCTCATACAATAAAATATAGCATCATGTCTTGGCCATATCGCATCACAACATGCCCTGCAAAAACAAGTTAGATGTCCTCTACTTTGTTGTTGCAAGTTTTACGTGGCTGCTACGGGCTTAAGCAAGAACCAATCTCACCTACGCATCAAAACCACAACGATAGTTTGTCAAGTTGATGTTGTTTTAACCTTCGCAAGGACCGGGCGTAGCCACACTCGGTTCAACTAAAGTTGGAGAAACTGACACCCGCTAGCCACCTGTGTGCAAAGCACGTCGGTAGAACCAGTCTCGCGTAAGCGTACGCGTAATGTCGGTCCGGGCCGCTTCATCCAACAATACCGCCGAACCAAAATATGACATGCTGGTAAGCAGTATGACTTATATCGCCCACAACTCACTTGTGTTCTACTCGTGCATATAACATCAAACCATAAAACCTAGGCTCTGATGCCACTGTTGGGGAACGTAGTAATTTCAAAAAAATTCCTATGCACACGCAAGATCATGGTGATGCATAGCAACGAGAGGGGAGAGTGTTGTCTACGTACCCTCGTAGACCGAAGCGGAAGCGTTGACGCAACATAGAGGAAGTAGTCGTACGTCCTCCCGGTCCGACCGATCCAAGCACCGTTACTCCGGCACCTCCGAGTTCTTGACACACGTACAGCTCGACGACGCACCCCGATCTCCGATCCAGCAGAGGCGCGGGGAGGAGTTCCGTCAGCACGACGGCGTGGTGATGATCTTGATGTTCTCCTGTTGCAGGGCTTCACCTAAGCACCGCTACAATATGACCGAGGTGTAATATCGTGGAGGGGGGCACCGCACACGGCTAAGGAACGATCTCAATGATCGACTTGTGTGTCTAGGGTGCCCCCTTACCCCCGTATATAAAGGAGGGAGGGAGGAGGAGGCCGGCCCAAGGGGGAGGCGCGCCCTAGGGGGGCAAACCTACTCCAAGTAGGTTTGGCCCCCCTTTCCTATTCGGAGTAGGAGAAGGAAGGAAGAGGGGGGAGGAGAGAAGGAAAGGGGGGCCGGCCCCCCTTCCAATTCGGATTGGGCTTGGGGGGGCGCGCCCCCTCCCTTGCTCCTTCTCCCTCCATCCCACTAAGGCCCAATAAGGCCCATATACTTACCGAAGGGTTCCGGTAACCTCCCGGAGCTCCGGTATATTTCCAATCTCACCCGGAACCTTTCTGGTGTCCAAATATATCCGTCCAATATATCAATCTTTATGTCTCGAACATTTCGAGACTCCTCGTCATGTCCGTGATCACATCCGGGACTCCGAACAACCTTCGGTACATCAAAATACATAAACTCATAATGAAATTGTCATCGAAACCTTAAGCGTGCGGACCCTACGGTTCGAGAACAATGTAGACATGACCGAGACATGTCTCCGGTCAATAACCAATAGCGGGACCTGGATGCCCATATTGGTTCCTACATATTCTACGAAGATCTTTATCGGTCATACCGCACAACAACATACGTTGTTCCCTTTGTCATCGGTATGTTACTTGCCCGAGATTCGATCGTCGGTATCCAATACCTAGTTCAATCTCGTTACCAGCAAGTCTCTTTACTCGTTCTGTAATACATCATCTCACAACTAACTCATTAGTTGAAATGCTTGCAAGGCTTAAGTGTGTGTATTACCGAGAGGGCCCAAAGATACCTCTCCGACATTCGGAGTGACAAATCATAATCTCGAAATACGCCAACTCAACAAGTACCTTCGGAGACACCTGTAGAGCACCTTTATAATCACCCAGTTACGTTGTGACGTTTGGTAGCACACAAAGTGTTCCTCCGGTAAACGGGAGTTGCATAATCTCATAGTCATAGGAACATGTATAAGTCATGAAGGAAGCAATAGCAACATACTAAACGATCGTGTGCTAAGCTAACGGAATGGGTCATGTCAATCAGATCATTCAACTAATGATGTGACCTTGTTAATCAAATAACAACTCCTTGTTCATGGTTAGGAAACATAACCATCTTTGATTAACAAGCTAGTCAAGTAGAGGCATACTAGTGACACTCTATTTGTCTATATATACACACATGTATTATGTTTCCGGTTAATACAATTCTAGCATGAATAATAAACATTTATCATGATATGAGGAAATAAATAATAACTTTATTATTGCCTCTAGGGCATATTTCCTTCAATACATTGGCTTGACTGAATAAAATTCAGAAGTTTGCACCTTTCTTGTTCATCCAGTTTTGATAAGTTAATCGCTAGCCGTATTTCAGTTGTAGCCTGCAGACTGCAGTACAGGTTCAATACAATATGTTTGTGTTCATGGCATATCAAATAACACATGGTTGATTTGGTATCAACTTTTTGCTCGGTAGTTCTATTTGCAGGAATAGGTATTTTTTTTACTGGTCCTACTTACCTCCTTGATTATGGGCAATGTCACTTTCTGCTTTCCTATGCTCTTGTTAATCTCATCCTTGCTGTATCATTATCGGGTAAAAAATCACTGTTACATACGCAAATAAACCTGTCTTTTTTTTGAACGATGCCAGGGGGCAAAAGCCCACATGAACAATTCATCACTGCCAAATAAAGTTTGACATGTATAGTTCAAGCATATAGAGATGGCGCACATGAGAAGCACGTGTTAAAACGAGCAGAAGCCCAATCTTCTTCTCACTCTCCTCTGCTTTCTCTTCTTCTCTGTTACCTGGGTGATGTCCTGTGTGTGCTGTAGTTCCATGTTTGTGTGCTCTGCTTGCGAGCTTTAATATCATTTACTCAAAATACATCTAACTCTTGGACCAATTCATCTGTTTTTTATAGGGACCTGATCTCGCGGAAGACGGGTGACCACTTTGCTGCCACAAGTCTCCTTCACACCGTGTAGCCCGCAAACATGTCTCGGAACATTTGCCGATCAAATTTATGTTGTAATGAACCGTTACTTTCGTTGATCGAACATCTTGTATTTTTCATTTGGACCGTGGCATGTATGCATGTAACATTTTCATTTGAACAGTTGATAGTACATGCAGCAGATTATATGAGCTTTTTTGTTATTTTGCGTAATCTAGTTGCACCATTGTTGCAAGTACATTTCTTCTATGAGCTTTTGAAGCTTTTGAGGTTGTAAAAATTGCATCTTTAATTATAGTATACTAATTTTGCAAACCCTCTGTATCAATCCCTGTGTACCAAATAGAAGGGGTATGTGAGGGGTTTGGGAGGATTTGGGAGGATTTGAGAGGATTGGGTGGAAGAGAGGGATTCACCAAATCCTCCCAAATCCCCTCCTCCCAAAACCTCTCAAATACTCTTCTACCAAACGAGGCATCATGGGATGTCAGAGCGGAGTGCGCCTCCGCCTCGTCAGCCAAAGCCTGCGGTGCCTTCAGCTCAGCATGTTCTTCTTGGGCGACATGGACGTGGTGGATGCCCCTTGTCTGGGAGCAAGGAGAGCATCGTCCAGATTTTGGGCATGGAGGTGCAGTTCGGTGTGCGCAGTGTTGTCAAGAAAGTGCCTGGCTTTCTCAGATGCTTCCCCAACCTGGAGACGCTCCACGTGCAGGTAAATTTGGTTAACTACATACAGTTGCTGCATTGGTAATTTTGCAATACAAGTGCCTAGTATTTATCTAGTATGATCAGAAGTCAGAATAGTGAATCGAATCAGTCACGTAATTTATGTCATGCTGCTGCTGCTGCTGCGTGATATGTCCTCATAGATAAGATCCCTGAACTATGTATCCACTGATCAATTTCATCTGCAGTCTCACCACATATCTGAAGAGCCCACCAGGAAGGTCAATGTCAAGTTCTGGCTGCAGAGCGGTCCCATCAAATGCGTCGTGGAGAGCATGAGGAAGGTGTTCTTGTACGAGTTCCGAGGGTCGAGAAGCGAGGTTACTTTCCTCAAGTTTGTCGCGGAGAGGGCTCGGGTGCTGGAGCAGATGGTGGTCGTGGTGTCCAGCAAATCTTTCTCTCCAGGGGATGATGTGAGTGCCAAGCTGAAGCCTCTGACCAATGCAACATGGGCGAGTAAAGCTTGCAAACTTGAGCTCTTCAAGAGCCCACCCGCTCAATGCGGTGTGGCACCCTTCTGTCATAGGCTAGCAAATGATTTCTCGTTCCCGGACCCTTTTAACATCAAAGAGTACTGTGAAGAAAGAATCGCTGAGTTAACTATAGTACAGTAGCACCCTGACTCTTGTACAAGACTACTGGTACCTAGCTATTTTTGTGCTGCTGGACTTGGCAGCAGCTAGAAAAACCTGCATTTCGTGCGATTTACCTGGCAGGCCATTTTTGTATAGATTGCACATTTGCCAAGTCTTATGAGGCCGAATGCTTGAGGGAGTAACTAATATAATTAGGTAAAACGTTAGTGCTACCAATTTCTTCAAGTCTGTTGCTTTGAAAGTCAGTTCCATCAGTCATTCTTCACCTTATTTTTCATTTTGTTGAAAGCCAATTGTCAGCAGGGCTATCAATCTATCTATTACTAGTAGTACTTTAGTGACTACTATGGTCTTTTTGGTTTGTCCAACTGCAATTTCATCAGTAGTGTGTTGTGCACTTGTTAGCATGAATCAATTTGTTATGCATTAGATTGGTATCACTCTCGGCTTGAATGAGTATACTGTAATTGATTACTGCCATTATGGTCTTTAGTTCTTATTTTTCACAAACTTTTACTGCATGTTTCTTTTGTAAAAGTGTTATTACTAATTGAGACGCCCCCGGAGTACATGTTTCTTTTGTAGAAGTGTTATTACTAATTTGCTACGCATCAGGGCTATCTATCTAGTACTACTGTACTAGTAGTACATTGTATGGTGTTTCATGAGATCAAAGAACGAAGCAACTTATTTAGGGCTTGTCTTTTTAGTCATGAACAGCACGAATGCATGTAATGAGGAGCCTCATAGACTAGCATGTATGGCTACATCTCTTGATATAGGTAGGCATGTGTGGCTTAATAATGCACCACCTGCTCGTTTATGTATCCCTGTAAACATTGAATTTAGGCAATAAAGTGCGCTGTGATTCTAAAAAAAAACATGTTTCTTTCACAAACTCCTCGAGACGCCCCGGTCCATGGCCACCGGTGAAAGGGAAGGTGGGGTGACGGCGAGGGTTTGGGGAGCGGAGGGGTGAGGAATGGAGGCGCTATTCTCTGGAGAGCTAGGTTTCGCGTTTCGGCATGTCCGTCGCTAATGAGATGTTCCAAATGTCGGCAGTAGTAGTGTCTCTCTTGGGTCCATTGAATAGCTTTTTCTCAGTTCGAACGACATCCTATATTAAATACTCCATTCTCCCACTCACCAAATTACCAAAACACCTATTCGCCATTTCTTTTTGCTAAAAAAACCCTATTTGCCATTTCTTGCCTAAAAAAACCTATTCACCATTTCCAAAAAAACACCCATTCACTAATTTCATGGCCAAAAGGAGACGAGTGAGAACTGTTTTTCAAAATGGAACAAACACTCACTAAGACGCTGCCTGATCACCGTTCATAACAAATATTGCCAATTGAGGAAGGGTTGTTCCGACATGCATGAGTACTTGCCCATGGGGATCATAATTTAGCGCTGTGACTCTTGATACTCGACTTTGGATTACATCATGAGGTAGCTGGTTTAACTTCCAAATTTACATCATCAGATAGATGGTTTAGCAATGGGAGGTCTCCATACATCTCTGCTTGCGACCTTTTGGACTAACAAACCTTACATACACTTAGTTATACCAAAACCCCCTTAGGGAACAAATGCTTTTCCAGTCTCCCCATTTTTGGTGTATGAAGACAATATGAATTGAGTTCAAAAGATATAGAGATAAAGCTCATAAGGTTGCCTACGAAATATGGAGACACTCCCCTTGATTTGTGCATCGATCAAATGATGTGCTAGCTGAAGCATACTGCACAAATATAGGGTAAAGAGGCTGCCCCTAAATCCTAGGGAAAGTGGGGTGTGATAAAATGAATAATAAGAAGGTAAATCATGTTTGCACACCATGTGATATATAAACAAGATAACTTGAAGCATAGTATCACAAGATGGTATATGTGTCATGGCATAGAATAAACAATAATTGCTCACAAAGGTATTAAGCAATTGGACCACACAATATGGTTAAACACATGACATCACACAACATGATAACCAACTGATATGTGCATCCGCGTCATTATTTCTTACTATAAATTGCAAGAAGAGAGAAGATAATGGTTTGTTCATTGTGCTTATTTGTCCGGCGGTATCTATCTTTTTGGTTGGTTCTCGCAACAGTGTAGTCCATCTACACTTGCTTAGTCGCTTGTTTGAAGAAAAGAAAAATGATCCATGGAAATCCTAACGCCTCGTTAAACCGAAAGCTGAATCGGGTCAATCGGCTGTGAAGGAGTGTGTTTGATGGTGTGCTTATTTTCTGGAGTTCAGCTGTCAATTCCGGGTCCATTTGCTACCTTGACATTTCCAGTTTGATCCATAGCCATTAATATTTTTTTCCAAATGACAAGAAGATGAGAGTTGCCTGGTTAATTAAAAAAATGGACAAAAACCATAAAGTTGCCTAGTTAATTATGCAAACCTATACGAAAATCATCACAAACGCTGAGCGGCATGCACAATATACCTCACGCACACGGCTACAAAGAGGGTCTCGCTAAGACAGCACACAAGTGTCATCATCATCACTCCTCCCCTTGAAGGGGTCATCGTCGTGCCGAAACCCTGAGCAAATGACACCGACATCACCGTAGGCGATCGTCAACTCAACACACACTGTAGAGGTTGTGTGGAGCTCTACGGAGACCAGCGCCAGAACTCAGACACTTGCGACCAGACATCGCAACTTCTACTCTGACGGTGAACTACAAAGGAGAACTAGGTGCGTCTGGCGCGCAGAAGAACACTGACACTACAAGAAATATGTCAACTTGTGACCACCACTATTGGTCACTGAAAGGTCACAAATTTCCATTTACGACCTTTTTGTGACCAAAAACAGAAGGTCAAAAGCTGGCAGTCGTAAACTGACTATAGCGACCTTTCTTCTGGAATGGTCAAAGACGTTTTCGACCAAAATATTCCTACTGTGGCGTTTTGGTCACTAGCAACCTCCCCAGGCCTCGTAGGCATCCAGCATGGCAACCTGATGTGGCACAAGATTCAGCCCGGTCCAAATCGGTTTTCTACATGGGCCTAGCCCATTTATTCAGCCTATTTATATTTTTTTCTATGAATTTTTTGTCAGCTTCATGGACCAAGCCCAACATTGCAGCCTTTTTATTTTTGGCCCATGGCCTTTTAGTCTACTGATTTTCTATTTTCAACTATTATATATTCAAGCTGGTCCCACTAGTCAGATGGGTCCAACCTGTCATGTTCATCTCTCAAATTGGTCCCACATGTCAGAAATGTACAAATTTGACAAATTATTTTCATAAGTGGCCACACTGGACAAGTTTCCATTCCACAAGTTTTCAAATCACATACATAATCAATATTTCAAATAGAACAAAGAACGCATAAAATTCATCAAATATACCACTAAATAAATGTATTACAATCTTTACAACATAGATATGCTACAATGAGTTGGACTTCACGGCTTCACACTTGGCTTCACACTTGCTTCACACTTCACGTCTTCACACTTGAGCTTCTGTAAAGGAGGAACCACCACAATTTTAAGTCTACAATACAACAATTGATACTAATCAAGGATAAAAACAAAAACAAGTAATAGGTTCAAATGAGAAGGCGGCATGAAACTAGTGATACAACAACATGCAGAAAACACTACAATGTAATACTGTTGTAAGTTCATATCAGCACAAAATCAGCACTATTATATAGAGCAAATGATATGCCCCCTTTTAATAAAATTGTAGTGTATGGTAGTGACAGGACAAGGGATTGTAGTGTATGCTAGTGACAAAACATGGGATAAGACTAATATGATGTGCCAAATTGCCAGCAATAGTGCTTATATGCAGCATCTTCATATTTCAAAACGACCAATAGACTAGTTAGCTGGCAAAACACTAAAGAAGGCATAGACAGAAACGAAGGTAACATGCATCAAATCAAAAAATAGTAAGCACTGAACCTACATCATATCTACAGTAATATCACCAATCAGGAAATTTATGAATAGGAGATGTATTAATAGCAGATTACGAACTAATGTACTTGTACTTGATCTGGTTGAATAAATGCAGATTAAGTTCCTGGTACAGCCAGCTCCAACTTATGCTACTAGCTATTGACAGAAAAACAGAGAGAGAGGGGGTATACATGAATACATTGACAATCATCAATACCAGATTGCAAGACATAACAATTATGTACCTAAGCAAGTCGACAAGGGCATAGGGCAGGATATAAAATATGTATACAAGTAATAGACAAACTAGTTCCAACAGATTGACTGAATTGAACTGCTGTATAACCAAGTTAGAGCTGAAACGTTATTGAACATGAGGAGCGACAGCGACAACCCCACTGAAGAAACCACATATAGTCCTTTGTTGCGGCATCAGAAAACATGAGTAGCGAGCGCAACATCCTGTAAGTATGAGGAAAACGAAATTGTTACAAAATTCAGTACATACGAAAGAGATATGCATGCTTGAGAGGTCAGACAAACAGACATAGAAATAGCCTGGCGCATGTATGCATCTATGTAATGTATAACAAGAAAATAGCAGGGGCGGATGTATCTGTACTTGTGCAATGCAGATACAGATGTGCAGATTGAATTTTGTTCAGAGTAAATACATAGACAGATAGACAGTAAATAATACTAGATGGGATGGGATAGACCATGAGAGTAGTTGATTCATTCCGTTGTAACATATTAGCTAGTGTAATGAGATGGATGCAAGGGATTTCAAGTACAGATGGTGAGGGACAGAACAATACCTGCTGAACTGCTGAAGTTGAGGACACGGCGTCAGGTGCTTGCATCGCCCCCGGCTGTATGGAGGAAGAACAGCGGCCTCTGCATCTGTTCAGAGAAGAAATATTCATGATTGACATACTGTTCAGAGAAGAAATATTCAGGATTGACATACTGTTCAGAGAAGAAATATTCAGGCCTTACAAAAACAAGCAAACATTCAGGATTGACATTTCTTTCCATGGTTCAGAGAAGAAATATCACAAACACTGAAAAAAGAACTACTCATCGTGTAGCTGTGACGTGCAAAGTAGACATGGAAAAGATTGACATACTGTTGGACAGGACATCACATAATCATCATCCATACAAGAAATCATCTCAACACGTAACCAAACAGGTACAGAACCAAAAAAAAAAGCCTGAATCTTAAGTTTCAGCATGCATCCTGATTGATTCATCAATCTAGTAAGTAGTGAACAAGTACGCACAGTGTTATTTTGAGGCCAGTACAGGCTGATTCAAAGTGTGATACATGCATCCTGCATAGAGGAGGGTGATGATGGTCCAGAAGCATGTTCAGAATACTTACTAAAAAATACTTTTAAATGTTGACAAGTTCAATCTTGTTAAATACTCCAAGCAAAATTACTCCACACATGTACAGTTCAATCTTGTTAAATACTCTAAGCAAAATTACTGGAGTACTACAAGTTAAATGTAATCCAAGCACATTGAGAAGTTAACAGTAGTGCTGATAACTTGGAGTAGCTTTGACTATGTACAAAGCAAGATGGAGGGTCTAGCTTACTGCTGCTACTCCACATATCAAATTTTACTTAACAGAGCAAGATGGAGTAACCCAAAAAAATTAACAGAGCAAGCAAATGTACTCCAAATGGCAGTTCACCAGAGATTTTCAAGTTAAAAATACTCCCAGGGGTAAACAACAATGACATGGACGAAGTAAAGGATGGATGTTGTAAATTAATCCAGTAATTATTTTTTGTTCTCATATTTTTCACCCACGAGACACTGCCTAGAGCGCTTACAAGATGACAAAGTCAACTAGCAGCTATGTATAGATGATGATAGGCCATCTGATGTCTCAGTATTTCCCAAAATTATTGAGCTCAGGTTCAACATGGGATGAGATCAGCATATATATACCAAGACTTGGTGCGAGAGTATGGCATACAAGCGAAATGACATCACACTATTTTTGGCAATAGCAATATGCCGTCTGATCCCACTAATGATTCCCAAATATTAAAAATAGCAGTCATCCGTGAACCAGCAAGTCAACCTAGTACCTAAGATTCCAGTATCTGGACAAGCAGCACAATCTGCAAGAGCCAACTATATCAAGAGACATACTACCGAGTACTGACATACCACCAACTTGCTACGAAAGAAAGAAATCAAAGAATACATCTAAAGAGTCCTACCAAACGAAAACCACCAAAATCTAGTTCTAGTCAGATTACGCAAAACCGAGTACTGACATTTCACAAACGGTGTCGCTCTGGTGCTTGACGACTCTAGACAGTCCAGGGAACGAACAGGGAACGAACGCGAGCATGCACAATTACGAAGGGAAGGGATCCACAGGTTATACCTCGGGTGTCGTCGCGGAAGGCCTTGGCGACGCGCTTGGGCGTCCTGTGCAGCCCCACTCGGCGGTCGTCCTCGCCGAGCCCCGCCAGCAGCGCGCGCACCGTCTTGGCACGGTAGGGCCCGTAGAGGTACTTGGCGTGGAAGTCGTAGAGGAAGAGCGCGGCGCTGCGCCTGATCCGGGAGACGGCGTCCAGCTTCCCCCGCGGCAGGCCCAACACCCTGTACCTGAAGCACTCGGGCCTGGTCTCACCGCTTCACATGAAGATGTACCCCGCCGGCAGCGGCGGGCGTCGTCTTCAGGGGGGTCCGTCGCCGGCTGAGGCCCCGGGCTCTTGTGCACCGGAGGGGGAGGCGTCTGTCGCCATGGACACGGAGGTGGGGCGAGGGAGAGCGGCCTAGGGCTTTGGATCTCCATCTGGATCGGGGAGACGAGGTGGATGGTGGTGGCGGCGGCTAGGGTATGGCGAGCGGGTGCGGGTGCGGGTGCGGGAGAGTGGGGGCGTGGGGGCTAGGGTTGGAACGGTGGGGAGTGGGGGTTGCGTGGGTGAGGGGGGTGAGAGGGTGAGGGGATGAGGTCCGCCGTTGGATCCCGGAGCATCCGACGGTGTCGGATGCATGATCCACGTGATATGCCTATAGACCAATCAGAACGCAACAAACAATTTGAAGACTTTATGACCTTTTGAATAGGTCACGAAAAAATCATTTTCCATTTTTTAGTGCTCAAAATGAGTTCTTTTTTGTAAAAGACCTAACAAATATTTGTTCAAATGATATTCTTTATATTTGTTCAAAATGAGTTCTTTATACTCTACAAAAGTTTACATCTTGGAATAGTAAACAGTATCGACAATGGGATTTTTTATATTCTTTGCACAAAAAATCATTTTCCATTTTTCGAGTGCCCCAAATAAGGTTTTTTTTTAAGGACCTACCACATTGTTGCAAAATTGGACCAAATCATTTTTATAAAATACTAGGCCATATTTAATGCACAATTGACCAAATGGTTGGGTGAAAAAAGTTTTGGTCCACCTCTCGTGAAAAAGACAAATTTCCACCGATTTAGCTGGAAGCGGGTCAAATTTGAACTGTAGCTACCTCGTAGTTTGTTCTTTATTTTTTTCCAAAAATCATTTCTAGATACATAAGTATCTATTTAATCAGAGAAACACCAAAAAAATTCCAAGATTCAACCACTAGCTAGGAACGGTCAAGCCCGCCGTTTTGACCGCATTTTGAAACGGGCATAAAAAATTCAAAAAAATCAAAAAATTGGAAAACCTTCGCATTGCGTCATTATATGTGACCAAGTTTCTAGAAAAAATAATAAACTTGTAATACGGTAATTATTTTAAAAAAGTGTTCTCAGAAATGAGCTATCATGCGTGAAGATTCATGGCTTTCAAGCCAAATGATCAATCTTATGGCCACATTCATGGCATAGTTTATTAAAATGATCTCATATTGTGCACAAGGGTGCATCTTGGAATTCCAAACAATGTTGCCTAAGGAAGTTTTCATTTTCTTTGCACGGAGAAGTCATTTTCCATTCTTCGAGTCCCCAAAAAGAGGTTTTTTGTGAAGGAACTACCAAATAATTGTTGCAAAAATGGACCAAATCAATTTTATAAAATACTAGGCCATATATAATGCACAATTGACAAAATGGTTGGGTGAAAAAAGTTTTGATCCACCTCTGGTGAAAAAGACAAATTGCCGTCGATTCAGTTGGAAGCGGGTCAAATTTGAACTGTAGCTGCCTCATAGTTTGCTCTTTATTTTTTCCAAAAATCATTTCTAAGTACATAAGTATCTATTTAATCATAGAAGCACCAAAAAAATCCAAGATTCAACCACTAGCCAGGAATGGTCAAGCCCGCCGTTTTGACCGCATTTTGAAACGGGAATAAAAAATTCAAAAAAAATCAAAAAATTGGAAAACCTTTGCATTGTGTCATTATATGTGGACAAGTTTCCAGGAAAAATAACAAACTTGTAATACGGCAATTATTTTAAAAAAGTGTTCTCAGAAACGAGCTATCAAGTGTGGAGATCAATGACTTTCAAGCCAAATGATCAATCTTATGGCCACATTCATGGCATAGTTTGTTCAGATGAGCTCATATTGTGCACAAGGGTGCATATTAGAATGGCAAACAATGTTGCCTAAGGAAATTTTCATTTTCTTTGGACGAAAAAACCATTTTTCATTTTTCGAGTGCCCGAAAGGAGGTTTTTTTGTAAAGGACCTACCAAATAATTGTTGCAAAATTGGACCAAATCATTTTTATAAAATACTAGGCCATATTTAATGCACAATTGACCAAATGGTTGGGTGAAAAAAGTTTTGATCCACCTCTCGTGAAAAAGACAAATTGCCGCCGATTCAGTTGGAAGCAGGTCAAATTTGAACTGCAGCTGCCTCATAGTTTGCTATTTATTTTTTCCAAAAATCATTTCTAGTTACATAAGTATCTATTTAATCATAGAAACACCAAAAAAAATCCAAGATTCAACCACTAGCTAGGAACGGTCAAGCCCGCCGTTTTGACCGCATTTTGAAACGGGCATAAAAAATTCAAAAAAAATCAAAAAATTGGAAAACCTTCGCATTGTGTCATTATATGTGGACAAGTTTCCAGGAAAAATAACAAACTTGTAATATGGCAATTATTTTAAAAAAGTGTTCTCAGAAACGAGCTATCAAGTATGGAGATCAATGGCTTTCAAGCCAAATGATCAATCTTATGGCCACATTCATGGCATAGTTTGTTCAAATGATCTCATATTGTGCACAAGGGTGCATATTAGAATGGCAAACAATGTTGCCTAAGGAATTTTTCATTTTCTTTGGACGAAAAAACCATTTTTCATTTTTGGAGTGCCCGAAAGGAGGTTTTTTGTGAAGGAACTACCAAATAATTGTTGCAAAATTGAACCAAATCATTTTTATAAAATACAAGGCCATATTTAATGCACAATTGACCAAATGGTTGGGTGAAAAAAGTTTTGATCCACCTCTCGTGAAAAAGACAAATTGTCGTCGATTCAGTTGGAAGCGGGTCAAATTTGAACTGTAGCTGCCTCATAGTTTGCTCTTTATTTCTTCCAAAAATCATTTCTAGTTACATAAGTATCTATTTAATTACAGAAACACCAAAAAAATTCTAAGATTCAACCACTAGCTAAGAACGGTCAAGCCCGCCGCTTTGACCGCATATTGAAACGGGCATAAAAAATTCAAAAAAATCAAAAAATTGGAAAACCTTCGCATTGTGTCATTATATGTGACCAAGTTTCCAGGAAAAATAATAAACTTGTAATACGGTAATTATTTTAAAAAGTGTTCTCAGGAAGGAGGTATCAAGTGTGAAGATTCATGGCTTTCAAGCCAAATGATCAATCTTATGGCCACATTCATGGCATAGTTTGTTCAAATGATCTCATATTGTGCACAAGGGTGCATATTGGAATAGCAAACAATGTTGCCTAAGGAAGTTTTCATTTTCGTTGGACGAAAAAACCATTTTCCATTTTTCGAGTGCCCGAAAGGAGGGTTTTTTGTGAAGGAACTACCAAATAATTGTTGCAAAATTGGACCAAATCATTTTTATAAAATACTAGTCCATATTTAATGCACAATTGACAAAATGGTCTGGTGTAAATTTTTTTGATCCACCTTTCGTGAAAAAGACAAATTTCTGCCGATTCAGTTGGAAGCGGGTCAAATTTGAACTGCAGCTGCCTCATAGTTTGCTATTTATTTTTTCCAAAAACCATTTCCAGTTACATAAGGACCTATTTAATCATAAATACATGGTTTGGTGGCGATACGTCGAGGTTTGGGCGGTGGCCGAGGGCCCCAACTCTAGAGCGCGTAAACTCGCATGCCCGCCGCGTGGTCACCGCGTGACCTTGGCGTTGCCATGTGTTCTGGGCGGCCTAGGCATGTCTAGTGGGTTGGGCACTCCCCAGGTTGGTGCTAGGAAGAAAATTACAACATAAGATTCTCACGAGGAGACCAATCGATGCTCAAACATGAATTAGCAGCCAAGTGTTTGATTAGCGGTACGGGAAATGTACATGGCTAATGGGCGTGAGTTTTGGCTGAGGATGATCAGTTACTAAGAAGACCATTTTCACAAATTTTCAGCTCAAAAGGAGGAGGCTAGGTGGTACTTGCTTTGCAAACCACCACCCTGGACATAAATACGAATGTTGAAGCTCGGCTCAAAATAATGAATGGATTGAGCTGACATTTGGTGGACGATGATTATTTGCGCATAGGAAAGCACTGTAGAAAATGGATACTATTTGGACATGCCAAAGTGGTACTTCCTTCACAAACTGTTACTCTGAACAGAATAGGAAAATGAATATTTTTGAATTATTTTTGAACTAGGCAAGGAAGGTTTTTACATATTTGACGAAGATATGACCCAAAGAATTTATGAGGATTTTTTGGAAATTTTGGGAATGACAGAAATATAGGTTGCTTCACAACCTAGGGCAAAAACTGCCACATGGACATGACACATAGGCAAAACTGATGAGGTGGTGCCTAGAAATAGCAACCCACCACAATTTACAAGGCTATGACCATCTATATTGGTCGTTAACAACTAGAAATAAGGCAGCGGACTAGCGTTGTTAGCTTTATGACCATTTCATGTAAGGAAATTATGACCTTTCTGACGAAAATGGTCGCAATGGTTTAGGGTTTGGAGCCCCTCGAACAGCTTTTGACCAATTGGTCTCAAATGGTCATAAATCTATGACCAATTCTTCCAATCACTGACAGAAGGTCATAAGTTGACATATTTCTTGTAGTGTGAACGGGGCACTTGCTGCCCGTTATCGTACGCCAAGGGACTCAACCATCGCAACTTCGACTTCACAGCAAGAACAAATCTGTGCAATCTCGCGAAAACACCGGGGAAGAGCTGACTATCTCAACCATTGTTGTGTCTCCGACATCGTTCTGCCATCATCATTGCCATAGAAGCCTCGATGCCAACACCGTTGTCTTTCGCTGGTCCCGCTTGCTAGTACTCGGCTCCAAAGCGAAGCCCCCAGGGAGGAATACAGACACCAAGGCGATGCCATCATCTGATCAAACAAAGATCAAGGGATTCCTTTGCAGCGATCCACGCGGGAGGGGTGCGGCGGGCATCAATACAACGATGCCACCAAGAAGGTTAGCGACGCAATGGCCGCCGCCATTGCTGGTCACGGTCACAACGAGACATGGTCTTCACCCAAGCTCCTGACGCCGCTTCCTTCGTACATCATCTTACAACGACACCTACCTAGCACCACCACCGAGTCAGCCTCCGCAAGGTGCGGTTGGCTGCTCCAACGATGGGCCTCCGGCCATTAATACTTCAGAAGTACGCAAAGAGCGTGAATGATCTGGTCGCCTACATCTTTTCTGAACAGGATGGTTCCATGCTCAACCTCTCATACTAGTACAACTTTTCTTGTTTTGCGAAGGTCTCCCTGATCTCCGTTAAATTGCAGTAATCAGTAATGAAGTACTTTACAAAAGAACCATGTAAAAGTTTGTGAAAATCAAAACTAAAGACCATAATTGTGGTAATTAATTAGTAGACTTCATGCTACTAACAACAGCAACTGCACAACACATTAAAATTGCAGTTGGACAATAAAATTGCAATTCGTAGTGCACTTGCTGGCTTGACATTTCCAGCGTGAATGACCTGGTCACCTACATCTGGTTCGGTACTCAACAGGATGGTTCCATGCTTAACTTGTGATGCTAGTAGAACTACATTTCTGGTAATGATATTGGTCCTATTTTATGAAGGTTGCCCAGATCTCTGTCCAATTGCAGTAATGAGTAATACTTTATAAAAGAAACATGTAGCAGAAGTTTGTGAAAATCAAAACTAAGACCATATTTGTGGTGATTAATTAGTACAGTACTCTTTTGAGCTGAGACCAACCTAATGGATAGCAGATTAATTCATGGCACTAACAACAGAAACTGTACAACATACTGAAATTGCAAGTTGGACAAACCAGAAAGATCATTAGCACTAGATAGCCACACCCCACACAAAAATCAGCACTAGATAACCATAAAGATCATTAGCACTAGATAACCAAAATAACGGTGAAGACGAACTAATTCGATGTGTTATGCGTCCAGCCACATCCCACACAAAACTTCGCTTCGCAGAAACAAGCATTCCACAGCTTGCCAAATAGGGAGTACTTGTACAAGAGCTGCTAATCAACTTACAGAGATCCTTTCTGCTTTGTAGTAGTACTTGAGATCAAAAGGGTCAGCAAACCCAAAATCAGCAGCTAGTTCATGCTTGTGAAGAGGACCAGAAACATTTGTGAGTGTGCTCCTGAAGAGCTCTAGTTTGCAGGCTTTGCTGCTCCATTTCGCATTGGCCAGAGGCTTCAGCTTGGCATTCACGTTATCCCCCGAGGAGAAACACTCACTGGCCACCACAACCACCATCTGCTCCAGCACCCGACCTCTCTCTGTGATAAACTTGAGGAAAGTAAGCTCGCTTCTCGACCCTCGGAACTCGTAGAAGAACAACTTCTTCATGCTCTGCAGGACGCATTTGATGGGACCGCCCTCCTGCCAGAACTTGAGATTCACCTTGCCGGTGGACTCCTCATGTATGCGGGGGGACTGCAGATGAAATCGATCAGCCGCATACAGTAGTTCAGGGATATTTTCTATGAGATATATCATGCAGCAGTAGCAGCAGCAGCAGCAGGCCAGCAATCTTATACTTAGTGATCTAAACGCTCTTATATTTCTCTACGGAGGGAGTAATTAATAATCTGATTCACAGTTCTGACAATGCTATATAACTTACTTTGAACCCTCCACCGGATGCAGTATGATTCTGCTAAGACGGTAAAGACGCGATACAAAACAGAGTACACTTGCTAATAGGCTATCCAAGTGTGATAAACCCTGTTTTGCTGCGTGGATGCTACGGTAAGTGGTGCAGACGTGTATTTATAACCATTATGTCGGAATGCGTTTGTTAGTACCAGATAAGAATACTGCAGGTTGCAACAACTTGTTCCCTGAATCCATGTGTACATTATTCATGTCATGCTCAGTTATCCTGTGACTTGGTCTTTGCCTGTATGTAGCGCATTACTCACGATCGTGCACACGATCGGCTTCTATATGTACCATGTACTGAACAGTAAGGAAATCACAACTGCAGTTTCAGTCAAGCTCTGTTTCTATCACTAAGGCCTCATTTGGTACGAGCGGATCGACGGGGTTTCTAGAGGATTAACCCCGCGAGGCCCAGAAACCTCGCTAATCCTCGTCCGCCCATTTGTTTCGCGGGGTTCGCACAGCCGAGTCCCTTCGATCCCCTTCGTTCCCCTCCTATCCACGCGGCTGGCCAGCCTCGAGGGCACCCGCGCGGAACGGGATGCACCGAGACAGAGCGTCGCCCCGCCGCCGCCGTCCTCCTCCGCCGGTACTTCTCTAGGTAATTCCTCCCCATCTCCTCCACTTCTCTACCCGCTCCCCTGCAAACCCTAGGGTCACGGCCGGCGGCCTTTTTGCTCCTCGTCCGACACCCTGCAGCCATGGCTCCGGCCGTTCTGCAGCAGTTCGATGCGTCCATCGATGAGACAGGGTGCCTCCATGGCCATCCTTCTCCTGTCCTATATGGCAGCAGTTTGATGCGTCCATCGATGAGTCTGTCTGTCTCTTCTCATTTGCAGAACACGGCAGTTAGCTTCAGTAGCCTTTTCGCCTGGTCTACTAGAAGCAAGCTGAGACTGTGGTATTTATCTGATTGAATCCATCGATCTGGAGCACTGATTGTTGTTATTTTTCCCTAGTGTCATGGGCTAGGGGTGTTATTTTGGTTCTAGTTTAATTTATGGCCTCCCACAGGCTGTTGTATTCTCACGCAGATTGATGTATTTTTGGACAAGAACAACAAACAATGATAACCTCTGTATCCCCACATTTTTATTGATCTTATGTTCATTTGTATGCATTAACAATATCTGTTCGCTATTCTTCTCTATCAAATACAACAGTGTAATATCTGTAACTGAATCTTAGTTGATTTTGTTTCGTGGCATCACACCTTTTTCTTGAAGCGACGAGAGAGAGAGAGAGAGAGAGAGAGATGACAGATGCACTTGCAAATTGGACGTTCCATTCTTCTAGATTCATAGCAATCGAACAATGGATATTGATTGTTGGTTCCTTCTTCAGTATGCTTCATTTTGGTCCCCATCCATAAATTTGCAACTGATGCAGCACTCATGTACACTTGTAACTTGGTTACTTTATTAGTAACTTAATCCTAAAATAAAGGCAGAATGATGATACATATAACAAAGCCTTTGTATCTACTCCCTCCGTCCCAAAATAAGTGTCTCAACTTTGTATTAACCTTAGTACAAAGTTGTACTAAGCTTAAGACACTTGTTCTCTAAAATTCTAGTAGTTGCTACTATTTTAGAGAATTTTATTTAAAGAAAACTAATAGTAGCAACTACTCCCTCTGTCCCAAAATTCTCTATACTTTTGGGACAGAGGGAGTAGTTGCTAAGTAGTATAGAGAATTTTGGGACAGAGGGAGTAGTTGCTACTATTAGTTTTCTTTAAATAAAATTCTCTAAAATAGTAGCAACTACTAGAATTTTAGAGAACAAGTGTCTAGTATAGAGAATTTTGGGACAGAGGGAGTAGTTGCTACTATTAGTTTTCTTTAAATAAAATTCTCTAAAATAGTAGCAACTACTAGAATTTTAGAGAACAAGTGTCTTAAGCTTAGTACAACTTTGTACTAAGGTTAATACAAAGTTGAGACACTTATTTTGGGACGGAGGGAGTAGATACAAAGGCTTTGTTATATGTATCATCATTCTGCCTTTATTTTAGGATTAAGTTACTAATAAAGTAACCAAGTTACAAGTGTACATGAGTGCTGCATCAGTTGCAAATTTATGGATGGGGACCAAAATGAAGCATACTGAAGAAGGAACCAACAATCAATATCCATTGTTCGATTGCTATGAATCTAGAAGAATGGAACGTCCAATTTGCAAGTGCATCTGTCATCTCTCTCTCTCTCTCTCTCTCTCTCTCTCGTCGCTTCAAGAAAAAGGTGTGATGCCACGAAACAAAATCAACTAAGATTCAGTTACAGATATTACACTGTTGTATTTGATAGAGAAGAATAGCGAACAGATATTGTTAATGCATACAAATGAACATAAGATCAATAAAAATGTGGGGATACAGAGGTTATCATTGTTTGTTGTTCTTGTCCAAAAATACATCAATCTGCGTGAGAATACAACAGCCTGTGGGAGGCCATAAATTAAACTAGAACCAAAATAACACCCCTAGCCCATGACACTAGGGAAAAATAACAACAATCAGTGCTCCAGATCGATGGATTCAATCAGATAAATACCACAGTCTCAGCTTGCTTCTAGTAGACCAGGCCAAAAGGCTACTGAAGCTAACTGCCATGTTCTGCAAATGAGAAGAGACAGACAAACTCATCGATGGACGCATCAAACTGCTGCCATATAGGACAGGAGAAGGATGGCCATGGAGGCACCCTGTCTCATCGATGGACGCATCGAACTGCTGCAGAACGGCCGGAGCCATGGCTGCAGGGTGTCGGACGAGGAGCAAAAAGGCCGCCGGCCGTGACCCTAGGGTTTGCAGGGGAGCGGGTAGAGAAGTGGAGGAGAGGGGGAGGAATTACCTAGAGAAGTACCGGCGGAGGAGGACGGCGGCGGCGGGGCGACGCTCTGTCTCGGTGCGTCCCGTTCCGCGCGGGTGCCCTCGAGGCTGGCCAGCCGCGTGGATAGGAGGGGAACGAAGGGGATCGAAGGGACTCGGCTGTGCGAACCCCGCGAAACAAATGGGCGGACGAGGATTAGCGAGGTTTCTGGGCCTCGCGGGGTTAATCCTCTAGAAACCCTGTCGATCCGCTCGTACCAAATGAGGCCTAAAGGGGGAAAGATCTTTGCGACGCCGTAGCCAACCCATGATAGCAGGCCAACAGGTCAGTTCAAGATATGCGGTCAGTTTATTCTAGATAACATGGACACTAGCATTGCAAAATTACCAATGCAGCAAATGTATGTAGTTAACAAATTTTACCTGGACATGGAGCGTCTCCAGATTGGGGAAACAGCGCAGAAAACCTGGCACTTTCTTGATAACATTGCGGACACCAAATTGCACCTCCATGGCCAAAATCTGTACACTAGGGATAATGTTCTCCTTGCTCCCACCCTGCAATGCAGCCAAGGACAGACAAACTGATTCAGATCATAGCTTAGAATTATTATTTGACACAGACACACTTGCAAATTGAGATCTGTACCACGACGACCAGCTCTTGCTCTCCTGGCTTAAGGTATCCCAGCACACGCAGGTTGGGTGCACGCCCAATCTTGATTCTGAAAGAGCGGTTCGCCATGACGCGGCTACCGGCCCCGGCAACAGTTTGCCACTGGAAGAGTCTCTCCAGGCGAGGGGCATCCACCACGTCGATGTTCTCCAAGAAGGTATGGCCGAGCTGAACGCAGCGCAGGCTATGGCTGACGAGGCGAACACGCACTCCGGTCTGGCTGGCCATGATGACCAGGAACTCCAGGACGGGGCTTCTTTCAAGCATGAAGGCGAGGTCACGGTCCTCCATGACATTCCAGCAGAGGCCGAGCTCCCGGAGGTTGGGGAAGCTGACACCGCGCGGCACGGCGGCGGTGTCCGGTAGCCTCCAGATGCCGAGGTAGAGGCGGGTGAGGGAGGCGCAGCTGAAGAGCGTGGCGGGGAGGCGCAGGTCAATCGGCCAAGGGCGGTTGACAAAGACGAGATCTTGGACCCCCTTGGCGACGAGGGTGTCGATCCAGCGGGCCATCTCGCCTCGGTGCTCGTCCATGGTGGTGCAGGTGAGGTGGACGCAGCGGAAAGGCCCCGGGTGCGCCGTGAGGGCGCTGGACACCGCGGCGGTGACGGCGCGGGGAGAGGGAGTGCCGATGATGAACGGCCCGGACGCGCCGCCGTCCGGAAGCAGATGGCTGTCGACAAGAGAAAGGCGCGCCGAACGCCAGAGCGGGCGCCAGCGCGAGGCGAGGGCGGCGGTGCGCGCGGCGTCCTTGGCGGGGAGGCGGGAGATGATGTCGCGGAGGAGCGCATCCGGGAGGCGGCTGATGCAGTCGACGCCGTCGGGGACCCAGGACGTGCCGGCGAGCGAGAGGGTGGCGGTGGGGGAGACGGGCGGGGGCGGGAGGTAGCGGTACACCATGTAGAGCATCATGTTGGAGCCGAGATCCAGCGTGTCAGGGTGTCGGCCGTTGCGCTCAATGCTGGTGAGCATATCTCTCCTGGAGGTGCCGATGATGACCTGCGGTTCGTCCATGGCCGCCGGTGGAGGGGGAGGGGGCCGACGGCGAGGGTTTGGTTTGGTGAGGAGTGGGGAATGGAGGAGTGGGTGTGGTGCCCGCCGTCGTGATTTGCTATGACCTATGAGAGAGGCGCTCGCTCATATGGGCCGGCCCATGAATGCGTCGCTCACGTCTGTCAGATTGGCCCTCTCTCAAGCTTATTGTTTATTTGTTTCCCAGAGAGGATCCTCAAAAAAAAAAATCCCAGAGAGATGTTTCAACTAGACCATCAGTTATCTCAAACAAAAAAAATAGACCAACATCAGCTGGATCTTTGCCCTTTGACAATGAGGTAGAACCAATATATGTTTATGTAATGCTTGCACAAGGTCGTTGCACTCACCGGGGCAAGTTATATTTGTAAACACCTGGACGTATGTGAGGAGAAAACTAAGATGGATGGTATGACTGCCAAGATACTAACTGATAGTGCAATTGATCTAGAGTGAAAGTTTGACCCTGGGCATCCACGTAGAACACGGATAAAGTTGATTGTGCTACATAAATTACCTTTCATTTTTGTTGACTATCGTGGCTTTAAGTCATTTGTTAAGATGTAGAATCCATGGTTCAATGTGGTATCAAGGATAATAATTAAATTAGATTGCATTTTCTTTCTTTTGCGAGAGAAATTTCCAATCTATTCATCAATGATGGCAGCACAAAGAACACAAGAAGTAATAAAAATTACAACAAGGTCCATTGATCACCTAGCGACGACTATAAGAACTGGAGCGAACCGAAGGCACGCCGCCGTCATCGCCCCTCCCTCACCAGAGCCGGACAAACCTTGTTATAGTAGACAGTCGGGAAGTTGTCGTCCTAAGGCCCCAAAGGACCAAGCACACCAGAGCAGCAACCATCACTGATGAAGAGAGTTGTAGATCGGAAAGATCAAACCTGTAACCACACGAACGAAGACG
Source organism: Triticum timopheevii (assembly GCA_963921465.1). Classification (NCBI taxonomy): domain Eukaryota; kingdom Viridiplantae; phylum Streptophyta; class Magnoliopsida; order Poales; family Poaceae; genus Triticum; species Triticum timopheevii. The sequence continues at coordinate 594,305,676 of OY997266.1, read as the reverse complement.
AATTGGATCCAAATAGATCCACCGAAGACCAGCACCGACCGATCCCATGAGATCCGACGGAGAAACACCTCCACACATCCTCCAAGGACGCTATTCGCACCATCGGGACGGGGCTAGGACGTGGGAGACATTATTACTACTGAGGGACATCGCCACTGCCACACAGCCCCAACCAAGACGATTAACAAAACAAAAACGAGAACAGGTCCCTCCCGCCGGCGGGGGTTTGAGATCCTCCGTGCCAGTCCATGGCCCAAAAAAGAAATCCAAGCATTCTTTAGCAATCTAAGTTCCCAAATATCATTAACGGGTGACATTTGGACGTCGAGATAGAAACTGGGTCATTTATGCATAACCGCCCACTTTATTAATGATTCATGGACTTTACAAATCAAAGTAATCAGATTTTGGCTCTTGAAAACCCCTCACAATGCCCTAACATATTTGATATGGTAGTACAAAAGAGCTTGAGAGATTGGAACATTGAAGACAAAATCTTCAACTTTACCCTCGACAATGCACCAATTAATAGCTCGATGGTTGACCACTTGAGGAAGAATTTGGTAGATAGGTATCTTGTCCATCACTGTGGAAAATATTGCATGTTAGATGTGTTGCGCGCGTACAAATCTTGTGGTGCAAGTGATAAAGACCAAACCTCGATGGCGAGATCCGGTCTGTTTTTGCGGCATGATGTTTCACGACACTCCACCTCTAGCAGTAGAAACCTCTCGCCCGCGCACGTGATGTACGCGAAGTAGAGGGATTGAACCCTATGAGAAAACCCATCTCAACGATCACGTGCACAACAATTTCTACAAAGAAATCGCAACATAGAGGTTTTGTAAAGATTCCTCCAAAACTTTTTTGAGGAAAAGGGTGTCTACCCTAAAAAACACATTGTGTCTATTTGATATAAAATATAACCTGTGTATTACATGGACCATACCTAGCTATTTATAGAAGTTACCTCAGGACATGTGCCTCCTAAAATCTGGATTCTTTATAGATTTAACTAACTTGCCAAGCATGCAAAGATCGACTAAAGTAAACTTTGACTCTTTTATTTGTTTGCTCCTTTATTTGCTTTTAACGTGGTGGCCCCCACCCAGACTCCTTTAAAGTCATGATCTTCGACGTGATAAACTTCCTTGTACGTATAGCTTTTGGTCGTTCAGGTGGCCGTAACCTCCCAAAGAAATACTCAACATGATTTCTTCCTCTTCTTGTATCCGAAACAAACACTAATTTCCATACCTCGCATGTGTATTTTACTTTCTTCAATGGAAACTACAGTCCCAAAGTCTTGCTCCAGCGTCGGCGCGGAGCTTGAAAGGTAGTCCAGGGGCAGATGCAGATTGTGGTCTGCATCAATGACATCTGGAAGATGAAATATGTGTTGGGTTCGTGGTTCGTGGATGGCAGGTATGGTTTCCTTCTTCGGCGTCTTGGTCGTGGTGGGGTGCCAGATTTGGAGTTTGATGGCGTGTCCGGGGTGTTGCCCCGGTCTGATTCGTTCAAGGCCAAGGGCTTCACTTTTGGTGAGCCAACTTGGAGGGCCGCAAAGCTGCATATCATCGATGGAGACGCGTCGAGCTCGGGTGAGGAGGTGATCCGCCATTCTTTTCTTCGGTAGCTGTTGTGGTGGTGTCGGAGGTAGGTGACAGGTGTTGGTGTCAAGCTTAGAGATGTTTTGCTATCTTTCCAATTTTGTCATGTCGGTTCTTATGTGACTTGTATTTTGATCTTTATGATATGAATGTGACACGTATTGCCATACAAAAAAAGTCCTCATATGGTTGCATGCAAACCATCATTACCAAAGAAATCACTTGCATGCACTTCGTTTTTTTACTAGTTTCAATTTGTATTCCTTTCCGCAGTCTTCTTTGTTTGGATGAACAACGCCCATCTTTCTTAGTATATTTTCATCTTTGACAACTTTCTGTAGCATGTTGAATAGTAGACATGAACGTCGTTATATCATCAACGACCATCGTAGTTAATTTACATACAGTCATATCAGCAAGATGGGCTCGATGCAATGGCTTTGGTTGTTGATAGAATCAGAGAATCGGTGAAGTATATCAATAGTTGTCAAGGTAGAAGGGAGAAATTCGATGGGATGACTGTGTGGGTTGGACTTGCTTGTAAAAACCATCCTTCTCTGGATGTGCCTACAAGATGGAATTCAACGTATCTCATGCTTGAATCATCATTGCCTTTTAGAGCAACGTTTGAAGTCTTGAAAGAAGCTGGCAAAGATTATGAATTTGCTCATTCAGCTACTGAATGGGAGATGACCGGAGCTATTTGCCATCTTTTGGGCGCTTTCTAAACTTGTCTTGTCAATGGAAGTGTGTATACTTGGAGATGCTTTGTATCTCCTAATGTTCTGGTCATGCTCCTTTGCTTTCAAATCTATAATCCCCTTTTGCTGGTGATCGTCAACTCCTTGCAACTTGCGTTAAAGGCGCTTGCCAGAACAAGGAAGTAAAAGGAAGGCGTTTACAAAAACAAGTTCGCATTTTCTTAGAGTACTAACTACCATGTCATATTGTTTTCTTCTCCTAGAAAAATGATCTCTGAATTGACATTCTGTTTTGTTGTAACAGGGTTCAACAATACTTGATCTCTCTGTTATCATAAACCTGCTCCTGAACATCATCCGACCCCTACCGTCTTTGCTCCACTGGTATGTGATACCCTGAATTTGTGTTTTTACTACTTACTTCCTCTGTTTCAAAATAACTGTCATGGTTTTAGTTCATTAAAACCACGATACTTATTTTGGAACGGAATACATTTTTTGGTGTGTTGGTTTAGTAATGTTGTGCTTTATTGAACTTGTCACATATGATGGTCTGCATCATGTATCTGGGTCTGGTCATTTGTGTTTTTCTTCAGTTTTACTTAAACTGTACTTGTGCATCTTCTTGTTTTGTAAAACCATGCATGAAGTAATAGTTGCAATGGGTATCACACCTATGTTCTAGTTGACAAAACGTCAAAATCACAATGAGACATTTTCCAGGAGGTTTGTTGTTGGTAGTGTCTATTTGATTAACTAATTTTGTAGGCGTACTGCATTAAAAGTTTTGTAGCGCTATCAGCATCAAACAAATAATCTCGGATCTTGGGTTGTGTCCACTAGTGTACTGAAAACCATATTCTAGTAGTACATACATAGACAACACGTATGTTATGCTCTATACAAGATGAGTGGTGACAGAGTCCCAGTTGGTGGAGACAACACGGCGGAAGATGTTGTCAGCACTGTGGTTGTTAAGGTCTTAAGGAGGGAAAAGACGCCATCGGCTAGGAAGAATCATCCGATGAGAAGCATGGTTGTTTCACATCCACTGCTGGTGCCCGCCATTGACAAGAAGATTGGGCAAATTACTTTGGGCAATGAGAGGCCAGGGAGATGGACCAGAAGTTGCGGGTGTCCGACAGAACCAAGTCCGCATTAGCTGCTGCCGAGCAGCTCCAGGTCAACCCCCACCACCACCGGTTAAGATGCCACAACCTACATTAGGGTGATTTCATTGTATGGGGGGCGCTCACAACCCCCAATAACAACCATTTTGTTTGCATCGTGGCCGTAGCCACCCTGGCCAGATGTGGGTTATCCTCCCATGAGGAAATCCCATCAGTGTTGATGATGTACTCGAACGCCCGCCTAGTATTGTCGCTTTCGCAACCCTTTGTTGTCCTGCAGGGATAGCGGCAACAACTCGTTATTCTTGATCATGTTGAAGCCCTCCACTGCCCCTGCCGCTGCAAAAGCCCAGCAGGATCCGCATCGTCCATGGAACCTAACATGTGGCTGGGGATGTCGTTGTTGGCCAAGGGTCCAGAGTGACATACTTGATTTGACCGTAGCTCAATGGAACGTTGCCCCATTGATCTCGTTTGATGACTGCTATCTTAGGATCCTTCTGCCAAAGAGCATAGAGACCTGGAGTTATGATGTTGGTTGGGTTCACGATCTCCCTCTTGCCCGGGGCCAGAGTCGGCCCTGAGGACAACGCCACTGAGTTGGTTGTGCGCTAGTTGGAGAATCTCGCTGGCTTGCTTGCATTTTGGTTTCCTCCAACTTCTCACATCAACATTGGGAATGTCCTAGTAAAAACAAATAAAAACTTGGAATAGAATAACTAAGCAGAAAATTAGTTGGTACTAGCTACCTATCTTAACATGCAATCAAGTAGCAAATGAAATCTCTCGTGGGTTTATATAGAAGGTTTCGTCTATGCATCAATGAATGGTAACACACACATAAGCATGAGCATGAATAAAATGAGGTGCATAGAGCATGATAAACTCTAAAGTGCAAGTACATTACAAAAACGTTTTCCACATGCGCCACTGATAAAAGTTATGAGCAATTAGTCATCATAATTTTAATGAGCCGCATGCGTATCACCCTCTTGTGCTTCTTCTTTGCTTTCATCCAGTTCATGTTTCAACACGAATGTGGGGACACGAAATAAGTATGCACAGATAGATCATAGATGCACAATGCATGAGCGAAATCATTTGCATTGGCCTCAACAATTGAAATATCTCACATGGATATTGAATGATACACATTACGGTACGATCTGGGAAAAAGTGATGATCTTCCTGTATATGTGCATCTTTGGTTACATCGATGGGTATTTTGTTTATTCAGGTTCAGACGTTGCACCACTGAACATAAGCATTATAAATCATGAGAAAGTTCACTCACTAACGGCTAACTGTATAATCCTGGTGTCACCTTTTCCGCGAAAGACCTTCTCATCTCATGGAATTCCGCCTGATCCTTCTCCAGTACTCGTCGAGAGAGCTGCACCGCCTGAGCTCCTGAGGCGATCTAAGCAGCGAGCTCCTTTGCTTGCAATTCGGTAAGGCCGGCGAAGTTAGTTTTGTCGACCGATTTGGCAAGGTCGGCAGCGGGTCGAGCCGCTGCATCCACATCTGGGGAAGGTGACCGGCAGCGGGCCGTTTACGGTAAAGACCTCCTCCCGTCGTTTTCATTCCAGACATGAATCAAGAGGTGACCGGCAATTTACACCTGTAAAATAAATACAGGTGTAAAAACTTACACCCATTCAAACAGGGACTAACATTTTCCCAATTGTAGACTGGGAAATCTAGGAGTGACCACAAAATATTCTAACTCCTTGAATTAGATTTCGCATGAATGCACGCTGTTTACTGTAAATCCTCTTGCCTCTGATTAACATTCTATTCTACTAGAGTTAGAATTTTCAGTGCATTCGTGTCTTGTATTTTAATGGCCAAGGGCATTAACACTTTCAAGATCTCTTTAGCCTTATGATCGGTGATAGACAGACAATGCAACACTAGACTGAAATGGCGTCTTGCTTATTTTTCCTGCCTTTGGGGGATTATAAGCATCATAAGCCTTCTTTTTTGCTTGAAAACCAAACGAGCAAACATTATATATATCTGGTCGGTGTTCTCTCCTTCAACGCGTTATGTGTAGATCGACACAGTTATGTTATATTTGACATACCCAAGCAGTTGATAAAAAATGGATACGAGCAGCCATAACAAGTACTGCCATACACACATAATAAAAGTCGTACATATGTCAATTTTCAAACCAAATAAGCATTCAGTTTCTTCTACAAGCGTCTTAGAAACACAAAACAGCTCAGTATCGAACGGTTTCGCTGATGGGAAACCATCTAGCCACAAGAAAATGCAACATAACTCCGGGCAGCATCCTTGGTCTTACATTAGCGCCACTCTAAATCTTTCTGCGGCGCTAGCATCGAGGATGCCATAAGTGCTGCAAAGGTTAGGATCGTATGGTTCCATGATCGAATTCATAAAACGTTCTACTTCCTCATCGGTGGCCTTGGTTGCTCCGAAGTTCAACTTGGGTGGTTCCATGAGTCGCGCCACAACAGTTGGATCATCAAGGCCCTAACGAAAACAAATGCACAAGCAGGAATCGATCAACCAACTAACCAACTTCATGTTATTATATACCTACCACACAAGATTTAGCGTCTTTACCTTGAACGTTTGTCTTACCCTCGCTTCCTCAGCCTTCCACTGTAAAAGACGTTCATTCAATTAAAAATGAACACAGCAACAGAAAATGTCAAACGCCAGCTTACCAGGAAATAAAAACATCACACTTACGTCATCCATAGTCTCTGCGACCGCTATATTAGGTCCAAGACAGTGTCCCTTCAACTTGCAAACCTTAGAGTGACCACCACTGTATGCATCAGCATTGGGGTGCTTCATATTACTTTGACAGCCGTAGCAGTGACCTTCGTTTAAAGAAAGAGAGGAGATAAGGACCGTTAAATAATGATGGCTGATTAAGTGAAGGTAATAATACACATGGATTGGCATGAACTTGTTTGAGATATCACAATGCAAAGTTCAAGGATAATCGATAAGATGACACGAGGCACAAACAAACAGGTCAACCATGATAAGAGTAAAAATACCGTTTGAAAGACAAAAACGTTTAAACTATATTTCAGCAACACTTGATGAGAGTACAAAATACCGTTATCAAAAGGATCAACCATGCAGGTACAGCTGACCACCAATTTTTTGTCTTCTCCTGGCATACGTTTGACTTCAGAAAAGAATAGATTGTCGGCGGTCTTTGCTCCTTTGGTCCTTGTAGTGAAATTAATATGGTAGTAGAGGCAGTTGCCCTCATATATTACTTTGTAGCACACAACATCTTTAACTTCAAACGCAAGATCCTGAGATAAGAAGAATGGATCCCATCAGCGACCAGTTGTTAGATGAACGAATAGGACAGTCGTATAACACAAAGCAATACAGGTAGCATGATAAAGAGTAAGGATAGGAAGGAGGACAAAGAGCAAACCTTGAAAAGATTGTGATCCTCGTTATACTTGTCCACCAAAGCTTGAACCAGCTGGAGCATCCAGCAACGGCTTTCATCAACCGGCTCAGATTTCACGTACATCTTCTTTGAGCCATCAGGCCAGAAAAGAGAGTCTCGTAACCCCTCTCTACACTAGCCTTACCCACTTCATAGAACTCAGGTCGCTCCTCGCACCTAGTTTAGATCAGAGATTCCTTCATGGTTAATATATTTTACTTTCACAAACAGTGGAGTGTACAAAGAGATACTGGCTATAGTTTCAATGCTATCATCCGGAAATAGGATTAGGGACAAATAGTATGCATGCAGGATTGTTTAACAAGGATCAAACAGCTCGCACATGTCTTCTGGCGTAGCTCATGACATTAATCGACCAAAACGAAAGAGACCTACATACAAAATTACAAAGTGGTAGCACATATAGCATCTATATTAATTTGACGCACTACTTCAGCAACTCTCTCACAAATACAGTTAAAATGTCTCCTTAACTTGAAGTGGTCCCAGAACAGGAACTTAAAAATTAAGGCAGTTCGGTGTGTCATTTTGTTTCTTCTGTATGTATGATGAAAGTACCAAATTTTCTATAATCTAAGTAGGGTTCATTCGTTCTTCTCCTGATTAATTATGCGAAAACTGTAATCACCTTTGGGGCTTAAAACATGGAAGGAAAAAACATTAATTGGAACATGTTTGACTATATTATCAATTGCAAGTGTTCACGCAAAGAAAAGAGTTGAGAAAGTTTACATTATTGGATCCCGACGGTCATGAAGATAGCGATCAATGGCATTGTTAACTTGGTCTAAGCTCTGAAATGGCCCACCCACATGAGGATATGTGTGGAAATATCCATGAAGATCGATCCTGGTGTAAAATGTGAGCCCCCAATCACACTGGTATCGGACCCAAATGGTGTCGCGCTGAGAGGACGAGGACGTGGCAGTGATGGACAATCCCTTGAATGGTGTAACATCGACCAAGTTGTTTGATGACGAGACATTCGGCTGCTGCAGTGTTTGTCCGGATGTAGACTCAGCCACATGCTCTTGAGACCTGAAGTGGAACAAGCAGTTTGGATGAGCAAAATTATCTTAGGTGGTGAATGAATAGTCCATGGTATCATCATTGCAAAAGGTTGATAAGAGGCCTGAAATCGGTGTGAAATACGGGCTGGATTGGTTAGTTGCTGCTAACTTTTGTGCTGCCGGTATTGGGAAAGCCAAAATTTGGCATGTCTAGTGGTTGGTTTGCCAAATATTGGGTCGAAGCCAAATAGCCAATTGGATGCAAAATTTGATTGGCGAGAGGAAAAACAGGAACAGTAGCAAAGCAACCATCCCTGTACAGAAACACTTGTTATCCCAAATCCTCCATCGATTAACAACGATCGAAGCAACGAGCTGCCATTGACAAATGAAACAATTACATGATGATATATAACAAGAGGGGGAGGCTGGGTGGCCATACGGCAGTTGAGTTGGCTGAGCTGTTTGTGAAACAAATTGGATAATGAGGGAAGCAATTGGCTCCATGATGATGGCGATTCCTGCAATGCTGCAGTCGGCTTTTGCTGCTCATCCTCCCCCGGAGCTGGAGTGAAAGAAGCAGGCCGTTAGGGGATGAATAATCCACATCATTGATGGGATGGCGCATACAGAGACTTGTGTGTGTGTGTGTGTTTTGCAGATAAAATAGGTTATTTCTACGAAAACTGGGAGGCCCGAACTCATCTATCGGCAGCATGAATCCGACGCAAATACGAGGAACAGAAGAAGAGGAAAGATGCAGGTCAGTCATACTCGTGCAGCGAGCGGAAGGCGGCCATCGAACGAGGAGGCGGGGGCACGGGCGGCGGTAGGTCGTGGAGGCTCGTGGAACCGCTTGCTCGCTCCGTAACTGGAGAGCGGACGCGTTGCACGGGCACCCCAGGCTCTCGCCGGGAGCGGTCGGTGGCCATGGCGGAAGAAGGGGGTTAGGGTTTCTTTCCCGGGGAGAGGAGAAGCGAGATGGAAGAAGGTCGACCGTATATGGTTATGGCCCGCTTGTCATCAGGATACATACATACAGACACACAGTCCTCCAACGCAACGTTCTGGTAACGGGGCCCTATCTACGTATCTATCTGTCAATCTCCGACGCCATCCATAGTCCATGGACACGCCGGCGGCGACTGGTGACAATGCTGGCGAGAGAGAGAGAGAGAGAGAGAGAGAGAGAGATGCTTACGTACATTGAGGCAGGACGATATGGAAATCGCTCCAACGCTTCCTGTTTCCGTACCTACGCTCCAACAAGTTGATCCCGGCAGAGTCCATCATGTGACGTGTTGTATATGGAGGGGTCGGGTTGGTTCCGAACCGTAGAGCTACCCAAGTTTTCGACTTTCCTCGACCAACACGAATTGGCAGCGATTTTTCTATATGTAATATGTCGCTAATAAAATGCGCTCTTTTTTCTCGAGAAAACTTCTGTTGGAATAATTCCGAGGTACGCGGTCGATCCATCGAGGAACAAGCAATCACAGACAATGACGACACCTAGATTTGTTAACGAGGTTCGGCGAACTTGCCTACTCCCCAGGGCAATGACTACGGGCGCTCCTCCTCGAGATACCGCAACACCGGCCACCCGGCGCCGGCACAAGCCGCCGGCACCCCTTTGCGAGTCTGTTGCTATCTAGTCGTCATAGGTTACAACGTGTGTCTACCCCCACTATATATGAGAGGCCTAGGATACAAGTGTCCTCGTAGGACACGACTCCATATCCTATGTAAACACAATATTACTCAGAGTCCAATTATAACCTACCTTGTATACTATATTCGACACAACTCCAACAACTTCAATTATTATGGTAGTACAACAAACACCAGAAATAATAAAATTTACATCCAAACTCGTAGACCATCTAACGACGATTACAAGCACTATAGAGAACCAAAGGCGTGCCGCCTTTATTGCCCCTCCCTCGCCGGAGGCGTGCAAAACTTATTATAGTAGACAGTCAGGAAGTTATCGTGTTAAGCCCCCATAGGACCAGCGCAAACAGAACAACAATTGCCGCCGATAAAGAGTAGCGTAGATCAGAAGGATCCAACCTAAAAATACATGAACATAGACGAACCATGACCAGATCCGAGCAAATTCACCAAGGACAGGTCCGCTGGAGACACACCTCCACACGCCCACCGATGATGCTAGACACACCATCGGGACGGAGGGCTAGGCGGGGAGAACCTTATTCCATCTTTAGGGAGCCGTCGCCGTCTCGTCTTCCTAAGCAGGACACAAACTCTAACAAAATGCGAAGAAACAACTGAAAACAGAGCCCGCTCGGTGGCAAGGGCCGAGATCCACCGCGCCGCCATGGCCCTGAGGCCACCGGAGACGAGGCGGACCGATGGCGGCACCGGCGGGAGGCAGGGAAATCCCTAGACTTTTCTTGGGGAGGAGGCAACCTGCTTGGGTAATTAGTCGATGGATTTGCTCTCTTACATCATCTACCTTCTTAAGTTCTCCTCAAACATCCGCGGACACGTCCAGTCAGTTACCGAATAGGAGAGGGAATGAAAAAACGACCCAACCGAACCTCTCGTATCATCACCTACTAATAAACGGATTAGTGTTGCTGCCCATCCGTCATGAAATCGCCTTCAAAATTGTCAATAATTACCCCCATGCCACCGGTAAGTGAAAAAACGATTCGTTCTGCACGACGCGAGCTGCTCCTCTTCCTGCTGCTGCTTCATCCCCTGCTCGTCCAGCTCGGCGGCGTGACCATGGCCCGCGCTTGTTCCTCCCTCGAGCTCGCCCGCCCCTTGGCCTCCTGGTGCATCTCTCTCTTGCTGTTGCTGGCTGGATTCAGGCTCTTGGGTGGATGCAAAGGCGTTTTCGGCCCGGATGGCCGAGACTGACCCTGCCTCGGTGTAGGCCGATCTCTGACGGCGTCGTCCTTCGAGCTGCGGTGGCAGCTTAGGCGAGATGCCCCCGTGGTCATGGTGGTTTTCTTGGCGAGTGCTTGAGGCCTTGTGGCGGATTCCTCCAGTCCCGGCGGCTCTGGACCTATATCCTCCCGTGTCCACGGCTCGCCGGATTCTCTGTCGGCGCAGCTCCGCCCCCGCCGTTTTGGTTGTTGCGTCCCCTCCAGCTCCTTTGCCCATCGGTGTCTTGGCTGCTCTGTCCCCGACAGCTCAGAGTTGCGTTCTTTGGTTCCCAGCTTGTTGGCGTCGCCGGTAGCCTTCCCTTCTCCACGTCTGCTCTCTGCTCCGCCGTCCCGACCCTGTCCACCTTGGCGCCTCGCCCTTGAGCCAGATCCAAAGTTCGCGTTTTTGTCGATGCCCTGCGCTACCCTTGGACAGCAGATGCAGTCCCACTCCTCCTGGGATGGCAGCCTTGACTAGTGGCCTGACTTCATCATCTTCGAATCCTGCTTTGGCGACAAATGGGATTGCTCGGACCTAGGCCAGGGCGAAATCCCTGCTCGGTTTGCCGATGCTGGCAGCGGCGGAACTCGCTAGTGTCATCTCCCTTCATGGAGGCGTTGCCATGGCCTTTATTCGTGCCCCTATTCGAGCAACGAGGGAAACCTCAGGTCCAGTTCTTCGAATCGGATGGCGGTGACGTCACGACGTCGTTCTCCTTCTTGAAGATGACATCATGTTTGCCCAAGGCGTCCCCAATGTTTGGCTTTTGAGATGTTGGATCTCGTACTAGGTCGACTGGCCTCCCTAGTTCTTGGCTTTGTGGGTTAGGCAGTGTTTTTTCTCTATTTGGGCTGGGTGCCATGTTCACACCTTTTTGCGTTCGTGTCATGTTTTGTATCCTCCTCTATACTCATTCTGCTTCCTTTCTGTCAATGAAATGATATGAAAGTTTTGCGTATGCGTGAAAAAAAAGTTTTATGTAAACTGGTGGCTTAACGTTGATTTTCATATTTTTTTTTTAAATTGTGCATGTAAGTTTTATGTAAACCGGTGGCTTAATGTTCACACCTTTATGCTAACATTGAGTACTAAAAAGTACTTTGCTATTTTTATCAAATTTTTTTGGGCATCACTGAGGAGTAACGACAATAAAGATGTAAAGGGATAGCGGCAAATAGGTACATATTTACATTATCTAATAAAATGAAAACACCTTGAGTGCGCTTAAAAAATCATCCCACCTTTATGTTTTTATACAACACAATTTATCACGTTGTTTATGGTGTGGCATCGTGAAAGATTCAAGGGATTTGCCGATGTTGTCTGTGTGTGTATGAGGGAATATTTTCCGTTGCAACGCACGGGCATGTTTGCTAATTAAGACCAAATGTAGGGAGGATATGAGGGCTCGCGTACACGCCCTGTCAATCTGCCACCTAGGATGCGGCCCACCCAGGCCCATCGACAAGGGAGGCCGAGGTGGGCGACCGCACAGGGCCCCCAAAATTTTGGGGCCCCCAAATAGCTAGGTAACGCTAATACATCATTAATCTAGTGGCCAGCCTGCTAAGTAAACGTACCTCAGCCCATGAGCCACGAGGCGGTTAAGTGCTTATCCATCAATCCATGTATATGGATCGCTAACACTTCTGGCTTCCGCCAATCGATCAGCGGCGGTCTGCTGCCTTCCGCCATCGCCCAGGACGCCGTCCGGCTGCTTTCCATGGTTTTCCGCCGGTCGCCCAGATACTGCCTTCCACCATCGGCGACTGCCCGGTTCTCAGGTATCGCCGTTTCGTCTATTTAATTTTATGCTTGTTCTTCGTTAAATCTCAAAAGGGTGCTCTTGACAGATTTGTTGTGAAAGAATTTCCGTTAAATTATGAAAATCAAACTCCCAATATTGTCTTGGAGAAGATTAGTATGAAGATATTGAAGATCTCATTTCAAGAAATACTAGATGGATTATGCTTTTTGGTAGAACATGAGGTTAGTTTATTACTTTAGTGCCCTTTTATTATATTTTAGCATTTATATTTGATATAAGTCAAAATATTGTATACATAATAAAACATACTTGAAATTATATAATAAGCCGAGAGTATGCTTTAGATACATTATTACTTCCGTAATACGAATTTTAAAAATTTTGGGTCCAATTTTGATTTTCGTCCCCGGGCCTCGAATTTCTGGAGACGGCCCTGGGCCCACCATAGACCACCTTTTCCCTTTTCTTTATTTTGTTCGCTCTTCATCTTCAGCAATCACATGCAGGTGTTCGGGCATAAAAGAAAGAAAATAAACAAATAAAAGCTCAAAACGGATACGTCCGGACACTGATCGAGCTCGTTCGACATACGTTTTGGGGTTGGATTTGCTAGATTCGGTTGTATATGTTGTCATAACTAGCGTACAAAGCTACTTGATAGACTAGTTTTTTCAGGAAAATATCCGGTCAGGTGAAGATTTTTTGAATATAAGGATAACCCCGACTACTCCATCGAGCTATGCACATAACAATCTTTATTATATCGAGAAAGCTATTTTCCTGTCAACTGGCTGTTTGCAACATATCCGCACGACGCGATCGCCGTTGGATGCGCATCGAGCCCCCGCGGCTAGGCACGTCGCTGGCTGTAGTTTCCTTTTTTTTTCTTCGGCAACTAATTAGTGTGCACATTTAATTATGTTTCCCTTTTGTATTCAATTTCTCAGTTTCCTTTTTTCCCAGCCGTTTCCCCTTTTCCGACCACTAATTTCTCAGTCTCCGCATATGTTTTTTTTTCTATTCAATTTCTCAAAAAAGTGTAGAAGCCAGGATTCGAACCTTCTACCTATAGCTAAGTTCACAACTCAATAACCACCTGGGCTGACGATCCTCCCTTCCCCGTACCCCCGCGTCGCTTCCCTGAGCGAGGCGACCGGGGGCTCCCGCCCCACCCTTCCCAGTGCCCCCTCCCCTTCTCCTCCTCCCGCCGCCGCCGGCCTGGGCCACCGAGCCTTGCTCGTGTGGTGCCGGTGGTGACGGCCCCGTTCTTTCCCCCGCGCTGCGCCACGACACGGGTGGCTGGCGGCGGCGCCCTTCGGCGGCAACGGATCCGGCGGCGGCATGGCTCCTTGGGTGGCGCGGTGCCGGGTGGAACGGTGGCAGCGGCGTGGCTGCTTGGCGCTGGAGCGTCGCGATGGCTGGTGGCTGCACACTTTTTTTCATATTGTGTAGCCACAAACCAGAAAACCCACTAGCAATTTACTATTGGCGTATACGGTTTTTGAGAGAAGAAAAAAATTGGCGGAATCAAGCGTGCGGGTTGTGAGAGGAAGGTGGGAGGTGGGTTACGATCGTGCGGATTTATTGCTTAATGTCCAGTCGACCACGTCGCTATCGTAGCCTCCTGGCCCATGACCGCTCCCCATCCCTCTCGATGCTCTTATGTCTTTGCATGTCCACTCATCTCACTCCTATCTCATCCCCTACCTCTAGCACCGCTTCTCATCCCCTACCAACAACACGAGCACCCAAATCAGGTCGCAGAGAAATCACCTCTGCTCTCCGCCTCCCTTTCTTGCATCTAGATCTGGCTGTGACGGGCTCTGCTCGTCCACTCCACTCCTTATTGATGCGAGGAGTACTCACGGGCTGATGCAACCCAGGGAAGCCATGTACGTCCATCTCCTCGTCCTCACACTCGACGAGGTTGGACGTTTTGCAACAGGTCACGCTGGAGGTGTAGCCATCGGTGATGCGATTTTGCTGCAACCGGCACCGCGAAAGCTACCACCGGTGTGTAGATTTGCTGCAACCAGGATCCACAATTTTTGCTAGGATCCACATTTTTGAGTGATTTTTTTGCTGCATCCAGTCCAAAAGTTTACTACCCTCATTTTGTTTTTTGCTCTCACCGTTGGCAGTCCATCTTTTGATTTCTTTTTGCTTAACTAGATCCATCTTTTTGCTGGAATAAATCAAACTTTTTGTTACCATGGTCTTTGATTTTTGCTACGGACATCTTAGTTTTTGCTACCACCCTGTTTTCAATTTTTTTGGTGGATCCATCTTATTTTTGCTGGAACCACTCCCAAGTTTTGCTACAGTGGTGTTTGATTTTTGCTACCACGGTCTTTGTGTTTTGCTACTCCCCATTTTTGCATTTTTGCTGGAAGAACTCAAAGAGAGAGAAAAAGGAGGCTGTGAATGTGAAGGAAATATGCCCTAGAGGCAATAATAAAGTTATTATTTATTTCCTTGTATCATGATAAATGTTAATTATTCATGCTAGAATTGTATTAACCGGAAAGATAATACACGCGTGAATACATAGACAAACATAGTGTCACTAGTATGCCTCTACTTGACTAGCTCATTGATCAAAGATGGTTGAGTTTCCTAACCATAGATATGAGTTATCATTTGATCAATGGGATCACATCATTAGAAGAATGATGTGATTGACTTGACCCATTCTGTTAGCTTAGCACTTGATCGTTTAGTATGTTGCTATTGCTTTCTTCATGACTTATACATGTTCCTATGACTATGAGATTATGTAACTCCCGCTTACCGGAGGAACACTTTGTGTGCTACCAAACGTCACAACATAACTGGGTGATTATAAAGATGCTCTACAGGTGTCTTCGAAGGTACTTGTTGAGTTGACGTATTTCGGGATTAGGATTTGTCACTCCGATTGTCGGAGAGGTATCTCTGGGCCCTCTCGGTAATGCACATCACTATAAGCCTTGCAAGAAATGTAGCTAATGAGTTAGTTACGGGATGATGCATTACGTAATGAGTAAAGAGATTTGCCGGTAACGAGATTGAACTAGGTATTGAGATACCGACGATCGAATCTCGGGCAAGTAACATACCGATGACAAAGGGAACAACGTATGTTGTTATGCGGTTTGACCGATAAAGATCTTCGTAGAATTTGTAGGAGCCAATATGAGCATCCAAGTTACGCTATTGGTTATTGACCGGAGACGTGTCTCGGTCATGTCTACATAGTTCTCAAACCCGTAGGGTCCGCACGCTTAAAGTTTGGTGACGATCGGTATTATGAGTTTTTGTGTTTTGATGCACCGAAGGTAGTTCAGAGTCTCGGATGTGATCACGCACATGATGAGGAGTCTCGAAATGGTCGAGACGCGAAGATCGATATATTGGATGACTATGTTCGGACACCGGAAGTGTTTCGGGAGGTTTCAGACATATACCGGAGTACCGGGGGGTTTACCGGAACCCCCCGGGGTTTTAGTGGGCCTAATGGGCCCTAGTGGAGAAGAGGAGGGGCGGCCAGGGCAGGCCGCCCTCCCCCTCCCCCTCTAGTTCGAATAGGACAAGGAGGGGGGTGGCGCCCCCCCCCCCCTTTCCTTCCTCCCCTCTCTCCCTTCCTTTCCCCCTCCTACTCCAACTAGGAAAAGAGGGAGTCCTACTCCCAGTGGGAGTAGGACTCCTCCCTGGCATGCCTCCTCCTGGCCGGCCGCCCCCTCCCCCTTGTTTCTTTATATATGGGGGCAGGGGGCACCTCTAGACACAACAATTGATCTCTTGATCTCTTAGCCGTGCGCGGTGCCCCCCTCTACCAGATTCCACCTCGGTAATATCGTAGCGGTGCTTAGGCGAAGCCCTGCATCTGTAGCATCATCAACACCATCATCACGCTGTCGTGCTGGCGGAACTCTCCCCCAAAGCTCTGCTGGATCAGAGTTCGTGGGACGTCATCGAGCTGAACGTGTTCTGAACTCGGAGGTGCCGTACGTTCGGTACTTGATCGGTCGGATCATGAAGACGTACGACTACATCAACCGCGTTGTGCTAACACTTCCGCTTTCGGTCTATGAGGGTACGAGGACAACACTCTCCCCTCTCGTTGCTATGCATCACCATGTTCTTGCGTGTGCGTAGGAATTTTATTGAAATTACTACGTTCCCCAGAAGTGGTATCAGAGCCTGGTTTTATGCGTAGATGTTATATGCACGAGTAGAACACAAGTGAGTTGCGGGCGATACAAGTCATGCTGCTTACCAGCATGTCATACTTTGGTTCGGCGGTATTGTTGGATGAAGCGGCCCAGACCGACATTACGCGTACGCTTACGTGAGACTAGTTCTACCGACGTTCTTTGCACAAAGGTGGCTGGCGGGTGTCAGTTTCTCCAACTTTAGTTGAACTGAGTGTGGCTACGCCCGATCCTTGAGAAGGTTAAAACAGCACTAACTTGACGAACTATCGTTGTGGTTTTGATGCGTAGGTAAGAACGGTTCTTGCTCAGTCCGTAGCAGCCACGTAAAACTTGCAACAACAAAGTAGAGGACGTCTAACTTGTTTTTGCAGCGCATGTTGTGATGTGATATGGTCAAGACATGATGCTAAATTTTATTGTATGAGATGATCATGTTTTGTAACAGAGTTATCGGCAACTGGCAGGAGCCATATGGTTGTCGCTTTATTGTATGCAATGCAATCGCCCTGTAATTGCTTTACTTTATCACTAAGTGGTAGCGATAGTCGTAGAAGCAATAGTTGGTGAGACGGCAATGATGCTACGATGGAGATCAAGGTGTCGCACCGGTGACGATGGTGATCATGACGGTGCTTCAGAGATGGAGATCACAAGCACAAGATGATGATGGCCATATCATATCACTTATATTGATTGCATGTGATGTTTATCCTTTATGCATCTTATTTTGCTTTGATTGACGGTAGCATTATAAGATGATCTCTCACTAAATTTCAAGGTAAAGGTGTTCTCTCTAAGTATGCACCATTGCCAAAGTTCGTCGTGCCAAGACACCATGTGATGATCGGGTGTGATAAGCTCTACATCCATCTACAACGAGTGCAAGCCAGTTTTGCACACGCAGAATACTCGGGTTAAACTTGACGAGCCTAGCATATGAAGATATGGCCTCGGAACACTAAGACCAAAAGGTCGAGCGTGAATCATATAGTAGATATGATCAACATAGTGATGTTCACCATTCAAAACTACTCCATTTCACGTGATGATCGGTTATGGTTTAGTTGATTTGGATCACATGATCGCTTAGATGATTAGAGAGATGTCTATCTAAGTGGGAGGTCTTAAGTAATATGATTAATTGAACTTAAATTTATCATGAACTTAGTACCTGATAGTATTTTGCTTGTCTATGTTTGATGTAGATAGACGTCCCGTGTTGTTGTTCCGTTAAATTTTAATGCGTTCCTTGAGAAAGCAAAGTTGAAAGATGATGGTAGCAATTACATGGACTGGGTCCATAACTTGAGGATTATCCTCATTGCTGCACAGAAAAATTACGTCCTGAAAGCACCGCTAGGTGCCAGGCCTACTGCAGATGCAACTGACGATGTTAAGAACGTCTGGCAGAGCAAAGTTGATGACTACTCTATAGTTCAGTGTGCCATGCTTTACAGCTTAGAACCGGGACTTCAATGACGTTTTGAACGTCATGGAGCATATGAAATGTTCCAAGAGTTGAAGTTAATATTTCAAGCAAATGCCCGGATTGAGAGATATGAAGTCTCCAATAAGTTCTACAGCTGCAAGATGGAGGAGAATAGTTCTGTCAGTGAACATATACTCAAAATGTCTGGGGTATAACAATCACTTGATTCAACTGGGAGTTAATCTTCCGGATGATAGTGTCATTGACAGAATTCTTCAATCACTGCCACCAAGCTACAAGAGCTTCGTGATGAACTACAATATGCAAGGGATGAACAAGACAATTCCTGAGCCCTTCGTAATGCTAAAGGCTGGGGAGGTAGAAATCAAGAAGGAGCATCAAGTGTTAATGGTCAACAAGACCATCAGTTTCAAAAAGAACGGCAAACAAGTTGCTGCTCAAGAGAAGAAACCCAAGTTTGGACCTAAGCCTGAGACTGAGTGCTTCTACTGCAAGCAAACTGGTCGCTGGAAGCGGAACTGCCCCAAGTATTTGGCGGATAAGAAGGATGGCAAGGTGAACAAAGGTATATGTGATATACATGTTATTGATGTGTACGTTACCAGAGCTCGAAGTAGCACCTGGGTATTTGATACTGGTTCTGTTGCTAATATTTGCAACTCGAAACAGGGACTACGGATTAAGCACAGACTGACTAAGGACGAGGTGACGATGCGCGTGGGAAATGGTTCCAAAGTCGATGTGATCGCCGTCGGCACGCTACCTCTACATCTACCTTCGGGATTAGTTTTAGACCTGAATAATTGTTATTTGGTGCTAGCGTTGAGCATGAACATTATATCTGGATCTTGTTTAACGCGAGACCGTTATTCATTTAAATCTGAGAATAATGGTTGTTCTATTTATATGAGTAATATCTTTTATGGTCATGCATCCTTGAAGAGTGGTCTATTTTTATTGAATCTCGATAGTACTGATACACATATTCATAATGTTGATGCCAAAAGATGCAGAGTTGATAATGATAGTGCAACTTATTTGTGGCACTGCCATTTGGGTCATATTGGTGTAAAGCGCATGAAGAAACTCCATACGGATGGACTTTTGGAATCACTTGATTATGAATCACTTGGTACTTGCGAACCATGCCTCATGGGCAAGATGACTAAAACACCGTTCTCCGGAACTATGGAGCGAGCAGCAGATTTGTTGAAAATCATACATACTGATGTATGTGGTCCGATGAATATTGAGGCTCGTGGCGGGTATCGTTATTTTCTCACCTTCACAGATGATTTGAGCATATATGGGTATATCTACTTAATGAAACATAAGTCTGAAACATTTGAAAAGTTCAAAGAATTTCAGAGTGAAGTGAAAAATTATCGTAACAAGAAAATAAAGTTTCTACGATCTGATCGTGGAGAAGAATATTTGAGTTACGAGTTTGGACTACATTTGAAACAATGCAGAATAGTTTTGCAACTCGCGCCACTCGGAACACCACAACATAATGGTGTGTCCGAACGTCGTAATCGTACTTTACTAGATATGGTGCGATCTATGATGTCTCTTACTGATTTACCGCTATCGTTTTGGGGTTATGCTTTAGAGACGGCTGCATTCACATTAAATAGGGCACCATCAAAATCCGTTGAGATGACGCCTTATGAACTGTGGTTTGGCAAGAAACCAAAGTTGTCGTTTCTTAAAGTTTGGGCTGCGATGCTTATGTGAAAAAGCTTCAACTTGATAAGCTCGAACCCAAATCGGAGAAATGTGTCTTCACAGGATACCCAAAGGAAACTGTTGGGTACACCTTCTATCACAGATCCGAAGGCAAGATATTTGTTGCTAAAAATGGATCCTTTCTAGAGAAGGAGTTTCTCTCAAAAGAAGTGAGTGGGAGGAAAGTAGAACTTGATGAGGTAACTATACCTGCTCCCTTATTGGAAAGTAGTTCATCACAGAAACCGGTTCCTGTGACGTCTACACCAATTAGTGAGGAAGTTAATGATTTTTATCATGAAACTTCGGATCAAGTTACTACCGAACATCATAGGTCAACCAGAGTAAGATCCGCACCAGAGTGGTATGGTAATCCTATTCTGGAGGTCATGTTACTTGACCATGGCGAACCTACGGAATATGAGGAAGCGATGATGAGCCCAGATTCTGCAAAATGGCTTGAGGCCATGAAATCTGAGATGGGATCCATGTATGAGAACAAAGTGTGGACTTTGGTTGACTTGCCCGATGATCGGCAAGCCATCGAGAATAAATGGATCTTCAAGAAGAAGACTGACGCTGATGGTAATGTTATTGTCTACAAAGCTCGACTTGTTGCGAAAGGTTT
Organism: Triticum timopheevii; assembly: GCA_963921465.1. NCBI lineage: Eukaryota > Viridiplantae > Streptophyta > Magnoliopsida > Poales > Poaceae > Triticum > Triticum timopheevii. Next base: position 594,285,082 of record OY997266.1, on the reverse strand, counting down.
TTGACAAGTTGAAGGGGTTGACTACGATGAGACTTTCTCACCCGTAGCGATGCTTAAGTCTGTCCGAATCATGTTAGCAATTGCCGCATTTTATGATTATGAAATTTGGCAAATGGATGTTGTCGGTGTCAAAACCGGCGGATCTCGGGTAGGGGGTCCCGAACTGTGCGTCTAGGCGGATGGTAACAGGAGACAAGGGACACGATGTTTTACCCAGGTTTGGGCCCTCTTGATGGAGGTAAAACCCTACGTCCTGCTTGATTAATATTGATGATATGGGTAGTACAAGAGTGGATCTACCACGAGATCAAGGAGGCTAAACCCTAAAGCTAGCCTATGGTATGATTGTTGTAATGTATGTTGTGTCCTACGGACTAAAGCCCTCCGGTTTATATAGACACCGGAGGAGGCTAGGGTTACACAGAGTCGGTTACAATGGTAGGAGATCTACATATCCGTATTGCCAAGCTTGCCTTCCACGCCAAGGAAACTCCCATCCGGACACGGGACGGAGTCTTCAATCTTGTATCTTCGTAGTCTTGGAGTCCGGCGGACGATGATAGTCCGGCTGTCCGGACACCCCCTAGTCCAGGACTCCCTCAGTAGCCCCTGAACCAGGCTTCAATGACGATAAGTCCGGCGCGCATTATGTTCGGCATTGCAAGGTGGGTTCCTCCTTCGAATAATCCAGAGAAGATCATGAACACCGGGATAGTGTCCGGCTCTGCAAAATAAATTCCACATTCCACCGTAGAGAGAATAAAATGTACACAAGTCCAATCTGCTGACGATGATAGTCCGGCTGTCCGGACACCCCCTAGTCCAGGACTCCCTCAGTAGCCCCTGAACCAGGCTTCAATGACGATAAGTCCGGCGCGCATATTGTTCGGCATTGCAAGGCGGGTTCCTCCTTCAAATAATCCAGAGAAGATCATGAACACCGGGATAGTGTCCGGCTCTGCAAAATAAATTCCACATTCCACCGTAGAGAGAATAAAATGTACACAAGTCCAATCTGCTGACGTATTTTGCGGCGTGTCATCACACCGCTACCAAGCCTTTACTTGAATCGTTTTTTATTGTACCACCTCAGCACGTTTAGCGAAGCGGTTTCCTTGGCACGTCTTGTCGAAGCAGAGATCGCGTTCCCCTTATTCCGGGATTCTCATCAATACGGACGTGGGTAACCCAACCGCGCCATTGATGGTGGCGCTTGGGAGATAAGCGAGTTTTACCAGGCTGGTGGGGGGCGCATAGTCTTCGCCCGCCCATATATAAGGGATAAGGATTCACCTTTTCACCCACGCCTTCTTCCTCCTTTGCTTATCCACCTCCGCGCACTCAAGCTCCAACGCCCAAGATCGCGCATCTCGTCTTAACCTTCCCCGACCATGTCCGGAGGGGGAGGCAAATGGTTGGCTTCCACCGTCAAGGAGGAGCACATCACCAAGCTGCGCAACGCCGGATACCTTTCCGGCGATATCGCGCACCGGCTGCCCGACGAGGGGCAGCTCATCCCTACCCCCGGGCCCCATGAGAGGGTCGTTTTCCTTCCCCACTTCCTCCGCGGACTGGGCTTTCCACTTCACCCCTTTGTCCGGGGGCTCATGTTCTACTACGGCCTGGATTTCCACGATCTGGCGCCGAACTTCATCCTCAACATCTCGGTGTTCATCGTCGTGTGTGAGGCCCTCCTCTGCATCCGGCCCCACTTCGGCTTGTGGCTCAAGACCTTCAACGTCAAGCCGAAGGTAGTGAGGGGCACGCAGGCGGAGTGCGGAGGCGCCATGTTGGGCAAGATGCCCAACATCCTCTGGTTCGAAGGGGCCTTCGTGGACTCCGTCAAGGGGTGGCAATCGGGGTGGTTCTATATCACCGAGCCGCGCGACCCTACGTGGGCGGCGGCCCCCGAGTTTAGATCTGGTATCCGTATGCAGCTCACCTCCTGGAAAGAGAAGGGCTTGCTGTGGGGTAATCCGAAGGAGCTGACGGGACTCCGAGCCTGTATCCAGAAGCTGGTGAACAAGAAGCTCAGGCTCATCGACGTGGTCCAAGTCATGCTCGTCCGCCGGATCCTCCCATGCCAAGAACGGGCATTCAATCTGTGGGATTTCGATCCAGAACAGCATCTGGCGCTAAGCGGGCTCTTCGACACAACGTACGAAGGCGCCTGGAGGGTGCTGTTTAAGGGCGCCGAAGCCCCCGCATCCACGACGGAAGATCGCGGATTTCACTCGCAGCATCCGGCTGACGAGGTAAGCGATTCTACCCCTTTACGGGACACTTGTTGTAAATAGATTGATTCTAAGAGGGTTTCAACCTCCCATTTCCTTTGACAGGAATGGATGAAGAAGGCCGAGCAACTCATCTGCCCGGCTCCTATGCCAGAAGACCCAGTGGATGCCCGTCTAGCGGGGCTGCTGGTTCCGGCACCGCACGTGGTGCCGGAGAAGAAGGCCAAGAAGGTGGCCACGGGGACCCGAAAGAGTTCCCGTAATCAGGCGTCCGATGACGAGGCGGACTCCTCCCCCGAAGATGAGGAGGAGGAAGAAGACTCTCTCCCAGAGGAGGGAGAGAGGAAGAGGAAGGCTTCCCCAACAGGGGAGGCCGAAGGGTCCAAGAGGGGGAGAACTATTCCCCCGGACAGCTCTGCCAACACCGACGTTGGCGACGAGGAGTGGCCTTCAAGGGCCAGGCCTCCAGTGAGATCGTAAGTATCTGGATCCCTGATATGCAATTTCTTTCGTGCCACATAGTGTCCTACTAATGCCGTATACTGCCCGCAGTCCGGCCGATGATGATCTCCCCGCTTCATCGAGCGGGTCGTTGACCCCGTGGGATGTGGATTCACTTCCGACTGCCTCTACCCCCCGCGCCGACGAGGACGCCGAAGTGGGATCCCAGAAAGGGACCCATCAGGAGGAGGCTCCGGAGGCACCGCAAGGCAGCCTCCCGGACTTTGCGCCGGACTCTACATCGGAACCTGCAGTGGTTCCAGAGTCCGGCAAGCGGCCCCTTCGAAAGAAGGGCAAGACCGTGACACCGGCGGCCTCCGTCCAACCGGAGGCGCCGGACAACTTGCTGGAGGCGCTCAAGGGCGCTTCCATCGAGGAAGAACACCACACTGTTATGAGTGCGGTGATTCAGAAGGTCTAGCTCGCCAAGAGCGGGCTGACCGAAGCCTGCAGTAGCCTTTTAACAGGCTTTGAGGTAAGAAGTTAAAATTGTGTAATGTAATACCGCATAGACAGTAGCCCCTGATGCTCGGTTCGGTGTTCAGAAAGAAAAGCCGGACTGATGATCTAAAAAGATATTCGCATGTTGCTAATAAATTATGTCAATATGGGTTTGCAGGCTGTGCTGCTGACCTCTGCCGCACTGACTGCGGAGGTTGGTACGTTAAAGCAGGATCTCGAGCGGTCCGAGCGAGAGCTCGGCCATGCCAAGAGGCAGCTCGAGGACAAAGAAGGTGAGTAGCACCACTTTGAATTGTTACCTTACAGAAAAGGATTTTGGTCGCAATAAAATTAACAAGGATAATATGGGTATTGCAGGGGCCACAAACGAGGTGGCAGCCCTGAAGGAGGCTGTGTCCACGGCCGAACGCAGTGCGGCCGCGGAACGGGCAGAGCGAGAAAAGCAGGAGGCACAGGTGGCGGTAGTGCGGCAAGAGCTCCAGGCTCTCATGGAGAAGCATGAGAGCTTGGAGCGCGACTCCAAGACTCGAGAGTCCGAGCTTGCCTCGGCTCTCGAAAGTGCCAAGTCCGCCAAGGCCGAGGCCCGTAAGGCCCTTCAGGAGGTTGAAGATGTGAAGAAGATAGCGGCGGGTAAGGCATTTTTCATGCAAAGCAAACATGTTAATGTAAACTACCGGACACTTACCCGCATTCGGAGCTCTCCAGGGGCGTTTGCAGATCTGCCGCGTAGTGTGTCCGATGCCGCCGCATTCTACCGGGGCGAGGAGGGGAGCTCAACGGAGAAGGTCTTCTGGTCTTAGTACGCTGAGGCCGGCCATCCGGTGCCCCCAAGCGACCAGCTGAAGCAGCTGGTCGAACTCCACAAGGTAGCTGAGGAGGCCATGAAGGGCCTTATAGTCCGGCTGTGGCCTGGACAGGCCATGCCTGGGAGCTACTTCGGCCTCGTGCGGCGGCTGGTGGATGCGTGCCCCTGGGTGGAGGTCATCAAGCGCTCCGCCTGTATTGAGGGTGCTCGTCGGGCCCTTGCCCGCACAAAGGTGCACTGGGGCAGGCTGGATGCAGAGAGGCTTCTTACTGACCCGCCGCCACCGGGCAAGGAGTATCGTACGCCCGAAATGTATTATAAAACTGTCCTGAAGGGGGCTCGCGATATTGCGGATGAATGCCCTAGAGATGTAATTTTTGAGTAAACTCGCTATGTATTATCCTGTGCGCTGAAACTTTATACATGTGCGCTTTAAGAAACGCTTGTTTAATTTAAAATATTACCTTTTGTGCGGCCGTTTATAAAATCTGAGAGATGGCAAGTCGTTCGCTTCAGCCCCCAAGCCGCAAGTGCTGGGGTGTTCGGGATAACTTGAGCACTCTTGTTCCCACTTTTGGGTCCATCTAGGGAGGCGCTCAACACAACGAACAAGGCAACTGGACTTATAATGCTTGAACACTCTCACTTAGCCATAGAATTCTATAATTTTAAATTTTGGCGAAGCCCCTAGTATTCGGAAGACCGAATTCGGGGCGCTATCCACACCTTCGTCGGACATTATCCGGAACTTCGCTCGAAGCGGCGTGAGTCTTTAAGGACCCGAAAAAACCTCTCGAACAGCGACCAGTCTCTCGCCTTATCATGCCGGTCAGTTTTAGCTTTCTCCACTGAGGCGCTCGCCCGGCTCAACCGGGGCGCAATCGCAGTGGTTCTCCCAGTGCCACCTTAGCCGCGGAACGGAACGTAAGGCACCAAAACATGGGAGCCGGGCAAACCCAACTATTGACCCAAGACATGATTCGGAGCCGATTCATATAATGCTATAAGTTCGGGGTGCCGTACTTGTGAAAGTGTTTGGACTTATCACACCATAATGTGGGGAACATAAGCCCCTGGTGTATTAGGCCGTATCAAAATATACGGGTGCAAGATGTCATGTAATGAACATATATATGTAATAACAGGCAAAAAGGTGCTGCATCATTTATTAAAGGAAGTCTGCTATGAGTGCGGACTGATACAGATAGTTCGGTAAGAAAGGGTTTTGGACAAAGTAAACATGTCCCCCTCCAGGGATGGGCTGCGGACTTGGTGTATATAATCAAATTTAATGCTCGTAATTGAGACCACCTGAGTGTTCGTCGCCGCATTTCTTACTCCCCGGCTGTTGCATCATGGGTTCGGCAGGTTCACCGCCGGACAGGGCCTCTGGCTAACGGAGTCCTGTGTATACAAAGAAGGAAAATAATAATAAGAAAGAGTGACACACTTGCGAGCCCCTGGTGTGGTCGAGCCGCACTCTGGGTCCATTGTGGTCGTGCCCCTTCCCCTGCGCCCATGGTATCTCCAAAGCGTAATGATGTATGCGGAGGGTTGTTCTTGCAATCATGCGAGAGCGGGGGTTAGGCTTGCATTGCTACGCGTGCTCGGATCGTGCCAGGTGGTCTTGGTTGGTGTTGCTTCGGGCACGTTTGGCTGTATCCGGCCGTTTAACAGCCGGACTCGAAAATTGCCTTAAAAGGCTGCTCTGTACTTCTGCCGCGAGAGCCGCTGTATGTTCCTCCGTTCGAGGGAGCGTTCTGTATTTCCGTTGACCGTGATGACTCCACGAGGGCCTGACATCTTGAGCTTGAGGTATGCATAATGCGGCACCGCGTTGAACTTTGCAAACACGGTTTGTCCGAGCAGAGCGTGATAGCCGCTGCGAAATGGGACTATGTCGAAGATTAACTCCTCGCTCCGGAAATTATTCGGGGATCCGAAGACCACTTCCAGTGTGACTGAGCCTGTACAATTGGCCTCCACACCTGGTATGACGCCTTTAAAGGTTGTCTTTGTAGGTTTAATCCTTGAGGGGTCTATGCCCATCTTGCGCACTGTATCCTGATAAAGCAGGTTCAGGCTACTGCCGCCGTCCATCAGGACTCTCGTGAGGTGAAATCCATTGACGATTGGGTCTAAAACCAATGCGGCGAATCCGCCGTGGCGGATGCTGGTCGGATGGTCTCTTCGATCGAAAGTGATCGGACAAGAGGACCATGGATTGAACTTCGGGGCGACTGGCTCCATCGCGTATACGTCCCTTAGTGCACGCTTCCGCTCCCTCTTGGGTATATGGGTTGCGTAGATCATGTTCACCGTCCGCACTTGTGAGGGGAAACCCTTCTGTCCTCTATTGTTCGGCGGTCGGGTCTCTTCCTCGTCGTCGCTGTTTAGCCCCTTGTCGTTGTTTTCGGCAATTAACTTGCCTGCCTGCTTGAACACCCAGCAATCTCTGTTGGTGTGATTAGCTGGCTTTTCAGGGGTGCCATGTATCTGGCATAAGCGGTCGAGTATTCGGTCCAAATTGGACGGACCCGGAGTGGTTCTTTTGAATGGCTTCTTCCGTTGACCGGGTTTAGAGCCTCGGAATCCGGCGTTGACTGCCGTATCCTCCTTATCGTCGCCGTTAATGCGGCGTTTATTTTTCCTTCGACGCGACCTGCCATTGTGGTCCTTAGTATCCGGACTGCCAGAATTTTTACTGAGGTTGTTGCTGCGAGCTAGCCAGCTATCCTCTCCCGCGCAAAAGCGGGTCATTAATGATGTGAGGGCTGCCATGGATTTTGGCTTTTCCTGTCCCAGGTGCCGGGCTAGCCACTCGTCACGGATGTTATGTTTGAAGGCTGCGAGGGCGTCTGCATCCGGACATTCGACGATTTGGTTTTTCTTTATCAAGAACCGTGTCCAGAATTGTCTGGCCGATTCGTCTGGCTGCTGAATTATGTGGCTTAGGTCATCGGCGTCTGGTGGCCGCACATACGTGCCCTGGAAGTTGTCGAGGAATGCGGCTTCCAGGTCTTCCCAACACCCAATTGACTCTGCGGGCAAGCTGTTAAGCCAATGCCGAGCTGGTCCTTTAAGCTTGAGTGGGAGATACTTGATGGCATGGAGATCGTCGCCACGGGCCATATGGATGTGAAGGAGATAATCTTCGATCCAAACCGCGGGGTCTGTTGTTCCATCGTAGGATTCGATGTTTACGGGTTTAAACCCTTCAGGGATTTGATGATCCATTACTTCGTCAGTGAAGCATAGCGGGTGTGCGGCGCCTCTATATTGAGCAATATCTTGACGTAGCTCGAGAGAGCGTTGTCTGTTGTGTTCGGCCCGACCGGGGTTATTGTATTCGGCGCGACGGTATTCGTCGTGGGTCGTGGGGCGCCCACGTGATCCGTAGATGGATCTGGATTACCTTGCTTTGTCCTCCAATACATCTCGCAAGTCCGGCGCGTTCTCTCTTGGCTTCGTACTTTTGGAGCGATGCCGGGGTACGGTCTTGGTGGAGGGCCTGGATGCCTCTCTGTCGCGACCACGGGGTGGTCGGTCGGCCATATCGTGCGCTGGTGATGAAGGTATGTATGCTTCCTCCTCTAATCGGGGGAGCGACTTGCGTCTTGGGTAGCTTTTGGAGGGGCGTTCGAGTTTATACTCCTCGGCCGCGAGGACCTCGGTCCATCGATCAGCTAGCAGGTCCTGATCAGCTTGAAGCTGCTGCTGCTTTTTCTTTAGGCTATTTGCCGTGGCGATAAGCCTGTGTTTAAAACGCTCTTGTTCAACGGGATCCTCGGGCACGACGAATTCGTCGTCGTTGAGGCTTGCCTCGTCTTCGGAGGGAGGTATATAGTTATAGTCCTCGACCTCTTCATCTGCCGCCCTCTTGTGAGGGCTTGCTTCTGCATCCTCCTGCGCTGAGTCTTGCTGGAGGGGGTTATCTTCGGCACTCTCTGGGGTGTTATTATCTCCTGTGCCGGAATCTCCATTCTTGCTGTGGCGGGATTTAGAGCGGCGCCGCTGACGCCGGCACTTGGGCTATTTCTTTAAGGAATCTGCCTCCGCTGCTTCTTCGCCGTCCCCATCTTTTGGGGTGTCCACCATGTATATGTCGTATGACGAGGTGGTCTTCCAGTGCCCTGTAGGCGCTGGTTCCTGTTCATCTCCGGCATCGTCGTCCATAGCGTCGATGTCTTCGGAGTCGTAGTCTAGCATGTCGGTTAGATCGTCGATAGTGGCTACAAAGTGGGTGGTGGGTGGGCTCTGAATTTCTTCATCGTCCGTATCCCAACCATCCTGGCCATAATCCGGCCAGGACTCTCCGGATAGCGAGAGATGCTTTAGCGAATTTAGGATGTCGCCAAAGGGCGAGTGTTGGAAGATGTCCGCGGCGGTGAATTCCATAATCGGCGCCCAATCAGATTCGATTGGCAGGGGCGTGGGAGGTCCGGAGTCCGGCAAGGAGTCCGGCACCTCGGAATCACGAGCTTTGCGAGGGACAAGGTTAGTGTTCGGCTCCATCGCCGTAGAAGTTGCAGCCCCCGAGGCGGTGTCCAACCACCGGTCCTCGATCTGGGCGATCGGTTCCAGACTAAGGGCCGGAGCGGATCCTTGTGCGGCCACCGAGGCACTGTTCGGTGGCAGAGCTAGATCATGCCCATCGCAACAGTGCGGCGCGCTTGGCTGTGGCTCGAGCCCGTTGAAGATCAAGTCCCCGCGGATGTCGGCTGTGAAGTTTAGGCTTTCGAATCTGACCTGATGGCCAGGGGCATAGCTTTCGATCTGCTCCAGATGGCCAAGTGAATTAGCCCGCAGTGCGAAGCCGCCGAATACGAAGATCTGTCCGGGGAGAAAAGTCTCACCCTGGACAGCGTCGTTGATTGAAGATGCCATCGAGCCTATCGGTGACGACACAGAGGAACTCTCAATGAAAGCACCAATGTCGGTGTCAAAACCGGCAGATCTCGGGTAGGGGGTCCTGAACTGTGCGTCTAGGCGGATGGTAACAGGAGACAAGGGACACGATGTTTTACCCAGGTTCGGGCCCTCTTGATGGAGGTAAAACCCTACGTCCTGCTTGATTAATATTGATGATATGGGTAGTACAAGAGTGGATCTACCACGAGATCAAGGAGGCTAAACCCTAAAGCTAGCCTATGGTATGATTGTTGTAATGTATGTTGTGTCCTACAGACTAAAGCCCTCCGGTTTATATAGACACCGGAGGAGGCTAGGGTTACACAGAGTCGGTTACAATGATAGGAGATCTACATATCCGTATTGCCAAGCTTGCCTTCCATGCCAAGGAAAGTCCCATTCGGACACGGGACGGAGTCTTCAATCTTGTATCTTCGTAGTCTTGGAGTCTGGCGGACGATGATAGTCCGGCTGTCCGGACACCCCCTAGTCCAGGACTCCCTTAGATGTCAAAACTGCATTCCTGACTGGATTTCTAGAAGAAGAGTTGTATATGATGCAACCAAAAGGTTTTTTCGATCCAAAAGGTGCTAACAAAGTGTGCAAGCTCCAGCGATCCATTTATGGACTGGTGGAAGCCTCTCAGAGTTGGAATAAACGCTTTGATAGTGTGATCAAAGCATATGGTTTTATACATACTTTTGGAGAAGCCTGTATTTACAAGAAAGTGAATGGGAGCTCTGTAGCATTTCTAATATTATATGTGTATGACATATTATTGATTGGAAATAATGTAGAATTTTTGGATAGCATAAAAGGATACTTGAATAAAAGTTTTTCAATGAAAGACCTCGGTGAAGCTGCTTATATATTGGGCATCAAGATCTATAGATATAGATCAAGATGCTTAATCGGACTTTCACAAAGTACATACATTGATAAAGTTTTGAAAAAGTTCAAAATAGATCAAGCTAAGAAAGGATTTTTGCCTATAATACAAGGTGTGAAGTTAAGTCAGACTCAATGCCCGACCACTGCAGAAGATAGAGAGAAAATGAAAGGTGTCCCCTATGCTTCAGCCATAGGCTCTATCATGTATGCAATGCTGTGTACCAGACCTGACGTGTGCCTTGCTATTAGTTTAGCAGGGAGCTACCAAAGTAATCCAGGAGTGGATCACTGGACAGCGGTCAAGAACATCCTGAAGTACCTGAAAAGGACTAAGGATATGTTTCTCGTTTATGGAGGTGACAAAGAGCTAGTCGTAAATGGTTACGTCGATGCAAGCTTTGACACTAATCCGGACGATTCTAAATCGCAAACCGGATACATGTTTATATTGAACGGTGGAGCTGTCAGTTGGTGCAGTTCTAAACAAAGCGTCGTTGTGGGATCTACGTGTGAAGCAGAGTACATAGCTGCTTCGGAAGCAGCAAATGAAAGAGTCTGGATGAAGGAGTTCATATCCGATCTAGGTGTCATACCTAGTGCATCGGGTCCAATGAAAATCTTTTGTGACAATACTGGTGCAATAGCCTTGGCAAAGGAATCCAGATTTCACAAGAGAACCAAGCACATCAAGAGATGCTTCAATTCCATCCGGGACCAAGTCCAGGTGGGAGACATAGAGATTTGCAAGATACATACGGTTCTGAATGTTGCAGCTCTTCCACAAGCAAAACATGATCAGCACCAAGGCTCCATGGGTGTGTAATCTAGATTATTGACTCTAGTGCAAGTGGGAGACTGAAGGAAATATGCCCTAGAGGCAATAATAAAGTTATTATTTATTTCCTCATATCATGATAAATGTTTATTATTCATGCTAGAATTGTATTAACCGGAAGCATAATACATGCGTGAATACATAGACAAACATAGTGTCACTAGTATGCCTCTACTTGACTAGCTCGTTAATCAAATATGGTTATGTTTCCTAACCATAGACATGTGTTGTCATTTATTAACGGGATCACATCATTAGGAGAATGATGTGATTGACCTGACCCATTCAGTTAGCTTAGCACTTGATCATTTAGTATGTTGCTATTGCTTTCTTCATGACTTATACATGTTCCTATGACTATGAGATTATGTAACTCCCGCTTACAGGAGGAACACTTTGTGTGCTACCAAACGTCACAACATAACTGGGTGATTATAAAGGTGCTCTACATGTGTCTCTGAAGGTACTTGTTGAGTTGACGTATTTGGAGATTAGGATTTGTCACTCCGATTGTCGGAGAGGTATCTCTGGGCCCTCTCGGTAATGCACATCACTATAAGCCTTGCAAGCAATGTAGCTAATGAGTTAGTTACGGGATGATGCATTACGTAACGAGTAAAGAGACTTGCCGGTAACGAGATTGAACTAGGTACTGAGATACCGACGATCGAATCTCGGGCAAGTAACATACCGATGACAAAGGGAACAACGTATGTTGTTATGCGGTTTGACCGATAAAGATCTTCGTAGAATATGTAGGAGCCAATATGAGCATCCAGGTTCCGCTATTGGTTATTGACCGAAGACGTGTCTCGGTCATGTCTACATAGTTCTCGAACCCGTAGGGTCCGCACGCTTAAAGTTTGGTGACGGTCGGTATTATGAGTTTTTGTGTTTCGATGCACCGAAGGTAGTTCGGAGTCCCGGATGTGATCACGGACATGACGAGGAGTCTTGAAATGGTCGAGACGTGAAGATCGATATATTGGATGACTATGTTCGGACACCGAAAGTGTTTCGGGAGGTTTCGGACATATACTGAAGTACCGGGGGGGATACCGGAACCCCCCGGGGGGTTTAGTGGGCCTAATGGGCCCTAGTGGAGAAGAGGAGGGGCGGCCAGGGCAGGCCGCGTCCCCCTCCTCCCCCTCTAGTCCGAATAGGACAAGGAGGGGGGCGGCGCCCCCTTTCCTTCCTCTCCTCTCTCCCTTCCTTTCCCCCTCCTACTCCAACTAGGAAAAGAGGGAGTCCTACTTAGGACTCCTCCCTGGCACGCCTCCTCCTGGCCGGCCGCCCCCTCCCCCTTGATCCTTTATATACGGGGGCAGGGGGCACCTCTAGACACAACAATTGATCTCTTGAACTCTTAGCCGTGTGCGGTCCCCCCTCTACCAGATTCCACCTCAGTAATATCGTTGCGGTGCTTAGGCGAAGCCCTGCGTCGGTAGCATCATCAACACCGTTATCACGCCGTTGTGCTGACGGAACTCTCCCGCAAAGCTCTGCTAGATCGGAGTTCATGGGATGTCATCGAGCTGAACGTGTGCTGAACTCAGAGGTGTCATACGTTCAGTACTTGATCGGTCGGATCGTGAAGACGTACGACTACATCAACCGCATTGTGCTAACGGTTCCGGTTTCGGTCTATGAGGGTACGTGAACAACACTCTCCCCTCTCGTTGCTATGCATCACCATGATCTTGCGTGCGTAGGATTTTTTTTGAAATTACTACGTTCCCCAACAGAATGGCGTGGAGGGAGTTGCTGACATTAAAAAAATGCTACAACCAGTGTCCTAGGAAGCTCCAATTAAAGGCGATGAATTTTGGGGACCGGCCGCCATGCAACCGCGAAAGCTGGAACCGTTGATGCTTCATGGCAGGCCTTGGAGCGTCCTTGGGGTGTCCAGGACGTAAAGCAAGATTCGATTTTTTTTGTAGCAAAAGAAAGCGATGCAAAAGGCTGATATGACGGTTGGTAAAAAGATAAACAAACGGGTTAGATGCGACTGCCGGCACCTATCAGTCGCCTATATTATATTATTCAACAAAGACTGACAAAAATAAATATACGAATCTATCAAAGCCACCTTACTAATGATCCATGTCGCTACACCTACTAGTTTGACTAGTAAATGTGTACGTGCAATGCACGTTGATATTAGGTAATACATTAATTACACGTAAATATTATGTATGATATTATTTGCGTATTAATTATGTGATTAGCATTAACATTAATATTTGGTATGATATTAACTACACACTAAATATGTTGAGCCCTCACCATTGAAGCAGGCTGAGTCGTTGGATTGGCCTGATTTGACGGCCGAGATTTGTTGGATCTGCCCCTTTGGGTCTTTTTATATTGATATAGATATAGATATAGATATAGATGTAAATATAGATAATATGCACTGACCACGCATTAATATACATCATGTAATCCAATGGCCTCACCAAGCAGCACCACGACGACCCGAGATCATCAACCGGCCTAGCCGATCCTCGACGGTGAGGACGGCGGCAGTGTGGGAGTACCCGTGGTCGGATCCCACGACTAGGCTCCAATCACCATCGGCATGTTAATGTTTCTGCGCGCGCTCGTGTCTGGTGATGATGGCTGACGTGGGTGATGCTTGGTTTCCACATACCACGATCTGCAGCGGAGCAAAGGTGTTTTCGTCGCTCAGCAGCCATGTGGGACTCGGATGATCATGAGGGTGCTTAAACTAAAGTTGCCACGTGGCAATTTCAGTTCGTAGAGCATGACAACTTTAGTATTTTGATGATGGCAACACCAGTACTTTGACCATGAAAATTAATTTTTGTATGAACCATGGCAATTTTAAGTGCATGTATCATGGCAATTTTAGTTTATGGTTCATGGCAAGTCTAATTTCTTAATTCCCCGTTTTATAAATGTCAAAATTAATTTTAAATATAGAAAAAAATAGCTGAAACATATCATGGCAACTTCAGTATAAACACCATGGTAATTCATGTGCAATAGACATGGCAACTTTTAACCCAAGAAAATTCGTCGAAATATATTGATATGAGATCTAGTTTCGAAGATCTCGTCGCGATAGATTTTAATGGTGAAAACGGATCTTCAATCGGATTTTTCATTTAAGAGATAAAACATTTAAAAAATATATAATCTAAAAAGATTCCCGCATGCATGCATGCGGTGACGTGGGGCAGTTTATGTGTTATAGGGCGTGTGGGCGGGTTTCGCTCCCACCACATGTGTGAGCGTTAGCGTTGTCTTATTACAAAAGGTAAACCAATCATAAGAAAGAAAACGCTAACCTTCAACCAGCTGATGCACGCGCAGCATCCGTCACCTGCGTAGCCGTTGGATCGATTTGATCGTGGGCTCACGCAACCAGGTTTTTTTTTTCTTTTCTTATTTATTGCAACAAGCAATTTGTTTTAGCAGATTTTTGCAATAGAGGTCTTGTTTCAGAAAGAAAAAAACGGTTGGGTGGTGAGGTCTTGTTTCAGAAAGAAAAAAATGGTTCAGAAACATATCTCTGGTTGCAGAAAGCGTCGGAGGAGTGCCCGACAATAGAGCATACGAGACCAAGCATTGCAACACAGCGCATGTTTCAGAAACATAGCTCCGGTTGAAGAAATTGTCAGAGGAGTGCCCGGTGTGAGAGCTCTTGTCGTCGTCATGCTGGAGTAGAGGCAGCTACTCAGGGTGCTAGGTCGAGGAAGGCACGGAAGCTCCAGCTACCGGCGACTCTTCATGGATGAGGCGCTCAGGCTATGGTGTGGCAGCAATGATGTCTTGGTGGACCTTTGCAACAAGGTCCTTGTTGCAAAGCCCTTGAGCGCAACAAGCTAGTTGTTGCAAAGGGCCTCGGTTGACTGTGACAGTAGATCGGACGACTGTTTGGGGATGATATCCGACGACTTTCAAGGCGGTCGATCTAATCAGTTTATCACCCGGCGAACACGTAGCACTGCCCTAATAAGAAACAATTCAAATGTTATCCTCGTGAGTGTGCGAGCCCCTTTGTTTGCGTTTTTATATAGAAAAGCAGGAAGCAGAAAATACTTTGTGTTTGTATAAAAAGCAAAAGCAGGAAGCAGAAAATACTTTTATGCTAAAAATATACTTGGTTCGTTGCATATACTATAAAAACGTTTTTCAAGCAAACATAGAAGAATGTTCTTGTATTGTGGTATGGACGAAGTACTTACTATTTTCCTTTAGTGTAACACAAATATATTCCTACTCCCTCCGTAAAAAAATATAAGAGCATTTTGTACATACTCCGTACTTGTTAATTTATTTTTAGAGCTATAAATACGTAGTACTCCCTCTGTTTCCTTTTAGTCTGCATATAAGATTTGGTCAAAGTCAAACTTTGTAAAGTTTGACTAACTTTATAAAAAAAAAATCAACATCTACCATGCAAAAGTTATACATTATGAAAATTAATTCCATAATGCATCTAGTAATAACTTTGATTTCATAGTGTGAATGGGAACGTACAGAGAAGGACAAACACCTGACCGACGAGAGAATGGGCACCACCACTCTCCTACAAAAAACATCGCCTTCATTCCTCAAATCATTTCTCGATCTTCCCCAAACCCAAACCCTTGCCGTCACCCTCCGCCGTCGGCCATGGCCGACCCGCAATTTATCATCGGCACCTCCATCTCCGAGATGCTCGCCGGCATGGAGCTAGACGGCGAGGACCCTCAGACGCTGGACCTCGGCACAAACTATCTGCTCTACTTCCTGTACGACTACCTCCCGCACCCGCCGGTCTCCCCCACCGCCACCCTCTTCCCCTCCGGCTTGCCGTTGGTCCCCGACGGCGTCGACCGCATCAGCCGCCTCCCCAACGCGGTCCTCCGCGGAATCGTCTCCCGCCTCCCCGCCAAGGACACCGCGCGCACCGCCGCCCTCTCCTCGCGCTGGCGCCCCCTCTGGCGCGCAGCGCCCCTCTCTCTTGTCGACAGCCACCTGCTTCCCGACGGCGGCGCGTCCGGGCAGTTCCCCATCGGCGTTCCCTCTCCCCGTGCCGTCACCGCTGCGGTGTCCCACGTTCTCGCGGCGCATCCGGGGCCCTTCCGCTGCGTCCACCTCGCCCGCATGGTTTACAATTTCGTCGAAATTTCTCGAAATTTCCGAAATTTCGGCAATTTCAAGGATGGGCGAAATTTTTGCCTTTCGTTGAAGAAATTTCGATGGGTTTGAGTTTCTATGTAAAAATAAACATGTATCAGCAAGACTTAACATAAGTTACAGTAGCGCAGCGGTTGGAACAGTTTTTACCGATCAGTAGCTCGACGGTTCGAATCTTGTTACCAACATTTTGATTATTTTTGCACCAAATATACATTTGTGACAAAAAATATCTTAGCTGATATTCGAACCACGACCAGCAGCATGTTAGGCCATGGACTAACCATCACGCTAGTAATGCAGTTGCGTTAGTTCAGCACTACGTCCTCTTTTATATATCTTCTAAATTTTAATTTTTTTTTGAATTCAAACAAAAATTTCGTTGATTTGTACGAAACAGTTTACGAAATTTCCGAAATTTCGACCATTTCGAGTGTGAGCGAATTTTTTGCCACATCGAAATCGTAAACCCATGGAGGAGCACCGGGGCGAGATGTCGCGCTGGCTCGACATCCTCGTCGCCAAGGGGGTCCAAGACCTCGTCTTTGCCAACCGCCCATAGGCCATAGCCAATAGACCTGCGCCTCCCCGCCACGATCTTCGGCTGCGCCTCCCTCACCCGCCTCTACCTCGGCCTCTGGAGGCTCCAGGACGTCGGCGCCGTGCCGCGCCCGCGCGGCGTCAGATTCCCAAATCTCAAGGAGCTTGGTTCTGTGTCATGGAGGACCATGATCTGGCCTTCATGCTTGAAAGAAGCCCCGTCCTGGAGTTCCTCGTCGTCATGGGGAGCCAGACCGGAGTGCGTCAGCCAAAGCCTGCGGTGCGTTCAGCTGGGATTTACTTCTTTGGAGGACATCAACGTGGTGGATGCCCCTCGCCTGGAGAGGCTCTTTCAGTGGCAAATTGTCTCTCCGGGCCAGGTCGCCATGAGCTGCTCTTCCAGGATCAAAATTGACCGTGCACCTAACCTCCGTATGCTGGGATACCTTAAGCCAGGAGATCAAGAGCTAGGGATTAGCAACACCGTCATCGTGGTAGCACATTCATTCTGCTAATTTAGTTTGTATGTGTCTGTGCTAATTACTTTATCTAACCTTGGTTGCATTATTTACAGGCTGGGGACAAGGAGAGCATTGTCCCTAGTGTCCAGATTTTGGCCATAGAGGTGCAGTTCGGCCTCCGCAATGCTGTCAAGAAAGTGCCTGGCTTTCTCAGATGCTTCCCTAACCTGGAGACGCTCCATGTCTATGTAAAACCGGTTAACTCTGCATTGGCAATTTTGCAATACTAGTTTCTGTGTTATAAGATATATCTAGCATAGTCAGAACTGACTATGTATCTTTTCTCAAAAGGAAAACTGATTGTGTATCTAGTATGGCCAGAACTGTGAATCAGATTAATCAAATATCTGCTGGCCAGCTCATAGATAACATAGATCTATTCTGAACTTGTTTGAGACTAAAGGCTTAGTTGTTGTTGGTGTTGTTGCTGCTACTTACAGTTAAGATACCTGAACTAATGTATGCATTGATCGTTTTCATCTGCAGTCCCGCCGCATATCTGAAGAGTCCACTGGCAAGGTCAATCTGAAGTTCTAGCAGGAGGGCGGTCCAATGAAATGCGTGGTGCAGAGCATGAAGAAGGTGTTCTTCTATGAGTTCCAAGGGTCGAGAAGCGAGGTTGCTTTCCTCAAGTACATCGCGGAGAGAGGTTGGGTGTTGGAGCAGATGGTTGTTGTGGTGGCCAGCAAATGTTTCTCCTCTGGCGAGGATAATGTGAGGGCCAAGCTGAAGCCTCTAACGAGCACGAATTGGAGCAGCAAAGCTTGCAAAGTAGAGTTCTCCAAGAGCCCGCACACTGAACCTGGAAGTCCTATTTACGACAACAAGATAGCTTCTGATTTTGGGTTTGCTGACCCTTTTGACCTCCTCGAGTACCAATAGAAGGCAGAAAGGGAGTAAATTGCATAAAACCACCACTTTGAGGGCTAGGTTTGCGAAAAACACTAGGATACAGAATCGTTGCAGAAAGCACCACGTCTAGCGTAATTCTTTTGCAAAAACCACTGATCGGCGGATCGGGCCGAGTTAAGTGAGTTTATGACAGGTGGGGCCTGTTTTTCGCCTACGTGGCACTCCACGCCGTCCCGACAGCCGTTAGACGGCGTTAGCGTTAGACGGCGTCGTTCGGTCCTAGCAGTCAAAAGCACGAACCGTTACTCCTTGTCGACTCTGCCTCGCTCGATGTCTTCTCGCTCTCGCTCTCGCTCTGTTCTTGGTCGCCGCACCCATCACCGTCGTGCCGCGCCGCCGCCGCAGCGTCATGGTGTCGTGGAGTGATGGGTCGGATAGCAGCGAGCACACCAGGGAGTACATGAGCTCAGCTTCAGACGACGGCACCATTAAGGTCAGTTCTCAGAGTTAGGGTTAGGGTTTGATATTTGGGGATTTCTGGAATGAGCTTCTTTTCAAACAATGGACCAAATCTCTGCCATTCCTTTGCCCTCCGGGTTCCTGCTAGCACCGAAAACTCAGATTTCGAGGGCCCTGAGACAGATCTGCATGTTTTGTGCCATGGACACGGGAAGGCAGCAGAAAGGCGTGTTGCTTTCGAAGGGATTCACACTGGCAGGAGGTTTCTTTGTTGTGCAGAGAAGGTATGGTTCGTGGCTTAACTATGACAGATCTGTCATTTGTTTGCACTGGCAGGCGTGTATATTTGGGGAAGTTGTTGATTAACTCTGGCAGATCTGTCATTTGTTTGCACTGTCAACATTGTTTAGTTAGGTCATTTTGTTAACTCTGCCAGGTTAGCTTATTTTAAGAGAGAAGATGCATGGGTTAGCACACCAGCATTATTTAGTCTGGATCTAGCAACATTGTTTAGTTAGGTCATTTTGTTAACTCTGCCATGTTAGCTTATTTTAGGACAGAAGATTCATGGGTTAGCACACCATCATTGTTTATTATAAGGATGGACATGTCCGATGGCGCGAGGAGGAAGACTGCTAGGGTTAGACCGGGATTTCGGGAGAGATGCACATATATATAGGTAGAGGGAGTTAGGAGAGTCCAAATGAGGTGCGGTTTTTGGCCACGCGATCGTGATCGAACGACCGAGAGCATGGAGGGGAGTTTGCTGGGTTTTGGGCCACTTTGGAAGGGGTGTTGGGCTGCAAGACAAAAGAGGCTTTTGCGGTTGCCCGGTTAACCGTTGGAGTACCAAACGACCTCCAAATGGCACGAAACTTGACAGGCGGTCTACCGGTGCTATACCAAGGCCGCTTGGCAAACCTCGGTCCATTCCTAGAAAGTTTAACACCCGCTCACGAAGAGAGGCAAGAAGGGGACGCCGGAGGACATAGGAGTGCCGAATTGCAAAACGAACAACGGGGAAAATGCTCGGATGCAAGAAACGAACACGTATGCCAATGCGATGCACATGATGACATGATATGAAATGCAGATGATGACATGGCAAAATTCAACACGCAAGCAAATGAGATGGCAAGGACGGCGAATAACTGGCGAACACCTGGTGCAACGAATCCGGGGCGTCCCTTGCAGCAGTCGACTGGCGTCCTTGTCCCTAGTGCTGCCGCCGGGCCGCGCGATCATGTAGTGCAGTCTGCAGACACACACCTCCCTCCTCGGGAGTGCACAACCGCAACTCAAACTTGGCTCCAAAACAAGTGTTGGCAATTTGTGTTCATAACATCATATGCATGTATATGCTCAAATGTGAATCAGCTCAATCAATTTTTTTCAAGAAAAAACCATCTTGTCTAAAATAGGGCTAAACGCTTACAAAGAGGAGATCCAATACAGCGGTGACTGGCTAAATGTCAGAGAAATTGGATGCTTCCGGCTAGGGAGATGAAGAAGCAAGTTCTGTGGCAGCTACTCCCTCCAACTTAACCATTTGTCCTTTTTTCATGAGAGTACACAAAATGCGTACCCTAATTTTAGTACAAGGCAAGAATTACAAGTTACAAGACCAAGACCCCGACATGGCGGTTCTCTCTTGCTCAACTCAACCACCTTTCTGACCCCTTCACCGATCAGGAAATTCAAGAATCCTTTCTTCAGATGAACCCTGACGTTAACCCAGGCACTGATGGTTTAGCCCGTCCTTCTGCCGCAAGTTCTGGCACTCTGTCAAACGCTTTGTCTTTGCCTTCTTCCACGACCTCAAAGTCTCAGTTGAACACTTCAACAGAGCTCACATGATCCTACTCTCAAAAAAGAAATTTGCACCTTTGCTGACGCTTTCAGACTGGTCTCCCTCCAGAATTGCTACTCGAAAGCGCTTGCCAAGCTTCCCTAGGCCAGACTAAAACCCCTCGTCCTTCTTCTAGTTCATACATATCAAACCGGCTTCATCTCTGGTCAAAACATCGTAGAAAACTTTTATCTATGAGGTGGGTATCATTTTCTGTTGCCACTATCGAAAAACCCAACTATCATCTTCAAGCTCGACTTTTCTAAGGCCTTCAACTTTATCTCCTGGGATGGACTATTTGCAATCCTATACCTCCGGGGGTTCCCTCCGGCTTGGTCTTCCTAGATTAACTCGCTTCTCTCCTCCTCTAAAATGGTGGTCCTACTAAATAGGAACCTGGGATCTTGGATCAACTATCGTTGTGGTTCAAGCCAAGGGGATCCTCTCTCCCCTACCTCTTCCTCATGGCTGCCGATCCACTTCAATGTTTGATCCTTAAGGATTTCGACCCAAACTCTCTCTACCACCCCATCGACCACTCTCTCCCACCAGCACTTTTGCAATATACACACGAAACCTTAATTATGCCTCAGGCTTACTTCGATGTTACTACCATCCTCAATGGGGCCCACCATGATTTTGTTGTTTCCACTGGTCTCTCCATAAGATTTCCTTCCTCCCTATGCACTCCCCCTGGTTCCATCATCGCCAAATTTCCCTCCCCGTTTTGATTGACCAACGTTCCATAAATGTGAATCGAACATATAAATCTCGCTATGCTACCCACATAGCTAGGGACTCGCGCGCGCCGCGTCGTCGTGAGCCGATGAAGCAAGGATATGCAAATGTAGTTGTCCAAAGAGAAACATAAGGTAAACCTTGCTGAATAAATCTTGTCGAGGCAGAGAGCAAGGAACAGAGCGGAGGAGTTGGAGTTACAGCTAGCAAAGCACACCCATCATGACCCATGCCATGTCGTGTCGTTAACAGAATCTCTTCACAAGTGGTCTTGAAAAAAGAATCTCTTCATGAAACCCAATACTTACAAAGTTATACAATTACTAAGCTCCCTATGAATAGAAGCCTATAAGAGCTCCAAAGTTTTGTCCTCGGAAGTAGACCATGTCTTTAAGGGTTCAGTTGGATCATGGGTCCCACATGAAAGTATCAGAACCGACATTTTAATAAAGTTTTTTTTCGAAAACTTTAAAAACACTCATAAATTTATTTTATTTGTTAACTTAAAGAAACACTGATTTTTAAAAATATTCACGAATTTAAATAAAGTTCTTAATTTAAAACTTCTTCACGAATATCAGGAAAATATTCATTGGTTCTACAAAATGTTCTCAAGTTTTATAGTTGTTCATGATTTTTTTAGAAATGTCACAACTTTTGAACAATATACGGGGATTAAAACATATTTTTAAATCTAAAACATGTTCACAAATATGAAATATCATCCTGGATTGTTAAACAAATGTTCACAATTTTGCAGAAAATATTTATGAATTTTAAAAAATATTTGATAATTTAAATTATAGTTCCGGAATTTCAAAAAAATACTATTCATTTTTAATATATCCGCTAATTAGAAAAAATAAACAAATATAAAATGGAACATGAAAACAAATATGAGAAAAGTCAAGAAAAAAGAAAAGAAAAAATATCGAATGAAACCTTTGCAAAACCGGAAGGATCGGACTACATGGCCAACCCAATAGCATCCACGGGGATCCGCATTTGCTCGACCACCTCTGTGATATGCATGAAATGTTAATTGCCATAATAACCCTTGAGAGGAAAAGAAAAGTAAATCCAAAACCAAAGTGGGCGCAGCAAAGCGCGTGTTACCCTCTTGTGGATAGAAAAACTGGCTACCCATTTTTTAGTAAAAAGAAAAACCAGCCCACTCTTTTCTTAGAAAAAAAGCCACTTAGGATGGCTTCCTTGGCGCATGGCACGCAGAGAGGCATGACTTTGCCTTGATGGCGGCGAGGCGTAGCAGCCGCTTGCCTCAAGGGTAAGAATGTGCGTACATTTTATAAAATGATTATGTAGTGTCAAAAAACAAGTTCAAAAGAATGTTTGCACGGAGGCCTCGTTGCTGTTGCAGTTCATTGAGGTTTTACTGTGGGAGGATCGCCGGTGGATCTTTGTCATCGCCGCTTGTGCTGCCCAGTTCTGGAAGGTTAGGAATACAAGAGTCTTTGATGGAGTATTTGTCTTTCATAGCATTTGTGAAATACTGAACCTTTGGAGCTGCCGGACGAAGGATCACAATGTCAAGATCTTCCTTACGGCTAAAATGGAGCACTTACAAACCGCCGCATAGTCTCACACGAGATATGGCTTTTTCTTGTTTTTCACTCCTTTGCATTCTGTTGTTTGGGCTGCCCTGGCCTGCCCTTTGTAATTGAACTATTCTCAGACTTCGGCCTGGTTTGGAATACATAAGGTAGACCGTGGCCTACCTTTTTATCCAAAAACAAAGATTGTAACATTTAAAAATCTTCATACATTTAAAAAATCTGTTTATGATATTTTGAAAAAAATATGTTCGTCATGTGTTGAAAAATGTTCAACATGTATTTCAAAAAACATTACATCATGTTTTTAAAAAAATGTTCAACGTGTATCTGTAAACGTTTCACATGTATTAATAAAATTAAATGTATTAAAAAATTCTACCCCACACCTCAATATGAATTTGTAGGTTCAGAAAAATTCTTAAAACTTGTCAAAATGTCATCAATTTTTTAAAAACTTGTACGCAACCATGGTTTTGCTTTTTAAAATTCCTAAGCACAAATTCATAATTTTTATTTTCATTCACACAAATTTAGTTTTGAAATATTTATTTTTTAACACAAAAAATTCAGCCCGATTTAAATTTCAGGCGTTGCCCAAAACAGTCTTGTGAGCCCAATGACGCCCAGTAAAGCCCAATAACGTGTAGTAGGTCAATATTGAACCCTAGCACCAGGCAGGCCCAGCGCACGCACAGAGCAGCCACGGCGCAAACTCTCCATCTCTCCGCGCAGGACCGACGGCGGCGCCGGCGGCGCAGCGAGTGGAGCGACGGCGTCTCCCGCCGACCACGCGCGTCGCGGGGTGGGGCAGAGGGCGGCGAGCAGGTTTGCCCCTCAGCTCGCCGCAAAGCTCTGTTTCCGGGGAGGAGCTGCGTCGGAGCTTGCCGCAAACTCTGTTTCTGGGGTGGCGCCGGCGCAGCGTCGTCTTGGTGCGGTGGCGACTCCGTGAGGCCTCCGGTGCAAGCCCAGGTTTGCTCCCCAGCTCCTCGATCCAAAGCCCCAACTCTGAAACTTCGGAATCGTGAATGGTGGCTCAGTTGACAGATTTTCGGTGTGGTCGCAGCAGGTTTGTCATGTCGACGTTCGCCGGCGTATCCGTCCTCGACGGCGACAAGCCGTGCTCTTGCGTAACGTCGGGCGCTGGCGCCGGTGCTGGCGCCAACAGCGTGTACCACCTGCTCGTGGTCAAGGGCTACTCTGGTATCAAAAAGAAGTTGCCCAACGGCGAGAGCTGGTGCACTGATTTGTTCAGGGTGGGAGGCCATGAGTATTCCATCGAGTACTATCCTAACGGCGCAAACCCCAACTGTGCCGACTTCATTTCGCTCGATATTACCCGTTTATACGACGAAGATGTCGAAGAGGGTGTGGAGGCCAAGTTCAGTTTCAGTCTGGTCGACGACGTCGAGAAGCAGATGCCGACGTACATTTGTGCGACTCGTAAAACCCGTGACTTCCGCAGATGTGATCCTTGTTGGGGTTGCGACAAGTTCATGAGAAGAGATGCCCTTGAGCGATCAGCCAGTCTAAAGTCTGATTGTTTCACCATCCGGTGTGATATTGTGGTGTGCAAGGACAACACCCCTGATGCCACCGGCTCCGGCACCGGCTCCGGCACCGGCACCGAGGTTCTCCTGCCTGACATACACCAACATTTTAGCAACCTCCTTCAGAATAAGGTGGGTGCTGATGTGACATTCGAGGTCGGCGGCGAGACGTTCGCTGCACACCGGTGTGTGCTCGCTGCCAGGTCTGAAGTGTTCATGGCGCAGCTCTTTGGCACCGCTGCGCCCAGCGTCATACAGATCACAGATATGGAAGCAAAAGTGTTCAGGGCTTTGCTTTGCTTCATCTACACAGACTCGTGTCCTGAGATGGAGAAAAACAGCATGGAGGAGGATGAAATGCCACGAGTTGTGGAACAAGGACAAGTAGAGGAAGTACTGGAGAATAAAATGTCAGAAGTTGTGGAACAAACACAAGAAGAGGCGGTAGAGGATGAAATTCTTCTGCAATGGCTGCAGGACTTGTTTGTGGCGGCAGACAGATACAACCTCCAGCGGCTCAAGTTCATCTGTGAAAAGCAGTTGTGCGAGCATGTAGGTGTGAGCTTGGTGGCGTCCACTCTTGCTCTAGCCGAGCAGCACCACTGCAATGGATTGAAGGCGGCGTGCTTGAAGTTTATCCAAGTCCTATCTTCCTCGCGTTTGCAGACACTAATGGCAACTGATGGATGGGGGCATATAGCAACGACATACCCCTCCGTTTTGTACGAGCTCATTGCCATCCTTGCGTCAAACCAGCGGAAATGACACTCTGGTATGCATGTTCTTCAAGTGACACTCTTTTGCATGTATAGTTTCCTCTATAGATTATCGTAGTTTGTGTGTTCTGCTTTTAATTGTCTCGTCGTGTAATTTGCATGAATGCTGAATCAGAAAAACCCAAGATATGGGCATATTGTCTCTTCATGCAATTGCAAATGGATGGTCTGTAAATTCAGGTGTGAGGATCAGCATTGATCTGCATTGCAGCAGTGCACAAGTTTCCCAACAAATTTCATTTTATCCTCATATATTCGTCTGTGCATCGTGTCGTACGATGTACCTTTGTGCCTTCCGTGTCATTTAATACCCTTTTCTAGTGGTTATCAAGAAGAGCAAATGTTTGAAGTTTTTTGGAAAGAGATTTTATGAACCTGAGTTTAGGGGAAACAATGTTGAAGACAAGATAGGTCACCAAGAATTGCGGTTGCCGTGAAAGGCGTGGTGTGAAATCTTGATCCAGTACCCGGGATCTTCTCCTTTATGCTTGTTGTTCTCCTCAGATGGGACAAAAAAATGACTTCTGTTGTGGTGTATTTGGAAGCACAGATGATGATTGATTGCTGTCAGTACTACTGTATTAGACAATGAGTTGATGATGAAAAAACCCGCTTGATTTGCCATGAGCCTGAAAGTGTTGTTTGAATGTGTGATTTCTAGACATCACTAGTAGTAAATTAAAAAAAGAAAAAAGATGCTAATGGCAAAATAATCAAGGTACGAATGAGCTATGTAATAGTTTTACAGATGCAATCTAGAATGTCGCCATTCTGCAAAGCCACATGAAGAAGTGGCAAAAATCTACTCCCTTTGTCCCATAATGTAGGACGTTTTTTTGACACTACACTGATACCAAGTCTTCATACAGTCTAGAGCCCGACACTTTCTAGTAAGGAAAATATCACCAGAAGATCAATTTGCATGATAGTAATGTAACGTGTTGTTTTCTCATTGATGGTTATCAATGCAGTTCACAGAGGGCAATGTGCTTGGAAGTATGAGACATTTAGTGTACTTGAGGAGCATGTGCGATCAATATTATATCATATTCTTACCAGTTCCCATGAATTAACTTATTCTTTTCATGGATATTCTGCAGAGCTTTTTGCACTTGGTAGCTTCATATGAAAGATATTCCACTTAACTGAAACTGAAAGTATGTCAAAAGAATACCTTCGATGATTATTAATTATTTGCTTGTATCTGATTGTCATTTTTAACTATGTGGATAATTTGGATCTCGGTGCTTATCCATGTGCAAGTTCTCATGCTCTTTTCAGCCCAGTGAGGATTTGGTACTCTCTTCAAAATAAAATAAAATGAATTGGTAATCTTTTGGTCTGAAAACCATGATTGGTTTTGTTCTCATTGTTGATATTGGAGCTCTGTTACTCACTGTCAAGTAAACAAAGCTAATACACAATGGTCATTCATTATTTGTTCAAAAATCTTAGTACGAGATCATATATCTACTCTGCAAACAAAGTCATTCAATACATGTGAGTGAATTGCAAAATAACATCGACATTGAAGGCTAGAGTTGCAGAAATGACAAGTCTCTAGTTTTGTGCCCAAAAACACTAATTCCCAGGCTAATTTTTTGCAGAAACCACAAGTCGCTCTGTTCGGTCGTTTTAAGTGGGATTATGACAGGTGGGTCCCGCTTTTGTCGACGTGGCGTGACTGTTCATCCGTTTGCCTCGGTAGACGCCGTCAGACGCCGTGCGCGGGCCGTCTCGAGCCGGAACCCTTTTGACCGGTACATCCCCGCTAGCTCTTATCCATCTCTTTCCCTCCCCCGCACCCTCTCTCCGCACCCCCTCTCTCCTCAGACATGACGACGGCGAGTGGCGGCGGCGACTGCGGTGGGCCTGCCGGTGGCGGAGACAACAGACCACCGGAGGCGGATCTGTGCGGCAGCTTAAACCCCGACGCCCCTTCGGAGAGCAGCCCCAACCCCAGCCCCCGGCACTCGCTCAAGTTCGCGGCGGCTAGATCTTGGGCCAGGGCCGTGAAGGCGGATCCGACGCAAAGCCACCAGTGGGGCTCGTCATTCGGCGGCGTCTAGTAAGTTAACCTCATTTGTACAGATTCTAGGGTTAGGGTTAGAGGTAGGGTTAGGATTCGGCGGCTGGATCTTGCGATGTATCTATGTGTGGTTATTTTGATTTGCAGTGTTAAACCCTAGCTTGGGGTGTACTGAAACAATCCATTTGATTATTCGGTGGCTGGATCTTGGGCTGTACTGAAACACTGTATTTGATTTTATTTAGTGGATATGTAGCAAAGTCAGCTGTTAATTAGAGCAGTGCCAATGGAGAACACATTAGAGTAGCTTATTTTGTTAATATGCAGTGTTAATTATGTACATTAGAGTAGACAATTAGTGTATCTACATCTGTAGTTATGTACTGAAACACTGAATTTGATTTTATGCAGTGGCAATAAAGGGCAAATTAGAGTAGCTTATTTTGTAGTTATGCATTGTTAATTAGGGCAGTGGCAATAAGAGCAAATTAGAGTAGCTTATTTTGTAGTTATGTATTGTTAATTAGAGCAGTGCCAATAAGAGCAAATTATAGTAGCTTCTTTTGTAGTTTTGTACTGTTAATTAGAGCAGTGCCAATAAGAGCAAAGTTAGAATGCACTTCCATGAAAGAGACAACTTGGAGAGATCCCTATGCATTTCAGACATCACATATCACAATTTGGTAGCATTAATAGAGACAGAGGGATATGGGGTGAATGATTACATTTACTTTGTGAGGGAGCCTGGTGTGGGTATTGAAGGATTGGTAGAAATTACTGATGATGACATGGTCGATGAAATGCTTCACCATATTGCTAGTAAGGATGAGACTGTACTGAATTTGACAGTGATTAGGGCCACTGATCCAAGACCTGCAGATTTGAATTCAGGTTATTTGTATGAGGAGCAGGTTCCTTTGAGTCAATTAGGAGAAAAACCTGTTTATGAAGTCAATCCTTCTGGAGTTCTATTCAGATCACCTGAGAAATCAAACAAACAGAGGCAGTCAGAGCCACTTCAGTTCTTTTCCACACAGCAGAGCTCAAACTTACATATTGCTATGGAGCAAGATTAGCAGGAGACACTAATGGAGCTCCAGAGGAGAACCAAGATTGAGAACTTTAGGAAACATAAGGAGGCATCTGAGCATGTTCAAATGGTTAAGCAAAAACTACCAGTTCTTCTTACTGAAGATGACTCTGATCTGGATGCAGATGAGGACTTTGTTAACAGGCTTAATGAATTGAGGAGGCAGAGAGATGACCCACTCCTTCATTTTTAAGGAGACACTGATGTGGATGAAGTGTATGGGGAAGATGAGGAGGAGGAGCAAGTGGAGCAAGTGGAGGAGGATGAGCAAATGGTGCATGAGGAGAAGGAGCAGGTGGAGCAACAACAGGATCCACAAGAGGAAGGAAAAAAGAAAAGGGCCAACCAAGAGGTCACATTCAAGCTTGGAGCAAAGATTTGAGGATGTGTGGGCACCATCATCAGATGAGGAGCTAGATGTAGGTGATTTGAAGGAGGAATATGATGATGGAGCTGAGAATGCACCTTATATTCTGCCCAATGGAAGGAAGAGCAGAGCATATAAAGCACAACCAAGGAAGTGGTACAGTGAAGAAAGAGAGAACCCAGAGGAGTAGTTTTGTAGAAAGCTTTGTTTCCTTAATGTGTAACAATTTAGGAGAGCACTCCAGACATTTCACATAAGTCAGAATAGGAACTATGAGTTCCACAGAAACTGCAATGACAACATCATAGTTGTGTGCACTAATGTTAAATGTCCTTTCTACATTGCAGCTTCTGTTCTTGCAAATGAAAGTACTTTTGGAATAAGAAAGGCTAATTTTCTGCACACATGCCTCAACGTCGAAAAAACCACCTAAATGAGTCTAGGGTGCCTCGACGTCGAAAAACCAACTAAATGAGTCTAGGGTGGCTCGACGTCGAAAAAACCACCTAAATGAGTCTAGGGTGCCTCCACGTCGAAAAATCACCTAAATGAGTCTAGGGTGGCTCGACGTCGAAAAACCACCTAAATGAGTCTAGGGTGCCTCGACGTCGAAAAAACCACCTAAATGAGTCTAGGGTGCCTCGACGTTAAAAAACCACCTAAATGAGTCTAGGGTGCCTCGACGTCGAAACAACCACCTAAATGAGTCTAGGGTCCAAGAACTCGTCTTTGTCAACCGCCCTTGGCCGATTGACCTGCGCCTCCCCGCCACGATCTTCGGCTGTGCTTCCCTCACACGCCTCTACCTCGGCCTCTGGAGGCTCCCGGACACCGCCGCCGTGCCGCGCGGCGCCAGATTCCCCAACCTCAAGGAGCTCGGCCTCTGCATGACTGTCATGGAGGACCGTGATCTGGCCTTCATGCTTGAAAGATGCCCCGTCCTGGAGTTCCTCGTCCTCATGGGAAGCCAGACCGGAGTGCGCCTCCGCCTCGTCAGCCAGAGACTGCGCTGCGTTCAGCTTGGCCATGCCTTATTGGAGTACATCGACGTGGCGGATGCCCCTAGCCTGGAGAGGCTCTTCTTTTCGGAAATTGTCCCCCCCCGGCAAGCTCAAGTCCTTCAGGAAGAGGAACAACGACAACCACTCCATGAACGGCTCTTCCATGATCAAGATTGGCCGTGCACCTAACCTCCGTGTGCTGGGATACATTCAGCCAGGACAGCAAGAGTTGGGGATTATCAACACCGTCGTCGTGGTATGCAGCTCGCTTGTAATGCTAATTTAATTTGCATGTGTATACCTGCTATGTCAATATATGATCTGATTTAGTTTCTCTGTCCCTTGTAATGCTAATTTAATCTCTGTGTGCTGTGTCCATTAGTAATGCCGATATATGATAGAGTATGACTTGGTTTCTCTGTCCTTGATGCATTGCAGGCTGGTAGCAAGGAGAAGATTGTCCCTAGTGTCAAGATTTTGGCCATGGAGGTGCAGTTTGGTGACCGCAATGCTGTCAAGAAAGTGCCCGGCTTTCTCCGATGTTTCCCCAACCTGGAGACGCTCCATGTCTATGTAAAATTGGTTAACTTTACTACTTATTGCATTGGCAGTTTTGCAATACTATGTTATACTCCCTCCGTTCCGAAATAATTGTCTTTCTAGCCATCTCAAATGGACTACAACATACGGATGTATGTAGACATGTTTTAGAGTGTAGATTCACTCATTTTGCTCCATATGTAGTCACTTGTTGAAATATCTAGAAAGACAATTATTTCGGAACGGAGGGAGTACTAGCATGGTCAGAACTATTATTAATCAGATTAATCATATGACTGTTGGCCTGCTTATACATAAGATACCTGAACTATGTATGCTACCATTTCATCTGCAGTCCCCTACCATATCTGAAGAGTCCACTGGCAAGATCAGTCCCAAGTTCTGGCAGGAGGGCGGTCCCATCAAATGCGTGGTGCAGAGCATGAAGAAGGTGTTCTTCTACGAGTTCCATGGGTCGAGAAGCGAGGTTGCTTTCCTCAAGTTCATCGCGGAGAATGGTCGGGTGCTGGAGCAGATGTTGGTTCTGGTGGCCAACGAATGTTTCTCCTCTGGCGATGATAATGTGAGGGCCAAGCTGAAGCCTCTAGCAAGCGTGAAATGGAACAACAAGGCTTGCCAAGTACAGCTCTTCAAGAGCGGGCGCACTAACCCGGGAGGTCCTGTTTACAGCAACAAGATAGCTTCTGACTTTGGGTTTGCTGACCCTTTTGACCTCCTTGGGCACTACTAGAAAACAGAAGGATCTCTGTAAGTTAGTTAGTATCACCTCTGCTTGCAGCCTAGTTGTTACCTAGCTAGACTTGGTTTTGTCGGACCTGGCGGCAACTAAAAAACCTGCATTTCTCTTGGCAAGCTGTGGTATGCTTTCTGGATGTGGTTGCTTTCTGGGTTCTTCAACTGAAAAACTTGCATTTCTATTGGCATGCTTTCTGGATGTGGTGTTACATGATGAGGTTATTGGTGCCAAGAAGTCTTATGTGGCTGGATTGCTGGGTTTTTTTTATGAGCAAAGGCTGGATTCCTGGTGGGAGTAACTGATTGAATTGGATAAAATGTTCTTACCAATAAATTTTCATTTTACTTTGCAGTCATTTTGTGTCCCTTGCAGTCAAATGTGTGCAGGATTTCTATTACTCTAGTACTCCCTCCGTTTTAAAAGAAGTGTCGTGGTTTTAGTTCAGAACAGTGGCAGTCATTGGGGGAATATGGCCTTTCTGGTTTGTCCAACTGCAACTTTCACTTCTGCAGTGAAGTTGTTGTAGTTAGCATGAATTGCCTTGGTATGCATCAGCCATTGGGGGAATGTGTTGTTGCGCAGGCTTGCAGCGCGGCGGTGAGTTAGGAGTAATCTGGAGGACCTTATCGCGCACAGTTTGTTTGTTAACACTGTTTAGGTATGCATAGTGAAAGATGAGCTCAGCCTCAGCTGTGCTGGCAGAGAGGATCAGAGGGGGAAGGAGGTGCTGCTTGCAAATGCTTTTTTCCTTGTCAAACAATTGTTGCAAGTGGTTTGCTGTAACAGCTTCATGGTAGAATCAAAATGGTTTACGCAAGAGCGCGATACAACTCTTTGCTGTGAATGCACTTCAAAGTTCAAACTAGAATTGAGGCTTTGTTCTGCGGTTGTGTTTTGATCTCATATGCTTCAGCGTGATCACCTCCATGGCGTCCTTCCAAGCAGCTTCCTAAACTCTTATAAGGGGTTGCTGCTTATAAGCGATTATATTTATCGAATAGCAGGCATTTTCGGCATGCACTCAACACAGCAAGAGCAGAGCATGAGTACACTGTTGGGATGAAAGGAAAAGCATACCTCATTGTCCAATTTCATGGAAGAACACACATGTTTTCAGAAAAATAATACGGGCATGAGGACGAAATCACTCTTCAAACGCCTCCATTGTCGAGATTGTGCACTAGACTTGTGCATCATAAGCATCATGTTTAATTGATTTTTAATTCGAAAATGAGGATAATTCTAACCCTCATCTTTTAAATGGGCTAAAGCCCTGACACTTTTTCAGTAAACTCCATGCCCTTCTCAACCCTAAGATTTTGACATGAACTTCATATAAGTGTATGTATATGGACTCGCCCGAAGATATCACATGGGTTGAAATGGTTTAAATCATCTAACCCTAATTAAAATTCAAATTTTAATAAAAGCAGTGATCTATTTAAATTGACGGACTTTTTTTTCGAGAAAACAGCAGGAGCTCTGCCTTTGCATTAAGAAGAAGAGAATTGACCAATTTATAAGGAAAATTGGCCAAAAACCGATACATCGACACACACCAGCCCCGAGGCTGCGTCCCTAACGAGCCGACTCCCCTGTTGCCCAAACAACCAGAATTGCCACTCCACCACACGACCCGGAGCCGCCACTCCGGCTTACAAACCACAAAAAACTCACACACGTCGGCCCCGAGGCCGCACTCCACACGAGTCGACGACTCCGCCGTCCACACGGCCAGAACCGACACTCCACAGCACAGGGGTGCTCTCCGGAGCCGCCGCTCCGACTTCCCCGCCGGCCCCGAGGCCACGCTCCACCTGAGCTGATGACGCTGTCGCCCACGTGACCAGATCAGACACTCCACGACAATGTTCTTCGGAGCCGCCGCTCCGACTTCCTCACCAGCCCCGAGGCCGCGCACACACCTGGCCGACGAAGAATCCACAAAGCCACCCGAGCCACCGCGAGCTGACGAGGACCAGACCTCCAAGGCGTCGCCCCCAAGAGGGAAGCGACAAGAATGCCGCCGACGCCCGTTCCGACCAAGGTCGAAACTTGGGTTTTCACCCGGAAAGCCCGAGACCGAGGCAACAATGGTGGTGAAGGGGCTCCACGACGACGCCTCCAAGGAGGGAACGACGTCCGAGGACGCCGTCGACGCCGGCAACGACCGAGGTCGAGCTAGGCTTTCGCCCAGAGCTCACCAAATCCATCCTCACCGCAGCCTGCTCAGCACACCGTCTCCGGCATCATGCCGACCGTCCTCG
Source organism: Triticum timopheevii (assembly GCA_963921465.1). Classification (NCBI taxonomy): domain Eukaryota; kingdom Viridiplantae; phylum Streptophyta; class Magnoliopsida; order Poales; family Poaceae; genus Triticum; species Triticum timopheevii. Next base: position 594,252,385 of record OY997266.1, on the reverse strand, counting down.
CCCAACCACATGACCAAGCAGACAGAGCAGCACGTCGCCGCCAACCACCACCGGCTGCAGAAACCATTGCAGCCCATCTCCCTCCACAATGGCGCCGACGAGACCGCGGCCGCCCAGCACGCAGGGCAGCACCACCGCTGCCCTGACCCACGCACCTTCCCGCCACCCTGGTGGACCGGAGCAGGCACGCCTCTGCCGGACCGCCGCCACAGGCCGACGGCCCGCCTCACCACCAGATCCGGGCGCAAGGGCCCCGAATCCACCGCCTCGCAGGCTGCCGCCGGACAACCTCCATGAGGGAGGTGCACGACGACACCACCATGTCCTGGGGCCGCCGCCCCAGCGTTCCAACGCCGGTGAGCAAGGCGCAGCCGCTGCAGGGAAGCTAGATCCGGGCGGATCCGATCCCCAAAAGCGAGCAGCAGCCGGCGCCTTACAACCGCCACCAGCGCCTACAGGTCGGCGAAGACGCAGCCCGCCGGAGTCCCAGACGCGCCGCCATCCGCCGTCCTCCGCCTGCTGCTGCGCCACCCGCCGCCCACCGCCGCGCCGCCCAGAGATCCCCGCTCGCGAGGCGCCGCTCGTCGCGGAAACTAGCCCCGCCGCCGCCTGCTCCGCGTGAGCTTTGCCCCCGGGAGGCGCCGGCGACGGCGAGGGAGTGGATGGAGTGGGGCGGCCGGAGGCCTTGGTTACTTGGTCGCCGCCCGTGTCGCCCCTGGGGAGGGAGCGACGCGAGGGCCGTCTCCGAGAAGTTCCCCTAAAGCGTTAATGTACACACAATTGACGGACTTTTCACTTGGTGGAATCTCTTGAAAACTTATATTCAACCTTCTAATATTATTAGGGAGCTACGATAAATATTACTTGCCTTTTGGGATTACCCATGACATACTTATAGTTCAAACCCTAAATAATAATCAAATGAGATTTATATTGCTAGACATAGAAATATAAGCTCAAAATTTTTGAAAATAATTTATATGGCTTTGTCTTGGACTAGTAAGGTTATTGGGATGTTTGGTTGATCCAGGAATTGGCTATCTAATGAACTGGAAAGAGCCAATGGGCCTTGGCAAGCCAAAAAGTTGGAGCCCAACCAAACGAATACCGATGCTATGGTCAACGCCAAATATTTGGCTGGGCAGCGATTCAAACAGCACCTATATAAACATTTGAGTATATTTGGAGGTACTTCGAACCTTCTTTTAAATCAAAAACATATGCAAACAAATAATAATAATAATAATAATAATAATAATAATAATAATAATAATAATAATAACAATAATCTTTACCTAATAATAAAGCAAATTGGGTTTCTTTCGTCCGTCATGGTACTTTTCTATAAAAGCCCCTCTATTTCAGAGAATTCAACCCGCAGTCCTGTTTTAATAAAACGAATTGTTATTTTTGTATTTTACACAAAAGTCCCTGTCTTTTCTTGAAATCAACCCGCCGTCCGGATTTAAGTCACACCCGAACCGTTATTTTACATTTTTCAAAACCCCCCCTGATGTTTTAGGTAATTCATCCGCGGATCATATTTAAGTCAAACAAATGCTTTTTAAAATCATCCATATCTTTTAAATCGTAACTCCGATTTGAACATGTTATATATGAAATTTGATTAGAAAAATATGTAGAATATGAATATGAGATTATTTTTACCTGTTAAGTATTTTAAAATATTATTTTTGGAATATTTGAGTCAAACTAAATGATTTTCTAAATTATTTGTATCTTTTAAACCTTAACTTTGATTTTAACATATTATATATGAAATTTTATTAGAAAAATGTGTGGAATCTAAATATGATGTTAATTTTATCTGTTAAATATTTTGAAAATATTTTTATGGAAGCAAACTTATAATTTATAGCGCAAGATCCGTTTTTTTCATACCGGCGGCGATATTGATTGCAAATAAACACCCCACTATAACCATATACGGAAAAAAGAAAACATCCATAACTACACGTGCATACCTCTGAAAAATGTCGCAAGGAAAACAACAGATTTCTTATCGCGAGAGTGAGAGAAAGCGAGCGAGAGAGAGAGAGGGAGAGGGAGGAGAGAGGGAGAGAAAGACGCCTTAGGATTAACCATATTCAAAACACGTTTTTTGTTGTTTTGTGTGAACACCGAGGCCATCGCCGGCGAGGGTGAGAAGGAGGATAAGCGGCAACACAAATATAATGCCTCGCAAACATAAAGGAGATGGACCTATTGTGGTCTTGAGTGATGGTTGTTTATTTAAGAGTGTGTGTTATGTTTTCTCTCCCGTTGCAACGCACAGGCTCTTTTGCTAGTAATAATAATAATAATACACTCTCACGTCTCTCTTTTACCTAGGTCATCCATGTAGTAGTAGGCATCTAAGAGCAAACTGATGACCCCGTAGCCACCTCCCGCTAAGTGCCGCCTACAATCGCCACTAGATCTCGTTTTCGACGATGCTTCATCCCCGCTTGTTCCTACCATTTCCAGCCGACGCGACACTCCCCCAGGCTCGTAGGCTGAAGCCCCGCGCCAAAAGGATGCTCGGGCGATTGTCTTCGTGTGCTACTGCCACGTGGCATGGTCGCCATCTTTTAAACACCGACGAGTTTGTTGGGTGAGGTGTTCGGTCGATGTTTAGTTTGGGCTAAATGGGTCACTGACTGCTGGGCCTCATTTAATTACTTAGGTTAATTAATTAGGTTAGCCAATAGCAATTGGGGCCAACCCCCACAACCTATCCAGTCAAGTATTGCCTGGGCATGACCCTACCAGTTTGCCTTTGCGGTTAGCACGAACCTGGGTAATAAAAGGTTTTTTGAGTTTTTATATAATTAAAAATGAATATATTAAATCCATAAAATAATTGAACTTAAAAATGCATAACTAATTCATAAATAAGCAAAAAGAAAGTACATATAATACATCACAATTTACCAGGAAAATGCGTAGATTCCAAATATGCCATTTTGATGAATGATAACAACCATTAAATTTCTATCTAGGTTCGAACAAGAATAAAATCTTTCTTTTAAATATGAAGTTTTATAGAACTGCTTTATATAAATTATTTACCTCCATTTAAATGCGTATATTAGCCTTAGTTTAATTCCATCATCACCATATGTCATGTTTGTACATGTTAATGACAATTAAAATTATGTGTTTAGCAAAACGCGATTCAACCCTAGTCTTTAAATGTGGATCGCTATTAGAATTGCATTTTAGTTGCAATTCAAACTTCACTTAACTTGTTGCTAATATGCACTGAGCCATTTGAAACATCACTTTTGACATGAAATGCATTGCATACCATGACCATGCTCATATCTTTGTCATAATAGTAAAATGCATCGTTTGCCTTGTACAATATTTCTGTTTCATCTCAGTTAGGGTCCAGAGGTGTGGGCAACTAGCAAGGACTGATTAGTACATGGCTACTGGTCCATCAAGCACGCAAAACCTCCTTGAACATTCTTATACATCCCATTGCCAGCGTTTCCCCTTATTCTTGCACTAGAGTATCGATTAAGTTGTGGTTCTCCTCTTAGCTAGTTTTACCTATTCCTTTGCATTGCCTATTCTTGTCGCCCTATATTTCCTTTACATCTATCCTAGCATGATTAGTAGTTTCATATTGCCAATAGTCATATGAAAGTCTCACCACCTACTTGCTCTTCTGGCTCAGAAGATGCAAAGCATTTGTTTTTCCTCTACAATAAAGCCAGCGAGGTTTGGAGAAGGCTGGGAATGGATGACATTATTAATAAATCCAGTATAGTAGATTGTGTTGGTGAGGCGGTTCTAAATATTTACTTCTTCTGCCAGAACATGATTTGTCTATTATGGGTACTCAAAATTGCGTGAAATGGTTGACATTTCCGCTTGGTATTTGTGGTGGTAAAGGCGTAAACTAGTTGACAATGAGACGACTTAGAATGCTCATCAGATTTCTATTGGGTTTCGTGCTCTTACGACCACCTTTGTTATGACTTCCTCTCCAAAGGTTTCCATGAAAAGAGGGGGTTGGATATGCTCTCCTGTAGGTCTTGTTAAACTTAATCTTGGTGCTTATTTTGACCATGACCTACTTATAAGGGGCACGGTCGGGGCGGTCCTGAGGGATGATAAAGGCAAATTCGTTGTTGGGGGAATGGGAAGATAGACTAGCTAGTGCGCAGATGTCCTGACGTCTGAAACTTTGGCCCTCAGATTTGGTCTATCACTTGCACAAAGGGCGGGATGCAATCATCTTGTCATTAACTCGGACAATCTGAAGGTGATTGATACTATGAAGGATGGAGGACGATCCACGGGTGCAGTTGCGGCAGTTTTTTATGACTATTTTCATTTTGCATGTGATTTCCCTATACATGGGTTCGAGCATTGTAATAGAGAAGTAAATAAAGTTGCTCATGAGCTTGCTAGGTTGGCTAGATTTTCTTTGATTTTTGATTCATTTGAGGAGCCTTTAAATGAAATAGTATCGATCCTCATAAGCGATGTAATGGTTATTTTAAATGAAAAAAGCTTGCATTTTAATTTTTTTTTGTATGTTACAATCATGTTGGCCCTACACTTGTCATAGCTATGCTTAGGGTTGCATGGGTCGTTGATCCATTTGGGTGACTAATCACAATTGGTAGATACACCTAATACATGTTTGTGGCATGCTTCTGGAGATAACTATATTAAACACGACTAAAGGCAAAATGTGGGAGGCCATGTTGGAGAACATTGTGAGTTGTTCTACTTAAGAGTACTAGGACCCGAGTTCTTGTTATCTTCATTGAATACTAACCACGCTAAGCACACATGAGGTGTATGGGACCCCCTCTACTTTTTACCTTAGTCATGTCCAGAGGTAACACAGTTTGGGCTTTCCATTTTGTAGCGCGAGTTGGTAATGGGATGTGATGGTCATGTGGTCTTACCTAGGAGTGGTCCAGTAGGTTATCTTGTGGGATAGGCTTGGCCGTGTCACACAATAGTTATCTCCGTTTTGGAGCTTCGGTCATACTCACGGTTTGGGTACAACTCAGGCAGGTGAATCCCTGGACTTCTCTGCGGCATAGGGAACTGTCATGTTGATCACCCTTTGCCAGCATATCTCATGAAGTGTGCTAATTGTACAAACATTAAGAGGCTTTCATCCGTATATGGGCAACTTGGCGCATCTCTGCGGGGTTAAATCTATTCGAATAGACGTGTTCACAGTGATGGATGACTTGGAGATAATTGGTTGATCATAGAAAAACTTTAATAATTACTCCCTCCATCCCATAATATAAGAGCCTTTTTGGCACTACACTTAATAAAAGTTGCCAGGATAAGGGAGGATTCATGATGGTGTATTGTTGGGGTGCTTAGCTAGATGGACCCATGTGTGCTCTCTTACCCCATGTCACAAACTCTAGTACACGTAGCTTAATTTAGTAGTCGACTATAGAGTATGCTAGCTTTTGTTTTAATCAAACCCACATATATTCTCTCATTTGATACTGATGCATACCTGTAGTTAGTTCTGATGTAAGTCTTGCGAATACAATTGGGTACTAACCTTGATTTATTTAATATTTTGATCTGGATGTTGCAATTCAGAATGTGGCATTTGGAATAGGTGATCTCTAGTGGTGAAGGACGACATTAAGGTAGTGGTCTAAGAAGGGTTATGGACGCCATAAGCTTTTCTTAAGCCATCTTCAGGCATTTGGTAAGTTTACATGTCTAATGTATATTATCGTTTCCGTTGTATGAGCTGCAACTTGGTTATGAGACCTTTGTTTGTATTGTTAAATTTTTCTTTCAGGGTGTTGTACATGTGTAGTAGTTCTATTGTATAGTTGTTTGTGTCATCACCTGTTGTTCTCACCCACACAGAGTGCATGTTGCATGTATGGATATAACATGCACATTCTATGGAGGGTTTGTAATCATTGATATGAATTTGCTAGTGAAATGATTAGATTTGTATATCTCTTATGCCAGGTACCAACATTCATTCACGATACCTGATTACAACGACTGAGTGTAGGATATAACACCTTTATAAGCCTACAACCCACTCACACACTCTACGGCTCATGAAGTCTCAACCCAAAATGTAACACACCCACGACCCACTCTTCCTGACCCTTTTTTTTTTGTCTTGGGCCTGCTCAAGTTTTCGTGCTGCTAAATAAGGGTCAAATTTCATGACTGGTGAAGAGGAGGTCGAGTATCTTTGATCTTAAAGAGTCAAGCCTCCAGCTGCTTGCTCCTTCCCAACACGGTCTTAGCCGCACCATAATAGATCTAGACTCAACACTTTTCTTGCTCCAAGACCACCCTCTCCTTCGCCTTAACCTTCCTCTTCCCTGACGACGCACTCGATAGTAACAAAGTACTGCTACTGACATAGATCATCGTCCATGATCGACAAAAAGCACTTAAAACATAGCGTGCAACCCATCAGAGCCCTGAGCGTTCAAAACTCCTATGTTGGAAAGAGCCTTGGATGCCTCCTCTGGGATAAGTGAGCCATTAAGTTTGTGTTCCACGAGATGGGTAACCATAGACTTCACCTAGTCAGTTGCACTAGTATCTAGTTCCAGTACCTTAGACTGAACAATGCGATGAATAATTCATCACCAAATTGTTTAAATCATACGTTCCTATCAAACTCCCGCGCCATCAAGTAACTTCTTGATATCACCACATATTGTGCGCATTGTCGTGGATTGGCGGGAACAAGACGTGTTACCCGTCCAAAGTCAATTGGCATGTCTGTGTTGAAGCCAAAAAAAAAAAAATCTTCACTTGCTCCACAATATTTTCTATGGTGAGTTGCAAAGTTAATACCGAGTATTTTTCACTGCAAAAAAAGTTAGTATTGAGTATTTGATTTTTTTTTCTCTCGAGAAGTTTTTTTTAGGGGACTTCTCTCGAGGAGATTGAAACTCTTTGTTGAGTCGACGCTGTATAACGGGCCCAGGGATACCTGATCCCAACGTTTGGCCCAACATCTCTGCCCACCACCACTCTGCTCCCCCAAACCGAAACCCTCGCCGTCGCCCTTCCCCCTCTCCTCCGGCGGCCATGGACGACCAGCAGCTGCTCCTTGGCATCTCCAGGAGCGATATGCTCGCCAGAATAGAGCGTTGCGGCCGGGATCCTGCGATGCTGGACCTCGGCTCAAACATGCTGCTCCACTTCGCGTACGAGTACCTCCCGGACCCGCCCGTCTCCCCCACCGCGCCCCTCTCGCTCGCCGGCGCGTCCTGGGTACCCGACGGCGTCGACCGCATCAGCCGCCTCCCCGACGTGCTCCTCCGCGACATCATCTCCCGCCTCCCCGCCAAGGACGCCGCGCGCACCGCCGCCCTCGCCTCGCGCTGGCGCCCACTCTGGCGGTCGGCGCCCCTTGCTCTTGTCGACAGCCATCTGCTCCCGGACGGCGGCGCCTCCGGGCCGCTCATCATCGGCGCTCCCTCTCCCCGCGCCGTCACCGCCGCGGTGTCCAGCGCCCTCGCGGCCCACCCGGGGCCCTTCCGCTGCGTCCACCTCACCTGCAGCACCATGGACGAGCACCGAGGCGAGATGGCGCGCTGGATCGACACCCTCGTCGCCAAGGGGGTCCAAGATCTCGTCTTTGTCAACCGCCCTTGGCCGATGGACCTGTGCCTCCCCGCCACGCTCTTCAGCTGCGCCTCCCTCACCCGCCTCTATCTCGGCGTCTGGACACTTCCAGGCACCGCCGCCGTGCCGCGCGGCGCCAGCTTCCCCAATCTCCGGGAGCTCGGCCTGTGCATGACTGTCATGGAGGACCGTGCTCTGGCCTTCTTGCTCGAAAGAAGCCCCGTCCTGGAGTTCCTCCTCATCATGTGGAGCCAGACCGGAGAGCGCCTCCGACTCGTCAGCCACAGCCTGCGGTGTCTTCAGCTGGGGTATACCCACTTGGAGGACATCGAAGTGGTGGATGCCCCTTGCCTGGAGAGGCTCTTCCTGCGAAATGTATCCTTGCCTGGAACCGGCAAGTTCACCATAAACAGCCCTTCCAGGATCAAGATTGGCGGTGCACCCAACCTGCGTGTGCTGGGATACATTCAGCCAGGACAGACAGAGCTGGGGATTAGCAACACCGACATCGTGGTAGTAGATCCTACTAATTTAATTTGCATATGTAACTGACTAACTGTGCTGTGTCAATTGATATTGCCAATGTATGATCTGACTTAATTTCTCTGTCCTTGGTGTTGGGATGCATTGCAGGCTGGGAGCAAGGAGAACATTGTCCCTAGTGTCCAGATTTTGGCCATAGACGTGCAGTTCGGTATCCGCAATGCTGTGAAGAAAGTGCCTGGCTTTCTCCGCTGTTTCCCCAAGCTGGAGACGCTCCATGTCTATGTATAATTGGTTAACTTAACTAGATAGAGTTGTTGCATTGGCAATTTTAGAATACTAGTCACTATGTTTTAAGTACCCCCTCTGTCCCGAAATAAGCGTCTCTGATTTAGTACAACTTTGCACTGTCAGAACTGTGAAATTAATCATATAACTGTTGGCCTGCTCATAGATAAGATACCTGAACTATTATGCTACCATTTTCATCTGCAGTCCCCTCCCATATCTGAAAAGTCCACCGGCAAGGTCAATCTGAAGTTCTGGCAGGAGGGCGGTCCCATCAAATGCGTGGTGCAGAGCATGAAGAAGGTGTTCTTCTACGAGTTCCAAGGGTCGAGAAGCGAGGTTGCTTTCCTCAAGTTCATTGCGGAGAGAGGTCGGGTGCTGGAGCTGATGGTGGTCGTGGTGGCCAAGGCATGTTTCTCCTCGGTGGATGATGATGTGAATGTGAAGCTGAAGCTTCTGACTGGTGCGAAATGGAGCAGCAAAGCTTGCAAACTACAGATCATCGAGAGCCCATGCACTGATGTCGCAGGTCCACTCTTCAGGCACAAGATAGCTTCTGATTTTGGGTGGGCTGACCCTTTCGACCTCAGGTACTACAAAGAAGAAAGGATCTCTGTAAGTTAGTTAATACCACCAAGCCGTGCCTCTTGTGCTGCAATACTGCTAGTTCTTCAGCCAAAAAACCTGCATTTCTCTTGGCATGCTTTCTGGATGTGGTGTTACATGATGAGGTTGTTTGTGCCAAGTCAAGTCTTATGTGGCTGGATTGCTTGTAGGAGTAACAGATTGAATCGGATAAAACCAACAATTTCTTCAAGTCTGTTCCGTCTTTGCAGTCAAAGTCTTATATGGTCTTTCTGGTTTGTCCAACTGCAATTTTCATTTATGCTGTGAAGTTGTTGTACAGTAGTTAGCTTGAGTCAACCTGGTATGCCTTAGCGGTCGATGGCACACATTGTTGCACAGGCTCGCTGCGCCGTAGACTGTTACTCCCTCCGTTCCAAATTACTCGTCGTGGTTTTAGTTCAAATTTGACGACGAGTAATTCCGAACGGAGGGAGTAGGTGTTAGCTATTGTATGCACAGGGAAATATAAGTTCAGTTGTGCAAGCAGAGAGGCGGGAGGACGGTGCAGCTTACAAATGCTTTTTTATTTTGCACGGCTTAAACTATTATTGCCAATTGTTTGCTGTAACAGTTGCTTCATGGAAGAATCTAAATGGTTCAGACAGCATGCAAGTTGCTCAAATTCAACACCAGGGATCTGGGCATTGTTTAAGTTGTACTAACATGCAACAAGCAGGACATCTGGACATTGTTCAGTTGGCTGTTGCAAATGTATCTCCAGTTAATTGAAATTTCGCTCTGCTTCGGTGTGATTCCCTTTGTAGAATGCTTCTAAATTATATACATCGTTTCGTAAAAAAAATTATATATATCCATCTGAGCTCCTGCAACTGAATGCTTCTTTCTCCGGAAGCTACACGTCAGACAGGATATGATACCCTTTGCCCATCCACAGAATTTAGAGAATTCCACAAACCAGCATCTGATTGTTGCCCGTAATCACAAATCTTCAAGCCAAGATGAGATCACGTGTTGGCAATTGGAAAGGTCAGAGTGGCCTCACAAGTTTGATTCGTGTGGAGGTCTGCATACAAACACAGTTTCTGCTTAAATTAACTATCTGACCTTAGGTACCCACTCAGCTGCTGGCTCAGCAATGTGATACACAACATCACCTATGCCCGAAAACAAGAAAGAGAGAGAGAGAGAGAGAGAGAGAGAGAGAGAGAGAGAGAGAGAGAGAGAGAGAGAGAGAGAGAGAGAGAGGGTGAAATGGAACAACAAATTCTGCCAAGTAGTACAGCTCTTCAAGAGCCATCCAACTGAAGGTGGAGGTCCTGCGTACAGCAACAAGATAGCTTATGTTTTTGGGTTTTCTGAACCTTTTGACCTCCTCAAGCACTACTAGAAAGCAGAAAGGATCTATGTAAGTTAGTTAATGTCACCTTGCTTACAGCCTACCTGTTACTCCCTCCGTCCCACAATATAAGAGCGTTTTTCACACTAGAGTGTGCTAGTGTGAAAAACACTCTTATATTGTGGGACGGAGGGAGTATCTAGCTAGACTTGGTCTTGTCTGATCTGGCAGCATTTCTCTTGGCAAGCTCTGGCATGCTTTCTGGATGTGGTGTTGCATGATGAGTTTTTTTTCCTTTTTTTTTGAAACAATTGCATGATGAGGTTGTTTGTGCAAAGTCAAGTCTTGGGTAGCTAGATTGCGCTAGGGAGTAACGGATCGTTTTTGGACAAAATGTTAGTGCCAATATTTGCTTCAAGTCTGTTCCGTCTTCACCTTATTTTTCGTTTTGCTAGTAGTAGTACATTGCAAGTCAATTGTGAGCAGGGGCTGTCTAGTACTGTACCAGCAGTAACTTATTTTTCGTTTGTCCAGCTACAATCTCATTTATGCTGTCAAAGTTGTTGTGGTTAGCATAAGTGAATTTCGTTTATCTTGGGCGCCCCTAACTGCATTAGGCGTTGGTCTCACCATCAGATCGACGGGCATCGATGGTTGTCCAAGCTAGCCGCGACGAGGTGAGTTAGGGAGGAGGTTATCACACACCGTTTGTTTGTTAGACTGTTGGCGATGCATAGTGAAAGATGAGTTGAGCTGTGCTGGCAGAGAGTAGGCAGCAGGATGCTGCTTCCATGTTTTTCTTGTACGGGCCTCGGTTGGGCACGGCTAATGGTCAACTTGCACGTTTTGCTTATGGTTGTTTCACTGTCTGATGAGTTCAGTATACTAGTCCACTATTTCCTTATATTTTCTTTTCTTTTTTTTGATATAATTGTAGGAAAAGGTTCTCTCAAAATGAGCAACTAATGCCATTATGATTCTGAAGGAATCCTTACGTGAGACCGGAGAAAATGTCTCTTTGTAATCTATCCCTTCTCTTTGTGTAAATCCTTTTGCCACGAGTCGTGCTTTATATTTTTCTATATTCCCTTTAGAGTCATACTTAATTTTGTAGACCCATTTGCAGCCTACTGATTTGGCTCCTTTAGGAATTTCCTCTAAGTCCCAAACATCTTTGGAACTCATTGATTTCATCTCGTCTTCCATTGCCTTCATCCACATCGATGAATGAGGGCTTCTCATGGCTTCTTCATATGAGGTGGGATCTTTTTCCATATGAACCATTTCTGTGTTATAAACTTTGAAGTCAGTAGAAATAGCTGACTTACTTGGTCGTGTAGACCTTCTAAGGGCCTCGGTTTCTGGCACATTCTGTGCCTCAACTTCTGGCACTTCTTCTAAAATTTGCTGTTGCACCTCCCTTTCATGCTCAACAACGGGTTCAGTCGGCTCCTGACGGACAGGTTCCGGGTCTGCCCCCATAGTTGTCATGGGTGGAGTTGCAACTGGTAGTGAGAAAAATGGCTCCTGGATCATTGGATTAGGTGCATGCACCCTCTTCTTCTCAAGATCAATTTTCCGAGCTACCAAGCTCCCCCTCATCATTTCGTCCTCTAAGAAGACTGCATGTCTCGTTTCTACAAACTTTGTATATCTGTCTGGGCAGTAGAAACGAAAACCCTTTGATCTGTCTGGATAGCCAATGAAGTGGCAACTCACTGTTTTGGGATCTAACTTTCCAATGTTTGGATTAAACATTTTCGCCTCAGCAGGGCACCCCCACACCCTGAAGTGTTGTAGGGATGGCACCCTTCCTGTCCATAGCTCGTACGGTGTTTTGGGCACCGACTTGCTTGGTACTCTATTGAGAATGTGAATGGCGGTTTTAAGCGCCTCCATCCATAATCCCAATGGCAAGTTGGAATAACTCATCATGCTGCGCACCATATCCATAAGTGTACGGTTGCGCCTTTCAGCTACTCCATTTTGCTGAGGTTCGCCCGGCATTGAATACTGGGCAATTATGCCAGTCTCCTGCAAGAACAACTTTGCAAAAGGTCCAGGGACTTGGCCATATGGAGTGTGCCGACCATAGTACTCTCCCCCACGGTCGGACCTAACTATCTTTATTCTTTTATCATGCTGATTTTCAACTTCAGCTTTGAATATTTTAAATTTATCCAACGCTTCAGATCTTTCTTTGATTGGATAAATATATCCATAGCGAGAGTAATCATCTGTGAATGTTATGAATGAGTCCTATCAATCCACACTTTTCACCAGAAATGGTCCACAAATATCAGTGTGGATGATTTCTAGTGTGCCTGTGCTATGGATTGCACCTTTTTTGATTTGTTTTACGTACTTTCCTTTAACGCAATCTATGCATTGTTCTAGGTCTGAAAATTCTAACAGAGGAAGAATTTCACTTTTGACTAATCTTTCTATTCTCCCCTTCGAAATATGGCCCAAGCGACAGTGCCATAATTTCGATGAGTCGTATGTTCTTTTTCTTTTCTTTTGCTCTTTATTCGACGCGGAAACATTTTCTTTCACATTGCAAACGGAATAAACTTTTTCACGAAGTGATAACAAATAAAGCTCATCATGGAGTAAAGCATCACCCACATAAGCATTATTATACCAAATGGCACACTTGCCATGTCCAAAATAACATTCATAATTATCTTTGTCCAAACAAGAAACACTAATTAAGTTTCTATGACACGATGGAACAAATAAAACATCTCTAAGTAGAAGATTGAATCCGCCAGCTAACTCCAAGGAGATGTCACCGACAGCTTCAACTTCTGCTTCAACTCCGTTTGCCATTTCAATGCGTCTTTCGCTTCTTAGCGTAGTTCGCGTCGAATGGAATCCCTCTTTTTGCCATGACTGACTTCAACCAAGCAGCGCAGTCTTTCTTGGAATGCCCTTTCTGCTTGCAGTGAGACAGGTCTCTTTGTCCACTGAGAAAGGTTGTTGCTGATGCTGATGCTGATAGGGAGCTTTTCCATTCTTTGAAGGAGAATTTTTGTTGTTTTGACTGTAGTTCTTTTTCTTGTAATCCTTCACATAGTTGAGTGAACCACCATGTGCGGCTTTGAGTCTGTCCTCTTCTTGGACACACATTGCTATTGTCTTTTCAATGTCCCATGTTCCAGGTGACATATTATAGTTTACAACAAAAGTTGCAAACTCCTTTGGCAGTGAAGCCATGACCAGGTGGACCAGGAACGCTGGTTTGATCTCCAGATCCGCATCCATGGGCTTGAACTTTGCTGCCATATTGCTCATCCTGAGGATGTGCTCTCTTATGCCATGACTACCACCTATGTAGCGTTCTGTCACCAGTTGCTCTAACACCTGGGTGGCATAGATCTTTGAAGAGCCAGTGAACTGGCTCTTTATCTTTGTAAGCAACTCCCCTGCGGAAGTGCACTCTGCAATGGAGCCCACAATGACGCTCTCAATTGTATTCTTTATAAATGCCATGCACTTTTTGTTTGCATTGACCCACATTTGGTTATCTATAAGGTAGGACTGCTCCATCGGAGCATAGTCCCCCTTCTTTTTAGCCCATGCAGCATCATCATCAGTGGCCTCTCTTACTGGCTTTGTGGGTCTGACCGGCTGTGGTTTCTCCACAACCCAGTCAAGATCAGCACAAACAAATGCCAGTTCAACTTTCTTCCTCCACTCAGTGTGGTTGTCACCTCTGAGTGTCGGAACTTCTTTTAGGCAACTCATCAAGTGAAAGCCTCCTGAAATCACAATTTAAGTGACATCAATAAAACAATCATACACAATAATCTAACGTTGGTCAAATTAAAACATACAATTGTCTATGCAATTAAATTCATATTACCGTTGGGCAAAATATTAGAAATAAATGCACCTTTAAATTTCAATAATAAAACATGATCATGTTATTAATAACGTTGGTCATAAACATAACATAATCATATTCATTCTAATAATCACTTTAACATGCTCTTAAAAACATACTATGTAAACTTTTATTTTCTTTGTAAAAGAGCACTAATTATTTACGTAGCGGAAAAACGTGAATAAAAATTCACGAACTTTTTACTTTTTACAGAAACTTTTCTTTTATTAAATAAAAAATTCATGAACTTTATTATTTTCTATGTAAAATTCATGAACATTTCTTTTTCTGAAAATTTTCTATTTTCATTTTTAGAACTTTTTTGTTTACTTTTTTATTTTATGAACAAATTTCTTTTGGATTAAATTTGAATAGAAAATACTATGTGAAAATTTGCCCAAAACTGGACAGAAAACTATTAAAAAAATGCAGAAGAAACCGGCAGCTCAGTCGCGGCCTCGACCCAGCGCGCGTTGCTGCGGCCTCGGCCAAGCACGCGGCTGCGGCCTCGCCCAGCGCGCCGCTGTGGCCTCGCACTCTGTTTTCGGCCCAACTTTGGCATTCGGCCCACCGGCCCGGGGAGGGGCTAGGTTTTCAATCACGGCCGTTCATCTCGATCGAACGACGCAGCGTTCTTCTCGCTCGAACAAAAACAGGAGCCGTCCGCAACCCGACCGAAAGCTAGCCCTTTCTGCCTTTCTCTTCGCCTCGCGCGCCCCCGCTTTCTCTCGCTCTGCGGTGGCGATCTTTTCTAGGTCGCCGGGCCACCGTGCGGCGCCGCGCCTGGCCGCCGGCGACGGCGGCGGAAGCCACCGCGCCGCGCGCGCCTGCTCTCCCTTCCCCTTTCTCTTTTGCAGAGATGACTAGAGCCAGCCCCTTCTTTGATCTGTCGGGGAAAAGGGCAGCGCCCTGGTCGGCCGCTCCAGCCGCCGGCGACGGCGGCGAGGGCCACCGCGCGGCGCTGTGCTCTCCTTTTCCCTTCTTCTTTCTTTCGCCCATCCACCACCGCCTCCTCTCTGTGTCACCGAGGACGACGACGGCATGAAGCAGTGGTGACCCCTCTGCCCCCCTTGCCGGTGTGCGCGAGCTCCCGATGGAGAGCGCGCCGCCGTCAAGCGGTGCGGTGGTGGCGCCCTTTTGCCCCCTTGGGGAGGCTGAGTTCTTCTTCCCCGCACCTCGGCTTGCCGATGCGTGTGGGGGTCGAGAGGAACGGCGCAGCCGGAGTGGCGGCGCACTTTGCCGGCGAGGCCCGAGGCCCTCTGCCGGTGAAACTTTGCCCTGTCTTTTTAGGGTTCTTTGGGGTGGGATTTTTCTCTTCTTTTCTTCTCTTACCGAAAATATCACTAGAACCTAGTGGCCTCTCATACCGTTGTTAGATCCTTCGGATCGCTAGGCTAGATGATATCCGGTGAACCTACCTTCTCCAGGTGCAGATGAGGAACTCCCGGTGCTGGCCATGGTGACGGTGGCCGGTGATGGCAGGGAGTGGATGGCGGCGGTGTGTGGGCAGTGGCGGCGGCGGAGCT
Source organism: Triticum timopheevii (assembly GCA_963921465.1). Classification (NCBI taxonomy): domain Eukaryota; kingdom Viridiplantae; phylum Streptophyta; class Magnoliopsida; order Poales; family Poaceae; genus Triticum; species Triticum timopheevii. Next base: position 594,236,661 of record OY997266.1, on the reverse strand, counting down.
TCCCGTCACTGTCAGCGCTAGACCTAGATCGGGTCGGGGTTTTCGATGGGGAGCCTGGCAACGCGATGAACCTCGTACTGTGTGCCGCCGGCCCCCACCTCTTTATGTAGCGCTGCGTGACAGGGGGCCATCAACCATATTGCGGTTGGGCGCCCCTGATCAGGGCGCGGATCAGGGATCCGGTGGGCCGTTGGGCCCACACAGGAGAGATCAACCTAACAGTAACAAGCACCAGGCCACTCTCCGTCTTTTTTTTTGAAGATCACACTGCCCATGTGTTTGAGAGAGATAATTGCAGGACTGTGAGCGTGAGGCCCCTGGAATGGATCTCACTGGATTCATGGCGGGTTGGTAGGAGAAGGGGGATGGGGAAGAGAGAAACGAGAGAGTTCAGAGAACAAGAGAGAGTTTCAGACTTTTCCTTTGATCTCAGAATGATCGGTAATGGTCAACTTCCACGTTTTGCTTGCCGTCCTCGGTTGGGCACGGCTAATGGTCAACTTGCACGTTTTGCTTATGTTTGTTTCACTGTCTGATGAGTTCAGTATACTAGTCCACTATTTCCTTATATTTTCTTTTCCATTTGATACTCCCTCCGTCCGAAAATACTTATCGGAGAAACACATAAAAATTGATGAATCTAGAATTAAAATACGTCTAGATACATTCATTCCTCCGACAAGTATTTCCGGACGGGGACGGAGGGAGTACAATTGTAGGAAAAGGTTCTCACGCACTCCCTCCGTCTGAAAATACTTGTCACAGAAATGGATGTATTTAGACGTATTTTAGTTCTAGATACATCCATTTCCGAGACAAGTAATTCCGAACGGAGGGAGTACGTAGTAAGTCCATACTATGTCGTCTACCGCGTTGGAACTCGAGAGGTGCTGGATTTCAGCAGGAAATTCAATGGAAAGAAACATCCTACTATATACTGTACAATTTTCTTGCGTAAAAACATACTGTATATACACTTCACCGATCCACGGAACCAAGCCGGCCAGGGACGTGGGAAAGGAATGGGATAATCCTATTGGCTCCTTTCTTTAGGGCATAGCAGTTGACCAGTTAACCAATGGAGATGAAAATTGTAATGAATATATGAAGAGGAGGAAACAAATACTAGGATGCAACAAGAGCTAGCTTGCCGCCGTCCATGCACGAACAAAAATGCACGCAACATGCTGAGATAAAGAGGAGGTTATTTTGCATCCATCGTAAAAATAGAGGATGACTATCTGTGGCACAAATGTTGGCATCGTTACACGTAATTAATTGCCCGCTCTTCTACCTAGTGCACCCTATATATAGCGCTATGCATGTGTAGTGCTCTGCTGAGTAAAGAATGAAACCAAGGTAAACATATTCTAGCTAGGTCAACCAATCAGTATATAATTATATACAACTCCCTGATCTAAACGAGTATGAATCAATCACCATATATCACCATATCCAAAAGTAAGGTCCAAGCAAATATAATGGACTTGTAAAAGGTCGCCGCCCAGTCCTTGGCACGAGAAGAATGGTCGATCGTTTTCCGCCGTCTCTCCTTCGTGCGAACCCAAGCTTGCAAACCTGCACATTTACAGTTGGAAATGGTCAATTTTTTGATAAAGAGTGAATTTTATTAGCTCATAAAGGAGCATCAAGAAGATACAAACCAAAAGAGCACACACCCGGCCTCTGCATAGCTAAGATGCACACAACCAACACAAACGCACATACACAAAAAACACGGCAGCAAATAGCAAAGTCATATAAGACCAAAGCTATGCGTAGCCGAGGAAAAAAGAAAAACCCAAAGTATGGTCAATGGCTGTCAATTATGAAGTGATTAATTAAGCCACTGATGTCGTAGTGGAAGAAGCGCATCTCTCTTTTCTACTACGAGGTCATAGTACGTCAGTACTTCCTCGGTCCCATAATATAATATGCGTTCACTAGTGTAAAAAAGGCTCTTATTATAGGGTGGAGAGAGTATTGTAGAACATGTGATCACCGGGGTACGTAAACACTTGCCTCTCTCTTTTCTTCTGGAAGAAGCGCGTGGACGACGAAGACGGTGCCTGGGGCAGCGCATCTGCACATAAAAAGGTCATCTCAGGCCAGTGAACTGAACGTATGCAATGCATGGGTGGTTAGTTCATGAAGGCAAATTAAGATTGAGACGACGCTACGTACGACGGCGTAAATACATACCTGGAATGAAGTTGGCGGAAAGGAGTCCATGATCTCCGGCGGCCGGCGCATGGCCGCCAGCAGCATCCACTAGATCGTCCCCTCTTTCGAAGATGAGGCGGCCATCGGAGTCGACCTCAGGCACAACCCAAAGATCCTCCACCCACTTGGCCACGTCGAGGCGGCCGTCGTCGTCAGCCGGCGCCGCCGCGGCCTCCCGTAGGGCCGCCCGCTTGTCACAGCAGCTGTTGTTGGCGTGCCGGCGTAGGTGCGAGGTCCCGTGCTTCTTTGAGCAGGCTTGTAGGGTGGTGCCGCACCTGTTGCACGTCGCCATGGCACATACGAGTGTATATATGCTGTTGTCTGGTGACATGGGCTGCCGGTGACAGGTGTATATATGCTGCCACGTACGGGCCAACCCAAAGGCAGGCCCGAGGGCGTGCATGCATGCATGCAAGCAAGTATCTATCGCTCCAGGGGAATGCATCCTGCCTAGCTAGTCTTCTGGTGCGCTTGCCGGCACGAAACGATCACACACTGTCGCTTCCGTCAGGTTCGATCTCCATTTGTGTTGGCGAGGCGGAGCAGCAAATGGCATATATGCTCTTATGAGTAGTTGTGCCCCAAAATCCATGCTTTGACTTTTAGAACCCTGGTGCAGGCTGCGCTTGCTTATCACGTGCGTGAAGAACATAGGCCCGACAGGTGTGCCAAGCTTCCTCTATTCTTCACCTCCTCCCGCCAGCCTTCCTCTTTTTATATCGAGACGCTTTTCCTTTTCTTTCTTTTTGGGGCTTTTCGTTGACGCGCATTTCAGGTTTCACGGTGGCCGCCAAACGGGGCGGCGCTGCAAGACCGGGTGCTAGCTCCAGGAAGCCACTGAAGTGCCAAAAACAACCATATTTGAATTTGCACCCGGATTTCCCACCACATTTCTTCCGTATCTCAAAAAATCTATCATTTTGCTTGCTAATTTTCTCAATAAACACAAATGGCCGATTTGAGGTAGTTAACCCAGATTTCTGACACGGTTGGCCCACTTGTCAGCCCGCCCTCCCTCTGTCCCGCTCTTCCAATACAGTAGGCGGAGGAGGGACAGGAGGTGATTGTGGTGGCTTCTCTGAGGTGGACAACCAGCTCGGTAGCAGTAGCTTGCAAGGGCGGAGCTACAGGGTGGCCAAGGTGGGCCACGGCCCACCCTTGAATTTTGGATCAGCCTATCGATATACCTATGGATCCCTAACTGGGCCAGAGCAAAAATGGCCCAATAACGCTTATCGGTTGACCAAGGACGAACGCAAGTACGCAACCAGGACCTCACATCGAGCAGAACCAGTCGCGGAGCCGCCCCATCCCAACGCCCTCGCACAGCCGTGCCCTAACGCCATCGCCGGTCGCTGCCTCCGTTCGCCACTCCTCCCTCCTGTGGTCCAGCCTCTCCCTCCCGCGTTTCTAACACTCGGATCTAGTCGCGCCCATAGCGTTCCTCCCCTACCGGCTGCCGCCCTGCACCCTTGCGGATTGCGGCTCTTCCCCCGACTGCTGCAAGTAAACGGCTGCCATGGCACCGCCCAGTCGGCATCCTAGCCTTTCCAGGCTCCCAGCACAGCTGGTGGTCGCCCAATTTGACGTATCCAGCTCAGAACTCGCCCACTGCCCTCATTCCCCAATTGTAATTTTTGTTTCTTCTTTAATTTAGGGTTTCTACCAATACACGAACTGATTAACGTTGCACATCATTTTGTGTTAAATTGTGTCATTGTGATAGGTAGAAAAGAAATAATTATTGCAAATATTGAAGAATTAAGAAGACATGGGACATTGCTTCTCTTTTTCATAGACATGCTTTGAAGATAGGGAAGAAGGATCCACCGGATGTGGCCGAAGAAACAACCGAAGAACATCTCAAGGTATGTATTATGGTTATGTAGACTCTTTGTCCAAAATAGAGATTTAATTGAGAATTTTAGCGTGTTTGTAAGACCATACTGATCTACTTCTATGTGATATTGGTTATTAGTTAGAACAATCACATCTCATATTGCTTACCAAAATTTTTTGAGGCGGACCACCCTGTTGTCAAATGCTAGCTCCGCCACTGGTAGCTTGCCGACGCAGCAGGCTCCTTCGTTGGAGCGAACCCATTCGCCATCGGAGTTTGATATCGAGCGACAGGCGGCGGCGGCCCTGGCCCTCAAGATAAGGGCTTTCGGCGTGTGCGAAGGCCATCAGTGGGCTTCAAATTTCGGTGGCGTCTGGTAAGTCATTCTGCTCCCCCCCTCTCTCTTTGTGGCATTTATAGGTTTTGTCTAATTTAGGGTTAGGTATTTACTTGATTCATATGGATTTAGAGTTAGGGATAAGGTTTGTGACACTGGGCCAGGATCTGGAGTTAGAGTGTAGGGCTAGGATTTGCTCTCTCAATGTGGTATGTAATTACATGTTAATTTACTGCTTTCAAATTACATGTTGATTTACTGCTTTCTTGTTTAACGCATTGTTTTATTGATTGACATGTTGAGTTACATATATGGTTTGTTTTGCATATGAGTGTTTGTTTACTGCAAGGTTCTACTTATGCAGTACAGGAATATTACATATGAGTGTTAGGTTGACCTACAGATTTTTAGGTGACATGTAGTAATTATTTCTGTTACAATAATTATTTATGTTACACCTAAAGTAAAGACTGATGGATAAATATATGATTCAATTATAATAGTTAAGTAAAGCAATAAATCAATATAATAGACAGTGATTCAAATTCAATAAATTAGTAATTCCATTTATTTTCTGTATAGTTTGGATTATGAGATATGGGAAATTAGGTTTCATTTTCAAGGGAGAGTCAACTTGGAGAGGACCATTTATCTTTCAAAAAAAAACATTTATGTAACATGTTAGCACTGATGGAGACCGAGGAGGGATATACTGAAGCTGACTACATGTTCTATGTGAAAGAAGATGGAAAGGGGGCCGCAGGTATGCATGTGATAGGCAGTAAAGATAGGGTAGAGGAGATGGCTGTCAGTTGGAGTGGCTGGGAGTAAGTTGTTGGCCGCTGGTTCGAGCCCTGTCATCGCGCCTGCCTCTCTTTTTTGCTTTCTTTTCCTTACAGCGGTACAACGCGATGGGCCGGCCCAGTTAGGCTGCTTCCCTGTGCGTGGCGACGCCAGTTTGACCCAAAGAGCGTCCAACATGCAGGGGCGGCGCTAGGGGTATTCCTGGGTCTCATGTGAATACCTATGATTTTTACAAAACAGTGTTGATTTTGGCAAAAGAGTGACAATTTTGAAAAAACAGCAATAATTTTGGCAAAATGAATACACATGAATACCCGGTTGCAAATTCCTGGAGCTGCCACTGCCAACAGGAGCTCCTCCGTTAAAGCACGTAAAAATCTACTCCTACCTAGGTGTAGCATTACTAGGATGTTGACGCTATGGGTGGCCCGAGGCCCACTTGATAATTCAGGTCATAAAATCAACCCATTAATGGATGACCTGCTTCAATGTATTTTTATTTTTGAAATCACTAATTACAGGGCATCTTTTGCAAATGTCACTCTTCTCGTCGTCTCGTGGCGCATAATATGTGCGACTCTTGTGCAACCTAGGAATATTTATGCTTTTTTCTGTAGATTCTTTTTAAAAATGTTTATCTTTTGAACCGTGCGTCCAAATCATGAACCATTTTCAATATTGCATTTCTCACGTCGAGATCTTCGAAATTAGATCCCGTGTTGATAGGTTCTGATGAACTTTTTTTTAAAACACAAAACCAAAATAAATTATAAACCTACAAAATTAGAAACCATAAGCACAACTATGTTTTTCACTTTTTTGGGAAGCTCAATTATCCCTTTTGACTTTTCGGAAATCACATTTGTGCTTCACACACATCTGTGTTTTTCAATTCCCAGGAAACACATTCATGCTTCTGTCGGAAGCATATATGTCAATTTCATTTTTTTTTAGGAAGCACAACTTTGCTTCACACCGGAGCATAACCGTGCTTGTACTTTCGGGAAGCACAACCGAAGAACAATTGTGCTTCAATACTTCACCGTGAAGCACGACTATGTTTTATACGGGATGCTTCATGCGAGCTAAAAACAATTTCTGTTTGATAAAACCTGTGAACGAAGGAAATCAGAAAACATAAAAAAACACATGCAAAAGAATGAGTTCCCATGGGTGCATCCAACACGCAAAAGGTGGCAGCTACTGGGCGCACCACGCAACGGTTGGAGCGGTCCCGCGCGCCTATGGAGTTTCCCCCGAAGGGGTACCCGATGATTAGTTACTCCCTTTTCTTTTCTTTCCTCCTCATTCCACCGGTCTCTCGTCCAAGAGAAAACAGATACACCAATACACCATCTCTTATTTATACCAGTGCATTAAGAAAACATCAACGAAAAATGTGACACAAAGTGGAAAAGAGCAGTGTCCAGAATCCAAATATGGTATCATGCTAGTCCATTCAACTTAATATTAAATAGCAACTTCAAATTTGGCTTCCAACATCCAAACTGCTGGTCTCCCTCTTTGGGGGAACTCCTTGATTAGCAACCATCCAACACATGTTAACCCTACCATGGCAGTGCTAAATTTGCGCTTTGACTATAAAATAGTGAGCAGCTGGCCTTTCAGTCGGTCAACAAAATACCGTTGACGTTTACACATTCATAGAATAATAAATTTCACAAAATAGTACAAGGTTGTTGCTGATTACCAATCTTCAAGTCAAGATCGAGTGCTGGCATTTGAGGAAACAAAACTGGCCTCGAAAGTTCAACCCGTCTTGATGTTTGAATAGAAACACATATTTTGCTTAATTTAACTTTTTTTTCAGAGAGCGGCATATCTGATCTTATTTAATGAAACCAAAGTGTCTCTTACAAACTATTATCGAAGCAACAAAACTAGAAGTATGAAGTAGGGAACTACATTTCCTGGGCTTCCACGCGTCGGTCCTCGGGTCACAGTAGTCCACAATAGCAAAACATGGCAGTTCACTACCTTTACCCAACCAACAAAGCATCTGAAGGTATATATTATAGACCCATCTCATTTGTTTTCAAGACCAAAATCTGACAGTACACTAGTGCAGAACCGGGCATCAGCACCGGTTCGTAAGGACCTATAGTGCCGGTTATATAACCGGCACTAATTTGTGGTCACTAAAGCCCCCCCCCCCTTTAGTACCGGTTCAGCACGAACCGGTGCTAAAGGGCAACCACGTGGCACTAGCCAGCTCCGGGGGCCTGATCCTACATAATTGTTCTTAGCACATGATCATCAGTATCAGGTAGGACCTAAACACCCTTAAGGTAAAATAGCATAAAACAATATAGACCCTGACTCTCCATTATGAAGAATGGCGATCATCCTGTCTCCAATTCTTGCCTTTCGCTGCTTATTGCTTCCAAGAAGCTCCTTACGACTGTCCATACATTTTTTCCATTCTTTGATTGTTATGTCTCCACTTCTTTTAGAAACCCGGTATGGACAGTTGAGATTCGTAGGACGACCTGGTAGTATGTTCAAAACATGAAGGCTACCACGCGTATACATCAGATGAGGCACACAATCATTCGGGATTATCTGTTGAAAAACATAATAATAACTTTGTAGTTAGCAATGATGTACTAGTTTTAGAAGTGTGCAAAAAGATGCACGGATGTTGTAATAGTAAAAAATAATCTTACCAGGGTATCTCCATGGTAGTTACCGTAGTTCAACACGTGCACTAGTGGCACGTATTGATCATAATGTTGAGGAGTTTGATTGTAGATATTGTAATTCTCAAGATCAGTACAAAATCCGACCAGATGAGTTTTCTCCTGATAAGTTAATTCGGAGCCTTCAGTGTAGTACGTTCTGTCTACCATCTTCCGCACATTCTTTGAAGAATGAAAATAAGCTGTCAATGGAGATAAGTTGTCAACATTATATTTTGAAATAAACAATATAAATTACTTAATAACTATGTTTAGCTCACATGAGGGAAGTGTTGGAAATATGCCCTAGAGGCAATAATAAAAGTATTATTATATTTCATTGTTCATGATAATTGTCTTTTGTTCATGCTATAACTGTATTATCCAGAAATCGTAATACACGTGTGAACACATAGACCACAATATGTCCCTAGTGAGCCTCTAGTTGACTAGCTCGTTGTGATCAACAGATGGTCATGGTTTCCTGACTATGGACATTAGATGTCGTTGATAACGGGATCACATCATTGGGAGAATGATGTGATGGACAAGACCCAATCCTAAGCATAGCACAAAGATCGTGTAGTTCGTTTGCTAGAGCTTTGCCAATGTCAAGTATCTCTTCCTTCGACCATGAGATCGTGTAACTCCCGGATACCGTAGGAGTGCCTTGGGTGTATCAAACGTCACAACGTAACTGGGTGACTATAAAGGTGCATTACAGGTATCTCCGAAAGTATCTGTTGGGTTGACACGGATCGAGACTGGGATTTGTCACTCCGTATGACGGAGAGGTATCTCTGGGCCCACTCGGTAATGCATCATCATAATGAGCTCAAGGTGACCAAGGTGTTGGTCACGGGATCATGCATTACGGTACGAGTAAAGTGACTTGCCGGTAACGAGACTGAACAAGGTATTGGGATACCGACGATCGAGTCTCGGGCAAGTTACGTACCGATTGACAAAGGGAATTGCATACAGGGTTTGATCGAATCCTCGACATCGTGGTTCAACCGATGAAATCATCGAGGAGCATGTGGGAGCCAACATGGGTATCCAGACCCCGCTGTTGGTTATTGCCCGAGAGTCGTCTCGGTCATGTCTGCGTGTCTCCCGAACCCGTAGGGTCTACACACTTAAGGTTCGGTGACGCTAAGGTTATTAGGAAGACTAGTATGTGACTACCGAATGTTGTTCGGAGTCCCGGATGAGATCCCGAACGTCACGAGGAGTTCCGGAAGGGTCCGGAGGTAAAGATTTATATATGGGAAGTTGTTAAAAGGACACCGGAAAGTTTCGGGGGCATACCGGTATTGTATCGGGACCACCGGAAGGGTTCCGGGGGTCCACCGGGAGGGGCCACCCCTCCCGGGGGCCCACTTGGGCTGCGTGGGGAGTTGGCCAGCCCCTGGTGGGCTGGGCGCACCCCCTCCCTTGGGCCCTTGCGCCTAGGGTTGAGGGGGGAACCCTAGAGGGGGCGCCCCCCCTTGCTTGGGGGGCAAGTCCCCCCTCCCCTTGGCCGCCGCCCCCCCTCTAGATGGATCTAGGGGGGCCGGCCCCCCTTCTCCCTTCCCCCTATAAATAGAGGGGTGAGGGGAGGGCAGCCGCACCACAAGCCAAGGCGCAGCCCTCCCCTCCCCAACACCTCTCCTCCTCCGTTGTGTGCTCGGCGAAGCCCTGTCGGGGTACTGCTTCTCCACCATCACCACGCCGTCGTGCTGCCGGTGGAGCTGTCTTCCTCAACCTCTCCTTCCTCCTTGCTGGATCAAGACGGAGGAGACGTCACCCGTACCGTATGTGTGTTGAACGTGGAGGTGCTGTCCGTTCAGCACTTGGTCATCGGTGATTCGAATCATGTCGAGTACGACTACATCATCACCTTGCAAGCTTCCGCACGCGATCTACAAGTGGTATGTAGATGCAAACTCTCTCCCGTTACTCGTTGCTTAGATGAACTCATAGATGGATCTTGGTGAAACCGTAGGAAAAATTTTAATTTTCTGCAATGTTCCCCAACAGTGGTATCAGAGCCAGGTTTATGCGTAGTTCTCTAATGCACGAGTAGAACACAATTTGTTGTGGGCGTGGATCTTGTCAACTTACTTGCCTCTACTAGTCTTTTCTTGCTTCAACGGTATTGTGGGATGAAGCGGCCCGGACCAACCTTACACGTACGCTTACGTGAGACCGGTTCCACCGATTGACATGTTGCATAAGGTGGCTGGCGGGTGTCTGTCTCTCCCACTTTAGTTGGAGCGGATTCGATGAACAGGGCCCTTATGAAGGGTAAATAGAAGTTGACAAAATCACGTTGTGGTGTTTCGTAGGTAAGAAAACGTTCTTGCTAGAACCCAATCGCAGCCACGTAAAAGATGCAACAACAATTAGAGGACGTCTAAGTTGTTTTTGCAGCGATTGATCATGTGATGTGATATGGCCAGAAGTTGTGATGAATGATGAATTGTGATGTATGAGATCATGTTCTTGTAATAGGATTCACGACTTGCATGTCGATGAGTATGACAACCGGCAGGAGCCATAGGAGTTGTCTTTATTTTTGTATGACCTGCGTGTCATTGAAGAACGCCATGTAAACTACTTTACTTTATTGCTAAACGCGTTAGTCATAGAAGTAGAAATAGTCGTTGGCGTGACAACTTCATGAAGACACGATGATGGAGATCATGGTGTCAAGCCGGTGACAAGATGATCATGGAGCCCCGAAGATGGAGATCAATGGAGCTTTATGATATTGGCCATATCATGTCACAACTATATAAATTGCATGTGATGTTTATTATGTTTATGCATCTTGTTTACTTAGGATGACGGTAGTAAATAAGATGATCCCTTACAAAATTTCAAGAAGTGTTCTCCCCTAACTGTGCACCGTTGCTACAGTTCGTCGTTTCTAAGCACCACGTGATGATCGGGTGTGATGGATTCTTACGTTCACATACAACGGGTGTAAGACAGTTTTACACAGCGAAAACACTTAGGGTTAACTTGACGAGCCTAGCATGTACAGACATGGCCTTGGAACACGGAGACCGAAAGGTCGAACACGAGTCGTATGGAAGATACGATCAACATGAAGTTGTTCACCGACGATGACTAGTCCGTCTCACGTGATGATCGGACACGGGCTAGTCGATCGGATCGTGTAACACTTAGATGACTAGAGGGATGTCTAATCTAAGTGGGTGTTCATAATTTTGATTAGAACTTTATTATCATGAACTTAGTCTAAAACCTTTGCAAATATGTCTTGTAGATCAATGGCCAACGCTAATGTCAACATGAACTTCAACGCGTTCCTAGAGAAAACCAAGCTGAAAGATGATGGCAGCAACTATACGGACTGGGTCCGGAACCTGAGGATCATCCTCATAGCTGCCAAGAAATAATATGTCCTAGAAGCACCGTTAGGTGACCCACCCGTTCTCCCAGCACTGCAAGACGATTTGAACGTTTGGCAGAGTTGTTCTGATGATTACTCCCTCGTTCAGTGCGGCATGCTCTACAGCTTAGAATCGGGGCTCCAAAAGCGTTTTGAGCATCACGGAGCATATGAGATGTTCGAAGAGCTAAAACTAGTTTTCCAAGCTCATGCCCGGGTCGAGAGATATGATGTCTCTGACAAGTTCTACAGTTGTAAGATGGAGGAAAACAGTTTTGTCAGTGAGCACATCCTGAAGATGTCTGGGTTGCACAACCGTATGACCCAGTTGAACATTAACCTCCCAGATGAGGCGGTCATTGACAGAATCCTCCAGTCGCTTCCACCAAGCTACAAGAGCTTTGTGATGAACTACAACATGCAGGGGATGGTGAAGACCATTCCTGAAGTGTACTCAATGCTGAAGTCAGCAGAGGCTGAAATCAAGAAACAACATCAAGTGTTGATGGTCAATAAGACCACTAAGTTCAAGAAGGGCAAGGGGAAGAAGAACTTCAAAAAGGACGGCAAAGATGTTGCCGCGCCCGGTAAGCCAGTTGCCAGGAAGAAGTCAAAGAATGGACCCAAGCCTGAGACTGAGTGCTTTTATTGCAAGGGGAAGGGTCACTGGAAGCGGAACTGCCCCAAATACTTAGCGGATAAGAAGGCCGGCAACACCAAAGGTATATTTGATATACATGTAATTGATGTGTACCTTACCAGTACTCGTAGTAACTCCTGGGTATTTGATACCGGTGCCGTTGCTCATATTTGTAACTCACAGCAGGAGCTGCGGAATAAACGGAGACTGGCAAAGGACGAGGTGACGATGCGCGTCGGGAATGGTTCCAGAGTCGATGTGATCGCCGTCGGCACGCTGCCTCTACATTTACCCACGGGATTAGTTTTGAACCTTAATAATTGTTATTTAGTGCCAAGTTTGAGCATGAACATTGTATCTGGATCTCGTTTGATACGAGATGGCTACTCATTTAAGTCTGAGAATAATGGTTGTTCGATTTATATGAGAGATATGTTTTATGGTCATGCTCCGATGGTCAATGGTTTATTCTTAATGAATCTCGAGCGTAATATTACACATGTTCATAGTGTGGATGCCAAAAGATGTAAAGTTGATAACGATAGTCCCACATACTTGTGGCACTGCCGCCTTGGTCACATTGGTGTCAAGCGCATGAAGAAGCTCCATGCTGATGGACTTTTAGAGTCTCTTGATTATGAATCGTTTGACACATGCGAACCATGACTCTTAGGCAAAATGACCAAGACTCCGTTCTCTGGAACAATGGAGCGAGCAACCAACTTGTTGGAAATCATACATACCGATGTGTGCGGTCCAATGAGCGTTGAGGCTCGCGGAGGATATCATTATGTTCTCACTCTCACTGATGACTTGAGTAGATATGGGTATGTCTACTTAATGAAACACAAGTCTGAGACCTTTGAAAAGTTCAAGGAATTTCAGAATGAGGTGGAGAATCAACGTGACCGAAAGATAAAGTTCCTGCGATCAGATCGTGGAGGAGAATACTTAAGTCACGAATTTGGTACACACTTAAAGAAATGTGGAATCGTTTCACAACTCACGCCGCCTGGAACACCTCAGCGAAACAGTGTGTCCGAACGTCATAGTCGCACTATATTGGATATGGTGCGGTCTATGATGTCTCTTACCGATTTACCGCTATCATTTTGGGGATACGCTCTAGAGACAGCTACATTCACTTTAAATAGGGCACCGTCTAAATCCGTTGAGATGACACCGTATGAATTATGGTTTGGGAAGAAACCTAAGCTGTCGTTTCTAAAAGTTTGGGGATGCGATGCTTATGTCAAGAAACTTCAACCTGCAAAGCTCGAACCCATGTCGGAAAAATGCGTATCCATAGGATACCCTAAGAAAACGGTCGGGTATACCTTCTACTTAAGATCCGAAGGCAAGATCTTTGTTGCCAAGAACGGATGCTTTCTGGAAAAAGAGTTTCTCTCGAAAGAAGTAAGTGGGAGGAAAGTAGAACTCGATGAAGTACTTGTTGGAGATATGCCCTAGAGGCAATAATAAAAGTGTTATTATTATATTTCATGGTTCATGATAATTGTCTTTATTCATGCTATAACTGTATTATCCGGAAATCGTAATACACGTGTGAATACTTAGACCCCAATATGTCCCTAGTGAGCCTCTAGTTGACTAGCTCGTTGTGATCAACAGATAGTCATGGTTTCCTGACTATGGACATTGGATGTCGTTGATAACGGGATCACATCATTAGGAGAATGATGTGATGGACAAGACCCAATCCTAAGAATAGCATAAAAGATCGTGTAGTTCGTTTGCTAGAGCTTTGCCAATGTCAAGTATCTCTTCCTTCGACCATGAGATCGTGTAACTCCTGGATACCGTAGGGGTGCTTTGGGTGTATCAAACGTCACAACATAACTGGGTGATTATAAAGGTGCACTACAGGTATCTCCGAAAGTATCTATTGGGTTGACACGGATCGAGACTGGGATTTGTCACTCCGTATGACGGAGAGGTATCTCTGGGCCCACTCGGTAATGCATCATCATAATGAGCTCAAGTTGACCAAGGTGTTGGCCACGGGATCATGCATTACGGTACGAGTAAAGTGACTTGCCGGTAACGAGACTGAACAAGGTATTGGGATACCGACGATCGAGTCTCGGGCAAGTAACGTACCGATAGACAAAGGGAATTGTATACAGGGTTTGATCGAATCCTCGACATCGTGGTTCAACCGATGAAATCATCGAGGAGCATGTGGGAGACAACATGGGTATCCAGATCCCGCTGTTGGTTATTGCCCGAGAGTCGTCTCGGTCATGTCTGCATGTCTCCCGAACCCGTAGGGTCTACACACTTAAGGTTCGGTGACGCTAGGGTTAGTAGGAAGACTAAGTATGTGACTACCGAATGTTGTTCGGAATCCCGGATGAGATCCCGGACGTCACGAGGAGTTTCGGAATGGTCCGGAGGTAAAGAATAATATATAGGAAGTGGTATTTCGGCCATCGGGAAAGTTTCGGGGTCTCCCGGTAATGTACCGGGACCACCGGAAGGGTCCCGGGGGTCCACCGGGTGGGGCCACCCATCCCGGAGGGCCCCATGGGCTGAAGTGGGAGGGGAACCAGCCCATAGTGGGCTGGTGCGCCCCCCTAGGCCCACCCCCTGCGCCTAGGGTTGAAACCCTAGGGGTGGGGGGGCCCCACTTGGCTTGGGGGGCACTCCACCCCCTTGGCCGCCGCCCCCCCTTGGAGATTGGATCTCCAGGGGCCGGCGCCCCCCCTTGGGGGCCTATATAAAGGTGGGGAGGGAGGGGGGCTGCTGTACCCATCTCCAAGGCGCAGCCCCTCCCCTCCCCAACACCTCTCCTCCTCCGTAAGCGCTTGGCGAAGCCCTGTCGGAGTACTGCTGCACCAACACCACCACGCCGTCGTGCTGCCGTTGGAGCGAGCTTCCTCAACCTCTCCTTCCCCCTTGCTGGATCAAGAAGGAGGAGACGTCTCCCGTCCCGTACGTGTGTTGAACGCGGAGGTGCTGTCCGTTCAGCACTTGGTCATCGGTGATTCGAATCACGTCGAGTACGACTCCATCATCACCTTGCAAGCTTCCGCACGCGATCTACAAGTGGTATGTAGATGCAAACTCTCTCCCATGACTCGTTGCTTAGATGAACTCATAGATGGATCTTGGTGAAACCGTAGGAAATTTTTTAATTTTTTGCAACGTTCCCCAACAGTGGCATCATGAGCTAGGTCTATGCGTAGTTCTCTAATGCACGAGTAGAACACAATTTGTTGTGGGCGTGGATCTTGTCAACTTACTTGCCTCTACTAGTCTTTTCTTGCTTCAACGGTATTGTGGGATGAAGCGGCCCGGACCAACCTTACACGTACGCTTACGTGAGACCGGTTCCACCGATTGACATGCACTAGTTGAATAAGGTGGCTGGCGGGTGTCTGTCTCTCCCATTTTAGTTGGAGCGGATTCGATGAACAGGGCCCTAATGAAGGGTAAATAGAAGTTGACAAAATCACGTTGTGGTTATTCGTAGATAAGAAAACGTTCTTGCTAGAACCCAATCGCAGCCACGTAGAAGAAGCAACAACAATTAGAGGACGTCTAACTTGTTTTTGCAGCGATTGATCATGTGATGTGATATGGCCAGAAGTTGTGGTGAATGATGAATTGTGATGTATGAGATCATGTTCTTGTAATAGGATTCACGACTTGCATGTCGATGAGTATGACAACCGGCAGGAGCCATAGGAGTTGTCTTTATTTTTTGTATGACCTGCGTGTCATTGAAGAACGCCATGTAAACTACTTTACTTCATTGCTAAACGCGTTAGTCATAGAAGTAGAAGTAGTCGTTGGCGTGACAACTTCATGAAGACACGATGATGGAGATCATGATGATGGAGATCATGGTGTCAAGCCGGTGACAAGATGATCATGGAGCCCCGAAGATGGAGATCAATGGAGCTTTATGATATTGGCCATATCATGTCACAACTATATAATTGCATGTGATGTTTATTATGTTTATGCATCTTGTTTACTTAGGACGATGGTAGTAAATAAGATGATCCCTTACAAAATTTCAAGAAGTGTTCTCCCCTAACTGTGCACCGTTGCTACAGTTCGTCGCTTCTAAGAACCACGTGATGATCGGGTGTGATGGATTCTTACGTTCACATACAACGGGTGTAAGACAGTTTTACACAGCGAAAACACTTAGGGTTAACTTGACGAGCCTAGCATGTGCAGACATGGCCTTGGAACACGGAGACCGAAAGGTCGAACACGAGTCGTATGGAAGATACGATCAACATGAAGATGTTCACCGACGATGACTAGTCCGTCTCACGTGATGATCGGACACGGGCTAGTCGACTCGGATCGTGTAACACTTAGATGACCAGAGGGATGTCTAATCTGAGTGGGAGTTCATAATTTGATTAGAACTTTATTATCATGAACTTAGTCTAAAACCTTTGCAAATATGTCTTGTAGATCAAATGGCCAACGCTAATGTCAACATGAACTTCAACGCGTTCCTAGAGAAAACCAAGCTGAAAGATGATGGCAGCAACTATACGGATTGGGTCCGGAACCTGAGGATAATCCTCATAGCTGCCAGGAAGCAAATGTCCTAGATGGACCGCTAGGTGACGCTCCCGTCCCAGAGAACCAAGACATTATGAATGCTTGGCAAGCTCGTGCTGATGATTACTCCCTCGTTCAGTGCGGCATGCTTTACAACTTAGAACCGGGGCTCCAAAAGCGTTTTGAGCATCACGGAGCATATGAGATGTTCGAAGAGCTGAAACTAGTTTTCCAAGCTCATGCCCGGGTCGAGAGATATGATGTCTCCGACAAGTTCTACAGTTGTAAGATGGAGGAAAATAGTTCTGTCAGTGAGCACATCCTGAAGATGTCTGGGTTGCACAACTGTATGACCCAGCTGAACATTAACCTCCCAGATGAGGTGGTCATTGACAGAATCCTCCAGTCGCTCCCACCAAGCTACAAGAGCTTTGGGATGAACTACAACATGCAGGGGATGGTAAAGACCATTCCTGAAGTGTTCTCGATGCTGAAGTCAGCAGAGGCTGAAATCAAGAAAGAACATCAAGTGTTGATGGTCAATAAGACCACTAAGTTCAAGAAGGGCAAGGGTAAGAAGAACTTCAAGAAGGACGGCAAAGATGTTGCCGCGCCCGGTAAGCCAGTTGCCGGGAAGAAGTCAAAGAATGGACCCAAGCCTGAGACTGAGTGCTTTTATTGCAAGGGGAAGGGTCACTGGAAGCGGAACTGCCCCAAATACTTAGCGGATAAGAAGGCCGGCAACACCAAAGGTATATGTGATATACATGTAATTGATGTGTACCTTACCAGTACTCGTAGTAACTCCTGGGTATTTGATACCGGTGCCGTTGCTCATATTTGTAACTCACAGCAGGAGCTGCGGAATAAACGGAGACTGGCGAAGGACGAGGTGACGATGCGCGTCGGGAATGGTTCCAGAGTCGATGTGATCGCCGTCGGCACGCTGCCTCTACATTTACCCACGGGATTAGTTTTGAACCTTAATAATTGTTATTTAGTGCCATGTTTGAGCATGAACATTGTATCTGGATCTCGTTTAATACGAGATGGCTACTCATTTAAGTCTGAGAATAATGGTTTTTCGATTTATATGAGAGATATGTTTTATGGTCATGCTCCGATGGTCAATGGTTTATTCTTAATGAATCTCGAGCGTAATATTACACATGTTCATAGTGTGGATGCCAAAAGATGTAAAGTTGATAACGATAGTCCCACATACTTGTGGCACTGCCGCCTTGGTCACATTGGTGTCAAGCGCATGAAGAAGCTCCATGCTGATGGACTTTTAGAGTCTCTTGATTATGAATCGTTTGACACATGCGAACCTTGCCTCTTAGGCAAAATGACCAAGACTCCGTTCTCCAAAACAATGGAGCGAGCAACCAACTTGTTGGAAATCATACATACCGATGTGTGCGGTCCAATGAGCGTTGAGGCTCGCGGAGGATATCGTTATGTTCTCACTCTCACCGATGACTTGAGTAGATATGGGTATGTCTACTTAATGAAACACAAGTCTGAGACCTTTGAAAAGTTCAAGGAATTTCAGAGTGAGGTGGAGAACCAACGTGACCGAAAGATAAAGTTCCTACGATCAGATCGTGGAGGAGAATACTTAAGTCACGAATTTGGTACACACTTAAGGAAATGTGGAATCGTTTCACAACTCACGCTGCCTGGAACACCTCAGCGAAATGGTGTGTCCGAACGTCGTAATCGCACTCTATTGGATATGGTGCGGTCTATGATGTCTCTTACCGATTTACCGCTATCATTTTGGGGATACGCTCTAGAGACAGCTACATTCACTTTAAATAGGGCACCGTCTAAATCCGTTGAGACGACACCGTATGAATTATGGTTTGGGAAGAAACCTAAGCTGTCGTTTCTAAAAGTTTGGGGATGCGATGCTTATGTCAAGAAACTTCAACCTGAAAAGCTCGAACCCAAGTCGGAAAAATGCGTATTCATAGGATACCCTAAGGAAACTGTCGGGTATACCTTCTACTTAAGATCCGAAGGCAAGATATTTGTTGCCAAGAACGGATGCTTTCTGGAAAAAGAGTTTCTCTCGAAAGAAGTAAGTGGGAGGAAAGTAGAACTCGATGAAGTACTACCTCTCGAACGGGAAAGTGGTGCAGCGCAGGAAACCGTTCCTGTGATGCCCACACCAACTGAAGAGGAAAACAATGATGATGATCAAGGTACTTCGGATCAAGTTACTACTGAACTTTGTGGGTCCACAAGGACACGTTCCGCACCAGAGTGGTACGGCAACCCTGTCCCGGAAATCATGTTGTTAGACAACGGTGAACCTTTGAACTATGAAGAAGCAATGGCGGGCCCAGATTCCAACAAATGGCTTGAAGCCATGAAATCCGAGATAGAATCCATGTATGAAAACAAAGTATGGACTTTGACAGACTTGCCCGATGATCGGCAAGCGATAGAAAACAAATGGATTTTCAAGAAGAAGACGGAGGCGGATGGTAATGTTACCATTTATAAGGCTCGACTTGTCGCTAAGGGTTATCGACAAGTTCAAGGGATTGACTACGACGAGACATTCTCTCCCGTAGCGAAGCTGAAGTCCGTCCGAATCATGTTAGCAATTGCCGCATACTATGATTATGAGATATGGCAGATGGACGTCAAAACGGCATTCCTTAACGGACATCTTAAGGAAGAGCTGTATATGATGCAGCCGGAAGGTTTTGTCGATCCTAAGAACGCTAACAAAGTATGCAAGCTCCGGCGATCCATTTATGGACTGGTGCAAGCATCTCGGAGTTGGAACGTTCGCTTTGATGAGATGATCAAAGCGTTTGGGTTTATGCAGACTTATGGAGAAGCCTGCGTTTACAAGAAAGTGAGTGGGAGCTCTGTAGCATTTCTCCTATTATATGTAGATGACATACTCTTGATGGGAAATGATACAAAACTTCTGGACAGCATTAAGGCCTACTTGAATAAGTGTTTTTCAATTAAGGACCTTGGAGAAGCTGCTTATATATTAGGCATCAAGATCTATAGAGATAGATCGAGACGCCTCATAGGTCTTTCACAAAGCACATACCTTGATAAGATTTTGAAGAGGTTCAAAATGGATGAGGCCAAGAAAGGGTTCTTGCCTATGTTACAAGGTGTGAGATTGAGCTCAGCTCAGTCACCGACCACGGCAAAAGATAAAGAAGAGATGAGTGTCATCCCCTATGCTTCGGCCATAGGATCTATTATGTATGCCATGCTGTGTACCAGACCTGATGTAAACCTTGCCGTAAGTTTGGTAGCAAGATACCAAAGTAATCCCGGCAAGGAACACTGGACAGCGGTCAAGAATATCCTGAAGTACCTGAAAAGGACGAAGGACATGTTTCTCGTTTATGGAGGACACGAAGAGCTCGTCGTAAAGGGTTACGTCGACGCTAGCTTCGACTCAGATCTGGATGATTCTAAGTCACAAACCGGATACGTGTATATGTTGAATGGTGGAGCAGTAAGCTGGTGCAGCTGCAAGCAGAGTGTCGTGGCGGGATCTACGTGTGAAGCGGAGTACATGGCAGCCTCGGAGGCAGCGCATGAAGCGATATGGGTGAAGGAGTTCATCACCGACCTAGGAGTCATACCCAATGCGTCGGGGCCGATCAAACTCTTCTGTGACAACACTGGAGCTATTGCCCTTGCCAAGGAGCCCAGGTTTCACAAGAAGACCAGGCACATCAAGCGTCGTTTCAACTCCATCCGTGAAAATGTGCAAGATGGAGACATAGAGATTTGCAAAGTGCACACGGATCTGAATGTCGCAGATCCGTTGACTAAACCTCTCTCGCGTGCAAAACATGATCAACACCAGAACTCTATGGGTGTTCGATTCATCACAATGTAACTAGATTAGTGACTCTAGTGCAAGTGGGAGACTGTTGGAGATATGCCCTAGAGGCAATAATAAAAGTGTTATTATTATATTTCATGGTTCATGATAATTGTCTTTATTCATGCTATAACTGTATTATCCGGAAATCGTAATACACGTGTGAATACTTAGACCCCAATATGTCCCTAGTGAGCCTCTAGTTGACTAGCTCGTTGTGATCAACAAATAGTCATGGTTTCCTGACTATGGACATTGGATGTCGTTGATAACGGGATCACATCATTAGGAGAATGATGTGATGGACAAGACCCAATCCTAAGCATAGCATAAAAGATCGTGTAGTTCGTTTGCTAGAGCTTTGCCAATGTCAAGTATCTCTTCCTTCGACCATGAGATCGTGTAACTCCTGGATACCGTAGGGGTGCTTTGGGTGTATCAAACATCACAACGTAACTGGGTGATTATAAAGGTGCACTACAGGTATCTCCGAAAGTATCTATTGGGTTGACACGGATCGAGACTGGGATTTGTCACTCCGTATGACGGAGAGGTATCTCTGGGCCCACTCGGTAATGCATCATCATAATGAGATCAAGTTGACCAAGGTGTTGGCCACGGGATCATGCATTACGGTACGAGTAAAGTGACTTGCCGGTAACGAGACTGAACAAGGTATTGGGATACCGACGATCGAGTCTCGGGCAAGTAACGTACCGATAGACAAAGGGAATTGTATACAGGGTTTGATCGAATCCTCGACATCGTGGTTCAACCGATGAAATCATCGAGGAGCGTGTGGGAGCCAACATGGGTATCCAGATCCCGCTGTTGGTTATTGCCCGAGAGTCGTCTCGGTCATGTCTGCATGTCTCCCGAACCCGTAGGGTCTACACACTTAAGGTTCGGTGACGCTAGGGTTAGTAGGAAGACTAAGTATGTGACTACCGAATGTTGCTCGGAATCCCGGATGAGATCCTGGACGTCACGAGGAGTTTCGGAATGGTCCGGAGGTAAAGAATAATATATAGGAAGTGGTATTTCGGCCATCGGGAAAGTTTCGGGGTCTCCCGGTAATGTACCGGGACCACCGGAAGGGTCCCGGGGGTCCACCGGGTGGGGCCACCCATCCCGGAGGGCCCCATGGGCTGAAGTGGGAGGGGAACCAGCCCATAGTGGGCTGGTGCGCCCCCCTAGGCCCACCCCCTACGCCTAGGGTTGAAACCCTAGGGGTGGGGGGGCGCCCCACTTGGCTTGGGGGGCACTCCACCCCCTTGGCCGCCGCCCCCCTTGGAGATTGGATCTCCAGGAGCCGGCGCCCCCCCTTGGGGGCCTTTATAAAGGGGGGGAGGGAGGGGGGCTGCTGTACCCATCTCCAAGGCGCAGCCCCTCCCCTCCCCAACACCTCTCCTCCTCCGTAAGCGCTTGGCGAAGCCCTGTCGGAGTACTGCTGCACCAACACCACCACGCCGTCGTGCTGCCGTTGGAGCGAGCTTCCTCAACCTCTCCTTCCCCCTTGCTGGATCAAGAAGGAGGAGACGTCTCCCGTCCCGTACGTGTGTTGAACGCGGAGGTGCTGTCCGTTCAGCACTTGGTCATCGGTGATTCGAATCACGTCGAGTACGACTCCATCATCACCTTGCAAGCTTCCGCACGCGATCTACAAGTGGTATGTAGATGCAAACTCTCTCCCATGACTCGTTGCTTAGATGAACTCATAGATGGATCTTGGTGAAACCGTAGGAAAAATTTTAATTTTCTGCAACGTTCCCCAACAGTACTACCTCTCGAACGGGAAAGTGATACAGCGCAGGAAACCGTTCCTGTGATGCCCACACCAACTGAAGAGGAAAACAATGATGATGATCAAGGTACTTCGGATCAAGTTACTACTGAACTTCGTAGGTCCACAAGGACACGTTCCGCACCAGAGTGGTACGGCAACCCTGTCCTGGAAATCATGTTGTTAGACAACGGTGAACCTTCGAAC
Source organism: Triticum timopheevii (assembly GCA_963921465.1). Classification (NCBI taxonomy): domain Eukaryota; kingdom Viridiplantae; phylum Streptophyta; class Magnoliopsida; order Poales; family Poaceae; genus Triticum; species Triticum timopheevii. The sequence goes on along the minus strand of OY997266.1, from coordinate 594,214,297 downwards.
CATGAAGAAGCAATGGCGGGCCCAGATTCCAACAAATGGCTTGAAGCCATGAAATCCGAGATAGAATCCATGTATGAAAACAAAGTATGGACTTTGACAGACTTGCCCGATGATCGGCGAGCGATAGAAAACAAATGGATTTTTAAGAAGATGACGGACGCAAATGGTAATGTTACCATTTATAAGGCTCGACTTGTCGCTAAAGGTTATCGACAAGTTCAAGGGATTGACTACGATGAGACATTCTCTCCCGTAGCGAAGCGGAAGTCCATCCGAATCATGTTAGCAATTGCCGCATACTATGATTATGAGATATGGCAGATGGACGTCAAAACGGCATTCCTTAACGGACATCTTAAGGAAGAGCTGTATACGATGCAGCCGGAAGGTTTTGTCGATCCTCAGAACGCTAACAAAGTATGCAAGCTCCAGTGATCCATTTATGGACTGGTGCAAGCATCTCGGAGTTGGAACATTCGCTTTGATGAGATGATCAAAGCGTTTGGGTTTATGCAGACTTATGGAGAAGCCTGCGTTTACAAGAAAGTGAGTGGGAGCTCTGTAGCATTTCTCCCATTATATGTAGATGACATACTCTTGATGGGAAATGATACAAAACTTCTGGATAGCATTAAGGCCTACTTGAATAAGTGTTTTTCAATGAAGGACCTTGGAGAAGCTGCTTATATATTAGGCATCAAGATCTATAGAGATAGATCGAGACGCCTCATAGGTCTTTCACAAAGCACATACCTTGATAAGATTTTGAAGAGGTTCAAAATGGATCAGTCCAAGAAGGGGTTCTTGCCTATGTTACAAGGTGTGAGATTGAGCTCAGCTCAGTCACCGACCACGACAAAAGATAAAGAAGAGATGAGTGTCATCCCCTATGCTTCAGCCATAGGATCTATTATGTATGCCATGCTGTGTACCAGGCCCGATGTAAACCTTGCCGTGAGTTTGGTAGCAAGATACCAAAGTAATCCCGGCAAGGAACACTGGACAGCGGTCAAGAATATCCTAAAGTACCTGAAAAGGACAAAGGACATGTTTCTCGTTTATGGAGGAGACGAAGAGCTCGTCGTAAAGGGTTACGTCGACGCTAGTTTCGACTCAGATCTGGATGACTCTAAGTCACAAACCGAATACGTGTATATGTTGAATGGTGGAGCAGTAAGCTGGTGCAGCTGCAAGCAGAGCGTCGTGACGGGATCTACGTGTGAAGCGGAGTACATGGCAGCCTCGGAGGCAGCGCATGAAGCGATATGGGTGAAGGAGTTCATCACCGACCTAGGAGTCATACCCAATGCGTCGGGGCCGATCAAACTCTTCTGTGACAACACTGGAGCTATTGCCCTTGCCAAGGAGCCCAGGTTTCACAAGAAGACCAGGCACATCAAGCGTCGTTTCAACTCCATCCGTGAAAATGTTCAAGATGGAGACATAGAGATTTGCAAAGTGCACACGGATCTGAATGTCGCAGATCCGTTGACTAAACCTCTCTCGCGTGCAAAACATGATCAACACCAGAACTCTATGGGTGTTCGATTCATCACAATGTAACTAGATTAGTGACTCTAGTGCAAGTGGGAGACTGTTGGAAATATGCCCTAGAGGCAATAATAAAAGTATTATTATATTTCATTGTTCATGATAATTGTCTTTTGTTCATGCTATAACTGTATTATCCGGAAATCGTAATACACGTGTGAACACATAGACCACAATATGTCCCTAGTGAGCCTCTAGTTGACTAGCTCGTTGTGATCAACAGATGGTCATGGTTTCCTGACTATGGACATTAGATGTCGTTGATAACGGGATCACATCATTGGTAGAATGATGTGATGGACAAGACCCAATCCTAAGCATAGCACAAAGATCGTGTAGTTCGTTTGCTAGAGCTTTGCCAATGTCAAGTATCTCTTCCTTCGACCATGAGATCGTGTAACTCCTGGATACCGTAGGAGTGCCTTGGGTGTATCAAACGTTACAACGTAACTGGGTGACTATACAGGTGCATTACAGGTATCTCCAAAAGTATCTGTTGGGTTGACACGGATCGAGACTGGGATTTGTCACTCCGTATGACGGAGAGGTATCTCTGGGCCCAGTCGGTAATGCATCATCATAATGAGCTCAAGGTGACCAAGGTGTTGGTCATGGGATCATGCATTACGGTACGAGTAAAGTGACTTGCCGGTAACGAGACTGAACAAGGTATTGGGATACCGACGATCGAGTCTCGGGCAAGTAACGTACCGATTGACAAAGGGAATTGCATACAGGGTTTGATCGAATCCTCGACATCGTGGTTCAACCGATGAAATCATCGAGGAGCATGTGGGAGCCAACATGGGTATCC